>OY728129.1:1705725021-1706925021 GCA_963277665.1 Viscum album
ACTCTCATGGATGAGTCACGATGATGAAATGCCATTGGTTTGATTCGATGATGAGACATGGCACATTTATTGATGATTGTGGATTTTGAGTAATTAATATGACTCACACTCTTGCTACCGAAGAACCATATGTATTGGCATCAATGGATAAACAAATTTTTTATGCCAAAGACCAACTTCGACCTGAATTTGGTGTCATAGTTGAAGTAATTCCAAGACATGTTTTTGATGATGGTGATGATGGAATTTACACCATCCCTACTGCCATTGGATCCAATCCATTTATTTCTTTTGATGACTCTAATAGCTCAATTGTCAGAGTTTACTGTGAACCTGAAGTTGTGGTGGGAAATATATAAAATCATCCATTCATGTTCTCAATTCTTTTGGTTTACCTTGAGTTAGGTTGTTAAGGTTGGTTCTATTCAAATTGATTTAATATTGATTACAAATATGTTGTATCCAACTTGACCGTTATGTAAATTTTCAATGTTTATTGGTTGAAAATTCTATTTGAATTTCATTTTCTAATTTGGAATTGAACTGTATTTAAAACTATGAAACCAACATTTATAACTTGGTGAACATTTCAATGCTTCAATTGTGATTTGTATAAAATTTGTATGACTCTAAGACCACTCTATAACATTTTACCATGTAATAAACATGATGGTTTGTATTATTCTGCAAAACATGTATTGAAACCTGCAACATCTACCTGAGCTAAAGAAATTAAAATTTTCCTTAATTTTGAAAATTGATTTTCCACTTATGAATCTGGTAGAATCAATGTTCCATGATTTTAATAGACTGATGAAACTTAGTAAATAATCATCCTACTAAAAATTAAATTTCTTTATTACATCTTGTATGATTTATTTACTTCATTATATATTTTTTCAAGCCCACTTAAAACAATGGTTAGTTAAATTATCCATGAATCCCCTATTCCCTCTCATTTATTTTGTTTTTGGGGTTACAAATTAGTTATCATTTTCTATTTACTTCCATATTTGTTTTCAAATGCAGGAAATGAAACCAATTGAAGAGAGGTGATGAAAATAGATAATGGAAAACAATCGTGTCACATAACTGAGTTGGGAATTCCACCACTAGTTCCTGCAGTGAGTATTTTATTTCAAATATATTTATTTAAATTATATATAATGTCACGTGATTAATTTTTTTGAATTTTTTTTCAGGATCCATCTATTAGGTGACAATTATTTGATGATCAACCTAGTAGTGGTCCCGGTACTCGGGGTGTTTGTATGAGGTGGGGGGGGGGGGTGGCATGGGAGATAGACGATCTGGTCAGTGTACCCGATTAGACCCTACCCCTCCCACGAACATACCATCCATCCCACATTCAGATCCTGATGTGCCGTTAGGGACACACGAGATATTTATGCCTCCCATGTTTTCACCACCCTTTACATATGACCCTCCTCACCCATCTGTACCATATCCGATGATGATTACCACTCCCCATCCAGCATTTGGCCAGCCACCCCTGTCATCTTCTTTTACTACTACTTAAATATCTCCAGGCTTTTATATTCCATCTTATTCGACTCCTTCTCTGCCAGAGTCTGTCCCTACGGAGCATAAATTGGGACTCACTCCATCTGTATAGGGTGTTCTTTTAGTTTCTGTAGATCCAGTGGTGCCCATTGATCAGACTACCTCAGGTATACTTATACAACCCTAACAAATTGTTACACCATTATTTATTTTCATTATAACATGTATTGATAAAATATTTGTTTTTCTTTCATAACAGATACATATATTGATATGAAGTGGGGGCGGGGGTGTACATGCATGCGTGCGGTGTGGAACCACCACACGCAGTTGATGGTGGACTACAATGAAGATAGTCAGATGATTGAAAAACCAGGGCAACAATGTTGGATTTTTTTGGCGACGCTTTCCAAATACTTCGACATCATTCCTGTCAGCCCGCTCTCATGGAGACAGTAGCCAAATGAAGTCAAGGATAAAGCCTGGGTAGAGATATGGTTACAAAATATGTTGTATTTAATGAAATATATTAATTTTTGTAATTATATGAATTAATATTTTGGCGTCAGCTGTGGTTTAATTTCCCCGATGGTGAGGGTGAACGACAAGCACGTCTAAAGGATTTAGGCGAGCTTTGGAGAGATTATAAGCATGAGTTGTACATTGGCTGGCGTTCTAGAGTGGGTATAGAGTTAGAGACGGTCCCTATCATGGATGATTTCCTGTTAGAACAGTACCGAAATATGATTACTCATTAGACGACTAGCCAATTTACGATATTAATCAAATTAGAGGCATTTAAATGAAAATTTTCATGTTTTTTATTAATACTAATTATTTAATTTTATTTAGGATGCATCTGGAAGAAATAAAAAAACATTGATGCTAAGAAATAAATCCACACATTGGGACGTACTATGATGCCAGATCATGAGAGACAGTAGGTATGACAATTTATAATCTTTCTTTACGACTTTCACTTTCTATTGCTTCTTCCATAATTTATTTGATTGCTAAAGTTGTTATATAATTTTAGTTATGAAATTACTTTTTTTAGGTATCCTATTTTTAATTATGGTTTCCTACATTCAATGTCATTGTAGAGGCATAAATTGAATATAGAAGTACGTGTGCCTTGAGCAAAACTGTTTTTCTTGAGTAGAAAGAAGAAATATGGAAGTGCGGTTAATGAACTGACTCAACAAAAGATTGTAAGTTTTATTTTGTAGATTTAAAATTTTAATCTCTAATTTTTAACTTAATAATCTATTTATATTTGTAACAGGATTCTTTAGAGGCCCTTGATGCCCAAGAACCTGACAATTTTGGGCCAAAAGATCACTTACATCAGGTGTTGGGAGATGAGCACCCTGGTAGAGTACGCTGCCGACCTGGGAAGAGTATAGTTCTGACGAGGTATTGTCCCTCCTCAGGTATGAGTTGCAGTGCCACCAAGTTGAAGCAGGTTAAGGCACAGGAAGAACAGGATGAAAAAAGGGCCATAGAGATGGCATAACAGTCTACTATGGTAAACACTGCATTTATGAAAATGATTGAATCTTTACGTCCAACACTTTCACCAGAGGCCATTGATTCTTGTGATGAATATATTTCATAGATGAATTATATATATGGTGAACCATGTGGAAGTTATAGTGGTGGTCGAGATGATGGCGATGAGGAGGCCAAGGCGAAGGAGGAGGAGGGAGAGGAGGAGGCTAAGGCGGAGGAGGAGGGCAAGGAGGAGGCTGAGGCGGAGGAGGAGGGCGATGAGGAGGTCGAGGCTGAGTACGAGGGCGAGGAGGAGGGCAGGGACGATGATGGGGACGATGATGAGGATGAGGGTGAGGGTGAAGATGATGGTGATGATAGTGATGATGATAAGGGACAGATTTATCCGATACATTTTTGATTGATATTACTGACCTTTGATTCTTATTGATTTGTTGTGCCTGAATATATGTGTGATTAGGTAGGTCACAATATCTTTATTTTTTTATCTATAAATAATAAAACTTGATTTGATGATTTGCTATGAAATCCCCCTATTTTAATGAAATTGTAAATTTTTAGTGGAATTTAGAAAATTGGTGGTCTGATTAGAAGTTGATATAATGAAATTACTTTTTAACCATGAAAGAATTTTCTTAGAAAATATGTAAATACCATCTCATGAACCCGGGATAGCCCCTAAAATGACCCCACAGATAGCCCCTCGGACATCCCCCTCCTCCCTGGACCTCGGAAAGCACCCCAGACATCCCCTCAGACAGCCCCCCCCCCACCCTCCTTCCTGGACCCCAGACAACCCCCCGGGCAGCCCCCCAAATAGCCCTCCCGTATATCCCCCCGGACAGCCTTCCCACCCTCCTCCCTGGACCCCAGATATCCCCTCGGATATCCCCCCCACCCTTATCCCTAGACCCCAGACAGCCCCCCCGAACATCCCCCCAAACAGCCCCCGGACAACCCCCCCACCCTCCTCCCTAGACCCCGGACAGCCCCCGGACAGCCCCCGGACAGCCTCCCCGCCCTCTTTCCTGGACCCCAGATAGCCCCCCACCCTCCTACCTGGACCACAGACAGCCCCCAGAAAGCCCCCCACCCTCCTCCCTGGACCCCGAGCAGCCCCCAGACAGCCTCCAAACCCTCCTTCCTAGACCCCGGACAGCCCCCGGACAGCCCCCCTCCTCCTTGGACCTCAAACAACCCCCCAGACATCCCCCTGGACAACCCCCCCACCCTCCTCCCTGGACCCTGGAAAGCCTCCCCACCCACCTTCCTAGACCCCGGACAGCCCCCCAAACAGCCCCCTGGACAGCCCCCCGTACAGCCCCCCCACCCTTCTCCCTGGACCCCGGACAGCCCCCCGACCCGACACCCCAACATTGGGCGAGCGGCGATTTGGCATATATAAAGCATAAGGACAATTCAAAAAAGGATAAGGACCACCTAACTTGATTCCGGAGACAATCACACTCTTAATTCAGCTTCTCAGATCCCAATCTAATCTCTCTTTAAGATTCACCCTAAATCCCAATGGAAAAGAGGGTTTTAGAGCTTTAGAAGAAGATGAGAGAAGAGTGAAAACCCTAATCGAAAAGAGGAAGCAAGGAGATGATTAAACTCACCCAGATCTTCAATCCGCACTTGATAAAACTCAAAATTCCCAAGTATTGAAGGTGATCCACCCTTAATAGCTCTTGGGAGCTTTGGATTGTGTTGATACTTTATCACAAGGATCCATGGACAACATTTTAAGTAAAAACAACAACTAACATTAGGAAAACCAACATAACACATTTGAATAGTGTTGATACTTTAGGAAAAAGATCTATGGGTCATATGTGACGTGTACGAGTCAAACCCACCTCAATCCGAGGCATGATGTGGCCGGTATCACTCGAAGTGTTTTTCTTTTGTTTAAAATGGACACCCTTTTAAGTAAAAACAACCAGCATACAAAAAACCGACCAAACGTATTTGGATTGTGTTTATACTTTAGAACAAGGATCCATGGGTCATTTTTGACATGTACGATTCAACCCCGCCTCAATCCGAGGCATGGTGTAGCCGGTACCACTCAAAGTGTCTAACTTTTATTTGAAATGGACAACATTTTAAGTGAAAACAACAACTGGAATACAGAAAACTAACCAAAAACTTTCTAATTGTATTGATACTTCAGGAAAATGATTCATGGGTCATTTGTGACATGTACGAGTCAACCCGCCTCAATCCGAGGCACGGTGTGGCCGGTAACACTCAAAGTGTCTCTCTTTTGTTTAAAATGGACACTGTTTTAAGTAAAAATGACAGACATACAGAAAACCGACCAAACGTATTATGATTGTGTTTATACTTTAGCACAATGATATATGGGTAATTTGTGACATGTAAGAGTCAACTCTGCCTCAATCTGAGGTATAGTGTGGCCGATACCACTCAAAGTGTCTCACCTTTACTTGAAATGGACAACATTTTAAGTAAAAACAAAAACTGGCATACGGAAAACTGACCTAACGCATTCATATTGTGTTGATACTTTAGGAAAACTATCCATGGGTCATATGTGATGTGTAAGAGTCAGCCCCTCCTCAATTAGAGGCACGGTGTGGCTGGTATCACTCGAAGTGTCTTTATTTTTTTTAAAATGGACACCCTTTTAAGTAAAAACAACTGGCATACAAAAAACCAACCAAACGTATTTGGATTGTGTTTATAATTTAGCACAAGGATCCATGGGTCATTTTTGACGTGTACGAGTCAACCCCACCTCAATCCGAGGCACGGTGTGGCCGGTACCACTCAAAGTGTCTAACTTTTATTTGAAATGGACAACATTTTAAGTGAAAACAACAACTGACATAGAAAAACGACCAAAATAATTCAGATTATATTTAGAACAATGATCCATGGATCATATGTGACGTGTATGAGTCAACCACACCTCAATCCGAGGTTCGGTGTATCCGGTATCATTCTAAGTATCTTTCTTTTGTTTAAAATGGATACTCTTTTAAGTAAAAACAACTGGCATACGGAAAACTGACCAAACATATTTGGATTGTGTTGATACTTTATCAAAATGATACATGGGACATTTTTGATGTGTACGAGTCAACCCCACATCAATTCGAGGCACGGTGTGGCTGGTATCACTCATAGTGTCTTTCTTTTGTTTAAAATGGACACCCTTTTAAGTAAAAACAAACGGCATACAGAAAACTGACCAAACGTATTTAGATTGTATTGATACTTTAGCTCAAGGATCCATGGTTCATTTGTGACATGTATGAGTCAACCCTACCTCAATATGAGGCATGATGTGACTGGTACCACTCAAAGTGTCTCACTTTTATTTGAAATGGACAACATTTTAAGTGAAAACAAAAACTGGCATACGGAAAATCAACCAAACGCATTCATATTCTGTTGATACTTTAGGAAAATTATCCATGGGTCATATGTGATGTGTACGAGTCAACCCCTCCTTAATCTGAGGTGTGGTGTGGCTGATATCACTCGAAGTGCCTTTCTTTTATTTGAAATGGACAACATTTTAAGTAAAAACAACAACTAGCATACAGAAAACCAACCCAACACATTAATATTGTGTTTATAATTTATAAAAAGGATACATGGGTCATTTTTGACATGTAGGAGTCAAACCTGCCTCAATCCGAGGCACGATGTGGTCGGTATCACTCATAGTGTCTTTCTTTTGTTTAAAATGGACACCCTTTTAAGTAAAAAAAACTGGCATACGGAAAACTGACCAAACATATTCAGATTGTATTTATAATTTATCACAAGGATCCATGGATCATTTTTTACGTGTATGAGTCAACCCTTCCTCAATCCGAGACACGATGTGGCCGATACCACTCAAAGTGTCTCACTTTAATTTAAATGAACAACATTTTAAGTGAAAACAACAACTGGCATACGTAAAACTGACCAAACGCATTAGGATTCTGTTGATACTTTAGTAAAATGATCCATGGGTCATATGTGACATGTATTATTCAACCTTGCCTCAATTCGAGGCACGGTGTGGCTGGTATCACTCTAAGTGTCTTTCTTTTTTTTTGAAATGGACAACATTTTAAGTGAAAACAAGAATTGGCATACGGAAAACCGACCAAATGCATTCGGATTCTATTGATAATTTAGGAAAAAAAATACAAGGGTCATATGTGATGTGTACAATTCAACTACACCCCAATCCAAGGCATAGTGTGGCCGGTATCACTCGTAGTGTCTTTTTTTTTGTTTAAAATGGACACCCTTTGAAGTAAAAACAACTGGCATACAGAAAACCAACCAAACGTATTTAGATTGTGTTGATACTTTAGAACAATGATCCATGGGTAATTTTGGATGTGTATGAGTCAACCTATCCTCAATCCGAGACACGGTGTGGCCAGTACAACTCAAAGTGTCTCACATTTATTTGAAATGGATAACATTTTAAGTGAAAACAAAAACTGATATATGGAAAATCGACCAAACACATTCGGATTCTGTTGATACTTTAGGAAAATGATCCATGGGTCATTTGTGACATGTACGAGTCAACTCTAACTCAATCTGAGGCACAGTGTGGCCGGTATCACTCGAAGTTTCTTTTTTTAAATGGATACTCCTTTAAGTAAAAACAACTAGCATACGGAAAACTGACCAAACGTATTCGAATTGTGTTGATACTTTAGCACAACGATCCATGGGTCTTTTGTGAGATGTATGAGTCAACCCTGCCTCAATCTGAGGCACATTGTATCCAGTACCACTCAAAGTGTCTCACTTTTATTTGAAATGGATAACATTTTAAGTGAAAACAACAACTGGCATATGGAAAACCAACCAAACGCATTCAGATTGTCTTGATACTTTAGGAAAACAATCCACGGGTCATATGTGATGTGTACAAGTCAACCCCACCTCAATATAAGGCACAATGTGGCCGGTAGCACTTGAAGTGTCTGTCTTTTGTTTAAAATGGACAACATTTTAAGTGAAAACAACTGGCATACAGAAAACTGACCAAACGTATTCGGATTGTGTTGATACTTTAACACAAGGATCCATGGTCCAGCCTCACACAATCCACTCCTCATGTGAGGATATCCTACCCCTATTCTAAAACACATAACATTTAATATTCCAAGGACAACTACATTCTCTAAGTCACACAAGCTCATTGATACACACACATTATCATCATCACTAAGTTAAAAGACACCGGCCCCAAACCATGGGACATTATATTTGTGTTTGGTTGAAGTCATTTATCCATTTCCTTATTTTGGGGTTATTATCTTCTAATTTCTAAATTCAATTGTGTATGTGTTATACAAAATGAAAATTTTTATGTTATTCTTAATTCTATATAACACATATAATTACGTATTTAGTTTTTTATGTATTGTATTCATAATTGATAATTAAATTATGCATGTATTCAATTCATTATTCAATTATGAATTGAATTCTGGATTTCACATGTAATTGTCATCTCAATTCTGAATTGAATTCTAAATCAATTATGTATGTTTATAATTACCTTATGAATTATGCTTTAATTTTGTATGTGTATAGTTGAAGGGTGCATTATGTGTTAAATCTATATGAATTAATTGTGTATATGTGTGTGTTATAGTTGGTTATTTCAGGTAATTGGAGGGGAAGTTGGAAATGCAGAAATGGAATCTTCCAGCAGGCTTCTACTTGAATTGCACAACAAAGCCTATTCCAATAGTTGTAAACCATTGGAATAGGTCTGTGAATGTGTTTTATACCAACGGTTCTAGAGAACTATTGGTAAAAGCACTTTCCCAATAGTTTACAAACCGTTGGGATATAGTGAAATGTCCAACCTTTACCAACGGTTTACACAAACCGTTGGTAAAAGGCTATACAAAACTATATTACAATGGTTTGAAACCATTGTAATAGTATGTTTACCAATGGTTTTAAACCGTTGGTGAAAAGTTATACCAAAGGTTATGTCAAACCGTTGGTATAATGTATATTTCCTAACATATACCAATGGTTTTCCATAAACCGTTGGCATATGTGTTTCCCTACAACTTGCTTCCCTACAGTTTGGATAACCGTTGGTATATATTATACCAACGGTTTTCCAGCCTTTACCAATAGTTTAGAACCATTAGTAAAGGCTTCATTTCCAGTAGTGAATGGTTCTTGTAAAACTATCATTGAGCATAACCAAAACATTCACCTCACGTGTCCTTTGGACACAAGGATATATTATTCCAAGTTCAGGAATGAATGTTGTTTATGGTATCTCATACTCAACCAATAGTTCAGTGATACTTGATTCATAGGAAATACATGATGAATATAAAATGTAAGACTTATATACCAAGTTGTTGAAAGAAAATTATTTGTCAAGAAAAAATAAAAGTGGACATCAAGGAAATACCTATTATGTAATTTAGACTTAGTGGATCTAAACACTTTTGGTATTATCAATGCATATACTTAGTTTTGGACAAAGGAACCTTTAGTAATAAAGGTAATCCACAGGGATTTAGGAATTAGTTCAAAAAATGAGCATGAAATATTCCAAGGGTAAGCTAGTGGTAAAGGTACTTCTTTAGATTATTTTAAGTCATTAAGGAATGGTAAAGTGAGGTATGATATATTCATGGTTAGAAGATATAAGTTACTTCGGGCTGACATGCTGAAGAATATCTTGACCAAGAATTTATCAATCAATATAATGTAGCGTGGAGTAATTCATAAACACACATTACCTTATCTATATAAAGAAATTGATGTTAATAAGGATGATTGATGATAGAGCCTTATATGTTAACATTTACCAAAAAAATGTAGCATGGAGCAATTACTAAATGCACATTTTCTACATCAGAGTTATGATGTAAGTAGTATCAATGTTACAACTTGTAGAAAATTCCATTATATTTCATGATTTTATTCACAAATAATGGTGATATCCCATAACCATATTCCAAATAATATGAAAAATGGATATCACATGAGTCATATTATGATGGAAATCCATTATGTTATAAGACATGTGTTTAGATGTAAAGAGTTTGTCAGGTTATAAACAAACTTGCATCAAGATAAACACAATGTTCATATAAAGTAATTATCCTAAAGGTTGCTTAGGATATTATATAAATCCCTAATATAGAAAATTAGTAGTCAAGTGATAGATTAAAAAATGGTGCACATCTCCAATTGAGATAGTGGGAGTAGGATTAACTTGGGTTTGTTCAATGCTAAAGAGGAAAAAATAATTGTCATAAGAACTAGTTCCACAAGATCATGTGGAACATGAATGTTCCAGAGACACATACTGTGTAAAAAGGTTAAAACCATGGTGATGGTTTTGAATTCACTATGGTCACTGATCCATTATTCTTTCAGAATAATAATTTATACAAGTAAGCAGTATATGACAATTAGCTAAGATCGACAAGATCAATTGTAATTAAACAATGGATTCCATGTATCAAAGTGAAAAGGGGATTATTATTTTGAATACTATGGTGGGTATTCAAATTATATATTAAATGAATGGTACAAGTGTGGTACCAATAAGGCTCGATTGGTTA
Organism: Viscum album; assembly: GCA_963277665.1. Classification (NCBI taxonomy): domain Eukaryota; kingdom Viridiplantae; phylum Streptophyta; class Magnoliopsida; order Santalales; family Viscaceae; genus Viscum; species Viscum album. The sequence continues at coordinate 1,705,735,659 of OY728129.1, forward strand.
CACCAAGTTGTTATTCCAAAATCCATTAGAATTTTACTTATCATAGATAATTTCTATGATCATTATTGATTATTGGATGTCATGACCACCAATAATGAAAGTTTTATATACGAAAAAACTAGAAAGGGATGGTGACATCATAGAATACTAATATAGGTTGCAAGTTACTGAAATATAGTTTAGGATTGAAGCAAATAGATCATATAATATTCATTTGGAATGAATCATTGCAATGTGTCTACCAGAGGTTAGTAGGAGCATCATTGTTTTCTGAGTAAAATATGTTCAGAAAAATATGGAAAACAACTAGTGGACTTCAAGTTAGTTAAGACCAGAATGAAAGAATCTATTCTCTAGTGATTGACTAAAATTAGTAACCTAAGTTATAGGGAACTTGATCTACTGAGGTATATTTAATGGTTTCTTGGACCTAGTTAATCATACATATAGTGATATGGTATTGAAAAATACAAGATGGAACAATTTGAGTTAGAATTGTTCCTATTATCCCATAGAATATATCTCTCCAGGTTGACATGTATGGGACATGGGAGGAGATTAATGTGGTGAGTTGAAATCCATATGCTTTAGTGATGAATTAATTACACATATCATGATATGTACAAAAAAATGATATTTCAAGGATATAATTTATAGTAGGAAAATATCAGTTATATCCAGGAGCACTGCAAGGGAAGTGGTTTGAACTATCTAATTTTACTTTGGAAAGTATAAAATTTATGTACCTGGTAAGTGGATAAGAAAAGATACTAGTTTTCATGAGACACAAACTAGTCTTCCTTATATCCATGTGATCTAGTATCACAGTTAGTCTAAAGGTGATGAGCAAGACAAGCTCATAAAAGACCATGGTATCCATACCTAAAAATATCAAGTACATTACAACTTATGAAGAAACTAAGAAAAAATTATTATATGAAATGATTTGTTCCAGTCCTTGGAATCACATCTATTAAGTAAAGTGTTGTCATAATGTAAATTATGATATTCTTTCCAACCAAGATGTCAAGTTATGACAGTGGACAAAAGGGATATACTTGGCGATACCATCTCTTGAGAAGTTTTACTCAAGGAGGTGAGGTCTCTATAGCAGAATATCTATGCGGAAGAATTATAGAGGACCCAACTACTAAAGCCATGACTCAGTAGAAACATGATCTTTATCATGTGAGAGCTAATAAGGTTTGTTACCAAGTTAACTCTAGTGAAAGTGAGAGTGTTTTAATAGTGGGTTCCCTAAGACAAACTTAAATAGTACTTTTGATTACCATATTGTGTATAAAGTTAGATATATATGATGTAAAATTACCATTATAGTGTTGATATTTATGCTTTCACTATTTAATGGTAATGTCCATAGATTAATTATCATATCAACGATTATAGCAGATCCCAATCTATAATGATAACCTTGAGATACTATGACATTAATCTTAAAAAAAAATATTATGGTATAGATACATATTACTAACTGGACACAATAGATGTTTTAATATCAGGTTCTAGGGGCTCATAAGAATTGATATTTCTTCTCATGAAGTTTTCACTTGGTGATCTATAGTAGGGAGATCATGAGGATAAACCTGCTAATAGGAACACCACATGTTTTGGGTGTCTTTGATGTTCCTTTCTATAGAAATATATAATGGTATCCTGACTTGTGATCATTACCAATGTGTTCCATTTGATCATGTAATTTGATGCAAGAAAAAACCATGATAATGAAATCATGGTGAGGTAGCTTGTGTTGGGTGCGTCATTGGTGGTATGACATTGGTTGAATGGTTAAGAAAGGATATGTCACTTCCAGGTTAAGGAAGTAACATATCTTGGGCCATGTTGATCGGGATGGTATTACCTTCATAAGACCATGGATATGGAGATCGAGGGTAAATCCGTCGAGTTACATCAACAAATAATAAATAAAGAAATGGATGATGACATGGGTGTGCATGCTACTTTATGTGATATTAAAGACAAATAAATTATATTACACAGTGAATGTTCGTAGGTTGGTTGTCATTACTTTCACTATCCTTATCTCTTTAGGGGCCATGATGGGTATCTAGATCCCACTCTTGGTATGTGAATAATATTCACTGTTATTGAGATAAGGGCTTAGAGGGTCACACACAATAGCATATTCAAGAATCTTCCCTATTCAGTTGAATAGGTATATTGGAAAATGTTAAACCCCCCAATAGGGTCCGGGATTTTTCTAAGAAGATATGATCACCAATGTAATAAATAAATTCATATTATTAAATTTAATAATAATAGGCATTGAATTTATTTATTAAATGTATCTACAAGTTTTTAATTAAATACATGAAAATATTATTTGAATGAATATTAGCTTAAAATATTTTAGGTTCATTTAATATTTGTCAGAATGAAGAGTCGAGTTAATGGACCTGTTATTATCATGTAATATATTTATTATATTAAAAAAATGTGATAATAATATTTATTACTCAATACAGTAGTCATAATATGTTTTTTATAGTGTGTTAATTATTCGGGGGGCTGGAGAGGCAATACCAGGTAATTTCTTAACACACTATAAATAGAAGAGGAGAAGCTATCACCTATAACTATTCACTACCTATATCTCTATATCTATATATCTCCCACATTATAGAGAGAGAGACTCTAGATCCTGGAGTCCGGATCGATCTCTCCCTCACGCATCGCAAGTAAGGCGATGCGGTGATCATCAGAGCATTGAAGGCATCGTCATATTTCCACTCTAGCACCCAGAATTTGATGATTAACATTCACAAGGTTTCTTGAAGCATGTGTGGATGATCTAGAGGAATTTGGAGTTGTATTTTTTAATCAGTGATTTTTAATAATAAGCATACATTGAGTGCAGCTTCAGATCTACCAGGTATTTATGGTTTTAATTTTGTGCTTAAAAACTCTTCACATGAGATCCTCATCTTATACCAAGCATCGTTTCACTGACGAAGAAAAATTCATGTCAATTTTTAGTGGAAGTAAAATTTAAAATCCCATTTTTTGGGCTTCTTCTGTGTTCCCAGTACCTTCAAAAATTAATCCCATATATGCGATAAGAAAGTGAGTTTTTAAAGAGAAAATATTCAAAAGTTTACAAAGTTTTTATATTAAAATTTAATGTAAAAATGATTCTAATAACCTAAATTGTATTAATTGATATAGAATTAAACTAATGTTACTTTAAAACCAATTAAAAGTATAATTTAACATTATAAATAATTTAAATGGAAAGACAATTTTCAATTAAAATTCAGTATTTTTCATTATTCATCAAAAAATGAAACTTTTTAGAAAAATACCAAAAATTCACCCTAAGATAATTTTTATATTCAAATTTCAAAAATAAAGTTTATTTGGACAAATAAATTTTATAAAATTGGTAAAAGTTAATTTTAAATTATGCGTGCAAAGCGCAAATAAACCGCCCTTTAGAAAAAATATAGTTTTTTCAGAAATCATTTCTTTTTCTTTAAAATGGTTCTAATTTTGTCTTTAATCAATAAATATCCATTTTATTTATTTTATAAATGTTTAAACCATATAATTTTCATAATTTAGTTAGTAAAATTCATACCTACCAATTTAACAGTTAGTTTATAATGGTAATGCTTAAATAATAATATTCTAATAGAGTATCATGTTTCATTCAAACCCAGTGTTGCATGAATTACAAGATGTCGAAGAGATTGGATTTATTTAAAAAATAAATATATCATAAAGTCTCAGGATGATATATTTTCTTCTATGCTTGGTGTTTCGTGTTATATATGCTATTGAATATGATGTTATTATTTTAAAATCTCAGGGTTTTACATTCTATGTCACGAACCGAATCGATCGCCACCAAAAATGGCACCAAACCCAGCCCGTGACAAGGCCCGAAGGGCGTTCCCGATCCCCACGAGCTGGAACAAGTGCCCGGGTATCATAAAATGAAAATTGGGAATGATTTACCCGAGTTTATAAACATAAAACAACAAAAGAATCCAATGAAACAAATCTGGATTTTTCAAACCAAACAATCTTTTACAAAAATTCATAACTGAATTACATGGCTTAAAACAACTCAAAAGGTCTATAACAAAGGTACAAATCCAAATAAGGACAGCCCAAGAACCCTCATGGCAAGGGGCACTGCCCTCAAGCCACCTCCACAAGACTTCACCACCAAGGACCTGCTAGAAACCCAAACCACTGGAACAAAAAAACTGTACCCAACCTGCGACAACAAAAACAACCATGTCTACTTACACCCAAGGGTGTAAGTAGGGTGTGAGCCAATGCCTAGTAGGATACCACCACTAAGAGATTCCATGTGATAAACATTTAAAGACGAAAAGCATGCAAGTTTTCAAAAACATGAAAAGCTAGTTACAATTTCTAAAAGATGCAACTTTGAATAAAAACAGTTTTCAAGTGGGCTATCATTAAGAATCAACACTTTTAAAAATAATGTCAACACTACTGAATTTTACAGCCAACTATACCATATGCCGACGGTAAGTACAAAGTAAATAATGAGCACAAGAAATAGGAAGTAACCCCTAGGCACTAGCTAGCTGTGGGTCCCAGGTACCTCGTATCTCGGTGAGAGTAACCATCACAAATATCCATTATCGTGCACGAGACACTAGTAGGGAACATACCCATAACCTAGTGGTCCCCAATCATCATCATCATAGTTTAGTTAGAGTTGTAAGCGTCAATCTTGCTAAGTGAAACTGAGGCCAAACCCCACGGATTCACTAGCATACTAGTACACGTCCACCCACCTAGATACCAAGGTTTTCCCCTTGTGCTCAAACAAGTTCAACAAGTCAAGAAATATACATTGAACATGAAAATATCATTTCCACATCACAAATTCACCAAACAGCCCATATGTATACCACACAAGTCACAAAAATCCATTTTTCATTCAAAATGATTTTGAAATCCGAATCACACCAAAATAGCCCACAACACGTTTCACATTTCTTCAACACTTCCAAAAAACAATTAAACAATTTTATAAAACAATTATAAGATATTTAAACTCATATAACAGCCCACACACATGGAATATAACACTTCTTTCATAATCAAAAATTCAATTTTTCACATCACACTCACACAAAACACTCCACATCACTTTCACATCACTTTCACTCCTCAATATCTCCTTCAAAAAATTTAATAAAATATTTCCAGGATGATAAATATCACATAACAACATTTTCACAAATGAAATGGACCTTTTAAAAATATACTCCTACCAAAACAGTTTGCTAATATAGTTTCACCTATTACACAACCCAATAAACCATTCAAAACATTCATAAAACAATTATAAAGAGTATACCCAAACTTTGCACATAAAATCCATTTCAAAAACCTCTTTTTAAGCCAAAATCACACCAAGACCCTAACAAAACAGAATTTTCATCCCAATCAACATGTAATAATCCACTTTCAAATGTTATATAATCACCTTGAATAATATCACAAAAGATACCCATGAGAACACACAAATCCATAAAACACTTTCAAGGAGTATAACAAGGTTATACAAATAAAACCATTCAAATACACCCCCTTTTTAGGCCCACATGGAACTATATCATTGTAAAACCATAATTGGCAGCCCCTTTCAACAACTAATAAACCACTTCTACATTTTACAAAACTACCACAAAAGATGACACATGAAATGCATTTGAAAAATACACACTTCAAGCAAAAATGTAACATTAAAAACAAATTCTTTACTATTGCTACCAAAAATGGTTTTATCATAATTCACAACACATAAGGAACATGTAAAATTATTTAATAAAGCAAACTAACTCATCATTAAATGGTTATCCACGGAATCACCTACCGAATGTGTCGAAACCCTCAAATATTGGGGCGAAACATCAACCGCATGACCACCGCACCTCAAGGAAGTTAAAAGAAACCTAAAACCTCAATATTTCACCCAAAATACAGTAATTTAGAACCTATTCATGAACCCTAACTTCTGGAATTTTTTATAATTCAAGAATTAGGGAAGAAACCCTAAGCAATTTAAAAGAGGAAAGAAATAGACTCACCTACTTGAAGTATCCTGAATTAATCACTCCAAAAACAATAGTTGCTGAAATTTAAAATATCCAAAATTCATAGAATCTTAGAACAAGATATAGGAGGTAATTTGGGAACTGGAATGGATGGAAAAGAGTAATAATTGAGAGAGTTAAGAAGGGATGAAGTTACCTCTTCAATTCTGGACGATTTGAGACACCCTATGAAGATCAGCCCTAATTCTCGATATCAAAGAGCTCCAAGGAGGGGGGGAAGGCAATGGGAGTGCTCCTGGATTTCTTAGGGTAGAGTGGGAGGTGGAATCACCGAAAAAACGCAAATAGTGAAGGAGATATAAAAAATTTAAAAATTATTTTTAATGCAGGAAATGGGCCTTCGGGCAGGCCCAATATCTTAAATAAAAACCCATATCCACCATGATTATGGATTTATAAAGGCTCCAAATTTATATTTTGGTGTTAATAGGTCATAGGAGACCATTTAAGAATTGGAATGAAGGAAAAATATTAAAAAATGAAAAAGTTATAAAGGAAACAAATTTTATTTTTAAATCTGGAATTGGGCTCACGGTTTGGCCCAATTCATGAAAACTCATCTATTTCTCCATAAAACCTTTGGAAACCATCAAAAACAAATAATGAAAGGAAAATAAATGAAATTTAACTTCAAAATAAGTCATGTATGTGACATTCTATGCCCCTTAAATAAATTTCATCCTCACAATAAAATATTGATCTCAATAATCAAGGGTTTGTCATTTGAAAATTCCTTGATATAAACCCACATCTTAAAAAGGGTTAATAAAAAATATTCTTGATAAAGAGAAAGAGATGTATAAAACTCATTTGGAATAACACGTACTAGGTTTCCAAAACAGGAGAACATAGGTGGGAAGTGAAAACATAGACATAAAAGATAAATCTAACACCTAAATACAGATGGAGTGTGATAGAGAATATTGATCACAAGAAAATGGGTGATCCAGAGAAGGTTAATGACTACAAATCCATAAACCAAAGAAGTGTAAAAAAGGTCATTTATATCATAAAAATGATTATAGTAGGAAATTTTTTTATTTCAAGATCATTTTACGAATGTTTAAGAATTATTTTATTATCTAAAAATATAAGAAATATACTTAATTGATGTGTTTCTATTTCATAAGAACAAATTTTTCCTTTGGTTGTGCTTCGACCAATTTTCAATTCATTGCTTACTCCAAGAAATAAATATACAAAAATGATTTTTTTATACATGAAGCACTAAAATTTACTTTTAATAGATCATAATATCCATAAAAGAATTATAATTAATTCCTTCAATATCTAGATATTATAATTAAAAAATGGTTAGCACATGTTATCCAATATGCATAAATTTCCATATGGTGAAGTAATACATTAATATCTAAAACCTCATCCAAAGTTTAACTTAAAACATTTCATAAATGGTTAACCTTATAAAACTTCTAAAATATTAAGATCCAAAAATTTATAAATAAGGTCATTGAATTTCTAAAATAAACTTATCATTAATTCCCCAAACAACATTAAGTATATCTTAATCGTCACATACCAAACATGTGAAATCCTTCATCTTGTAATTATCATAAAACCTTATTAAAAACATGCATGTTTACTTATTCATTAAATAAAACACAGAATATGGGATATATTACTTAAATCTAAAAATGTATTTAACTCCATTAATGTTAGAATAAATCACTTTTTCATCAAATCATTAATCAGTTCCATGGTAGTTAGTACTATCCAATTTACTTTATCCATATCAATGATCTCTTTATCCCAATATCATTATCTCAATAAGAGGAACATATTAAGGGTTATATTTCCCTCAATCATGTGTTTTATAAGAAGTTAAACTTTTCATTGAATCGTTTTTCTTGGTCATCGGTACCATTTAACATACGCTTTCAAATTCTTAGTGAAAAAGTACTGTAGTAAAATCCTTATACATATCATAATTATTATAACTAGTATATCATTGATAAAATAGTCAAATGAAATAATTATTGAATCCAATTACAAACACCTTAATCATTCCACTTCATTTGTGGTAATATCATAATCTCAATCACAATCCATTAGATTCTTTTGAGGTATATCCCTTTGATGCTTGATACATTGATTTGCGCAGTTCCCCTTCTCCTTACAGTTGAAGCATTGTAATTTGAAAATTTCCTTTCTTCCCTTACAATTATGAGCATGGTAGCAATTATCTCCACACATGTAGCAATATAATTTTCCTTTTAATCATGTACCAACATGTTTTTTTCCATAATTATCAGAGGTAGGAAAATCCTTCTTTCTATTCTTCCCCTTATCCATTTTTTCTATATCATTATATTCTCCTCTAACTTCCCTTAAAATCCATAATACTTATATAATTATTTCTCTATCTTTATATCACATGATAATATGTCCTCATGATGAAAATATTTAGGAGATTAGTTCCCTTCAAAATATAGGCTTAATCACATCAAAGAAACAATCATTCTTACTCTTTGGATTATGTGTATTGATGCAGTTCCCATTTCTTATGCTAAGAGCCATTTCTAAACGATGGCATACACTGAATTAGATCATATCATTATGAAACATAATGTACAATCCCAAAACTAGTTAAACACTTAACATAAATTAAAAAATTTATGCATAGGTAATCTCATTATTATAAACATGGTTTTTTGGGTATATCTTTATTTTTAACTCCTTCATAATGGGTTTTAAAGAAAATGTGATTTATCCTAAGAATATCTCTCAATAGTTTCAAACTAGGTGTATAGTAAGGCCCATTTTCATTCACTAGGATATGATCAAGTCAATCCTAATGTTCTCTTTTCGAAGTTATTACTATTAGGTACATCTATTATAGAACCACATCCACTTTTAGTATCTTTATAGAGATGTATTTTCTGGGAAAAACCAAATAATCTCTTCCTTAACAAAACTTTAGGATGTTCTTCTATACTTAACCTCAAAGTTTATCATAGGTTTATATCCCCTAATCTATGTTTTCATAAATCTAGTTCCCAAGGTTTCTACTAAACTTCTTCAGATACCAACTATATCACCTTGACCCCAGTAGCTCGAAGACGTTGTATGCTTTATTACATTGACATAAGATATAAGGAATCACATCCCAAAGGACCAAATAGTTTAGTAGTCTTGGTAAACTCAATACATAATTTAAATAAACATTATATTTTAAAACATAAAATACATAAAGAATTTTCTTTGAGAATGCCATTATTCCCCTTAGTGTATCCCTGCATATCAAACACAAAATACTTCATGTTATCTAGGGTAAAATAAGACATCAGAAAGGGGTGAACTAAGATGCTCAGTAAGGGTAAAAATACAATGAAAGATATGCATAAATAATACATAATCAATATGACAAGGTAAATAATTGAAACACATGACATTTAATCAATAACTTGATCATAATATGAAAGGAATAAAAGATGATCAAATAATATCATATAAATAATCACATGAGTTTGACACTTGAGAATGAATATTCTAACTAATCGAATAATCACATAAAATATCAATAAATGAATTCATAATGATGGAATGCATAATGATGGACATATAAAACATACCATTGTGGCTTGTTACAAAACATTTAATACCATTAAGGCTCATTCCAAGACATATAATACCACCAAGGCTTGTGACAAGATATCTATATAAATGGGTGAGGCCTTGTCCAAAACCATATATAGTTTGTCTCATGAGACCTACCGATATATCAAGGGGCTATTGCAGGTCTCTTATGTCACTTAAAAATTCCAATGCATTCCTCAAATGAAAGGGGTGAAGCATAATCAACATACATATTCATATTGAAAAACTAACATATGAAATGTTGATACTTACCCCAATAAATATACATAAGTATACACCATTCAAAGTAAAATGGTGAATGGTAATAAAATTGTACATCATCAATAAAACTGATTATAAACCATCTATAAAAAGAATAAGGATGATTTCAATACAACATGTCCCAAGTGGATCATAAGTATAATAAAAGGTTCAATGTCATTTATGAATATAAATACCATACAAGTATATTTAAAAACATTCTTGAGAAAAATATCCTTTCAATTTTGAAAATCACTTTTTTAATAATAAAAGTTCAAAAAACATTTTTAAAACACTTTTATTTTAAAATAACATTTTAAAATTTTAAATTAAGTTTTATAACATGGATTGTTCATGATGGCAGGAAATTCCGTACATGCTGAATACGTTAAAACAAAGATTCCATTCACTTTTTCAATAAAATAAAAAATCTCATTTATTTTTTGAACATGATTTATCCTCATATATATTGGTTTTAAACTTGTTATTAAATTATAAAATAACCATATTAATATTTATAATATCATATATGATCCTTATATAATATCTTTTCATCTGTTTGTTAATAATCTTTCATTATTTTCATTGTTTCGGGTGTTAATTGCCTTGTTTTCTCATTCACACTTTGTCATAAATTTTTTGGTTCTTGTAAATATTATACAGTTAGATCATATATAGAATAATAATCATAAAATAATAATCATATTTATACATCTATTATACTTTTAATACCAATCATGAAATATTTTTTAGAAAAATGAACTACGTTACAATCATGGAGACGGTATACCGTACGTATGCATGAGTAACGTTTCCATTTTTCAATGATCAATATGGAAAGAAGTTTGGTGATATTTTTTCATTATAGAATGGAAAAAATATAATATATACCATATTATTTCTTTAAATATACTTATATATACATATCATCCATGTGGTGTGGTGATGAAATAGAGTTACATCTCTTTGTGAAGACAATAGTCCATACGTACACGAACGATGTCATCCTTTTTCAGTGTAAAAAAATAAAATGATATATTAAATTTTAAGAATGATAAATATATCATAAATATAATAATTATTTCATTCATATCACATATATTTATTAAAATTATCTTTATTAACTTCCATGTAAATCATTAGTGAAAAAATAATCACATTGCTTCACGAGGTGGTAGTTCGCCGTACACACGAGTGACATTATCATATCCACTATGGAATGGAAAGTAAAAAGGGTATATATAATATAGCGACCCAATATGTATAATTTTATTATAGATATAATATATCCACTTTATATCCATCATTATAACCAACTATGAAAGGTGGTAATGGAAAAACAAATGACATTGGTTTACAAGGTGGTAGTCCCCCATACACACGAACTATGATTTCGTAACCCATTTAATGGAAGTTGAGATGGTTATAGGTCATGAACTTATTATAAAATCCCAGTATATAGAACATAATAAGGCTATTATATCATCATGGTTTAATAATAATTTAAGGAGGTGGAGAAATAAATAAAATAAAAATGCTCATTGAAGAACATTACCTCTTCATCGGGTATTCTCCTTAGGTTTGCACCAAAAGCCTTCCTAGGTTGGCTTTCTGTCCAAAATAAGGCTTCTAGAATGAGATTATGGAAGTTTAGAAATTATTTGGGTAGGTTTTTTCTAAATAAAAATTGTGTGGAGTGAATAAGAGAGGATAGGGGTGACCTTTTATAAGTGAGGTCAGTGACACACTTGTATTTTTTTTAAAACATTCAGTCATACCCACATTTTTATCATGCCACAAGACTCTAAAATGGGATATTATCAAACCTATAAGATATAAGTTATAAATATGGAAAAAAATTAGTGTTTTATATGATTTTAGGTTATTTTAACCCTTATCTTCTTAGTTTAACCCCTGAAAAATCCATTTTTACCTTAACTGTGGTAATTATTTTTTACTATTTTCACTATTCATTTTGGTAAAAAATTAAGTTGAAATTTTTAGAAAATATAAATTATGATGATTATAAATATATAATCCATTTTTTGAAATTAAATTCAAATAATTTTCAAAATTTAATTTAAAATTAATCTCACAGATGCGATGCGAAAGCATATTTTTAAAGAGAAAATGTTCAAAGTTTACAAAGATTTTATATCAAAATTCAATATTAAAATGATTAAAATGACATAAATTGGATCAATTTATATATAATTGAATTAATTATACTTTAAAATAAATTCAAAATATTATTTAACATTATAAATAATTTAAATTAAAAGGCAATTTTCAATTAAAATTCAATATTTTTCACTATTTATCAAAAAATGAAAATTTTCAGAAAAATCAAAAAATTATACCTAAGATAATTTTGGTATTATGATTTTAAAAATTAATTTTATTTGGTTAAATAAATTTTATAAAAGTGTTAAAATTTAATTTTAAATTATGTGCGCAAAGTATGACTAAACCGTCCTTTAGAAAAATACAGTTTTTCAGAAATCATTTCCTTTTCTTTCAAATGATTCTAATTTTATATCTTATAAATAGATATCCATTTTATTTATTTTATAACTGTGTAAACTATATAATTTTCATAATATAGTTATTACTATTCATACCTTCCAATTTAATGGCTAGTTTATAATGGTAATGTTTAAGTAATAATATTTTAATAGAGTATCATATTTTATTCAAACCCGGTGTTGCATGCATTTTATGATATCAAAGAGATTGAATTTATTTAAAAAATAAATATATCATAAAGTCTTGGGATGTTATATTCCCTTCCATGCTTGGTGCTTTATTTCATATACACTATCGAATATGATGTTCATATTTTAAAATTTTGGGGTGTTACAAGTAGAAATTATCCTTGACGATGATGTACGTGCACTTATTTTACTGTATTCATTACCTAAAAATCGGGAAGTGACTATAATAGCTATGAGCTGTTATTCATGGAATATAAAACTAGTTTAGAAGAATGTGTGGGGCCTAATACTCAGTGATGATATTCCAATAAGAGAATAAGACATATTTTCTAGTTCCTGCTTTGAATTTGGTTGGAAGAGGCATATATACAGAGTGAGATAATCACAGAGGATAATAAAAATAAAGTAGAAAGAGTCGAGATAAGGAAAAATGGTATGGTCCTACCTGTTGGATTTGGTAGAAGAAAGGACACATCAAGGAGTGCGGAGAAAAATGGAAGGTTCCTGAAACAAAAAAAAACAATAGCTGAAGGAAATGATGATGTGTTATTGCTGAGTGTGGATATACCTATGGAGTCTTGGATTTTTGACATAGGAAAATCTTTCCATTCCACTTCGAAGAAGAGTTTTTTGAACAATCACGTTCCTAATTTTTTTGGCAAGGTACATATTGCTGATGATGAACCCTTACAGATTGTGGGGATGGGTGATTCACAGATCAAGACCAACAATGGGTGTTTTTTGGTTTTGGAGAATGTAAGGTATATCCCTGGGATGAGAAGAAATATTATTTCTATGGGATAACTTTATGATACTAGTTTTAGTACCATGTTCACTGGTGTTTCCTGAAATATTATCAAGGGAGATACATTCATAGCTCAGGGAGTAAATAATGGAACCCTATGAAACATGATAGAAACTTTCACGAACATTATTTTATTATTAAATTTTGTTGGGGATTCAAAACTATGACACTATAGGATATGACACATGAGTGAGAATGGGATGAAGGAGCTGACAACAAAAGGAATGCTACCAGAGCTGAAGTCAGTGAAAGTTGGATTGTGTGAAGATTGTATCTTTAGAAATAATAAGAAGGTATAATTTGAAAAAGGAGGTTAAAAATAAAAGGATAAGAAGATGGAGTTGGTTCAAAATGATGTTTGGGGGCCTGAAAAGTACATTCCCTTAGAGGGTCACAATATTATGTGACATTTATCGATGAATCAACAAGGCATGAGTTTAATTTCTGAAAATAAAATCTAATGTGTTTTACATGTTTCAGAAGTGGAAGACCATGATGGAGAATGATTTAGGATCAAATTTGAAATGCTTGAGGTATGATAATGGAGGAGAGTATATCAATCATGATTTCAGATAATTCTATTCTAATAATGTAATTCATTGGGAGAAGACCCTTTTAGGCATGCTATATCAGAATGGTGCAACTGAAAGGATGAATAAGACGCTGAATTAATGTTCTAGGAGCACGAGGCTACACTCAGGGTTACCTGAGACTTTTTTGGGCAGATGCAGTAAACATGAAAACATATATTACCAACAAAAGTCCTTCTATACCAATGTAAGAATGTATACTTGAGGATCTATAGTTTGGAAAGGAGGTAATACTCTAACATTTATGAGTCTTTGGTTGTTTGGAATATTTAAATATAGATGTTGATTCAAGGGACAATCTTGTTGCTAAGTCCAAATAATGTTTCTTTATTGACTACGGTGCTGAGGAGTTTGGTTATCACTTTTGGGATGATAATAACAAAATGATCATCAAATTATAGAACATGATATTTAATGAAGGTGTCATGTACAAGAACCGTCATGAATTTAAAGTTGAAAATGGAAGTAAAGAATCAGAGAGCCCTGATCAAGCAGAGCTTGAAGGTCTACCTAAGCATGTGAAATCGGAACTATAGAGCCTACTAATCAAATGGAGTTAAGGAAATAAATAAGGGTGATAAGTCCTATGAAGAGGTATTCACCATCCTTACATTATTTTTTATTGGATGATGGTGTAGAACTAGAATGTTTTGAAGAGATAATGCAGTTGAAGGAGTTGAGCAAGTGGGATTTGGATATGGAGGAGGAGATTTTTTTCATTACATGAAAATGATACTTGGGAGATGATACATATTCCATAAGGAAAGAAATAATTTTAGAATAAATTTGTGTACTAGACCAAGGAAGAACATTATGATAAGAGAATGTGCAAGGTAAAACTGGTGGTGAAAGGATTTTGATAGAAGGAAGGTGCAGAATTCATTAAAATTTTCTCACTTGTAGTGAAGCTTACCACCATCCAGGTGGTTTTCAGTATTATTGTATCATATTGTGTAGATGATGTGAATATGAATTTCCTTCATTGATATCTAAAGGAGGGTATTTATATGTAACAACCATAAGGATACATTGAGTTAGGGAAGGAATAACTGGTGTGAAAAATTCATAATAGCTCATATGGGTTAAAGCAGACATCCAGGAAGTGGAACATTAAGTTTGATGCATTCATGAGAAAAAATGAATATCAATGATATGTCATAGATAAATGTTTCTATTTAAAATATTTTGGTGATTGATACATTACACTACTTCTGTATGTGGACGACATGCTCATTGTAGGATCATGCATGCAGAGGATTGATGAGATGAAAGGGAAGCTGATAGAGGAGTTTGAGATGAAAGATCTTGGAGAATCTAACATGATTTTGGGGATGAAGATCAAGAGAGACCGCATAGATGGAACCTTGATGTTATAAAAAGTTGACAACATTGGAAATATTTTGATAAGATTTGGTATGTTGGAAGAAAAACTAGTCTCTATTCCCCAGAAATGACAATTCAAATTATCAAAGGAGCAATCAAAGAAGAAATCATAAGAGGTTGAGTACATAAAAAAGGTTACATACACATTACCTATTGGAATCATGATGTATTCCATGGTTTTTACTCAACCTGATATTTCTCATGTGGTGGGAGTTATGATTTGGTACATGGATAACCCTAGAAAGAAATATTGGGAATCTATGAAGTTGATATTGAGATACATGAAGTAAAATAATGAAGTATCTCCATACTTTGGGAAAAGAAATCCATTATAAGGGTATGTCAATGCCGACCTTGGAGGTGATGTTGACAACAAGAATACAGATGGATATCTCAATAATAGAAGGTTTTGGCTCTATCTACCATAGAGGCAGAATATATTACTATAACAGAAGCCGATAAGGAGATGGTTTGGTTGAAGAACTTCTCGAATGATCTAGGTAGAAAGCGAGAATAAAATGTATTACATCATGAAAGTAAGAGTTACATTCATCAAAGAACTCAATATTTCATTTCTAGATGAATCATATTCATATAAAGTACCATTTTATCATAGTCTTGAGACATGATGGGTTGCTGGCATTGTATAAAATTCATGGAACCATCAATCTAGTAGACATGTTGACAAAACTGACGGTGATAGAGAAGATGAGGCATCAATGTGCCTCTATTGGTCTCCACTGATAAATAGAGGATGGGAGACATAATATAAGAGAACACTATGAGAGAACAAAAGGGAAAACAAATGGTATTTCACAAATATTCATATTGAAATTGAAGTTGTGAATGGAAAGAATGCACTGGTGAGTGAAGAAGAGGAGGATCTTAGATTAAGTAAGTTGTCTCAGTCAGTAGCATTGAATCAGATTATCATATCAGGTCAGTATCCAAGTAGGAGTTTGTTGTAATGGTGTAGCCTGATCCATTTTGGATGAAGATGGGATGAATTCTAGCAGCCCATACCTCAACCCATACCATAACTCTCATGGTTCTACCTATTAGGTGAGGTTGTTGGGAGTTTTAGGGGGTAGTGTGATCCTACTATGGGGGCCTTCAGCCCCAACCCAAATTTTGGGGAACTATAGAAATACTAAATCACTATATCCGAGATGACAAATGACACCGAAATGTCACTATAAAAGTGTGAAATTACTGTAGTAGCATGTGACATGACACTATAGTGTGAAAAATTTGGAGACAACAATACTATAGCCCCACAGATTTCTTTCCATTGACACTATAGTAGTTTAAACTTGGGTGGCTATGACATTATTGTACAATGAACTTACTATGTGGTTGGTGACATAGTTACATTGTATTCTTTATGATCTCATTCAATCTTAGGTTTTGGTGTGTCTAAAAATCTAGTTGTACTATGTAATTCTGATCCCAATCAACGTTAAATTTCTACCTCTCATTGGATACAAGTATCATTTCTCGAACCACTTAAATCATTGTTTCTTTCAATCTTCTTTTCATTATTTTGTTTTCCCCTTTTACTATTCTTTTTTGAATTGTTTTCCACTTGTTTCTCCTAACGTTTCCACAACACATGGAGGTTTTTCCCATGAGCTATGATTTTATATTAGATATGACCTATGTTTTAGGAAAGATAGCCCGATGTTTTGAGATACATCTCAGGGTATTGGTGAGATAAGTGATGTGTGTGAGGGTAACCTGATAAATAGGTTAGCATGGGGTTTGTTAGTTCCATATAGATGAAAGCATGGATAAATTCTTTCAGTTGTGAGATAGGTTCATAGGAGTTGATACCAGGTACACGGTATATTAATGAGTATTCCTTAGGATTTAGTGATGATGAGCACCTTGAGTACTAGTGATTTTTATATTAAAGTTTGGTTTTTGAGGGCATGACTAGTCAAATGCCTGTCCTGTTGATTTAGAAGGTTATTTTGGGAGTGTGGTGTGACACTAGTGATTTTGAAACAATGACAATTGATGGGTGATCATGTGATTTTACTCAACATGTGAGGGATTTCATTCTTGTTATTGGAAAAAAGCACATAGGTTCTTTGTTTTGATGAGACTGACATGAAGTGAGGCATGGTTAGTGATTTTGGTATGTGATCTTGGAATTAATAGCATATGACTCATGGGAATGTGAGTCAGGTTTTGCAATTGGGTTCTATAGGAATGTAAACCCATTGTTTTTTAGATGATATTAATATATTATGTGCTGGTTAATCATGGTGTTGTTTAATTATGGATTAGTGAGTGGTTGTGTGTGAGCTGATGACTGATGGTTTTAATGGAATGCATGCGAGCATGGAAACTTGAGGTTTTGATAAGAATGAGGAGTGTATCCTCTGTGATATGATGATGGTATCATGGATATCATGGTGTCAATGGTTGAAAATATGGATAAAGGTGGATTGAGAGGGATACACATAGGTGATGATGAAACCTATTGAGTTTGTGCTCGTGGAGCGGTATAAGGAAGCTATATAATGGGGAGCACACCATTGGCCATTGGAGGTTGTGAACCTCATTATTAATAGAAATCTGAAAAATGCTCGGGATGATGTTCCTAGTGAGCCAAGAATGGGAAAATATTGGTATTTCATATTGGAACTTAGGTATGAGCAGGATGACCATATCCAATCGTTAAATATGGTAATGGACAAAGCATGGGCTGAAAAGGAACGACCCCATGAAGGTAGGGTCTTGGATGCCTAATATAGGTTATTGGAAGGTCGATGTGGCATTTGGATGCTGATGAGATGGTGAATCTGATTTATCTAGTCTCATGTTAGATACTAAATATGGATTTAGATATAGTGTTGGATAGAGACCAAGTTTTGGTATCAGGCTCGAGAAGAATTTGGTATGATATAAGTGTGAGTCAGATCAGTGGTGCGTCAGTGCTTAGGGTGAGATAATGGTGGCTGATATGAGTGGTTGGTGATTCAACCGGGGAATTTCACTGGAAGTTGGGTTCATACTTTGGTGCAGGTATATAGACGATCTCGAGATTCTGTTTTAGGCATCATGATCGGGTGATATAAATGGTGCATCGGTGGGTGTAACTGAGAATTTTTAGAATGGGATGCCAAAGGAGGACCTAATTATGTTTATTGTGAAATTGGGTGTAGCAAGTTGGAAATTTCACTAAGCGGGTTTATGGATTTCTTAAAATGTGTTTTAGTAGGCGATTCCAATGGTGGGGAGCACCTGATTCAGAATCAGCTCTTATGAGATGAGTCTTATGGTGGGGGGTTCCATAATCCTGATGATGAATTGATTGATGAAACTATAGTATCTTAGAATAGACAAGTGATGTTAATAACCATCTAGGTGTTTTTGTGATGGATATGAGCAGTGGATCTGTTTTCAATGAATAGTGTTCTTTGTGTTTGGACTTGTGTAGCAAATCCTTGGTTGTCATTTCAGAGTATAACATGATGAGTTGGTTATGAATAGAAAACTAGGATAGGTTGAGGTTAATGGTTTAATAACACTAATACTTCTACAAGACAAGAAGTTCTAAGGTGGGAGGGTTTTAAAACCTCACTCCTTAATGAGTTCATAATTTTAGAGGGAACTTGAATTTTTGGAATTTTGGACCAGGTTTCATTTTGAAAATGGTGATTCAGATAATAATTATGAGGGTTGGAGTGTCCCGATTTGATGTTTTTGGATATATATTGAGGCCCGAGAGGTGCATCAGGTGATCGGGTGAGTCTTCAGATTTTTTGGTTAAGTTTTATAAGTTTTGGAGGATTCCTTCCATGGGTGCATGGTTTGGTGTGCACATTTTAAGAGAAATGATGCATCACCCTAAGAGTGGGGATCTTTCCAATTCATTTTTTAAAGCACATGATTAAGTGTGAACTATGTGGAGTTCAGAGAAAACCATGTGTTCTTTTATTGGGGATTGGCGTACGATCATCATACAGTTACAGAAAAATTTCATGGGACCTAAAATTTTGTTTTTAGAGGTATATTCATGGTTAGTTCATGGTTTGAAAAACCGTGTGACCAAACCATGTGATAAGAGTTTCCTTGGATAGTTAAGGTTTCACGGTTTGTACACACTTTAGCCAACCATGCATCCAAACCATACCACCCTTTACAAGAGGAAAAATGATGATTTTTCCCTTCTGAATTTTAAAAGGGAAACCCCCTTTTTCCTTCCTCACTTGTGCACTTTCCTTGACCGGCTGACTCCTCCCTTCCTCCTTCATCCCCTTTGTATTGGGGTGATTTTTGGTGCGATCTTTCATCGATTCTAGGTATGTTCTTTCTTTGTTCTCCTTTTTTCTTCTTTTCTTAGTTTAGATACTGATTTTGGACGTCATCGATTAGGGATTTGAGAGACAATTCCACTAAATCATGGTGGAATCGTCCCATTATCATGGTGGATTTCATATGGCTTGGATAGAGGATGTCACAAGACTATATCTATATGATACCACATATTGTTTTGATGGAAGTATGTCTTTGTATGAATCTTTCTAGGGTTTTGGATTAAATTAAATGAAATTTATGACTTAATTGATGTCACATGTTAGGTATTTTGAGCAAAGATATTCCAGTAGCATTCCATGAGAAGTTGGCATGTTGTTGGTTGCGGTTTCCATGTGGTGGGAGCATTGAGTGCATTATTATTCATTTATTCCTAATTGAATTAAATTGTAAATTTTAATATAAATTGTTTAATTAATTATAAATTTATTATATTTAATTAAATTGGAAGTTTTAGCATGAGTTAGGGCCTCATGTGATAGACAATGGATTGTTGATATTGGATGAGTCTCGATGAGGATAGTTGAGCGCACATTTAAAAGGGAAATAACTCTATAAACGAGGTAGGTTGTCCCTCTTAAATACCAAATTTAGTAAATTCATTTCATTTATGTATTCATGTGATATGTGGTATCTCCACCATGGGTGATTGACCCTCTTTAAATTAAATTAATTTATTAGTTATAATTAAAAGCTTATGAATGAGTTGAACAAAATGACAAGGGACACAATGGACCCCGGTGCATTGGCTGGTTTTCTTGGTCACTGATGATTGAGAGAATAATTTTAGTTATATGTCTTGAGATAAAGAAACCCCACAAGGGGTCTGAATTAAATAAAAAAGAATGATTTATAGGTTTCAGGCGCAGTGGAAGCGCATTGGTGGGTGTTCCCAACTTTAATTTTTTTCGTTAACGACGATCAATCCGAGATTCGTCATGATAATAAAACGCCAAATATCCGGAATAGAATGAAGAACAAAAGAAAAGAGGGGAGTCCCGGGACCATAGGGAGGATCATCATATGTTTTTTATAATTAATTTAATTAAAAGACAAGAATTACCTTGATGGAATTCTCTCTCCATCGATGTTTCCGGTCATGATCCGATGTGATCCATCATTGCATCGTAGAATCCAAGTGTAGGATTCCTCTAGTGGTGATCCACACATGCTCCACTTATCACTGGATGTCGCTAAAGGGATCTACAGGTTTTAGCATGGAAGAGACTTCACTTGTGATGTCTGCCTTCGATCGCCTTGAGAGCTACTTGCAAAGCGCTCTCCTTGATCTGGTGGAGGAGGATCTCTCTCGTAGCTTGAGAGCGTTCTTGGAAGAAAAAAATCTCTCTTGGCTTGAGAGATTTTTTAGATCCATTGTGCACAACCAAACATAAAAAAATGTCTAGGCTAATGAGAATAATATAATTGGGATTTTTAATTACTTAGAATAATAAAATGAATTAATTACCCAAAAGCATTTATTTATTTCATTTAATTCTTAGTAAAACCCCATGTATACTAATAACAGTTGAATATTATTATTACTTTACATGCACCCAATGAATTACACATAATATTATTTAATTAAATAAATAATATTATTTCTCACAAATACCCAGAAAAATTACATGGCGTGTACTTTTGTTTTTCCATTTTATTTATTTCCTCCACTATATTTATTAGACCTTGAATAATGACTGTTTATTTCTTAAATAAATATCACTGCATTAATCACTAATAAATATATTATTTCGCCCACAATATATTCTCTTGAATAACTAGTTTCGAAATAAATGTGATCAGGCATCCTTGAATAATTATTAAACCACAATTGGGAATAATATTTATTCAACTTGTTAAATTAATATTTAACTGAGATAATTGGACACACTTAGTGTGGGACCCTCTAGGCCTATTTCTCAGTGGCATTAGGTGGATCCTTTCTAAAGTCAAAGTTTAGCATATATCAATACACCAAGTCATACATAGAGAAATAAGTTAACTCCACAATGACATGTCACCTCCTACAAATGCTTACTGTGTAATGTAAATCCTTTGTATCGATATCTCGAATCAAGCGGGTTTCATGCTAGTTCTATCATCCCATGTGCTTGATTATTATTTCTTTGACTTCATGGAATTGAAATTTCCCATTCCTCACCATGGCCATGGATTTATTTAGGCTATATCAATTCCATCAAAGGGCCGGAGATATCTACTTCCATTATGGAACAGAAATGACAAATCATTTCTCATATTATCTATTAATGCAGTATTACTCATGACGCACCCAACATATCCTACCTAACTGCGAACAGTGTGTTGTCACAATTTTCATCAATACATCTAAGTGCGCTAGTTTTAATACCCATTAATAATAATATTAAAGTCTAAGGACCAATACACACGTCCGTAGATATGAACATCCAATGACACTTTGAAATGTGGATTTCCTACTAGCGGGTCTCATTCTCATAATATCCTCCTGGATATTACCAAGAGAGCACACCATGAGAAAGTGCCTCAAAGTTTTCTGAGTCCTTACCCCCAATGGCCTGTATTATTTGTGTCCCTCAAATAACATCATCCATATATAGAACATATATTCAAGAACAATGTTATGGAACTTCCAGGTTCTCATCATATAAGGGATCCTCTATGACCTTTTAGTGAAACAACTATCCTTAGGACATTATCACATGCATTTTCACACAGAAGAACAATCAAGATGTGATAATGTATTTATTAATGAATAAAGTACAAATTAGTTGGTTATAGGCCACCAACTCCAACAGACTCCCACTTGGACTAGAGCCAACTGCAAACAAAATTTAACCCTATAGCTCTCACATGATATTCATGATTTTTTTGAGATAGGTCTTTAGTCATGGGGTCTACCACATTCTCTTCTGTGGACACTCTGATCACTGTAACTTCACCCATTTGATAAAAATCCCTCAAGAGGTGATACTTTTGGAGTATGTACTTTGTCCGTTGATGTGACCTTGGTTATTTTGCAAGATCCACTGCTGTAGTATTATCATAATACAATGTGACATGATCTTTACTACTAGGCACCACATTAAGCTCTTGGATGAAGTTACAAATCCAGATGGATTCCTTGTTTTCATCATAAGCTGCTATATATTTGGACTCCGCTGTAGAATCGACGATAACTAGTTACTTTGAACTCTTCCAGCTCACAACTCCTCCATTAAGATAGAAAACATATCCAGATTGCGACTTTAGATTGTTCTGATCTATCTAAAAACTAGAATCAGCATAACCTCTAATGACAAGATCCTCATCTCCTCTATACACCAGGAACATATCCTTAGTTCTTCTTAGATACTTAAGGATAGTCTTAACATAAGTCCAATGTTGTTCTATTAGATCTAATTGATATCTGCCTACCATGATCAATTCATAGACAACATCAATCCTGGTACATAACATGGCATACATGATGGATCCTATAGCCAAAGTGTATGAGATATTACTCATTATATCTTTATCCAGTTTTTTCTAAGGACACATTTTCTTAAAAAAATGTAGGCTATGTGACACTGAAACCAATCCCCTCTTGGATTGTTCCATACTAAATCTCTTTAGTATTTGGTTAATGTATGTACCTTGACTTAGTCCAAGTAACCTCTTGTATCTATCACGAATGATCTTGATCCCTAGAATTTAGGATGCTTCACCCAAGTCCTTCATGTAGAAACACTTGTTCAACCAGTCCTTAACTGACTGTATGACTGGTGCATCATTTCCAATAAGCAATATGTCGTCAACATATACTACTAGGATAATGACCACATTCCCATTAAACCTCTTATAAACAAATGGATCACATTCATTCTTAATGAAACCAAATTCCTTTATGGATTCATGAAATAGAATGTTCTATGACCTGGATTCTTGCTTTAATCCATAAATGGATTTTTGCAACTTGCAAACCTGTTTGGCTTCACCTGGTGTCACAAAACCTTCTGGTTGTTTCATATAGAAATATTACTAAAGGTTCCTATTAAGGAATTATTTTTTGACATCCTTTTTTCAAATCTCATAGTCATGGTAAGATGCTATGGTAAGTATGATTCTTATGGATTTAAACATGGAAACTGGTGATAAGGTTTCATCATAGTCAATTCCTTGATGATGTCTGAATCCTTTAGCCACTAGACTTGCTTTATAGGTGCTAACTTGACCTTCTATGTCCATATTTCTATTGAATACCCATTTTCATCCAACATGCTTTACATCAACTGGATCATCAACTAGAACCTAGACTTGGTTCTGATACATGGAATCCATCTCATCTTTCATAGCTTCTAGCCATCTTGCAGCTTCTGAGCTCTCTACTGCTTCCTTGTAGAAGAGAGGTCCATAATTGTCCAAAAATAATGATTCATCATACTTGGTGACTAGGAATCCAAATTTCTCTGGTTCCCTTACCTCTCTTGAGATCTTAAGCAGTACTTGTGTTTCTAGAACCTCTTTTACGAGGACTTGTAGAACTTGTTCCTGTACCAACTTCTGTGTATCTTGAGCATCAACTTAATCGAAGTCAATCTTGCTCCCACCATCCTTTTTGAGGATGTGATCCCTCTCATGAAATATGAATTGTCTATATACAATGACTTTCTTTTCTTAAGGGTTATATAGGTAATATCCTTTTGTTTCCTTGGGATATCCTATAAAGATACACTTCATTCCCCAGGGTGCTAGTTTGTTTCATGAGAAGGCCTTAACAAATACCTCGCATCCCCATACATGTGTGTGCAACAAAATGAGTTTCTTTCCATTCCATATCTTAGAGGGAATTCCATTTTCCACCTTAGTTGGTACTCGGTTTAATGTGTATGTCATGTTTTATAATGCATATCCCCAAAAGGATAAAGGAAGATCTGCATGACTCATCATTGACCTCACCATGTCCAACAAGTTGTGGTTTCTACTTTCACTAACACCATTCCACTGTAGTGTATAAGTAGAAGTGGGTTGAGATAGAATCCCAGACTCCTGTAAAAGGTCAATGAATTCTTAGTTTAGATATTCTCCACCTCGATCCGATCGAAGCTTCTTTATCTTCTTACCAAGATGATTCTCTACTTCATTATTTAATTCCTTAAATTTATCCAAGGCATCTAACTTATACCTCATTGAGTAGATATATCCATACATACTTAAATCACCAGTAAAAGTAATGAAGTAATAATATCCGCCTCTAGATTCTACTATAAATGGTCTACACACATCCATGTGCACCAATCCTAGAAGCTTTGTGGCCCTTTTAGCTTTTCCACCAAAAGGTGGCTTGATCATTTTACCTTGTAAACAATCATGACATCTATCAAGTGGTTTTAGCTCAGTAGAGTCTAAATAACCATCTTGGCAGAGCTTTGTTAAGCACTTCTCGTTTACATGACCAAGATCATGATGCCACAACTGGGTGTTGTATGAGTCATGTGAGTTTGTTTTGTTATAGATTTAAAACACTTGGTTTTCATAATTTAATACATACAAACCATTATTTAAATGCGCCATACCATAACATACATTGTTCTTATAAAAGAAGAAACCCTTATTTCCAAACTTGAAAATAAATCCATCCATATCCAAACATGACATACAAATTATGTTTTTGGTAACACTAGGAACATAATAACAGTTATGTAAAACCAAAATCATCCCCGTTGGCAATGAGAGGTGGTAATCGCCAATGGATAACACATCCAGCCTCGCACCATTGGCAGCTTGAAGATCCACCTCTCCTCTAGAAATATTTATAAATATACTTGGTTACTACATTTGAATACAGATGTGATCCCCACAAGCTATATCTAATACCCAATGGGTATAAATGAAAAGATTACAATCGATAACGAATGTACCTTTAGCATACTCACTCTTTTGGGTGCAATTCCTCTTGAAGTGTCCTGGCTTGCCACATGAAAAACACACCACCTCCCATTCCTGGACTTACCTTTGGATCTTCCCCTTCTTTGAGGGATGGTGATCAGGGGCTTCAGGCTATTTTTAATTCCTTGGCCCTTTTTCCTTGTCCTTCCTTTTCTTATTCACCATAATGAATGTGGGTTTGTTACACTCCATGTCCTTATCTACCTAGAGAATTAAGGTTAGAAGTTCCAATAGAATATTCTCATTATTGCTCATGTTATAGTTGACAATAAATCTAGAGAAGGTCTTGGGTAGTGATGATAGGATGAGATCTATAGGCAACTCATCCAGGAACTTAATCCCTAAGATGTCCAGGCATTCAATGTAGCCAATAAGCTTGACTACATGAGGCCCAACTGGCGTAGAATCTCCAATCTTAGTTGTAAACAAATCGTTGGAGATCTCATATCTCTCCTATCTATCCTTCTCTTGATAGAGATCCTTAAGGTGAGACATCATGTTATATGCATCCATGTTTTCATGTTGCTTCAAGAGCTCATTAGACATGGTCGATAGAATGAAATATTGGACATCTGTGGAATCATCCAAATGTTTCATGTAGAGATATAGTTCCTCATCAGTGGCCTCTTTTCCAATCTCAACTGGAATATGCTCCTCTAGCACATACAATTTCCTCTCATGGCGAAGGATGACGTGTAAGCACCTCTGCCACTCCTAGAAATTGGTGCCGGTGAGAAGGTTTTCGTTCCCAAGTATGTTTTTCAATGATATGTTTGAAATCATTTTTACTTATGTTTCTAAAAATTAAGATGAGAAAAGTTTTAATACTTTATCGTGATAAAAATGAGACAAATAAATAATTTAATACTTATTATTCTCCCACTATTTTATCAAAATTCAATATCCCTCACCATTGATTTCAGAATATTATGTTGCTTGAATATTCTAGTGGCAAGGATCCATATTTCAATTCACATTACACCAAATAAGGTTGGTCAAGAAACGTGAAGGGTTTTAGGTAGGCATTCCAAATGCCAACTACATTAACTCGCAACTCCTTGATCCGCTGAGTGGACTCCCCAATCCTGAAATCCTTTCATTTTGGATTTCCTCAACCTTCACCTCTTGGTCACACCAAGTCCTATTGTGGTAGTCAACCCTTGATGTGAACCAATTCAATTCAATCCAAAAACTTGAATTAGAATTCCCTAATAATTGAAAGCACCCCAACTAGGGTTGGTCAATCACTTTGAACTATGGTTCGATTCTAACCAAGATTATGGAAGGCTATACTAACTTAATATTTTCTTTGAGGGATTTTATCCTTATACGTAAATTTTCATTTTATTATCTTTGATTACATGATTGTTAATATTAAGTGGGATATACTTAAGTGATTAACCATGTCTAAGATAATATTTACACATAAGCTGATCTTATTTGAGTTCCATCTTGCATGCTTGTTTAATTCATTAATTGTGTGATCATGATAACACACCCACAATAAATAAACCATGCAACTGATAGAAATAAAATAAATGGTATGATCATGATCTTGTTTTATTGGTTAGTTTATCTAGTGGTTGATAAAATAACCCAAGACCTAGGGGAGAAATACCTTGAACCTTTTGGGTTTGTGTTTACAACTTTCCACCTATCCACCTTTGTATCTCCTTGGATTGGTTTTTCCTTGGCTCCTAACTTGAGTATCCTCCACTAGCTTGGGAGATCCATTCATTACATATGATTTTATCTCACTCGTGGTTGAGGGGTAAAATGGGGTTTTACATAAAAGAAACCTTGGGCATGTAGACCCTACATGTTAATGAGGAGAAGGCTCGTAGACCAACAAATTTAATTTAAATAAATGAATTAAAAGAAACCATTCACATACAAAGGTCTTGGTCTAGCTCATTATCATCCATACATGCAATGATATTTATGCATAAATAAAACTATCATTCGATTAATTAATCGTTCTTGTTTAAGATAAATCACGCTCAAATCAATTAATTATCTTTAATTAATCAATCCTTTTATCTTAAACCCTTTTTTTGAATTTCCTTGAGATTCTCATTGATCATAATTTTAAACAAATAAATTCATTTAAAATTATCTTTGTATGTAACTTGTACCTTGGAGGCTACCTAATGAATTCTCGTTCATAACTACCCAATGAGTAGAAATGAACATTACACAGATGTTAAATTAAACACACATATATAAAACACCTATCACATGTTGTGCCTCAGCTTTACGCCTACACTATGGTACATGTATCAAGGGTTTGTATAATATAATAATAAATTTTAATAAATCCATGTAATTTGGATGAGTACACGGCGTGTAGTTCCGACTACACGATGTGTACTTTTGTTCACCATCCATCTGAAGTACATGCCTGGGGACATGGCATGTAGATGTACTTCAGAAATCTTCAGAGTACACGATGTGTTTAGTGGGACACACGCTGTGTAGTATCCGCATTACACAGTTTCTAGAAGGGCAAGCTGTGTACGGGGTACATGGTCAAACCCTAACCCAAAGGGACTACACACCGTGTTCAGTGGGCCACACAACGTGTAATTAGGAAACCATTAGCCACCTGTTCCTGGTCAAAACACGGAGTCTTAAAGACTTATATAGAATCCAATGACATGACCTGGTTTGGAGAACCGTCCCGGTGTATGGAACCTATACTACATGGCATGTACTGCTGAATACACACCGTGTGTTCTGGTGTTGTATGGCCAGGAAGCATTGGCACCTCTGGATGAGATCCTCTGTTTTATTTTAATCAAAATTAAAAGAAAAAATAGTTTTAGTAAGGTGAATGAGAAATGAAAGAGGAGGAATAGATCTCGAGATTCAGATTTATAGAATGATTAAATTTAATTGAAACAACTAAATTATTAAATGTGTAAATCAACAAAAAATAAATAAATAACTATAATCAACGATATGACCCCTTTAATACCACTTATAGGTTCCAGGCATAGTGGAAGCACGTTGGTGGGTGTTCCCAACTTTAATTTTTTCCGTTAACGATGATCAATCCGAGATCCATCATGATAATAAAATGCTGAATCTTCAGAATAGAACGAAGAATGAAAGAAAAGAGGGGAGTCCCGAAACCATAGAGAGGATCATAATATGTTGGTTATAATTAATTTAATTAAAATAAAAGAATTACCTTGATATAATTCTCTCTCCGTTGATGTTTCCGGTCACGATCCGATGTGATACGTCGTTGCATCGTAGAATCCATGTGTAGGATTCCTCCAGCGGTGATCCATACGTGCTCCACGTATCTCTGGACTCTGCCGAAGGGATCTCAAGGTGCTAGCGCGGAAGAGCCTTCTCTTGTGATGTCTTCCTTTGATCTCCTTAAGATCCGCTTTCAAAGAACTCTCCTTGATCCGGTGGAGGAGGATCTCTCTCATAGCTTGAGAGTGTTTTTGGAAGAAAAAAATTTCTCTCTTGTCTTGAGAGATTTTTTTAGATCCGTTGTGCACAACCACACATAAAAAAAGGGCTAGTCTAATGAGAATAGTATAATTGAGTTTTTTAATTACTTAGAATAATAAAATCAATTAATTACCCAAAATAATTTATTCATATCATTTAATTCTTAGTAAAACCCCATGTCTAATAATAACAGTTCACTATTATTATTACTTGACATGCACCCAGTGAATTAAACCTAATATTATTTAAATAAATAAATAATATTATTTCTCACAAATCCCCAGAAAAATTACACGGCATGTACTTTTTTTTCATTTTCTTTATTTCCTCCACCACATTTATTAGACCTTGAACAATGACTATTTATTTCTTAAATAAATATCACTGCATTACTCGCTAATAAATATATTATTTCACCCAAAATATATTCTATCGAATAACTAGTGTCGAAATAAATGAGATCAGACATCCTTGAATAATTATTAAACCACAATTGGAAATAATATTTATTCAACTTGTTAAATTAATATTTAACTAAGATACTTGGACACACTTAGTGTGTGACCCTCTAGACGTATTTCTCAGTGGCATTAGGTGGAGCCTGCCTAAAGTCCAAGGTTAACATCTAGAAATATGCCAAGACATCCATAGAGAAAGAAGTTAATGATGCAATGACGTGTCACCTCCTACGAACTCTTACTATGTAATGTAATCCTTTTTTCTCGATATCTCGAATCAAGCAGGTTGCATGATAGTGCCATCATCCCATGTGCTCAATTATTCTTTCTTTGAGTTCCCGAAATTGAACTTTCTCACACCTCACCATGACCATGGATTTATTTAGGCTATATCAATTCCATCAAAGGGCCTAAGATATATAATTACATTATGGAACATAAGGGAAACATCCTTTCTCAAATTATCTATTAATGCAGTATTACTCGTGACACATCCAACATATCCTACCTCACTGCGAACAGTGCGTCATCACAGTTTTCGTCAATACATCTAAGTGTGCGAGTTCTAATACCCATTAATAATAATATTAAAATTTAAGGACCAAAACACATGTCCACAGATAGGAACATCCAATGACACCATGAAATGTGGATTTTCTACTGGCAGGTCTCATTCTCATAATATCCTCCTGGATATTACCAAGGGCACACACCATGAGAAGGTGCCTCAAATTTTTATGAGTCCTCACCCAAAATAGCCTGTATTATTTGTGTCTCTAAAATAACATCATCCAGCCATAGAATATATATTCAAGAACAATGTTATGTCACTTCTGGGTTCTCATCATAACAGGGATCCGCTATGACCTTTTAGTGCAACAACTATCCTTAAGACATTATCACATGTATTGTCACATAGAAGAACAATCAAGATGTGATAAGGTATTTTTTAATGAATAAAGTAAAAAGTATTTGGTTCTAGGACACCAACTCAAACATGAGTTAGATATTGAAACTCTAGTTATAGGTTCCCTTAGTGACCACCAGGTAGAGGTGAGTGATGACTTCAGATTGATGACCTAGGGATCGGCCTTGTGGTAACCCTGTCATGCTCTATATATTTTGGAATAGTTGAGATGTTTTTGGGGAGAGTGTTCCTCCTCCACTGATATGTGAGAACCCGGGTGGGTAGAACTTAGGTATATTGATGACAGTTTGAGTGAGTGGACCAACTTAGTACAACTTGGAAAGCGAGATGGGAATTTTTCTATCTCTATGGACTGATGCCAGTGAGGCTTTCCTTATGAGGCCATAAAGGCCTTTATAGTATTGTGTCTATGCCAAGGGATGTGATGTCCTCTAAGTGATAGGTGATGACCCGAGAGGTAATACTGAGATTTAGGAACCCACATGGACTATCTGTGCTTGATGCGACTTAGTGTAACGACCTGAGTTTTACTCCTTAATTAAATACCATGTTCGATGGTTTTCCCCACACGTAACACCAAAACCTAACAAATATAGACCATTATAAGGTAGTTGTAAAATTATAAGGTATAAATAGTAGTAACAAAATTATGAAATCTATATAAATAAGTACATTTATAAAGACAAAAACAAAACAAAGTAAAATTCACTTTAAATAATCCACACAATTAGTACAACTATGAAAATTATAAAACCATTTCTTATTCCTAAAATTTATTTTATAAAATGGATACTTTTCATGTTTGATATATTTATGATTATCAATATTTTTAAAAGAATAGTTAGTATATAGAAGAAATGATTTCTTATAAAAATCTATTTTTCAAAATAGTTTCTGATATTATTTTAATATAAAGTTTATAAATTTTAGGATGATAATTTTCAAAAATTAACATATTTTTAAGATTTATCATATTCTTATTAGATTAAAATTATTTTTTTTGGTATTTTTTAAAAATAATTAATTTTCAAGTGAATACTGAAAATGTCGATTTGATAATACTATCACTTTTATGAAATTATTTTATTATATGAATACATTGAAATTTTTTAAAACATTTTTACTATAAAATTATATATTATAAACTAGAATAAGGCATTTTAAAATTATATATTAAATTTTAAACCCATTCTTAACATTTTGAAAATTTATGCAGCGTTTTAATGAAAACCATTTTTGAACTATTTTGATTAATTAATTATAACATAATGAAAATGAGTTTTCGATTTATTTTACTGTTAAATAAATACCTTTTTAATAATAATAATTGTTTTAAATTTATTGGAATCAATTAAATTAATATTTTTATCCTATATTCATAAATCTTTTTTCTTACAAATACACTTTTCTAAAAAACAGATTTTTACGCGTTACATGCATTGTCGTTAAGATTAATTTCCCCGCACATAGAAAGTTAATTTTATAATTTTTTTATATTTTAGATAATAATTTTCATATTATTTAATATGATCAATTTAATTTTGGGTATAAAATTTAGATTGTTAGGATTAATGTTAATTTCCATGATAATGGTGAAAAAAATATTATTTTATTAATATCAGGGAATTTATATAAAATAAATTTAATTTAGTTAATTTATATAATTAATATAATATTATGTATAAACACATAAATAAATATATTAACACTCATTTAATTAGTCAAAAATAGTAAATAAGATTAAGAATCTGTAATGGTTAAAATGCCTTTTTTCTACTAAACTATTTTTTCTACACATTATCTATTTTAATTTAAAAGTTAATTTTAAAATATTTAGAAATTTATTTGGATTAAATATATGTTAAATTTAGTCCCAACACACCTAAATTTGGTTATAAAGGTTATATTATATGTTTATTAAATATTAATTACTAAAATAAAAAAATAGTTACTAAGGTAAAAACTAAAAAGGAAAAGGTTATAACACTTTAGAGAAATGCCTTAAACAACACAATATTGTATCCAAATGAATAGTGGGGAGGATCCTCTACCAAAAGCCTTTACCACTTCACTTTTTTCAACTTTTGGAACCTTTGACCTTTGAATAGTCAAAGTATATAATTGAAATATAAAGGGTGTTTCCAAAACTACTATTCTCTTACCTTATAAAAGGATACAAGTTCCACCCTTAAAAAACTAAACTTAACCTTAAAATACCCCCTTTAAACTCATTCCTTTATCTATAATTGGAAACCTATCCCACAAACATAAAACATTGATTACTTACAGTTATCCTAAGACCTTTAATTTCAAGGAAACTTCCATAGAAATATCAAGTCTCCAACATAAGTGTTATCTCATTCTCAAGTTTTTCTTCTTAATATTACTCTTAAAAATATCTAATCACCATAATAATATGATTAATTTAGTATCATTATAATACCAATATTTTTTTATATTAATGTTACAAACTTTAGTTATTCGTTTCCATCTAGTTAGAAAAAAAACAAAGGAACATCGTTGGTGCATTGTGCGGACTACCACCTCCATAAAGAGACATTGTTTTTTGTTAATACCTTTAATGGATGATATTAATGTCATAAATGATGTATAAATATGATATATATAAATAAATTATAATTCTGAAATTTCAATTCAATAACCTCCTTTACCCCCTCTCACGCATTGAGAAATGATAACGCTAATCACACATACGTACAGATTACCGCCTCCACGATGAAACAATTTTCATTTTTCATATAAATTTTCATATATTATATAAAAATATTAAAATAATCTTCAAAATCATAATAATATAAAAATGATATCATTATTATTCTTTTATAATTATATTATGTTAAAAAAATTACATCTTTGACCATACTCGCCAATCGAGTTAAAACACGTTCAAGTTTGGGTCAGTTTAACCACCTATGTGAACCATGATTTAAAATCCGATTATGGATGACTGTGATAGAATGGAAACTAATATTATGCTAATATATTAATAAAATCATTATTATTATATGATTCTATAAATATTATATTAATCATTTAATTTATTATTAAAATAACATTTTCATTCACTTAAATTACTAAAATAAGTCGTTATCAAACCGATTTTCACATAACATAACCAAAACACAAATGGAATGAAATAATATAATTTTAAATAAATATAAGTTATAAATTAAATAATATTTAATTATATATGAATAATTAACTTAGTATCAAATGATGGGTAATGATATCTACATTATAAATCGTGCGTGAATGGTTAAAGTTATTAACACACGATGTTGAAAAGAGATTACAAAAATTTAAACACACGAAGAGAATTGTTATTAATGAGGAGTATAAATGGAAATGAATATTATTAAGGTTATTAAATAGGTAATTAATATTTTTATATTTATGATATATGAGGTTAAATAACTTTCATGTAAAATTGAGGGTAAAGGTAAGAGACTTGGTAGCTTAAACTCATTTCTTTGAGTTATATAATTTTCTTATAGAACTTAATTTTACAAGAATTTCCATTTTAAATGATGTTATATTTTATTTTTGGAGAAAATAGTTTTTGAAACAAATCCATTTTCATGAAAGGTTTTCTTTTTATTTTCTTGAAAACAAAGGACTCTTTGAAAAGAGACTCGTAACTATGACTTTTACACTGATGATTTCTAAATTTTTTCAAAAGGCACTTTTCATGATTTGGTTTTCTTTATATTTAAATGATATATCTCTCACGAATTGATCTTTTATATGTTATTATGTTATGATTCCTTTTTAAATTAGATTTTTATACTCATTATTACTCAAGTTCATGTTACGTGAAAACCCATTCTTTTTCTATAGGTTAATTAAGATATGTTTATGATTGATTTTAAGTGGAACACATTTGTATGTATGATTATGGGTGTGGGCCTATATCACACTATAGTGAATCGATATAATATCATATCTCATGAGATATTTAAGTGAGTACATAATGGATTTGTCCACACAGGCATGGGCATGATGAGTTTGCTCGCATTTTCAGGTGTGGACATAATGGGTTTGTTTATATAAGCGTGAGCATAATGAGTTTTCTCACACATTTTTTTTCATATTCTTATGGCTGTGCCACATTTTAAAGTTTATCAAGTTATGAAATATTTTCAAGTTACTTATCAAGTTATGCAAAGTTTCTGGATGGATTTAATTTCTAAAAAATTCCATGATTACATGATTATTCCTTTCCAAGTATTTTGTACCTTTATTTCATGTTCACATGTTATATGTATGATATTTTATGATTTATTAATGAATATTTTATGATATTATGTTTCTATGAAATGTTTTAATATTTTCATCTATGGTCTTATGATCTTTTATTATGATTTTTATGGTTCCATCATGTTATCCTCCATGTTTATGATCCATTAGTATATGTTTTTATCTTACTAAACATTTGAGTTTACCCCCTTATGTTTTTATTCTACAAGTTATGAAGATGATTACATCATGTGGGATTTCTAGAAAAGGGTCTAGAAGAGAAAAATTATGGAAATATGTTTGCAAGTGTTATAAAATAATATGTTTATGCAACTAATTTCCAAGACACTAAGCCTTTTGGTGCTTGGATTATGTGACTTTGTGTGATGTAATATTTAAATCATGATATTATTTTACTATTTATGTTAAGATTAACATGGGTCACTATAGTTGGTATTAGAGATATTATTTAGTTATTTTTGGAGATTATTTTAGAGAACTTTAGTGAAAACCTAAGGAAAAGTCTAAGGGATAAATACAAGTTTTGATAAAGTATGGATTTTTTGGTTTTCCTAGAAATATATCCATGTATGGATACTATGAGTGGATGTGTTTTTGAACTATATGCATATATAGGTAACAAAATTGAAAATATTTAGTCGAGCTTATCTCACCCTACTAGTAATAGGGCCTGTAGCAGAAGCCGGTGGTCCAGAGATTTAAAAATTTTCATCACCTGAGCAATGAAACATCATCTTCTCTAGTGATCTGAGCCCCTATAGGGGTCTGAGGATCTCATGTGAATATTTCAAAGCAAAAAAATAAATAAATGAGTATCTCATTTGATTTGGAGGTGCGTTCGACTGCAGCTCATCACTAAAAATCATTGCTTGAAGGATCCGAGATCAAACCCCTCTAGATCATCCACACATGCTTTAAGAATATGTGCGGATACCGATCGTTGAATTCCAGGTGCTGGAGCGGAGCTCTGATGATTCCTTCAACAACGTGATGATCACCTTGATCTCGTGCCTTCAATATATGAAGTCGTTCTTGGATCGATCACTCGGAAAGATACTTTCTCTCTCTAGGATGTTGGAGGAGAGAGAGTCTCATAATTCTATTGGAATGAATAGTATATGGAATAAAGCTCCTTCCTTGATTATATAGTGTATGTAAATTCCATTTATATTTTTATCACACACTTTTAATATATAATAAACATATTAAGTGATAATTCCAAGTCATTAACTCGACTTGTTATTCTCGCTAATATTAAAAGAACCTTAAATATTAAAATAATATTCATTCATATAATATTTTTCCTATATTCAATTAATAAATTTTGAATACTTTTAATAAATAAATTCAAATCAATTATTCTATACTCAAATAATAATGAATTTATTTATTCATTGGAGATCGATTACATGGAAAACTTTTGGACCCTGTAGTGGGGCTTACCATGTCCAATATTCCTATTCAATAGAATAGGGCATAATCTTGAATACGCTATTATGTGTGACCCTCTAGGACCTTATCATGATAGTAGTTAATAATATTCATAGACCAAGAGTGGAGTCTAGCAACCCATCAAGGCTCCAAAAGAGATAAAGAAAAGTCATAATAATGACAACATTTCCTAAGAATACGCACTATGTAATATAATCACTTTGTCTCGTGATATCTCATAAAGAAGGATGCACACTTGTGTTATCATCCTTTCATGATATTTTATTTTTTATCTAACTGGAGAGACTAACCTTCGAATACCTTGTCCAAGGATTTATAAAGGTACCACTATCCTAATCAACTAGGTCTGAGATATTACTTCCTTAACTCAGAAGTGACAAATTCTATCTTGATCATTCAACCAATGTCATACCACCAATGGTGCACCCAACAAAAGCTACCTCACCACGAATTCAATATCTTGGTTGTTTCCTTGCATCAAAGTACATGATAAAATGTTACACACTGATAATGATTTAATTCCAGGATACCAATGGACATATCTGTAGATAGGAACAACCAATGATGCCTGAATAATGTGCTATTCATATTGGTGGGTTTTTCCTCATGATCTCACCTACTAGAGATCACTAAGTGAAAAATTCACGACAAGAAGTTTCAATGATTATGAGAACCAAACACATTATAGTGAAACATCAACTATGTAACGACTTATATTTTCTATGTATTATTTTTGGAAATTATATAGAATATTTTTGAGATTAGCTACTAAGACGATGTGAGATTCTGAGACCCAATGTTCCTGGAATAAATTTTCAAAATATATTAAATATATTAATATCACACATGCATATTTTTCCTGAAAATGTGGAATAAATCTAGAACGGGGGACTAGATAAAAAATTTGAGGTCATTGTTGAGCTTAGAATATGGTTTTTACCCTAGGTGAGACATAACCTTTACCAGCGTGGTGTGTTTGTGAAATTTTTTTGTGGGAGTGGAATTAATAAAATAAATTCATAAATTGATTTAATTTAATTTATTTTACACAATGACGAAAATCCTCTATTTGAAAACTATTATAATTTTTTTTAGGGTTAGTCGCATAACCCTTCAAATTTGAGAGGAGCCATTGGAGAGAGTATTGAGGAGATCTTGGAGAATGAAAATAGACTGAGACCAGATCGAGGATTGTTTCACCAATGGATTTAGTGGATCTCATAAATGATGGAAAAAACCATTCTTAGTTAGTGACTGATCTAAACACCAGGTAGGATGTTGATTTGTGTTTTCCATCCTATTATTTTATCCTGGTCAAATGCAGATCAATTCCACAAACAGAATTGATTCACACAATGATGGTAGATTTAATTGATGGATTAATTTGTTTTTTTGTGTTTATAACCGTCTTCATTTTTTTATTTCTTCACCAAAAGATCAAAGATAAATGAATAAAGTTTGAGGTTCGTTACTCAAATATTTAGGCTTATGGTTTTCTCCCCCATTTCTTCACGTGTTCATCGTGGGTATTTCATTTGGACTCTAGTTCAAAGATTACCCGATATTTGATCATTGTGAGACCGTTATTTTTTGAAAAAAATCAATACCGAAATTTTATCTTGTGATGGAGGTTGTGATTTGAGTATCAATGATTAAAGTGGATGATTCAAGGAGAAATGAGACCATATCGGACTGAGAGTTCCATTCCCACAAAGGGTACACGACGACAACTCATGGTGGTGATAGATCAGCTTGAAGAACCGTTTTCCAAGAAGATTGAGGTCTATAATCTGGTGAGTGAGAAATTTTGAGGCTGAGTGACCTTTGATCCATGTATTCTAGCAAGGATGGAGACTCTAGAAACATAAAAGACAACTCAGAGGGGAAGATATGATATCTATAAAATCCCAAGTTACATGTTGTGTAATACGGAGATTCACGTTGTGTGGGATCCCCATGTGCGGTGTAAGGGTTTCCATGGAGAGTTAAATATCACATGTCGTATTACCCTTTCACATTTCATATGAAATGTGTTAGGTAGATCGACATGTAACTCAGAGGTTACACAACCACGGGAAGTCAAAGTACACAGACATTTCTAGAGTACACAAACACGGTCTAGTGTACACAGACATGACTAGATGGCCTGGGCAGGGTGTCAGGCGACCTCTACACACCGTGCGTGATGAATTTCATGATGTTTATGTTGAGGTTTACATATCATGTGAGGCATTACCACACAGGAAGACCAGGGGTTGGATGTACATTCCATGTACCCTAGGTACACATCATGTTCCCCCTTTGATGGTGTATGTAGCCCTTCATTTCTTCAGCAATGGACTAGTATTGGTTGAGTGTGTTCCTCTGGTCCATTCCCTCAAGGGTACAATGTGACATTACGTTCATATCACTAGATTATAATCCCTTTTAGAGGATGAGTCTCAGATAGAGTTTGTAGTGTCCCTCTGTGAGATCGGTGTGTGATCCTCTATCATTTTATGCCCTGGGTGGGGTTTGTGGAACTATAGTGAGCTCCTTGAGTATGGAATTGATCCTCCTTCTTACATGCCGTATTTCTAGGGTTCATAGTATCATTGGAATACGATCCCCTATGTAGTGGGTTGAACCAGATTGGGTTTATGGAGTCCCCCAGCGGTCCTGGGTGCGATCCCCCATTTGAGTATCAGGGTCTTCTAAGACCAGTGAGCATTCTTGGGTGGGGCCCAATGACCATGACCTCTTGGAAGAGTGTCTCCATTGATAGCGTGATTGTAGAGTAGATTATCCTAGAATGAGCATTAATCTGAGCAGTATCCTATGGAATGTAGTTTGGTTGTGACCACCTGGAGGTGCGGTGTCCTTCATGAGTATATCTGGGTGTTTTTTTTATAACTTGATTGTTATATCCTTGTATTGAGTTTAATATACTTGATGATTCGTGTTTGGTGTTTTCTGTGTGTCCTACTAGGTATTGTTATACTCAACCTTGCATGGGATCTGCCCACATGTGTCATGTCTTATGCAAACAAAGACCCTCTTGATTTTGTCCTAGGAGGACAAGGAGCTTGTGGATCTTAGTTAATCTATACAGACCGAGGTATTTTTCGGGTGGTTTCATTTGATCATAGTCCTCACCCTTAGAGCAGGTTGGAACCTCTGCAATTTTAAGTTGGTCTTGTATTTTTTCCCTTTATTGCTTTCATTACTTTACTATCATACTCTAATTGTGGGATTATGTATCATACAATGGTGTTAGTTGTTTTACATTTCATCATTGTGTGTTCTTGGATATGTGTGTGTGAATGTAGGTACATTAGGATAATTCCTCCCATGTGTGGGATATACCTACTCGGTACTGGTCGCATCCCATGGCTTATTGGAGGCAGGATTGGGGTATTCGCGGTTCAAACCCTAGTGGTCCGGGTTATGATAGAGTGGTATTAGAGAATTCAATTCTACCTTAGGACCAGAGTTTGTGAGATTGGTGTGGGGAAATAGTGTTTAGTGTTTCAAGTTCAGCTTCCAGTTCAGAGACTCCAATGTTGGTATGAAGACCGATGTATCCATACATTATAAATATGATGCCAGACCCCAATATTTTATGGTATTTATATTTTAAATTTAACATCTTGGATATCTTATGTTACACAGAACACCGAGTTTTAAACCATGATATTCTATTAAATATTTAAAATGTGATTGTTATAACCTAGCCTTTAAATTGGAGAGAATGAATATTATTAACCACTTTATGAAATTTATATATAATATATTCAATGAAATATTTTTTACATTCATCAAAATAATTTTTATAGGTATAAGATAATAATAAATCCAATTTTATTCATAAAGGTTATATTTTTCTAAAGTCTGTTTTACTGCCTTTTAATGGCACACTTGTTTTAAAACTAATTTTTAAAAATTTTATAAATTCCATTAAACAAAATAAACTTCATTTTAAAAGTGTAATTTCAAAATTAGATTAGGTCAAATTTTTGGTATTTTTCTGAAAATATTTATTTTCTAGTGAATAGTGAAAATATCAATTTTTATAAAACTGTCATTTTTGTTATATTAAAAGAATATTTATGATTTGAATTTGATCTAAATGTAAATTAAATACTATTTAGTTATAAATAATCTAATTTATTTCATCATTATAACCTATTTTTATATAAGTACATTTTTGGGCTTAATAATGCATTTAAAAAACTGTTTTTAGTTGCGTTTTATCTGCTTAATTTTAAATTAAATTCTGCCACTTCTGTATTTTGAATTTTGAAAATTGGATTCCATATTTGTAATCATAAGGTCCAAATTTATTAAACAGGCTTCATTTATTTTTGGTCAATATGAATAGTAACTTTGGTAAAAAAATAATTACCACGATTAAGGGTAAATAGGGCAATTTAGGGTAAAAATAATATGATAAGGATTAAAAAATTACCCCAAATATTTCCCGAAATTTATTGGATAACTTATATTCTACCCTTAACACCTATATTTATTTAATGGACACTTTTCCATGATAATTTATTTTATATTATCTAAATTAAAGAAAATCACAAATGTCACTTTTCTTATCTTAAACATCTCTTATGTTTCCACATAGACAAATTTAGTTTATAAATGAATTTAAGTGTCCCTTTTTAACTTAATAAACTTAGTTTTATGATATAAATTTATTTATGATTTTGGGGACCATTTGGATGAGGTTATAATATTTATAATATTTTATTTAAATAAAAGATAAATATGTCACATTCATATTTTAATAATTATATTATTTTTAATATGGTTTTATTCATAAGATATCTCTGACTGTAGATATTATTTTGAAATATAATAGATTTATATACATCATGATATTTTATTTAATTTTTAAGAAATAAATAATTAACTTAAATAATTATATAATGATGTTGAAATAATTATTTAATTAATGAAATAATCAAATAAATGATATTTAAAATATTAAAATAAATAAAATTTTAATTAATCAAGATGCTCCAAATTTTTTATGGATTATTATAACATATTAGTTGTGTATTAAATAATTTTATTTGAATTTATCTTGGTTTCTTGTTTTCCTTAAGGCCAAAGTAATGAATAGTGT
The DNA here is from genome assembly GCA_963277665.1 of Viscum album. Taxonomy (NCBI): domain Eukaryota; kingdom Viridiplantae; phylum Streptophyta; class Magnoliopsida; order Santalales; family Viscaceae; genus Viscum; species Viscum album. Next base: position 1,705,777,103 of record OY728129.1, read on the forward strand.
CAAAATAGACACTAATGATATTTTATCAGAATAATATTTTTTTTAAATTATTTAAAAATCATTAGAAAATAATTAAAAATAAAAATTTATTATTATTTGGCCTAAAAGTTCATAAATTATTCATTTATGGTCCAATTTATATTTTATAAGTAAAAATTTTCACTTTTAATATTAAATTAATTGTTACCATAATTAAAATTTGATTATGTTAACTAAAGTCAATAAAAATGATAAGGTTTAAAGTAAAACCAAAACATGTAAATATTTTATTGGATGGTGATATTTAAACCTTATCTCATCTTATATCCAAATACTTAACCATTTGGTTTCATTTTGGATAAAAACAAATTATTATAATTTAGTATTTTGAGGATTTTCAAGGGTGCTCCTCATCTAAATTATAAAAGGGTACTCCTTACTTCATTTCATTTCACCACCTTGATCCTTATATCTCAACCAAAATATGTTCATTTATCCTTCTAGAATCCTTATCCATATTATTGAGGTCTTGTTACTCCAAAAAGACCAACTCTAGATCCTTTGAGAAGAGATCTAAAGGAAGTTCGTCAAAGAAGAGGTAATTGTTTTTACCAACTAATTCAAATTCATTTCTTCTTTTAATTAATATTCATGAATTTTTCCCCTTATAAAATAATATCTATAGTATCATATATATACTGAGATTTTATTTTGATTATGAAATAACCATATTCTACCTTTAATCCATCCTATGAAAAATGAAAGCACCGCACATGCATAGGTATGACTTACCGTCTCCACGTAGCAGTGTAATTCATTTTCTATGTTCAACATTAAAAAATGGTTCTAAAAATGTATTTAATGTTTAAATATGATATTTATGACATTAATGTTGTTCTGGAAATGCTGGATTTATACCCTATGCAGTAGAACCATGACTTTTATGACAAAACAAGCATGTTGAAGAATGCAATTAACACTCAAAATTGTGAAATGAATAAATATTATTAATAAATGAGTGATAAAACATTATAAGGGGATAATATATGATATCATAAATATTAATATGATTCTATTATAAGTTAATAATATGTTTAAAACCATTATATATAAGAATTTTGAACATGTACGGTGGAAATCAGACCTAAGGTAAGGGTTTTTCTTATCTCACTTTTATTTCTCCAAGATATGCCTTACTCACCACTTATTTATTTTTGTGGTGTATGTATACATCCCTTTGCTATATCATATCATTAATCTCCTTTTCTTCATGTTATTAAATTTTTCATTTGATGATCACTAATTTTATGGGGTATATAGTTCGACTGTTTTCATTGTGGTAATGGAATTCTTAACCCAATTTCCATTATTTGGGTTAAACATCTACTCCAATGATTATGTCATGCTATGATTATGTGTAAAATGAATTTTTATTATATTAAGTTTTATTTAAACTTTTTTATGTGTATTTATAGTTAATACACATAATTTATTCATTTGGTTAATGCTCACACTTTCTTTTAAAAGCACTCTTTTAAATGTTTCTTTTTTTCAAAATTTAAAAGAAATGTTTTTAAAACTTATATGGCATGAGAAAATTTTCCCACTTTCATGATGCCTTAATTTTTTCAAGAATAATTTACATGTTTATAAGGTTATTTCCAAATAAATTTTTTTCTTTTATAATTGTACAAATTTTTAAATAAATTATTCCAAAGTAAAAAGGGTATTCCTCTTAAGAAATTTTCAATGATTTTGTTAGAGTATTTTCATATATGTTAACACCCTATGTTGAATATTATGCCTAATTGATTTTGATCTCTTATGATACCATCTACCATATTTTTTTTAAAAGTTGATGCTGAATTATTTTTTTATTAAATAAAGGAAAGACCTCTTTTATACTGGGTAGAGGGAGACCAATTACATAGCCTGAAGGCCCAGGGGTTTGAAAGCCTAGATTTTGTGTCCTGAATTTCCAAATTTGGCCTAAAGTCCCATTATGTGAATAGTACTACTACAGTACCTGGGCTGCTATAGTACCTTCAACAGTACTTCCACCACTACAGTACTTACTATAGTACCCGCGGTTGCTACAATGTCACCACCACTGCTACAGTACCACTACAGTACCTACGCTCCATGGGATTTGAACCCCCAACCTTGGATATAGTATTATAGGATGAATAACACTAAGAAAAACCCCAACCACACCATATTTTATTGAATTTTTTATGATCATTTTGACTAGGGATGTACTATATTGATACCATTATCCATATTACTCTGGATAGTTTATGATTATGTTTACTGATTGAGGAAATTATTTACATTTCATATGCTAGTTTAAATATGAATGTATATGTTGATTATGATTCACCCCTTTCATATGAGGAATTTATTGGAAACATTAAGTGTTGGGAGGGGCCCGTTGTAGACCCTTGATGCATCGGTATATCTCATGAGACAAACTAGATTAGGTTTTAGCTGAGGCCTTACCCATTTATGTATACTTCTTGGTTGAGGCCTTGATGGTATGTTTATGATGTCCTTTATTATTCATTCTATCATTATGATATTAGTTATTGATATTCCATGTGATTATTCTACTAGTAGAATATACATGGTTAAATTTCATTCCCATGTAATTATTTATATGACATTATTTGATCATCTTTTATTCCTATCATATTATGCTCAAGTTATTTATTAAACAGAATGAATTTCAGTTATTCATATTACCATATTGTTTATGCCTATTTATTGATGATATCTTTCACTGTATGTATACGCTTAATGAGCATTTGAGCTCACCCCTTTATTATGTTTTATTTTTCACAGGATATGAGGAAGTCATTTTTGATTGTTATGTAGGGATATAATAAGGGGAAAATTGAAATTTCTGAATAGAATTATTATTTTTTTAGGTTTTTAAATGTAATTTTATTTTTAATTATGTATTTAGGTTTATAAGACTACTAAACTATTTGGTCCTTTGGGATGAAATAACTTGTACTCAAATCCAATGTAATAAAGTAAGTAACAGGCTTCAGGCTACTAGGGTCGGGGTATTTATAGTTGGTATCAAATAAAGTTTAGTAGAAACCATGAGAACTAGATTTAGTTAAACTTAGATTAGAGAACATAACCCTATGATAGAATTTGAGGATAACTATATAAGAACATTCCAAAAAAACCGTGTTTATAAGTTTATCTATGCATAAATTTTTCAATTTATGTCAAGTATTTTTCTAGTTTTATATTATACATTAATTTTCATAATTATATGATCTAATCTAGTGCAAGTCATCATTTAAAAATGGTTCATAGTAGAAGTAATGGGAACCTCATCAATGCACATGATTCATAGAGTAAGAAGGATCATATCTTTTATAGTCTTATGCCAATATTTAGAAGGTAAAAAGTCTCCCAAAAATTCTCATCATATGAGTACATAGTATCGTATGATAAAGATACAAATAAATAATTCTCTAAGTATTATGGCTTCAGAGGGAAGCACAAGAAAAAAGAGTAAAACTAGGGAAAAGTTGGATAAAAGAAAGAAGAGAAATAAGTATTTTCCCACATATGGTAATTGTGGAAAGAAACACCCTGGTACTTGCTTAAAAGGAATGAGAGTTTGATACAAGTGTAGAGATAAAGACCACTGTTCATGTGATTACAATGATAAGAAAAATGTTTCCAATGTACAATGCTTCAACAGTAAGGATATGAGACACTACACAAACCAATGTCGCATGAGTATAATGAATATACCCCAAAATAGGATAATGGATCATGGTCAATATTATGATACTACCACATATGAAGATGAGTTATTAATTATCATGTGTTTTAATTAAATAATTATGTTATTTGAGTATTTTATCAATAATGATATAGTTACAAGAATCATGAGATTTATAAGGATTGTACTGCAGTACTTCTTCTTTATGGATTTGGAAGAATGCATGTTTTCATTAAGATTTTAAGGTGATCAAGGTATTCATATATTTGGTATATGAGGTTAAGAGTTACATCATTTTTCTTAAGGAATCTAATGATAAGTTTATTTTTTAAATTTAGTGAACTTCTAAATTTTTGGTTGTTGAATTTGGACAGATGTATGGATTAATTTAAACTTAGAATATTATTGTTTGAGGTTAAAGTATGATTTATTAGAAACCATATTCTAACCATTTTATTTTCAGTAAACATTTAAAGGTTTAAGGAATTATTTGTATATCTTAGGATTCATTAAAGTGCTTCATTCATAAAAAAAATCATCTTGAACATTCATTTTTTGGTGTAAGGGACGAAGTGAAAATAGATCTAAGCACAACCAACAAATGAGATTATGATTATGATATGAAAATAAATCAAGTAAGTTTATTTTCTCAAGTGCATATCTATATAATAAAATAATCCATCAACTCTAATAAAAGGATTTTGGAAAAAAATGTTATCCATCTACTTTTTTACTATGAAATCGATGGTCTTTTAACTGATAAAAAATTTATGGTTTTGTGATGGTAGACTTTCTAGTAACCATGTTCTCTATCACTCTCTATCAGAACTTGATAGTTATATTTTTCTTTCATATTTTCATTTTGAACTAATTTTATCCTTTTTGAACGCCTAATTGTTTGGTGACCATCACTTTTCCCTTTCCCTCTTTTTAAGAGGATGTTTTATTAATCATTTTTATGATGTGGGATTTCTAGAAGGGTATTTTAAAATGATAACTCCATGGTTAAAAATAAAAAGTTTAAATTATTAGGACACAATTTATTATAGGAGAAAATATAACACCCCAATATTTTATGGTATGTCTCTTTTAAATTTAACATCTTCGATAGCTTATGTTAAACAAAACACCGAGTTTTAAACCACAATATACTATTAAATATTTAAAATGTGTTCGTTATAACCTAGAAATTAAATTGGTGAGAATGAATATTATTAACAAAATCATGAAATTTATATATAATATATTCAATAAAATATTTTTTATATTCCTCCAAATAATTTTTATAGGCATAAGATAATAATAAATCTAATTTTATGCACAAAAAAGTATATTTTTCTAAAGGCAGTTTTAAAACCTTTTAATGACGCACTTGTTTTAAAAATAATTTTTGACACTTTTATAAATTATATTAAACAAAAAAACTTCATTTTTAAAATTGGAATGTCAAAATTATATTAGGGTTATTTTTTGTTATTTTTATGAAAATATTTATTTTTTAGTGAATAGTGAAAAATACCGATTTTTACAAAACTGTCAATTTATATATATTAAAAGACTATTTATGATTTGAATTTTATCTCAATGTAACTTGAATAATTTTTAGTTATAAATAATATAATTTATTTCATCATTATACCTTATTTTGGTATAAGTATATTTTGGAGCTTAATAATGCATTAAAAAACTGTTTTTAGTTGCATTTTATGGGTTTAATTTTAAATTAAAATTTTCCAATTATGTGTTTTGAATTTTGAAAATAGGATTATGTATTTTGAATCAGAGGGTCCAAATTTATTAAACATTCCCTATTTATTTTTGGTCAATATGAATAGTAACTGTTAATTTTTTTATTACCATGGTTAAGGGTAAATAGGGTAATTTAGGGTAAAAATAATATGATAAGGATTATAAAATCACCCTAAAACTTTCCCAAATTTTATTATATGACTTATATTTAACCCCTAACACATATGGTTTTAATTTGAGTTGTTCAATGGACACTTTTCATAAAAATTACTTTTATATTATTTAAATTAAAGAAAGTCAAAAATGTCACTTTCTTTGTCGTAAACATCTTTTATGTGTCGACATGGGGAAATAAATATAATTTGAATTAATTAAGGAATTGTATGATTTTTTTGTATGATTATAACATATTATAGGTGTATTAAATAATTTGGTTTGAAGTTATCTTACTTTCTGGTTTTCCTTAAGGCCAAAGTAATGAATAGTGACAAAATTGACACTAATGGTGTTTTATCAAAATAACATTTTATTAAATTATTTAATAATCATAAAAAAAATTTAGAAATAAAAATTTATTGTTATTTGGTTTAAAATTTCATAAATTATTCATTTATGGTTCAACAGACATTTTATAAGTAAAAATTACCACCTTTTAATATTAAATAAATTGTTACCATAATTAAAATTTGATTATGTTAACTAAAGTCAATAAAAATGATAAGGTTTAAAGTAAAACCAAAACAAGTTAAAATTTTATTGGATGATGATATTAAAACCTTATCTCATCTTATATTTGAGTCCCTATCCATTTGGTTTTATTTTAGATAAAAAATGAATCAATTGTAATTTAATATTTTGGGGATTTTCAAGGGTTCCCCTCACCTCAATTAAAAAAGGGCACTCCTTCCTTGATTTAATTTCATCACCTTGAGCCTTATATCTTGAAGAAACTATGTACATTTCTTCTCTTAACATCCTTAGACAAGTTTTGGAGGTCTTATTACTCCAAAAGACCAACTCTAGATTCTTTTAGAATAGATCTAAAGGAAGTCCGCCGAAAAAGAGGTAATCGTTTTTACCAACACATTAAAATTAATTTCTTTTTTAATTCCTCTTCATACATTGTTTCCATTATAAAATAATATCTCTAGAATCATATATATACTGAGATGTTTTTATTATTATGAAACAACTATATTCTACCATTAATCTATCCTACAAAAAACTAAAGCATCACACATGTTTATATACGACTTACCATCTCCACATAGCGGTGTAATTAATTTTCTATATTCAACATTTACAAATGGTTATAAAAATTTATTTAATGATTAAATATGATATTTATGACATTAAGGTTATTATGGAAATTAAAGGTACTAGGGCGTGCAGTGGAAGCCGGTGGGATGTGGATTTAAAATTTTTCCATCACCGGAGTGATGAAACTTCGTCGTATCAAGAAATCTAGACCTGGTATGGTATAAGGATCCCACATGGTTTAATCAGAGAATAATAAATAAAACAAATGAATAAGTCATTTGGATTTGATGCGCGCATGTCCATCACAAGTTGTCGATGTCCATTGCTCGAAGGATTCGATGCTGAATCCCTCTAGATCATCCACACATGCTTCTTGAATCTACGTGCATGCCATTCATCTGATTCTGGGTGCTAGAGGAGAGCTCCTACAATCACTTTGATGCCACAATGATCACCACGATCCTCTGCCTTCTATTTGTGAAGGTGAACTTGGATCGTATGCTCAGTTTGAGCGATTCTCTCTGTAGGAATCAAGAAGAGAGAGAAGCTCTCAATTCCAACTAAGTGAATAGTACATTTGGATATGCTTCTATCCACTTATATAGTGGATATTCATAATACTCGATTAGGGTTCACCGACCCCCATGCATTATTCACCCACTAAATAAGTGATATAAATAATTAATTATGATGAACTAAACTACATCATAAATATTATTTATATTTTATCACATACCTATAATATATATTAAATATATTACATGATAAACCCAAGTCATTAACTCAACTCGTAACTCATGATAATATTAAATAAACATGGAATATTATAATAAAATTCATTCATATAATATTAATCCTTGTATTTACTTAATCAATTGTAAATACATGTAATAAATAAATTCGACCCAAATATCATTTACTTTAATAATAATGAATTTATTTATTTATTAGTGATCAATATAACTTGTACAACTCGAACCCCATGGTGGGGCCCACCATGTCTTATATTCATATTTTATCAGAATAGGAAAGATTCTAGAATACTCTATTGTGTGTGACCCTCTAGGCCCTTATCTTAATAGAAATGAATAATATTCACAGACCAAGAGCATAGTCTAGAAACCCATCAAGGCCCCCAAAGAGATAAGGAAAAGTTATAGAAATGACTACCAACCTACGATCACACACTTTGTAATATAATCACTTTTTCATATGATATCTCATAAAGTAGGACCCACGCTTGTGTCATCATCCTCTCTTGCTTTATTATTTGATGATCTAACCAGACAGACTTACCTTAGACTACCATGACCATGAATTTATGATGGTACTACCATCTTGATCAACTAGGACCAATATATCTCATACTCAACTCGGAAGCAAAAAAATCCTATCTTTATTTTTCAACAAATATCATACTATCAATGATATACCCAACACAAACTACCTCACCATGACTTCATTGTCATGGTTTTCACCTTAAATCAAATTATGTGATTAAATGGTACACATTGATAATGATCTCAAGCTAGGAGGTCAATACACATGTCTATAGATAGGAACAACCAATGACACCTGAAACATGTGGTGTTCCTATTGGCGGGCTAGTCCTCATGATCTCAACTACTAATGATCACCAAGTGTTAACTTCATGAGAATAAGTCTCAATGCTTATTAGGCACTGACACTTGATAGCCACACATCATTTTTTTCCTGTCAGTATGATGTATCTAGATCATAGGACATTACTTTAAGATTACTTTCATAGTATCTCTAGGTTCTCATTATAGCCTAGGATCTATTATAACCCTTTTATATGACAATAAATCTAAGGAAATTACCATAAATTTATTGGATGCAGAAGTATCAATGCTATTATGGTAAGATAAACACGTGTATATATAAAAAACTGTATATATGTGGTGGTAATAAAAGTACATCACAAGTTAGGTCTAGGGAAACCACTTTTAACACCATGAATTTCACTAGATCCAACTACTAACAAGTCTAAATGCTAGCTCTCACATGAGAATCATGCTTCTATTGAGATATGGATTTAGTCAGGGGGTCTTCCACAGTATACCCTATGGCTATGCTACTAACTATGACTTCACCTCTTTGATTAAAATCCCTCGGGAGATGAATCTTCTAAAGTATATGTGTTTTCCTCTAGTGTGACCTAGAATCCTTGTAAATCACAATTGATGTAGTGTAATCACAATAATACAGAACAAGGTATGCACTGCAAGGAAAAAAACCAATTTATGAGACAAATATGTGTATCCATACTACTTCCTTTGTTGCATTAGAAGCCGTTATATACTTATATTCTACTGTAGAATTGGTGACCATAGATTTCTTCGAGCTTCTCCATCTCACTACACCACCATTCAAGAAAAAGATGCAGCCTGACTATGATTTCATATCATTATGATCTATTTGGAAACTAGCATTAGTGTATCCTTTCACTACTAGTTCCTTATCTCTACCATACACTAGGATCATATCCTTCATATGCCTCAAGTACTTCAATATAGTTTTAACAGTTTTCTAGTGCAGCTCTCCTGTATTAGATTGATATCTTCCCAACACGCTTAAAGAAAATTCAACATCAAACCTAGTACATAGCATGACATACATGATAGATCCCACTACCGATGCATAAGGGATTCTACTCATTCTATCAATATCCTCCTATGCTTGTGGACAAATTTTCTTAGAGAGATTGATACCATGTGACATAGGCAAAAAACCTCTTAGATTTTTCTATATTATACCTTTTGAGTACCTTTTCAATATATGTACTTTGACTTAGCCCAAGCATCCTCTGAGATCTATCTTGATAGATCTTGATCCCTAGAATGCAGACTTATTCACCTAAGTCTTTCATGGAGAATCTTTCATTTAACCAAGTTTTAACTAATTGTAAGACTTACATTTCATCTCCCATAATTAATATTTCATCAATATATAATAATAGGAAAACAATTTCATTCCCATTTACCTTCTTATAGACATAATGATCGCTTTCATTTAAAAAAAAAACCAAATTCTCTTATGGTCTCATAAAAATGAACATTCATTGACCATGATTCCTAATTCAAACCATAAATGGATCTTTGTATCTTGCACACCATGTTGGAATTCTTTGACCTAAAAAACCATTCAGGTTGTGTCATATACACTTCTTCAGCCAAATTACCAGTTAGAAAAGAATTTTTTACATCCATTTTCCAAATCTCATAATCATGAAAGGATACTATTGCAAGGAATATTCTGATTGATTTCAACATTACTACTGGTGAGAAGGTTTCATCATAGTCTATGTCTTGACATTGTCTAAAACCCTTCACCACCAGTCTTGACTTATAGGTATTAACCTTACCATCTATGTCCATATTTTTCTTGAATACCCATTTTCACCCAATGAGATTTATATCCACTGAAGGATCTACCAAAATCCAAACTTGATTTTGGTACATGTATTCTATCTCAGAATGCATGGATTCTTTCCATTTAGCAATATCTTTAACTTCTTCTACTTCCGTGTAGGTTAGAGGTTAATCATCCTCAAGGAGTAATGTGTCACCTAACTCTATGATAAGAAAAATATAATGCTCTAGTTCTCTAACCTCTTGAGTTGACCTATGCAGTACTTGTGTCTCAGGGACCTATTCATCTCCCATTGTCTCTTTTAGATATTGTTCTTGTACCAACTGTTATCCATCTAGAGCATTAACTTCATCAAATTCAATATTTCTCCCACTATTTCCATTGGAAATGTGTTACCTTTCTAAAAATATGTCTTGAATCTCTACAATTATTTTTCTATATGAAGGGTTATATAAGTAATATCCTTTAGGTTCTTTAGGATAACCTATAAAGATTAACTTCATGCTTTGAGATTACAATTTTTCACTAGGCACAGTCTTGAAAAAAGACTCTCATCCCCATAGACGTAAGTGTGACATATTGGGTTTCTTTCCACACTATAACTCGTATAGAATCCCATCTTCAGCTTTAGTTGGTAGTCGATTAAGGGTATATGACACTGTCTGCAAAGCCTATCCCCAAAAGTATAATGGAAGAGTTTCCTAACTCATCATTGATCGGATCATGTCTAGGAAGGTCCTATTCTTTATTTGACTAACATGATTCAACTATGGTGTATAAGGAGGAGTGAGTTGGGATACTATCCCACACTCCTTCAAGTGATCAATTAAATCTTGGTTAAGATAATCTCTACCTCGGTCTGAGCATAGTACCGTAATATTTTTACCAAGATGGTTTTCTACTTCATGTTGGTATTCCATAAACATCTGAAAGGAATCTGACTTATATTGCATTAAGTATATATATCCATACCTACTATAGTCATTGGTAAAATTAATGAAGTATAAAAACCCACCACTTACCTCTACTAGAAATGGACCAAATACATCAGTATGAATTAACTCTAGTAATTTAGTGGCTCTTTCTCCCTTCCTAGAGAAGGGTGCTTTGGTCATTTTCCCTTGTAAATAATCATGACATAATCCAAGGGTTTTAAATGAACAAAGTCTAAATACGCTTCTTGTTGTAATTTTTTTAATTACTTATCATTTAAATGACCAAGCTTGAAGTGCCATAGATGGGTGTTATAAGAGTCATTTTTGCTGGTTTTATCACTGATTTTCAGTACCAGGTTTTTGAGTCAAGTATATATAATCCATTGTTAAGATGAACCATACCATAACACATTTTATACTTATAAAAGAGACAACATTTATTTACTAACTTGAAATAAAATCCCATTGTGTCCAAACTTGACACTGAGATTATGTTTCTAGTTATAGAGGGTACATAATAACAATTATTTAATATAAGAACCAAACCACTAGGAAAAGTAAGGTGATAATCTATCACTGTCAAGGATACTAGATTCTCACCATTTGTAGCTTAGATATCAACTTCAAATTTTTCAATATTCTTGAATCTACTTGGTTCCTGTATATAAATACATATGTGTGATCCACATGTCATATATAATACCCAACTTGTAGATAATGAAAAATTTCATTCAATTGAAAAAATACCTGAAATAGAACTGTCACCTTGCTTATTCTTCTTAGCTCTACAATTTTTCTTCTAGTGGCATTTCTTTACACATAAAAAGTAGATAACATCCTGATCATTTCCCTACCTCTATATCCTTGGCCTCTTGAAAGGATGGTGCACATGTGTATTTTTCCTAGACTTGGACTTAGATCCCTTAACTTTTCCCTTCCTTCTATTGTTCATCATGTGGGATGAGGAATTGGTATTCTTCATATCCTTATCATCTTGGATAACTAAAGACAAATGATCTGAGAGTGACTTTATCATATTATTCATTTTATAATTAATAATAAAAGTCAAAAGGCTTGGTAGTAAAGAGTCAAGAATAAGATCATTTTCAAGTTCTTGATTTAGTTTTAACCCAAGGGATTCAAGCCTCTCAATGTACCAGATCATCTTGAGTACACGAGGTACTGCTTGACTCCCTTATGCTAGCCTACACCTATATAGGGAACTGGAAATCTCATACCTTTATTTCCTTTCTCTATCATGATATAGTTATTAGATATGAGTCATCATATTGTAGGAATCCTCCTCCTTATGTATTTATATAATTAACTAGACATAGATGAAAACATTATGCAATGAATATATAGTGCATCATCCACATTCTTTTTCCATTTTTCTTTACCCACCTTGATTTCTCCCTGAGGAGGTTTAGAAGGAAGTGAGGACTCTAGAAAATATAGCTTCTTTTATTGGCTTAGTACTATGTGCAAGCACTTGTACCACTTCTAGAAGTTATGGTTGGCCACGATATTTTCTTTATCCATTATTGATCGCAATGATAATGTATCGGTGATGTTGGATATTTCCATTTTAGATCTATAAAAAATAAATTTTAGCAGTTAGTAATTTATCTTGATTACCTTTTAGATATTTTTGATCAATTAATTATTATATTATTTAAATGTATCCCACTATTTTATTGAACCATAATATCCATCACTATTAGATTCAAAATACTCCATTACTTGAGTATTCTAGTGGAAATTATCCTTAAAAATACTCCTCATAATCTACAAGATTTTTCTATGCCACTATTTGGAGAGTTTCTAGCTAGGCTCTAGGGTGTTCAACCACATTAACTCATGGTTCCTTAAAATGTTGAGTAAATTCCAAGATTTTTTAAATCATAACTTGATTCCCTAAACACCTTTCCTATAAAATGATAGAAAGCTAGATTTGGCTACTTATTTACTACCACCTTTAGTCAAGTCAACCCATTACTCTTATAAGAACTCCATCGTAGTAAGAGGTTCCCTCAACTTTGGTTAACGAGCACCCCGAACACCCAATTTTTTCTAAATTTGAGCAATGGAAGGCTTTACGACTTGATATAACTTTGAGAGATTTTATTATTTCTTTTAGAATTTAATCAATTTATATTAAATATATTCAATATATGTTTTTGCGCTCACAACTAAACATGCAATAGAAAAAACATAAGTCGCATCTTTATGCATTTTATCTTGTTTATTATTTTATGTGATCACACAATAATCATGCACTCACATAGAATAACAGATGATGCATAAAGGAAATAAATTCTACCCTACTGGTCTTGAAAATCTAATTAAGATTGATCCATAACAGATCAATCTTGACTTAGGGGGTTTCATACCTATGTCGAGTCCTGACTCGTAGTGCAACTTTCCCCTGATCCAATGTATTTGCTTCTTGTCTGGAGTATCACCTCGACTTGGTGGGGTCCGCATATAAAAGTGTCATCATCTATGTACAAATATACTTGCATTCAAGCGAGGGGGTCTAGGGGTGAAATATACAATAGGTTCATTGGACGCACATTCCCTTATACATATTTGAATGAAAATAAGACGATGCACATACCATCAATTAATTACCTACTTATTACAATCAGCGCACACAATAAATAATTAAATAATCTCAAAAAACACGAGCTGGTCACTAACTCAAGACTAGTCGGTATAATAAAGAAACGCGTGATAAAAATTAAATTGTGATAAATTTAAAAATTATAAGGCTATTGAAATAAATTAAATGAATTTAAATAAATTAAAATAAATTATTTTATTCGATTCTAGATTTAATTTAACTTTAAATCCAAAAATTAAATTAAAACCATTAATTAAATTTAATTCTCAAATTAAATTAATATTTTACATTATAAAATTGTAAACCAAAATTAATTTTAATTAATTTAATTTAAAACTAAAATTCAATTAATCAAATTAATTATTTTTTATTATTAATTTCATCCGGACCCCAAAAACCCCAAACGGGCCCATTTTGAGCCAAACAGACCTCGTGCATGACTGTTTTGGGCTGTTCAGGTCTACCCAGATCAGTTTTGGGTTGGGCAGACCTGGCTCAGCCTATTTCAGGGTGAATCCGCTCCAACATGACCCATAATGACTGTCATAGGGGTACCTCAAGAGAGGGTAGGCTGCCACAATAGTTCAGGGTGGTGGTCGACGATTGGAGGTAGGAAGAGGTGTGATAGATTTGAGGTGGTGGCTGAGGGAGGTCTGGTCCGGGTGGCAGCGATGTGGGTGGCCGGAGCATGGATGTGGTCCCGATTTTCTGGAGGGTCAGCGTCCGACGATGATGTGGCTCAGCCTCAGGTTGGCGATGACCTATAGATGGCGGTTTATGTCTGGTCCATGATATAAGTGGAGAGAAGTGGGACCAACTATGATGGGATTCGATGGTGAGACAGAGGGGGGGTGGCTGTCGACTATGTTGCCCGAGCTCATGAAGGGAGGAGGGCGTGGTGGGTAGAGAGCTATGCATTGGGCTCTAAGGGGGGGTTGTTGCCATGAACAAGGAGGATAGGAATGATACCCTAGGTCTCGATCTCCTTTTTTTTTAAAATTTTCCACATTTTTCACTTTGTATTTTTTTTCAACTCACCCGTGAACCACCCATTTTTTTATTTCAAAAGTCTCACACCCCTTTTGAATTTTCCACTATAACATTTTATAAAATTATATTTTAATTAATCTCCTGATGAAAAACAGATCTCCAACCGATGGAGATTCTATTATCGGATTATATCTGGTCCATGATAGATTCCAGAATTTGAAAGAACATGACCAAATATATATATATATAACGTGTTCTTAAAAAAAATTAATATCCACAAAACTTAAATCCGAAGAACACCATTTTGATCCATAAAAATATTTTCAGATGGCCATAACTTGGCCATTCAAAATCAGATCGACGCGCGGTTAGATTCGTTAGGTCCGTTTTAATACCATCCACTTAAAATTTGAAGCAAAATAATTTACTTGGCTTAGAAAAACCATGCACTTTCTTTGATTCCAATTGAAGGTACAAGGGAATGCAAAGGAAGTCAATGGGATGGGGATTTAAAAAAAAATCATCACCAAAGCAACAAAACTTCACCGTATTCAGTGATCTAGCCTCGATATGGTTTGAGGATCCTGCTTGGTTTAATTGAAGAACAATAAATAAATTTAATGAATACCTCATTCTGATTTGATGTGTGCACATCCATCGCAAGTTTTTGGAATCTGTTGCTCGAAGGATCTGATGCATAGATTGCACATGCCTCTTGAATCTGTGTGCACGCTGTTTGTTGGGTTTTGAGTGCTAGCATGGATCTCTGATGATCACTTCAATGCCGCAACGATCACCATGATCCTTTGCATTTGATCTGAAAAGGAAAACTTGGATCGTACACTCGGATTGAGCGATTCTCTCTCTATGAATCAGGAGGGGAGTGAAGCTCCCAATTTCAACTGATTGAATAGTACATTGGTATGAGTTTCTCTCCACTTATATAGTGGGTATTCATAATACCCAATTAGGGTTCACTGACCCCATGCATTGAAAATCCACTAAATAAGTGATATAAATAATTAATTATGATGAACTAAACTGCGTCATAAATATTATTTATATTTTATCACTTATCCATAATTTATATTTACTATATTACGTGATAAACTTGATTCATTAACTTGACTCGTAACTCCTGATAATATTAAACAAACCTGGAATATTATAATAATAATCATTCATATAATATTAATCCTTTTATTTACTTAATCACTTGTAAATATATGTAATAAATAAATCCAACTCAATTATTATTTACTTGAATAATAATTTATTTATTTATTTATTAGTGATCGATAGAAATTAGACAACTCATCCCCCATGGTGGGTCCCACTATGTATTATATTTCTATTCATCAGAAAAGGGAAGATTCTCGAATGCACTATTGTGTGTGACCCTCTAGGCCCTTATCTCAATTGTAGTGAATAATATTTATAGACTAAGAGAGGAGTCTATAAACCCATCAAGACCCCTAAAGAGATAAGGAAAAGTCATAGAAATGACTACCAAACTATGAACACACACTGTGCAATATAATCTCTTTGTCATACGATATCTCATAAAGCAGGGCGCACACTTGTGTCATCACCCTCTCTTTTTTTATTATTTTTTGATCTAACTAGATGGACTTACCTTCAACTACCATAGCCATGGATTTATGAAGGTATGACCATCTTGATCAACCAGGCCCAAGATATCTCATCCTCAAATTGGAATTGAAAAAATCCTATCTTGATCATTCAACCAATTCCATACCATCAATGATGTACCCAACACAAACTACCACACCATGACTTCATTGTCATGGTTTTCGCCCTGCATCAAAGTACGTGATCAAAAGACACACATTGATAATGATCTCAAGTTTGGAGATAAATACACATGTCCATAGATAGGAAAAACCAATGAAACTTGAAACATGTGGTGTTCTTATTGGTGGGTCAATCCTCATAATCTAAACTACTAGAGATCACCAAGTGAAAATTTCATGAGAAGAAGTCTCAATGCTTACAAGCCCCCATCATCTGATAGTCACACATCATTTGTGTCCTATCAGTATAATGTATCTAGACCATAGTAAATTACATTAAAATTATTTTCATAGTATCTCTATGTTATCATTATAGATTGAGATTTACTATAACCCTTTGATACAACACATAATCTAAGGACATTACCATAAATATAGTGGACGTAGAAGTATCGACACTATTATGGTAAGATAAACGCATGCATATATAAAAAATTGTATACATGTAGTGGTAGTAAAAGTACATAAAAATTTAGGCCTAGGGAACCCACTTTCAATAGAAATGTTAGAACTGTACCCTATGCAATAAAACTGAGACTTTTACAACAAAACAAACATGCTGAACAATGCAATTAATGCCCGAAATAGTGAAATGAATAATTATTATTAATAAAATACTGGTAAAAACATTATAATGGGATAATATATGATATCATAAATATTAATATGATTCTATTATAAGTTAATAATATGTTTAAAACCATTATACATGAGTTTCAGACATGTACGGTGGAAATCAGACCTAAGGTAAGGGTTTTTCTCATCTCACTTTTATTTCTGTGAGATAGACCTTATCAAAAAATTATTTCTTATGTGTGGTGAATGTATACTTACCTATGATAGATAATATCATGAATATATTTATCTTCATTTTATTCAATGTGTCATTTTATGATCATTAATTTTATGGGGAATATGGTTCATTTGTTTGCATAGTGGTAAGGGAATTATTAACCCGATTTCCATTCTTTGGGTTAGACATCCACTCCAATGATTATTTCATGCTATGATTATGTGTCAAGTGAATTTTTATTTTCATAAGTTTCATTTACACTTGTTTTATGTGTATTTACAGCTAATACACATAATTTATTCATTTGGTTAATTCTCACACTTTCTTTTAAAAATAATCCTTCAAAATTTAAAAGAAATGTTTTTTAAACTTATACGATATGATCGTAATTTCCCAATTTTATGATGTCTTAATTTTTTTACAGAATCCTTTATAAGTTTACAAGGTTATTTCCAAAGAATTTTTTTCCTTTTATAATTGCGCTTCTCTTTAAATAAATGATTCCAAAGTAAAAAGGGTATTTCTCTCAACAAAAAGTCAATGATTTTGTCAAATTATTTTCATCTATATCAACACCCTCTATTTAATATTATGATTAATTGAGTTTTATCTCTTATGATACCATCTACCATATTTTATTGAACTATTTATGATCATTTTTAATGGGGATGTATGATCTTGATACCATTCTCCATATTACTCTAGATAGTTTATGATTATGTTTACTGATTGGGGAAATTATTTACATTTCATATTATAGTTTCAATATGAATTTATGTGTTTATTATGTTTCACCCCTTTCATATTAGGAATTAATTTTACTTAGTAAGTGTTGGGTGGAGCCCACTATAGCCCCTCGATGCATCGGTAGGTCTCATGAGACAAATTAGAGCGAATTTTGGTCGAGGCCATACCCATTTATGTAGAATTGTTGGTCGAGGCCTTGATGGTATGTTTATGATTTAACAAATTATGAATTACATCATTATGATATTAGTTATTTATATTCTATATGATTATTATACTAGTATAATGTCCATGGTTATGTTTCATTTTGATGTAATTATTTACATGGCATTATTTGGTCATCTTTTATTCCTTCCATATTATGATCAAGTTATTTATTAAATGGTATTTATTTGAGTTATTCATATTACCATATTATTTATGATTATTTATTTATGATAGATTTTGATACATGTATACCCATACTAAGAATCTAAGGTCACCCCTTTCTTTTATTTTATTTTCCCTAGGATACGAGGAAGTCTTTTATTGTTGTTATGCATGGATATACTAAGAAGAAAAATGGAATTCCTAAAGAAAATTATTTGTGTTTTTATGTTTTTAAATGTAATGTTAATTTTAGTTATTTATCTAGTTTTACAATACTACTAAAATATTCATTCCTTTGGGATGTGATCTCTTGTACTCAGTACCAATGTAATAAAGTAATGCATTGTCTTTAGGCTACTAAGGTCGAGTTCTTTACATCTGATCAACTTCCTTTTAAATCAGTAAATATAGACATTGGTTGCATGTAAAATTTTGGTACATACATCATATAGGAATGAGTTTTGGTTTCCATGTCCTTCTTAAGTCAGCTCCCCAGATATACTCTTTGACCATGGTACATCATTTTTTATTTCAGGATGTCACCACAAATACATCCATCTAGGATTCCACTGTGTGATAATGAATATGATCCACTGAGTGGCGTGGTTTTAATATAAGGGATTGTATCAAATACAGTTCCTCTGGGTGGTTTATTAGCTATACCACCACCCATTGAGAAGTAGTTATCACTGGTGTTTCTAGTTGAGGATTCATGAAGGTTGAGTGCACTGCATGAGTTCTAGAGGAAGTGGCCTCACGGGTTTTGGGGCCAACCAAACCCTAAGGTGGCTGAGGACTACATAGAGGCAGTCACTCTCATTTTCCTCCCTGTGAGAACACCTACAGATTAGATGTATGTCCTAAAATCAGGTATTCTTCAGGGATCTACTGGGTGATGGAAGATTTTAGTGAGCAGTCATATAATGAGACAAATATTTCATAGTAATACTTCTAGTGTCTCTTTAAGGAGGAGTTTTATTTGGACACATTGCGATCAGTGTGCATACATGACATTCCGCATCTGCAATAAGATAGTTTGACCATGGAGAAGTATTCAGTGATATTTACTGATCTCTCACGTTACTCCATGGATATAGTGTGGGATACATTCTTTAGACCATGGACCTTTGAGTAGGGATCATTCTAAGATATTAGGTATTTATTGATATCTCTATGAATTTCCACCTATGATAGATTGTTTGAGAAGGTCTTAATGGTGGAGATCTCTCTGACAGAGTAGATAATGACAATGGGTTCTAGTAGTGGGAACCCAAGAGTTAAGACCTCAACATTAGGTAGCCGACAATAGTCACAAGGATCTTGGTGTATCATATGTTTCAATAGATGATCGTAGGATAGAGGATCAACGACACATGTCTCTTAGGATTTCTCGAATTAGCCAAAGGAGAGGTGGTTATTCTCCTACAATAGTCTATGAAATCTTTCATGGTGTTGTATAACCCATCATACAACTGACCAGAAGATGGTTGAGGGACCGCTGAGGTAGAAACAGAGGTAGGATCGGGGTGGTTTGTAGGGTGGTGGATGTGGAAGAGGGGTTTCTAGAGTAGCATGAGGTGGTCAGAGGTTTGACCTATTATCACCACCACCCCCATGTGGTCCATGCCAGGAACATAGAGATGGTGGTCAGGGATCATGGTGGCTATTAGCTATGGAGGTTTATGAACATGAGGCTCTAGGGATGATATGAGGTATGATATATATATTATATACTTTATCTATAGTACTAATATACATAATTTTGATTCATTCCTTTCTTTCCACTTCTCTGGTTATAGACTCAAAGATTTTTATTGATCCATTGACTCAACCCTTATGGCTGGAGACTCCAACATGAGGTGACTAAGTGATTTCAAACTTGTGATTAAAATGTGATGTGACTCTTGGAGGAAAGATATTTTTATGGGATCTATATGTATTAGTGATGAGGCCTTATGAAATTATCTTAGGTATGGACTAACAATCCACATTTCATGCCCAGATTGACTGTTTTAGGTGGAGGATGTTGTGTGTCTGCAGTGATGGGATGAGGTTTTCCTTTCTGGGTGAAAAGTAAACCTTGGTAGAGTAGGAAGGGCACACGAATAGTATAGTGTAACAGATTACTCATCAGTTTTCTAGAACGACTCTTGGAGTAGTGGATATTAGGATCTTCTAGTTTCATGTAGTGGTGGAGGAGTATGAGGACGTCTTTCCTGAGGAAGTACCAAGTTTTACTCCCCACCAATATCTTGAATTATTCATTTATTTACACCCCAGGAAGACCTAGATGTCTACACTAGAATATCAGATGGCTCCCATAGAGCTTCGTGAGATGAGGGTGTAGTTAGAGGACTTGTAGGACAAAGGTCTTTTTGAGACCCAGTGTTTCCCCTTGAGAAGCCCCAGTGTTTTTCTCTAAGAAGGGGGATGAGAGTTTGAGGTTATGTGTGTATTTCCATTTCTTGAACTAGGTGAACATGAAGAATAATTATCCACTATAGATGATCGAAAAACTATTTGATCAGTTGAGAATGGAATGGTGGTTCTCTAAAATTTACCTCAGATCAGGCTATCACCAGCTGTGAGCATGGGATGAGAATATACTGAAGATGAAATTCAGATTTCACTATGGTCACTATGAGTACTTGGTGATTCCCTTAAGCATGATGAGTACCCCAGTAGTGTTTATGAGACTCATGAACAAGAACTTTCAGCCTTTCTTAGAATGGTTTGTGGTGGTTTTCATTGATGAAATCCTAGTGTAATCGATGTCCAAGGAGGAGTACCTGAGAAATTTGAGGATGGTCCTAGAAACAATCCGAGAGCACCAAATTTATGGGAATCTCTTGAAGTTTCAGTTTTGGATTCAATAGGTCCACTTTTTGGGACACTTCATTTCAGAGGTAGGTGTGGCAGTGGAACCAGTGAAGGTTGAGGAAATGGTAGCTTCAGAGCCACCCAATAGTGTTACCAAGGTGTGGAGTTTCCTTGGGTTGATAGGGTACTATCAAATGTTTATACCTGATTTCTTTTGAGTGGCATCACCCTTGACATATTTGACCCAAAAGGGGCAGACTTTTGTGTATACAGAAAGGTTCCATCAGTGTTTTCAGGAGTTGATGTAGAGATTGAAAAGATCTACCATATTGAGATTTCTAAAGGAGGGTGTCGAGTATATAGTGTTTTGTGATGCATTATAGATTGGTCTTGGTTGTGTTATGATGCAGAGGTGGTTGGTGATTGCTTATAGTTCATGTTTGTTGAGACCACAAGATAAAAACTATGTGACCCATGATCTTAAGTTAGCAGTGGTATTCTTGACATTGAAAATGTGGCGACACTACCTGATGGGTTAGTAGTTTATTATTTACTCTGACCAAAAGAGTCTCAAGTATATCTTCTCTCAGAAGGATCTTAATTTGAGACAGAGGCGATGGATGGAGTTCCTACAAGACTATGACTTAGAGATTGCCTATACTCCTGGGAAGGGGAATGTGATGGCAGATGCTCTAAGAAGAAGGTCGTGTTCTATGTTATTGGTAGAGGTGTTATAACAGTTAGCCTCATTGTAGTTGTCCTTATTGGACAAGTATGGTGATTTATATCTTTAGCTGATGGTTTTTAACCCACCACTTCTATAGTGTGTTAGGGATGATCAATGTGGAGATACTGATTGTGATACTTTACGTACTCATATATCCACGGGATATGCTTATGATGGATACTCTAAAGGTGGGGAGCACATTATTATTTTTAGAGGATGGATGATGGTACCTTTGATGATATGAGAGTAGGTAATGTAGGATTTTAATACATCCCCATTGACGATAAATTATGGTGTGAACAAGATATACCAGAACCTACGACATTAGTTTTGGTGGCCATGAATGAAGATTTGTGTTGCAAATTTTGTCTCTCAATGCCTCACTTGTCTGCAAGTGAAGGCTGAGCACCAGGTTCTAGTGGATTTATCTCAATACCTTGAGGTACCAAAGTAGAAGTGAGATGTGATATCCATGGACTTCATGTCAGGGTTACCACATATGTCCATATGACATGATACTATCTAGGTGATCATAGACCGACTCACCAAGTTGGTCCACTTCCTAGACATTCAAGTGCAGAGCTCAATAGAGAGATTGCGATACTTGTATGTGCTGAAGATATTCCATCTCCATGGATTTTCCTTGAAGATCATTTCAGACCATGATTCTTAATTCATTTCATGGTTATGGAGAGGATTATAGAAGGCATTTTGGACTCAGTTGTATTTGAGCACAACGTTTCACCCCCAGACTGGTGGCCTGATTGAGCGGACCATTCAGGTCTTGGAGGACCATATATAAGCTTTAATATTAGATTTTGGTTATAGTTGGGGGGATTATCAACCCTTAGTGGAGTTTACATACAATAACATCTATCATTCCACCATTTCTATGAAACCATTTGAGGACTTGTAAGGGAAACCCTACAGGTCACCACTTCGTTGGACTAATCTGGGCGAGCCAGAACTCAGGGGCCTAGAGTTTGTGTGAGAGACTACATAGAAGGTGCAGACCATCCAAGGGAAGATGAGGATTGCACAGATCTATTAGAACTCCTATGCGGACTGAAAAAAGAGACCTATAGAGTTAGAGTAGGGATATCATGTGTTCCTGAGGGTCTCAATTCGATGTGGATTCTATAGATTTGTCTAGGGTAACAAGTTTTCTATGAGATTCATTATTCCTTTCCAGATACTGTGTAGAGTTGGTGAGGTGGAATACCACTTAGCTCTACTTCCATTATTGGATAGGGTACATGATGTCTTCTACATGTCACAGATAAGGTGGTACGTGCATGACCCATCACATGTTATCGATTGGGGTGAGTTGTACATAGAGGATGAAGCTACCTTTGTTGAGTACCAAACAAATATTTAGGATCAATAGGATATAATCCTTCTTGGTTAATTTATTCCCCTAGTGTGTATCCGGCAGAAGCACATGAATCTTCAGGAGAGTACCTGGGAGTGGGAGAACCATATGCGATCATAATAGCCTCATATTTTTTGTATATCATTTTTTTTGTCTTTCCAGGACATAAAGTTCCAAGGTGGGGAGAGTGTAATGAATTATATTTTATATTTATTATTTTTGGATATTATATAGAATATTTTTGAGACTAGGCATTGAGATGACATGAGACTCTGATGCTCGGTGTACTGAGAAGAAATGTTTTAAATATATTAGATATAGTAATATCACACATATTTTATTTTCCTAAAAAAGTTGAATAAATCCTGAATAGGGTCCTATATCATAAATATGAAGGCATATTTGAGTATAGAACATGAGTTTTACCCTAGGTGCAACAAAACCTTTTTTGACATGAGGTGCTTTTGAAAAAGTTATCGTGGGTGAAAAATTAATAAAATAAATAAATTAATTGATTTAGTTTATTTTATTTGACACAACAACTGAACTCCTATATTTAAACATTGTTGTGGCCAATATTTAGGGTTATCCTCATAACCCTACAAATTTGAGAGGATCTATTGGAGATAGTTCTGTAGGAGATCTTGGCGAATGATAACGAATCAAGACTAGATCAAGGATCATTGCGCCAATAAAGTTCATGGATATTGTAAATGATGAAAATATAACTATTCTTCAGTAGAGATTGATCCAAAATCTATTTGGTATGTTGATTTGTGTTTTACATCCCGTTATTTTATTTCGGTCGAACATGGATTAATTCCATGAACATAATTATTTCGCACATCAAAGTTGATGGATTAAATTGTTTATTGTGTTTATACACCTCATCGTTTGTCTATTTCTTCAACAAATGATTAAGGAAAAATTAACAAAGGATGAGGTTCATTCCTTACATCCTGTGTCTTATGGTTTTCTCCCCTATTTTTCATATATTCATCGTGTAGTGATTCACTATTCATTTTTACCCTTACACAACTATATTAAATTGGTTTTGTATTGAAAATTAAAAATATAATAACAAATTTAACTTTATGTTTGATTCAATAATTTAATGTGTATAACTGTTAAAAATGGAAATTTCACTTGTTTCTATGATTTCATTATAAGTGGAGATGATTTGGAGAGCGCGCGATGTAATTCAAGAAAAATGGGCCCAAACTGTGCAAGATCCTAAGCATACATGTCAACTTAAATATTTAATTTGGACATTTTTTGCATCAAATTTGGATAAAAATTGGTGGAATAATGTAAAAATATGTTTTAAAAATTTCTCTATATGACTATGTATCACAATTCATCCATTTGAATCCCCAAAATAGGCCCACAATGTGAAGAAATTTTGGGCGGGCCAGATTGGAATACCCATATGTATTTAGACCATAACTAAGGAATAGGACCTCCAATTGGTATTATTAAACCTCCATTTTATAGATAACTCAAATTCCCACCTATCCACCAAATTTTAATAAAATTGAAACAGTGTTTTCATTCAACCAGCTGAATCATCTTGGTGGAAAAAATCTATCATGGACAAATCATCTACACCCATAGACCATTGAATTTTCTTGGATCCAACTTGCCATATTTATCTTTAAAATCACTCCATGGATCATTATAAATGTTTTAATGAAAATGGTTAAGGGTGAGTTAAATTTGAGATCTTTCTTCTTCCATTTTACTCCTCTTCTTTATCACGTACTTCTAAACCTCTTAGTGATCAATTTGGGGGGGGGGGGGTTCTTTGTTGTAATCTCAAGATCCATGCTTGTAATCTTTAGAAGGAAATTGAAATTCTAGGTTTTCTTCTATTATTATTCATTTATAACTTTTTATTATGTGTTTATTGTGCTATGATCAAATACAAATAAAAGGAACAAGAATCCTCATACTTTCATGAATATCCTGGATCTTGTGATGATTTGTGCGTGTTCATCTATTTTCTAACCCCTTCCCTTTAATGAGTGTGCATATGGATTACATAAGTTGATAAAATATAGAAGCATAAAACCATGACTATTTTTTTCTGTCTTTTTTAAAATTATATCATTGAAAAAAATCTAGTCATCTCATCATGTTGTTGATGTGATTCCTTGATTGAGTTCAGTTCTTACATTGATGCAATTTTATAGATTTTGGGTGGTCACTGGTAATCGATATTGTAGATTGATCAAATATGAGGTGTTAACCTAGTAATAAATCACATAGAATACTGTTTTTAGTGTGTATAAATCATGAAATCAATTATCTATATCACTTCCCTTGAGAGTAATGACGGATGAGCATCAAGGGACACTCACTCGGGTTGATCATGATTTCTCCAACTTATCTCTCTCAGTTAGTAATATATTTTCAATTTCTATTTTAAAATCATAAAACCACCAAACAATTCATCCCATTATATATTTCATAAAAAAATAATCAAAACCCTTTTTTAATTAATGATATAAGTCTCCATCGATAGATAACCTGGGGTTCTTGTTATACTACAAAAATTCTAGTAAAAACTAAACATCTAATTTTACGTGATCAACAATGCGATCAAATTTTGGTGTATTTTCTAGGTATCCAAAATAATTTTTTCTCTCCTTTATTTATTTTATTTATTTATTTTATTTCTTACTCCTTTCAATATTTTCCCCTTCCATTTTTATTGTTTTTTTGTTTTTGTTTTGGTATATTTTTTGTGTTTCTCTCTTTATCCATCTCTTGTTCTCTCTCTCACTAATTATGTAATATATCATTCTATTTTATTTTATAATTTAATATTTATTAATTGTTTTTATTTTTATTCATCTTCAATTAAAAAAGAAAAAAAAGAAAAAAACAAACTTTATAACTTATTTTCATGACCTGACCAGGAAAAGAAAAACAGTTTGAAATAAACCCAGAAATTGAAAAGACCCTTCATTCAAAAATTAGCTCATCTAGAGTAGGAAAATCAAGAAACACAAAAGAACCCATTTTTTAACCTCAAGTGGTCCTAAATCAATCTAAGAGTGAACCAAATCAAACCTCAAAAAACATGGCTGTAAATAATTAGACTTTAAAAGAACCTACCACCCCAGATGTGGAGTACCAACCTACGTAAATCCAATACCCTGAGGAAGCATACAACTTTGATATGATATTAGGAATCATCCACATCCTTCCTAAATTTCATGTTCTTCTTGGTGAGGACCCTTACAAACATCTCATGGAGTTTCACATAGTGTGCTTCACCATGAAACCCTAAAATGTGTCTGAGGACCTCATTAAGTCTAGGGCCTTCCCTTCTCCATTGATGGTGTATCCAAAGACTAGATATACTATCTTACTACCATAATTTGGTTTTTTAATGACCTTAAATAACTCTTGATAGATATTTTCTTCCCTGCCTCCCAAACTACATCAATTAGAAAATAAATTTATGGAATTATACAATCATAAAGAGAGACTCTTTATGAATGTTTGGGAAGATTCAAAATAATTTGTTCAAGTTTACCCCACCACCAAATTAGTTAAAAATTAGTAATTCAATACTTTTATGATGTAATTGTCCCAATGTATCGTGGCATGATAGATGATGCATCTAGTGGTGCCCTAGTTAATAAAACTCCTATCGCCACTCATGAATTAATAGCCAACATAGCTCAAAATGCACAAAATTTTGGTACATGAGAAATTTCACCCACTCAAGGAGTTAATGAGGTAATCAATTCATCCCTATAAAGAAGGTAGATAATAAACTTTATGAGATGCATACCCTTATAAAACAATTAGCTCAAGCTCAAGGTAATTCAGACTCTCTAACTATTCCATTTCATTGTGGTATTTTTTTTGATAAGACTTGTTTTTATGACCAGTTCCCACAACTTTAGGATTCATATGAGTCTTGTGCAAAATTATTTCCTGGGTTTCTATTCCAATAGGAATTACTCTTCAAGTAAGAACCATTCAAGAAAAATCCAAACCTCGGGTAGACAACATAACCAAAGTTCTAATAAGGAGACAACTCAAGCTACCCTAAACAAAACTGATATCAAAAGGGACAAGGTATTCAAACTTCTTATCCTTAACCATCTCAAAAAAAATATTCCTCCTCCTAAATATAAACTAAGCCTCTATGACATGGTGAATCAAATGGAATCATAGAATCTCCAGTTCTAACAGACCATGCAATCAGCTATTCAATACCTATGAACTCAAGTGGTACAATTGGTAAACACCATCAGTGAGATAAAGATGAAAGGTTATGGAAAACTACCATCCCAACCCATTACTAATCCTAAGTAAAAAAAGCTAATGTATGTTCAATCACACTTCATAGTAGTAAAGATGTTTTTTATTCCAATTATTCTACCAAACAGGTATGTCCCCCTATTGATAACTTTATTTCCCTACCCTGAAAATTTTCATGTGAAAAAAACAAGACAAAAAGGGTTAAAAAATTATCATTGAGGATTCCCATAAACAATACATTCCTCTTACATGCCACCAAAGACTCTAAATATAAGAAACATTTTGATAATTAGATTGGTAAATAAATCATAGATACTTTTAAAAAGGTACAAGTTAACATTCCTCTATTGTTCGTAGTTAAAAAATTCCTCATAATGCCAAATTTCATAAAGAACTTTTCACCCATAGATGATATCTTAGTGGAAATGAGAGAGTCAAACTTGGAAGGAATCTCTCTAATTTGACACAACCAGTGATGCCAACCAAATATAAGGGTCTGGGAACCTTTACTATAGCTTGTACTATAGGATAGACATTCTTTTCTGATGCAATTCTAGATTTAGGTGCTTCAATTAATGTAATGCCTCACTATGTGTATAGTTCTCCATAGGTTGGAGAGCTTCAACCAACAGGCATTATCGTGCAACTTGCCAACCGGAGTAAAAAACACCCATTAGGAGTGATCGAAAACGTACTTGTTAGAGTGAATAAAACATCACCCCTTAAAAATTATATATTCTTGATATAGAAGATACCCAAACCCAAGGACCTGATTCTCTAATACTTGGAAGTAAATTCCTTAAAACTACAAAGACAATCATCAACGTTCATAATGGTGTGTTGTCCATGGTGTTTGGTGGAGAAAAGGTAAGTTTCAATATCCTTGATTTTGTGCAAAACCCGGTTGAATAGAACTCACCTCTTCCTATCTATTTAGTGGAAGTTCTCTCTAATGTAACACATGCACGCACACAACATTGTTTCCTCAAACCATACTCTAATTCATTTTTCTCTTCTTTTCTATTGAATTATTTGAGTTTTGATTCATGTTTTTCAGTGTTTTGTGGGTTTGGAAATGTTTAAATTTTGTGCTTTAATTGATGAGTGTGTTTATCCTGAGGAACCCATGACTTTCGATGATTTTGAAAATATTATTTCCATTAATTCTCTTTCCTTATATAATAAACATGAGTAAATAGAAAATTTCATTGACCTCAATCCCTCTAAATCCCCTCCCTCAATACAAAAACCACATATGTTGGAATTAAAACCACTTCCATATAATTTAAAATATGCCTATCTTGAGGGTATTGATCAATTACCCATCATTATTTCCAACAAACTATCTCTATAGTAGGAATTAAAACTACTAAACCTTTTAAGAGAGAGTAAAATGTGATAGGATGGGTATTGGATGATATTCCCAAGATTATCCCATCTATTTTTATTCACCATAAACTTTTATATGTCAAGGATAAATATGTAAGGCAATCTCAATGACATTTGAATCCCACATTGAAGTTGTAAAATTAGAAGCTAGTAAAATGCTTGATGCTAGGATCATATATCCCAGATCTGATAGTAAATGGGTTATCCCGGTGTAAATTGTGCCTAAAAAACTGGAATAACTATAGTGTCAAATTAAAGTAATGAATCGATTCAAACACGTGTGAAAAGTAGTTTGAAATTCTATATTGACTACTGTTGACTGAATCAATCAGCGTGAAAGGACCAATTTACTCTATATTTAATTGAAAAAAATGTTAGAAAGGTTGGATGGTAAGTCCCATTTTTGTTTCCTTGATGGATATTCAGGTTATTTGCAAATCCATATAGCCCATAAGGATCAAGAAAAGACAACATTTACCTATAAATTTGGAACATTTTCATATAGGAGGATGGCATTCCTTCTCTGTAATTTTCCTAGTACTTTTTAGTGTTGTATGTTGAGTATATTTTCTAAGTACTTTTAGAATTATATTGAAGTTTTTATGGATGATTTCATGGTCTATGTATATTATTTTTATGACTTTTTGGAACACCTAGGTTCTCTCCTCCACTATTGCATTGAAAAATATCTCATATTAAATTAAAAGAAATTTAATTTCATGGTTTAGCTGGGGATAGTTCTTGGGAATGTTATTTAAAATGAGGTAATTCATGTGGATAAATAAAAAATTGAATTAATTTCATCCCTTCCACATCCAAAATATGTTTGTGAGGTTCAATATTTCTTGGTTCATGTTGTTTTTTATCGTGGATTCATTAAAGACTTTAGTAAGATTTCAATTCTTTTATATCAATTGTTACAAAAGGATTATGAGATTTTTTTGATAGAAATTGTGAGGATGCATTCAATTCACTAAAAAGGAGTCTCACTTCACCTCCCATTATCCAACCACTAAGGTGGGATATCCCCTTAAAACTTATGTGTGGTGCCTCTAACTTTTTAGTTGGGGAAGTTTTATCACAAAGGGTTGAGAAGTCTCTTCATGTCATTATATATGACTCATGTGCCCTTGACCTTGCCCATGAAAACCACACAACCACTAAAAAATAAATTCTTTCTATTGTGTTTTCCTTGGAAAAATTATTTTCATATCTTCTTGGGTAAAAATTAATTATGTTTTCTGACCATTCCACCCTTATATTTCTCTTTAAGAAAAATTAAGTTAAGACTCACCTCATATGGTAGATGCTCCTCCTCTGGGAGTTTGAACTTGATATTTGAGATAAGAGAGGAGTGGAAAATGTGGTAGCTGACTACATTAGTAGGATTTTCCCACCATTGGACAACCATGTTGACTTATACCTCTCCATTGAAGAATTAGTTCCTCATGATAACCTTTGTGATGTTGTGGACCTTTCCCCTTGGTATGAAGAAATTGTGAATTTTCTAGTAGTATCTCGGGTCCCCACTATTTTCAAAACCTCAAAATCCCAGAGACTTAAGCATGATTCATGGTGGTACACTTGAGATGACCCGTATTTGTGGAGAAGTTGTAGTGACCAAGTTGTTTGTTAGTGTGTCCCTTACCATGAGTTCATCTATGTTTTGAGATTCTTCCACACTTTGGATTATGGGTTCCACTTTGGCTCTCAACATACAACTTGAATGGTCCTTGAATCAGGAATTTATTGGACAACATTGTATAGATATCCCCCATCATTTTTGTAAGTCATTCAAATGATGTCAATTCATAGGGAGTATCTCTAAGAGGAATGAAATTCCCCAACAACCCATGTTATTTTGTGAAATATTCGATGCATGGGGAATATACTTCATGGGGTATTTTAAAAATTCAATTGGATTCATGTAAATTTTACTAGTTTTTGACTAAATCTCTAAATGGATGGAATCAAAGGCTACCAGGACAAATGAATCTTGAGTGGTTATTACTTTTGTGAGGTTCTTGATTTTCAATAGGTTTTATTTTCCAAGATTCATCATTAGTGATCAGGGTTCACAATTTTTCAATCTTGGCATGAAAAAATTACTCCTTGAGTATGGGGTTGTTGATAAAGTCTCCACTTCATATCATGCCCAAACTAATGGAAAAATAGAAATCTCAAATCGGTAAGTTAAGAAAATATTATAAAAAATGGTACAACCCAGTAGGAAATATTGGAGTTTTGCACTTGGATGATTCACTTTGGGCATGTCGTACAACTTTTAAAACCCCAATTAGAATGTATCCGTATGGGATTGTGTTTAGAAAGGATGTTCACCTCCCGATGGAGGTAGAACACCATATATATTAGGCTGTTAAATAATGCAATATGAATATTTCAGATGCAGGTGAGTATAGGAAGTTATAGATTTAGTATTTGGAAGAAATTTAGTTTGATGCATATGGAAACTCCTAAATCTATAAAGAGAAGACAAAGGTTGTACCTGAAATGATGATTCATTATAGGAAGTTTCATATTGGTTAGAATTTCCTCATGTACAACTCTTGGATAAATTTGCACCTAGGTAAGCTTCGTTCCTGATGGATCGGTCATTACACTATTACTAATGTTTACCATTTTGGTGTAATACAATCTTTTCATGAGCATAATGGATGAAATATTACTATCATTGGGTAGAGACTTAAACACTATTACACGGATTTTACAAAGCATCCAGTGGAGTAAATGCACCTTCTAGAAGCAACATACTAGTGAAACCCACAAGATTTTATCCTTCCTTCTCACATTCTCTTTTATTATAGTGAGTAAACTTTACACTATAGGTGTGGGGGTGGGTGGGTGGGTATATTCCTGGGTTCATTAGGATTTTAATCTTCCTTCTTCTCTTTTTGCTTGCTGAATAATATTTTTACTTTTCCCCACCCTTTTGAGTTCATTAGGATTTTCATAGGATTTATTATTTCTTTTCTTTTTCACTTTCTACATAGTAATTTTACCTTACCCCCCTATTTTTCTCACAAGATCATGGAAATTACTAAAAATGCATGTTGAAATTCCCGATTCCATGTTGTTTTAACATTTAATGAAAATTCATCTTAGTTATGTAATATGAATTTTAGCATGAATTTAACATTGGGGTTTGATTTTTAGTAAATTAGTTGTTTGTAGATGATATAAATGGTTGAATCTTTATGAAAACTTTGGATGAATGATACCCTTTGTTTGATTAGTTTATGAAAAAAATGATTCACTTAATATCTACACACATATTTTCACCCAACTATGAAGTGTGAATATTTATTAATTAATAGAAGGTAAATATATGTTAGGTAAATATTTATTAGATTTCTAAAATTATTTTTCCATATGTTCATTCCTTATATTATCTATTTCATTACTGTATAAAATTGACCTGTGTGTGTGTACCTGTTATCCAACTATTGTATGCCCTCAAAAAAAATAAAAAAAAAACTCTAAAAACAATAAAGGAAGTGATGAAATGTAAAAAATATGGGGATATCTTGGTTGGGATCTGAAGGTTTTAATTTCAGGAATTATTTTTTGAAATAGTGGGTGCCCTAGACCCAACTATGTAGTACTTTTGATTACCATATCATGTGTACAGTTATCTATGCATGATGTTATCTTACCATTACAGTGCATAATTTTCTGCATCCACTATAATAATGGTAATTTCCAAAGGTTAGTTGTCGTGTCAAGAGGTTATAGCAGATCCCGGGCTATAATGATAACCTCGAGATACAATGACATTGATCTTAAATATATGTTCTATAGTCTATATACATCTTACTGACTGGACACAGTTGATTTATGACTATCAGGTGCTGGGGGTTCATAAGCATTGAGACTTCTTCTCATGAAGTTCGCACTTGGTGATCTCTAGTAGTGAGATCATGAGGACAGACCCGCCAATAGGAACACCACATGTTTTGGGTGTCATTGGTTGTTCCTATCTATGGACATGTGTATTGGTCTCCTGACTTGAGACCATTACCAATGTATATCATTTAATTACGTACTTTGAAGCAAGGCGAAAACCATGGCATTGATGTCGTGGAGAGGTAGTTTGTGTCGGGTGCGTCATTAGTGGTATGATGTTGGTTGAATGGTCAAGAAAGGATTTGTCGCTACCAAGTTTCGGAAGTTGTATATCTCAGGCCTGTTTGATCAGGATGGTGCCACATTCATAAGTCTTTGGCCAAAGAAGTAGAAAGGCGAATCCATCTGGATAGATCGACAAATAATAAAGAAAGATAAGGACGATGACACAAGAGTGCGTCCTTGTTTATGAGATATTTAATGACAAAGAGACTATAGTACACAGTCAGTGTTCGTAGGATGGTAGTCGTTACTATGACTATCCTTATCTCTTTAGGGGGCCATGACGGGTTTCTAGACCCCGCTCTTGGTCTGTGAATTTTATTTACTACTATCGAGATAAGGGCCTAGAGGGTCACACACAACAGCGTATTCAAGAATCTACACCTATTCAGTGGAATAGGAATATGGACATAGTGGGCCCCTCCACGGGGTCCGAGCGTTGTCCAAGTTGTCGATCACCAAAATAATTAAATAAATTCATTAATATTCAAGTTATGAATATTTGGGATTGAATTTATTTAATGTATTTACAAGTTCAGTAAATACGAGATAATATTAATCGAATGAATATTATTTTAATATTCAAGGTTCGTTTAATATTAAAGCGGGACAACGAGTCGAGTTAAATGGCTCAGATTTTATCATGTAATATATTTTATATATTACAAGTATGTGATAAAATTAATAAATAATATTGGCGTAGTTAAGTTCAGAAAAATTATTTATGTGGACGTTGAAATAAACGGGGGCCGGGGAACCCAACCGGGTATTTCTCAACATATCTATAAATAATAGAGTAGGCTCTCTCTCTTGGTGTGCACATCACTATTCATTAATTTATGGAATGAAATTTGAGAGCCTCTCTCTCCTCCCGCTTCCTAGAGAGAGAAGCTGAAGATCCAAGAGCTCGAATCAAGTTTCTCCTCACACATTACAAGATAGAAGATGCAGTGATTGTTGGGATGTCGAAGATATCATTGAATCTCCGCGCTATCACCCGGAGTTCGACGTTCGGCGTTTCCGCGGATTTTTGAGGCGCGTGGTGACGATTTAGAGGGACCCTGCTATGGATCCTTCGTGCAATGATCACCATCGATAAGTAGCGGTTGACAACAGCTTCAGATATACAAAAGGCATGTTTTTCCTTTTATTTTGTTCTCTTAACAATCTATGCGAGATCCTCAGACGTCTCCGGGGCTCGGATCGTCGGCAACGACAAGTACCGTCATTGCGCCGACGGAATTTTTAAAAATCACTGGCCCAACAGCTTCCGCTGCATGCCCCGGAAACCTTACAATGGTATCAAATGGTGCGTGTAGATTTTCTAAGCCAAATAAAATTAATTTTCATAAGATTAAGTAGAGGGTTCGAAAACGGTCCCAGCGGTTCAAACCGCGCTTCGATCCGATCTCGAACGGCCAAGATATGGTCAATTTAAATTTTTGGGTTGGATCGAATATGCAGTTTTGATCTCGGGTACTAATTTTATTTCATCCAGCGGAACCGATCAAGTTGAGATTGGTTCAATTGACGTAATTAAAATTTTGAAAATTAAATTTTTTCAAATTAAATAATTTTCACAATAATTATATTATTTTAATAATAATAATTATTTTATTATTAGAATAATGTAATAATAAAAAATTATTATTTTGTTATAATAATTTTATTATTATTTATTTTAAAAGGCTATCTTTAGCCTTAAGAATTAAATGGAGACTTGACTCATTTTTTAAAAAAATATAAATGGGTGGAACCAAGACTTAAAATAAGTCTTAAAGTGATAAAATAAAAAAATAAAAAAAAGGAAAGTGGAGGGCTACCGCGTGGAAAACAAAAGAAAGAAAAAAAGGGGAGGCCGGGTCTTGCGCGTGGAATAGCACAACAAAAAAAAAGGGTACCAAGGGGGTCCGAGCGGACCCCCTCCTGCCTACCGCGCGACGCACTATAGCTCCGCCAGGAGTCCCTTCCACGATGAACAACAAGGGGCCACCACACCCCCTGGCTTGCTCTCCGTCGGGACGCCGCCCGCCTCCCTGCTCCTCCCTCTCCCACATGTTGTAGCAGCCCGCAGCCAGGGCCGCCGGTAGCCCTGCTGCTTCCTCTCCCGCACATCGCAGGCCACCTGCAAACCGCACCCTCCGCCCGGCCTCCTCTTATGCGTGACCTGCAGCAGCTCCCGCCGGAGCCGCACCCCTGCAGCCGCCTCCTCCCAGTAGCCCGCTGGCCACCATGCAGCGCACACTGCGCCTCGACTCAGCCCGCCGTGCACCCTGCCGAGCACCCCGCGCCCTAGGTGCCTAGCCCGGACAACCTCCACCTCCGCACCCTGCCCTCGCGAGAGCCCCGACCTGCATGCGGTTCTGCTGCACCACCTCCTCCCGGGCTTCGCCGTGCAGACCGCACACAACAGCTCTCCGAAACTCTCCTCCGCTGGTCCCTGCATCCCCGTACCCGCATGCAACAGCAAGGGTTCATGCAGCAACCCGCTGCCACCACTAGACAGTCAGACCCCTTCCTTAAGCCGTTGTCCGTGCATGCATGACTCCAACCAGATCAAGGTTGGATGGCGCCATGGCCTTGTTCCATGCCTCTCGGCACCGGCCAGGCCAGGACAACACCTACATGCCACCCAGAAGCTACCCTCGAAGGCGCGTCGCCCCGGCTGCCCGCTGCACCGACATCCGGCCTCCCGCAGCGGCATGACGTGGGTGCTACCCTTCTCTGTTGTCATCAGACAACACCTGGGAGGTATCTTTTTGCCTTCAATTCCTTCTGCAGGGCAAAGGTTGGCCCAAAAGCGGTCCGAGCGGACCTGCCCAACCTGGAACGGGTTTGGGTGGATCGGCCCGACACATTTCAGCCAAGGCATGGCCATGCACGGGTTTGGCCCGACCCACACAGGCCATGCAATTGTGTTTTCGGGGTTCGACCACATTTAATTAATCAAGATTAATTAAATTAATTAATTTAATTTTAGTGTATAAATTAAATTAATTAAAATTAATTTTGGTTAATAATTTTAATACCCGAATAAAATTAATTAAATTTAAGTATTAAATTGAATTAAGTCAAATTAATTTAATTTTGGCATTAAAATTAAATTAATTGAAGGACCGATAATTAATTAAATTATTTGAATTATTTAATTCATTTAATTTAATTAAATAAACCCTCATACTTAATTTATGCATTTGAATATTATCGCGCTTTAATTTTACCTGTCGTCTGGTCTTGAGCATCGACCTTAGTATGTCTGCTTTTAATTATTATTTTAATTATTTATTTAAACTGCGTGCGATGATTGTAATTAATTAAAGATGATCTGTGCATAATCTATTTTCGGTTAAAATGTATAAGGGCCTACGCGCCCAATAATTATATGATGTACATTTTTACCCGAGTCCCCCTCACATGCGCGCGAGTATCTTTGTACTTCGGATGAAGACGATGAGCGACGTTGACCCCGCCAAGATAAGGCAGTGTACGATGATGCAAGACGACGCATGGATTCCACCAAGGCGAGGTGGTATTCCAAGAAATGACGTCGACCCCGCCAAGACTTTGAGACACTGCAGAAGACCATCAAACATACAAGAAAAGGGGAAAGATGCATTTTGAGTCAAGCTTCGACTCAGGTAAGATGCGCTTAGGTCGTTTAGATGCTCAAGGCCAGTCGGGTAGTAGTTTTACCTTTATGAATTTATTTATTATTTTATGCATTTTTAGAACAGCGGAAAAATACATAAAATGATAAATAATAAAATGCATAAATAAGTGACGTTTGATTTCTATTAAAGTTCAGTTGTGAGCGCGACAACATAGATGAACAAGATTAATATAAATGGATTACATTCATCGAGAGAAAAACATAAAACCCTCAAAGAAAATATTAAGTCACAAACAGCCTTCCATCATTCAAGTTTGAACAAAACCGAGTGTTCGAGGTGCCGGTTCATGCCTTAGCTGAGGGCGCCTCTTACTACCGGGGAGTTCTTATTTGTGTGGTGGGTCGACTTAACTAAAATTGTAGCAAGGATATAGCCTTAGTTAGTTTGTTTTAATTTTAGAGGCAAGCGTTGAGTAAATCAGTAAATGATTTTTGAAGCTGGGACTTCACTCAACAGATCAAGGAACCGCGAGCTAATGCGGTTGGCCAGCCAAAAGCCTACCTTGGACCCTCCGAGTAGTGGCGTAGCCCTATCTTGTAGACTATGAGGGACGTTCAGGGATCCTTGCCACTATAATACTCAAGATTATTCCGATTCTAGTACAGAGGGTTCCTAGAATTTGAAAAAATTAGTGGGAGACATTTAATGATTAAATAATCAGTAATGTCAGATTAGGTAATCACATAAAAGTACAATTTGCTAAATTATATTTGTAGATAATGGCAAGAAATACCACAATAAAACTGCGATAAATACTAGACAAAGTAAATGTCTAAACTAAGCACAAATTTCCTAAATGTAGTATAGGCGCTTGCACACATTACTACTAAAATGGAAATTCAAGGTGCTTATGTCCCAACCTGTTAATCCAACTCAGGAAGCGAGGGTGTAAAATTGCTTACAAGAGACTCATGAATCAAGAATATGATGGTTCTGTCATAATGCTATCATCAACGTTTGATGTTATTTGTGGTCGCTACATCAAGACTAAGATGATGATCACATGTAGTCTCATCTCCAAGATCCTTTCAAGGAGAAAGCGAAGCAAGATTTTAATGTGATGGTCGCACTCGGTTTGTGTAAAGTGAAAGGCGGTTCAAAATCTTTCATGCCATCCCATTTCTTATACATTTTTACACCCAATTACTCTAGTTTCATTTAAAGGTACAAACAAATGGTATAGAGTAAGCACTTCATTTCTTTTAAGGTAATATTTTCCAAGTAATAAGAATATTGGAGATAACGCCATCTTTTATTCTTATGGCGAATACATTGAATGACAAGGTGAAAAGTCTTATGGAAAGTTACGCCAAAGGCACCTTCGTCATGTTCTTCAATGACAATTGGTTGGTTATTTAACAGGAGGTTATTTTCATAACATAATGAAATAAATTCATGGAAGTTTAATAACTGAAATACAAGAAGCAAATTACTGCTCCTTGTTCAGTTAATATTCATCAAATAAAAGTATTGTTTTATCTCATACTTATTGGGTATTGAAATACAATATTCTTTTCACATATTTGTATTGAAATACAATAACCAAGCAAGTAGAGAAACATTACTAGAAGTAAAGTGTCTTCTCCAAGTAGCTGAGAAAGGGTGATTCCTAAGTCAGCAGTGAGAAACACATAACTTCAATAATTTCCAAGTAATTGATTCAAATTGAACAAGTTGTGGAGTATAAACAAAACATTTATCTCATGTTCCCTTTTGGAAATGATGAGGCATTATTCCATGTTTTAGAATGAATGTTGTTTGTGGTAATATACTCAAAAAATAGTTCACTATTATTTGAATCAATGGAAATACATGATGAATATAAATTGTAAGACCTACCCAATTGTGGCAATGTGATTCTTTGTCAAGTAAAACTAAAAGCGGACGTCAACTATGTAGGTTCCGGGCGCATCAGAAGCGCATTGGTATGTTAGCCCAACTTTAATTTTAGCGTTAAACAACGTTCAATCCGAGATCCATCACGATATAAAATGCCGAATCTTCAGAATAGAACGAAGAAAGAAAAGAAAAGAAGAGTCCCGGAACCCTTGAGGAGGATCATCATATGTTGAATATAATTAATTTAATTAATGCATAATAATTACCTCATTGGAATTCTTTCTTTATTGATGTGTCCGGTCATGATTCGGTGATCCGTCATTGCGTCGTAGAATCCAAGTGTAGGATTCCTCTAGTGGTGATCCACACGTGTGTCACGTATATCCGGACGTCGCCAAAGGGATATCTGAGTGCTAGCGTGGAAGAACCTTCGCTTGCGATGTCCGCCTTCGACCACCTTGATCCGGTGGAGGATCTTGCTCTCGTAACTTGAGGGAGTTCTTGGTGGAAAGGTAATTCTCTCTTGGCTTGAGAGTATTTCCAAATCCGTTGTGCACAACAATGGCTCTCCAATATGTTGAGGTTGTGAGGATATTTATAATCAGGTTTGAGGTTAATAGAGTTATGACAATAAATAAACGCATTATGCATTTTATTTATTTCATTAACTCTTATTGAAAACCCCCATGTCGAATTATTAATTCCTTGACATGCGCCCATGCTGATTATAATAAATATCATTTAATAAAACAATATTAAATCCTCAAAATCCCAACTGGAAAAACTACACGGCGTGTAATAATTAATACACGGTGTGTAATTTTATTTTCCATTTTTCTCCACCACATTTATTAGACCTTGAGTAATGACTATTTATTTCTTAAATAAATGTAACTGTATTACTCGCTAATAAATATATATTATTTTGTCCACAATATATTATCTCGAATAACTAGTGTCAAAACAAATGCGATCAGACATCCTTAAATAATTATTAAACCACAGTCGGGAATAATATTTATTTAACTTGTTAAATTAATATTTAACTGAGATACATGGACACACTTAGTGTGTGAACCTCTAGGCCTCTTTCTTAGTGACATTAGGCTGAGCCTGCCTAAAGTCCAAGGTTAGCGTCTAGCAACATGCCAAGGCACCCATAGAGAAAGAAGTTAACGCCGCAATGACATGTTACCTCCTACGAACGCTTACCGTGTAATATAATCCCTTTGTCTCGATATCTCTAATCAAGCGGGTTGAATGCTAGTGCCATCAACCCATGTTCTTGATTATTCTTTCTTTGTCTTCTTGGAATTAAACTTGCCCATACCTTACCATGGCCATGGATTTATTTAGGATATATCAATTCCATCAAAGGGCATGAGATATCTACTTCCGTTATGGAATGGAAGGGACAAATCCTTTATCGCATTATCTATTAATGAGGTATTACTCGTGACGCACCCAATGTATCCTACCTCGCTGCGAACAGTGTGTCATCACAGTTTTCATCAATACATCTAAGTTCGTGAGTTGTAATACCCATTAATAATAATCTTAAAGTCTATGGACCAATACACACGTCCACATATAGGAACATCCAATGACACTATGAAATGTGATTTTCCTACTGGCGGGTCTCGTTCTCATAATATCCTCCTGGATATTACCAAGGGAACCACCATGAGAAGGTGCCTCGAAGTTTTATGAGTCATCACTCCTAATGACCTGTATTATTTGTGTCCCTCAAATAATATCATCCGTCCATAGAACATACATTCAAGAATAGTGTTATGGAACCTCCGGGTTCTTATCATAGCAGGGATCCGCTACGACCCTTTAATGCAACAGCTGTCCTTAGGAAATTATCACATGACATGTCACGCAGAAGAAAAATCAAGATGTGATAAGGCTTTTATTTAATGAATAAAGTACAAAGTAGTTGGTTATAGACCACCAACTCCAACAGACTCCCACTTGGACTAGAGCCAACTACTAACAACCTTTAACCCACTAGCTCTCACATGATATTCATGCTTCTGATGAGATAGGCCTTTAGTCATGGGGTCCACCACGTTCTCTTCTGTGGACACTCTGCTCACTACAACTTCACCCCTTTGATAGAAATCCCTCAAGAGGTGATACTTCCGGAGTATGTGCTTTGTCTGTTGATGTGACCTTGGTTCTTTTGAAAGAGCCACCGCTACAGTATTATCACAATACAATGTAATGGGATCTTTACTGCTAGGCACCACATCAAGATCCTGGACAAAGTTCTGAATCCAGAAGGATTCCTTGGCTGCATCAGAAGCCACTATATACTCAGACTCCGCTGTAGAATCAGCAACAACTGGCTGCTTTGAACTCATCCAGCTCACAGCTCCTCCATTGAGACAAAAAACATATCCAGATTGCGACTTCAGATCATTTTGATCTGTTTGAAAACCAGCAACAGCATACCCTCTAATGACAAGCTCCTCATCTCCTCCATACACCAGGAACATATCCTTAGTTGTTCTCAGATACTTAAGGATAGTCTTAACAGCAGTCCAATGATATTCTCCTAGATCTGTTTGATATCTGCCTACCATGCTCAGTGCATAGGCAACATCAAGCCTGGTACATAACATGGCATACATGATGGATCCTATAGCCGAAGCGTATGGGATCTTGCTCATCCTATCTTTCTCCTGTTGTGTCTGGGGACACATTTTCTTATAAATATGTAAGCCATGTGACACTGGAACCAATCCCCTCTTGGATTTTTTCATACTAAATCTCTTTAGTATCTGGTTAATGTATGTACCCTGACTTAGTCCAAGAAGCCTCTTGGATTTGTCACGAATGATCTTGATCCCTAGAATGTAGGCTGCTTCTCCTAAGTCCTTCATGGAGAAACACTTGTTCAACCAGTCCTTAACTGACTGTAAGGCTGGTACATCATTTCCAATAAGCAATATGTCATCAACATATACCACTAGGATGATGACCGCATTCCCATTAAACCGCTTATAAACACATGTCTCACATTCGTTCTTAATGAAACCAAATTCCTTTATGGCTTCATCAAATCGAATGTTCCATGACCTGGATGCTTGCTTCAATCCATAAATGGATTTCTGCCACTTGAAAACCCGTTTGGCTTCACCTGGTGTCACAAAACCTTCTGGTTGTGTCATATAGACATCTTCCTGAAGGTTCCCGTTAAGGAATGATGTTTTGACATCCATCTACCAAATCTCGTAGTCATGGTAAGCTGCTATGGAAAGTATGATTCTTATGGATTTAAACATGGCAACTGGCGAGAAAGTTTCATCATAGTCAATTCCTTGACGTTGTCTGAATCCTTTAGCCACTAGCCTTGCTTTATAGGTGCTAACTTGACCTTCCATGTCCAACATTCTTTTGAATACCCATTTGCATCCAACAAGCTTTACATCAACTAGCTCATCAACCAGAACCCAAACTTGGTTCTGATACATGGAATCCATCTCAGAATTCATAGCTTCTATCCATCTTGCAGCTTCTGAGCTTTCTACTGCTTCCTTGTAGGAGAGAGGTTCATCATTGTCCAACAATAATGATTCACCATCCTCGGTGACTAGGAAACCAAATCTCTCTGGTTCCCTTACCTCTCTTGAGCTCCTACGCAGTACTTGTGTTTTTGGAACCTCTTCCACAGGGACCTGTGGAACTTGTTCCTGTACCAACTCCTGTGTATCTTGAGCATCAACTTCGTCGAAGTCAATCTTGCTCCCACTATCCTTCTTGAGGATGTGCTCCCTCTCAAGAAATACAGCTTGTCTAGTGATAGTCACTTTCTTGTCTTGAGGGTTATATAGGTAATATCCTTTCATTTCCTTGGGATATCCTATAAATATACACTTTGTGCCCCGAGGTGCTAGTTTGTTGCCTAAGAAGGCCTTAAAAAATGCCTCACATCCCCATACACGTGTGTGCGACAAAGTGTATTTCCTTCCATTCCATAACTTGGATGGAATTCCATTTACCACCTTATTTGGTACTCGGTTTAATATGTATGCTGCAGTTTGTAATGCATATCCCCAAAAGGATAATGGAAGATCCACATGACTAATCATTGAACTCACCATGTCCAACAAGGTGCGGTTCCTCCTTTCACTAACACCATTCCACTATGGTGTATAAGGATGAGTGAGCTGAGATAGAATCCCAGACTCCCGTAGAAGATCGATGAACTCTTGGTTCAGATATTCTCCACCTCGATCCGATCGAAGCTTCCTTATCTTCTTACCAAGCTGATTCTCTACTTCATTCTTGAATTCCTTAAATTTCTCTAAGGACTCTGACTTATACCTCATTAAGTAGACATATCCATATCTACTCAAATCATCAGTAAAAGTAATGAAGTAAGAATATCCCCCTCTAACTTCTACTGGAAATGGCCCACACACATCCGTGTGTACCAATCCTAGAAGCTCTGTGGCCCTTTCACCTTTTCCACCAAAAGGTGGCTTGGTCATTTTTCCTTGTAAACAAGCGTGACATCTATAAAGTGGTTTTAGCTTAGTAGAGTCTAAATAGCCATCTTGGCAGTGTTTTGTCAAACGATTCTCGTTCACATGACCAAGGCGGTGATACCATAACCAGGTGATGTATGAGTCATGTGAGTTTTTTTCGTTATCGATTGCCAACACTTGGTTTTCATAATTCAATACATACAAACCATTATTTAAATGTGCCATACCATAACATACTTTGTTATTATAAAAGAGACAACCCTTATTTTCAAATTTGAAAACAAATCCATCCATATCCAAACAAGATACAGAAATTATGTTCTTGGTAACACTAGGCACATAATAACAGTTATGTAAAACCAAAATCATCCCAGTCGGCAATGAGAGGTGGTAGTCGCCAATAGCCAACGCAGCCAGCCTTGCACCATTGGCATCTCGAAGATCCACCTCTCCTCTGGAGATCTTTCTAAATCTACTTGGTTCCTGCATTTGAATACAGATGTGAGCCCCACAAGCTGTATCTAATACCCAATGTGTAGAAATAGAAAGATTTCACTCGATAACAAACGCACCTTTAGTGTCCCCACACTTCTGGGTGCAGTTCCTCTTCCAGTGGCCCTTCTTGCCACATGCAAAACACACTGCCTCCTGTTCCTTGCCCTGCCTCTGGATCTTCCCCTTCTTGGAGGGACGGTGCTTGGGGGATTTAGACCGTTTATAAGTATTTGGCCCCTTTGCCTTGTCCTTCCTTTTCTTGTTCACCATAAGGACCGCGGGTTTGTCATGCCCCATGTCCTTATCTACCTGGCGAATCAAGGTCAAAATCTCCGATAGACTCTTCTCATTT
Organism: Viscum album; assembly: GCA_963277665.1. Lineage (NCBI taxonomy): Eukaryota > Viridiplantae > Streptophyta > Magnoliopsida > Santalales > Viscaceae > Viscum > Viscum album. The sequence continues at coordinate 1,705,821,097 of OY728129.1, forward strand.
CCACTCATGTTATAGTTGACAATGAAGCTAGAGAAGGTCTTGGGCAGTGATGATAGGATGAGATCTGTATGCAACTCATCTGGGAATTTAATCCCTAAGATGTCCAGGCATTCAATGTAGCCAATAAGCTTGACTACATGAGGCCCAGCTGGTGCAGACTCTCCAAGCTTCGTGGTAAACAAATCATTGGAGATCTCATACCTCTCCTGTCTCTCCTTCTCTTGGTAGAGATCTTTAAGGTGAGACATCATGCTATACGCGTCCATGTTTTCATGTTGCTTCAAGATCTCATTAGACATGGCCGATAGAATGAAACACTGGACATCTGTGGCATCATCCATGTGTTTCATGTAGAGAGATAATTCCTCATCACTATCATTTTTCCCAAGCGCAACTGGAATAGGCTCTTCCAGCACATATAATTTCTTTTCATGGTGAAGGAAGACGTGTAAACACCTCTTCCACTCTTGGAAATTGGTGCCGGTGAGAAGGTTTTCTTTTTCAAGTATGGTGCACAATGATATGTTTGAAGTCATTTTCTTGTCGTTTCTAAAAATTAATATGAGCAAAGGTTTAGTACTTTATTACAAAAATTGAGACAAATAAATAAATTAATACTTATTAGTCTCCCACTATTTTATCAAAATCCAATAGCCCTCACCATTGACTTCGGAATATTCTGTTGCGTGAATATTTTAGTGGTAAGGATCCATATTTCCCTTCGCATTACCCCAACTAGGGTTGGTCAAGTAACTTGAAGGGTTTTAGGCAGGCATTCCAAATGCCAACTGCATTAACTTGCAGCTCCTTGATCCGCTGAGTGGACTCCCCAATCCTGAAATCCTTTTGGATTTCCTCAACCTTTGCCTCTTGGTCACACCAAGTCCTGCTGTGGCAGTCAACCCTTGATTCGAACCAAGTCAAGTCAACCCAAAACCTTGAATTAGAATTCCCCGATAATTGGAAGCACCCCAACTAGGGTAGGTCAAGCACTTTGAACTATGGTTCGATTCTAACCAAGATTATGGAAGGCTATGCCGACTTAATATTTATTTTGAGGGATTTTATCCTTATATGTAAATTTCCATTTTATTATCTTTGATTACATGCTTGTTAATATTAAGTGGGATATACTTAAGTGATTAACCATGTCTAAGATAATATTTACGTATAAGCCAGTTTTATTTTAGTTCCATCTTGCATGCTAGCTTAATTCATTAATTGTGTGATCGTGACAACACACCCACAATAAATAAACCATGCAACTGACAGAAATAAAATAAATGGTATGATCATGAGATTTTATATTGGTTAGTTTATCTAGTGGTTGATAAACTAACCCAAGACCTAGGGGAGAAACACCTTGAACCTTTCAGGTTCGTGTTTACAGCTTTCCACCTGTCCACCTTTGTATCTCCTTGGATTGGTTTCACCTTGGCTCCTGACTTGAGCTACTTCCACTAGCTTGGGAGCTCCATCCATTACATATTCATTTATCTCACACGCAGGTGAGGGGTAAAAAGGGGTTTTTACATAAAATAATCCTTGGGCGCGCAGGCCCTACATATTAACGAGGAGATGGCTCGCAGTCCAACAAATTTAATTTAAATAAATAAATTAAAAGAAACCATTCACATACAAAGGTCTCGGTCTAGATCATGATCATCCATACATGCAACGATATTTACGTATAAATAAAACTAGCATTCAATTCTTTAATTGTTCTTGTTTAAGATAAATCACGCTCGAATCAATTAATTATCTTTAATTAATCAATCCTTTTATCTTAAATCCCTTTTCTGAATTTCCTTGAGATTCTCATCCATCATAATTTTAAACAAATAAATTCATTTAAAATTATCCTTGTACATAACTTGTACCTTGGAGGCAACCCGGTGAATTCCCATTTATTACGCAGATGTTAAATTAAACACATATATATAAAACACCTATCACATGTTGTGCCTCAACTTTACGCCTGCACCATGGTACACGTCTCAAGGGTTTGTATAATATAATAATAAATTTTAATAAATCTGCGTAATTTGGGTGAGTACATGGTGTGTAGTTCCGACTACACGGCGTGTACTTTTCTTCACTGTCCATCCAAATTACACGCCCGGGGATAGGGCGTGTTAATGTACTTCGGAAATTTTTGGAGTACACGGCGTGTATAGTGGGACACATGCCGTGTAGTTTCCGCATTACACAGTTTCCATCCGGGCAGGCCGTGTACAGAGTACATGACCCAACCCTAACCCGAAGGGACTACACGCTGTGTTCATTGGACCACACAACATGTATTCCAGAAACCGTGTGCCACCTGTTTCTGGTCAACACACGGTGTCTTGAATTCTTAGAAAGAATCAAATACACAGCCTAATATGGTGGATCCGTCAATGAATTGAACCTAGACTACACGGTGTGTACTTCCGAATACACGCCGTGTATTCTGGTGTTATATGGCCAGAAACGTTTGGCTCCTCCGGATGAGTTCCTATATTTTATTTTAATCAAAATTAAATAAAAAATCCGTTTCTGTGAGGTGAACGAGAAACGAGGGAGGAGGAACAGATCTCAAGATTCAGATTTCTAGAACGATTAAACATGAATTGAAATAACTAAATTATTAAATGCGTAAATCATTAACCAAAAACTAAATAATTATAACCAACGATATAACCTCGCTCTGATACCACTTGTAGGTTCCGGGCGCATCGGAAGCGCGTTGGTATGTTAGCCCGACTTTAATTTTAGCGTTAAAAAAACATTCAATCCAAGATCCGTCATGATATAAAACGCCGAATCTTCAGAATAGAACAAATAATGAAAAGAAAAAAAGAGTCCCGGAACCCTTGAGGAGGATCATCATATGTTGATTATAATTAATTTAATTAATGCATAAGAATTACCTCGTTGGAATTCTTTCTTTGTTGATGTGTCTGGTCACGATTCGGTGATCCGTCGTTGCATCGTAGAATCCAAGTGTAGGATTCCTCTAGCGGTGATCCACACGTGTGTCACGTATCTCCAGACGTCGCCGAAGGGATCTCCAAGTGCTAGCGCGGAAGAACCTTTGCTTGCGATTTCCACCTTCGACCGCCTTGATTCGGTGGAGGATCTTGCTCTTGTAACTTGAGGGTGTTCTTGGTGGAAAGGGAATTCTCTCTTGGATTGAGAGTATTTACAAATCCGTTGTGCCCAACAATGGCTCTCCAATATGTTGGGGTTGCGAGGATATTTATAATCAGGTTTGAGGTTAATAGAGTTATGACAATAAATAAATGCGTTATGCGTTTTATTTATTTCATTAACTCTTATTGAAAACCCCCATGTCGAATTATTAATTCCTTGACATGCGCCCATGCTGATTATAATAAATATCATTTAATAAAACAATATTAAATCCTCAAAATCCCAACTGGAAAAACTACACGGCGTGTAATAATTAATACACGACGTGTACTTTTATTTTCCATTTTTCTCCACCACATTTATTAGACCTTGAGTAATGACTATTTATTTCTTAAATAAATGTAACTGCATTACTCGCTAATAAATATATATTATTTCGTCCACAATATATTCTCTTGAATAACTAGTGTCAAAATAAATGTGATCAGACATCCTTAAATAATTATTAAACCACAGTCGGGAATAATATTTATTTAACTTGTTAAATTAATATTTAACTGAGATACATGGACACACTTAGTGTGTGACCCTCTAGGCCTCTTTCTCAGTGGCATTAGGCTGAGCCTGCCTAAAGTCCAAGGTTAGCATCTAGCAACATACCAAGGCACCCATATAGAAAGAAGTTAATGCCGCAATGACGTGTCACCTCCTATGAACACTTACCGTGTAATATAATCCCTTTGTCTCGATATCTCCAATCAAGCGGGTTGCATGCTAGTGCCATAAACCCATGTTCTTGATTATTCTTTCTTTGACTTCCTGGAATTAAACTTACCCATACCTTACCATGGACATGGATTTATTTAGGCTATATCAATTCCATCAAAGGTCCTGAGATATCTACTTCCGTTATGGAATGGAAGGGATAAATCCTTTCTCGCATTATCTATTAATGTGGTATTACTCGTGATGCACCCAACGTATCCTACCTCGCTGCGAACAGTGTGTCGTCATAGTTGTCGTCAATACATCTAAGTGTGCGAGTTGTAATACCCACTAATAATAATCTTAAAGTCTACGTACCAATATACATGTCCGCATATAGGAACATCCAATGACACTATGAAATGTGGATTTCCTACTGGCGGGTCTCGTTCCCATAATATCCTCCTGGATATTACTAACGGTGCACACCATGAGAAGGTGCCTCAAAGTTTTATGAGTCCTCACCCCTAATGACCTGTATTATTTGTGTCCCTCAAATAATATCATCCGACCATAGAATATACATTCAAGAACAGTGTTATGGCACTTCCGGGTTCTCATTATAGTAGGGATCCGCTACGACCCTTTAATGCAATAGCTGTCCTTAGGACATTATCACATGACATGTCACGCAGAAGAAAAATCAAGATGTGATAAGGCTTTTATTTAATGAATAAAGTACAAAGTAGTTGGTTCTAGACCACCAAATCCAACAAACTATATAAACAATATGGTATTTAGGCTCGACACAGCTAAACACCTATGATATAATTGACATCTTTAGTTTAGACAAAGAAACCTTTGGAAATAAAGGTATTCCACAAAGCTTCTGAGGTTAGTTCAACATGAGAGTGTGAACTATTCCAAAGAAAGATAGAGGTAAAGATACTTCATAAGATTCCTTTAATTCATTAAGTAATGTACCAATGAAGTATAAGTTTGGTCAGAAGATATGAGTTGCTTCGGATCGGCAGGCCGAAGAATATCTTGACCAAGCAATCATCGATCATGATAATGTAGCGTGGAGTAATTCCTAAACGCATGTTACCTTATCTACATCACCGTATTGATGTTCATAAGGAGGATCGATGACGAGTCTTACATATTAACATTGATCAAAAAACATGTATCATGGAGAAATTCCTAAATGCATATGTTACACATCAAAGTTATGGTGTAAGTTGTATCAATGTTGCAACTTGCAGAAACTTCCATCATATTTCAAAATGTGATTTGCAAATAACGGCTTAATCCCATAACCAATATTCCAACTAAAATGACAAATGGATATTATACGAGTCATAGTATGATGGAAAATCCATTATTTCATAAGACGTGTTTAGAGGCAAAATGTTTGTTAGGATTTAAACAAACATGCATCAAGTTAAACATGTTGTGCATCTAAGGTAATTATCCTAACAGTTTCTTAAGATATTACTTAAATCCTTAAGATAGAAAATATGTAGTCAAGTATTAGACTACATTTCTATACAAGGGTGCACATATCTATTAGAGATAGTGGGAGCTAAATTTACTTGGACTTAGTTAATACTCAAGATGCACAATTGGTTGGCATATGGAACAAGTTCCACAAGTTCTGTGGAATAGGAATGTTCCAGAGACACATACTTTGTAGGAAGAATAAAACCATGGTGATGGTTTTATAGTAACCGCGGTCGGTGATATATTATTCATTAAGAATAATAAATACTACAAGTAATCAGTATATGGAAACAAGCTAAGATTGATAAGATCAACTAAAATTCAATAATAGATTCCATGTATCAAATTGCAAAGGGGATTATAAATTGAATACTGTGGTGGGTATTCAAATGAAATGATACATGGATGGTACAAGTATGATACCAATAAGGCTCAATTGGTTATACCAAGTCGGTATGCCTAAATCTATTAGAATTTTACTTTTCATAGCCAAAATTCTAAGATCCTTTTATTGTTCATTGGATGTCAAGATCATCTTTCATGGAAGGTGTCTATACGACGCAACCAGAAAGAGATGATGACATCAAATGATGCCAATAAGGGTTGCAAGTTACTGAAATCCAGTTTTGGATTAAAGTAAGCAACTAGATCTTAGAGCATTCATTATAAATGAATCTTTGCCTTGTTTCTACCAAAGGTTAGTGGGAGCACCAATGTTTTCTAAGTGATATATGTTCAGAAACATATGAAAAACAAATCTTGATCTTACAGTTAGATAAGATCAGGTTAAATGCAATTATCCAATGATTGACTTCAAGTAGCAACCTAAGTTCTAGGGAATAGGATCCACTGAGGTAGATACAAAGGTTTCTTGGTCCTAGTCAATTGTACATATAGTGACATTGTATTGAAAAATACAAGTTGGAATAATTCATGTTCAGAATTGTTGCCTATGTTACATAGCTTAATATCTCTAGGTTAACATGTTCGGAGCATGTGTAGAGATTAAAGTTGTAAATTGATACCATATGATTTAATGATGGATCAATCACATATGCCATATTATGTACAATAATTGATACTGCTATGAAATAATTTATTATAGGCAGATATCAATTATTTCCAGGAGCACTGCAAGTGATGCAGTCAGAACTATCATCTTGTAATTCGGTGAGTACAAATGATATGTACCTGGAATATAGAGAGGAAGGTATACTAGTTGTGGTGGGACACATACTAGTAGTCCTTAGATCAATTTGATCTGGTATCGCAGTTAGGAAAAGGAGATGAGCGAGTCAAGCTCATAAAATCTTGTGGTAGCCATACCTACAAATACCGAGTACGTTGCATCTTCTAAAGCAGCTAAGAAGCAGTTATAAATCGCAATGATTTGTCCCAGTTCTTGGATTCGCACCTAGTGAGAAAAGTATTATCATAATGAGAATTATGATATTCTTGCTATCCAAGTTGTCAAGTTATGACAATGGACAAAAATAATATACTCGGGGATACCTTATCTTGAGGAGTTTTACTCAAGTCGATGAGGTTGCATATAACAGATATTCCACACAGCGAAAACGTGGCAGGCCCAACAATTAAAGCCATTACTCACCAGAAACATGATTTTTATCATGTGAGTAGCTAACAAGTTTAGTTAGCAAGTTGGCTCTAGTGCAAGTGGGAGTGTTGAAATAGTGGGTGCCCTAGACCCAACTATGTAGTACTTTTGATTACCATATCATGTGTACAGTTAGCTATGCATGATGTTATCTTACCATTATAGTGCATAATTTTCTGCATCCACTATAATAATGGTAACGTCCAAAGGTTAGTTGTCATGTCAAGATGTTATAGAAGATCCCAGACTATAATGAGAACCTTGAGATAAAATGACATTGATCTTAAATATATGTTCTATAGTCTAGATACATCTTACTGACTGGACACCGTAGATGTCTGACTATTAGGTGCTGGGGGCTCATAAGCATTGAGACTTCTTCTCATGAAGTTCGCACTTGGTGATCTCTAGTAGTGAGATCATGAGGACAGACCTTCCAATAGGAACACCACATGTTTTGGGTGTCATTGGTTGTTCCTATCTACGGACATGTGTATTAATCTCCTGACTTGAGACCATTACCAATGTATATTATTTAATTACGTACTTTGATGAAAGGATAAAACCATGGAAGTGATGTCGTGGCGAGGTAGTTTGTGTCGAGTGCGTCATTAGTGGTATGACGTTGGTTGAATGGTCAAGAAAGGATTTGTCGCTTCCAAGTTTAGGAAGTTGTATATCTCAGGCCTAGTTGATCAGGATGGTGCCGCCTTCATAAGTCTTTGGCCAAAGCAGTAAAAAGGCGAATCCATCTGGATAGATCAACAAATAAAAAAGCAAGATAAGGATGATGACACAAGAGTGTATCCTTCTTTATGAGATATTTAATGACAAAGAGACTATAGTACACAGTCAGTGTTCGTAGGATGGTAGTCGTTGCTATGACTATCCTTATCTCTTTAGGGGGCCATGACGGGTTGCTAGACCCCGCTCTTGGTCTGTGAATTTTATTCACTGCTATTGAGATAAGGACCTAGAGGGTCACACACAACAACGTATTCAAGAATCCGCACCTATTCAGTGGAATAGGAATATGGACATAGTGGGCCCCGCCACGGGGTCCGAGCATTGTCCAAGTTGTCGATCACTAAAAGAATTAAATAAATTCATTAGTATTCAAGTTACGAATATTTGGGATTGAATTTATTTAATGTATTTACAAGTTCAGTAAATATGAGATAATATTAATCGAACGAATATTATTTTAATATTCAAGGTTCATTTAATATTAAAGAGGGACAACGAGTTGAGTTAAATGGCTTGGATTTTATCACGTAATATATTTTATATATTACAAGTATGTGATAAAATTAATAAATAATATTGGCGCAGATAAGTTCGTTAAAATTATTTATGTGGATGTTGAAATAAATGGGTGCCGGGGAACCCAACTGAGTATTTATCAATGTATCTATAAATAAGAGAGGAGTCTCTCTCTCTTGGTGTGCACATCACTATTCATTCATTTATGGAATGAAATTTGAGAGCCTCTCTCTCCTCCCACTTCCTAGAGAGAGAAGTTGAAGATCCAAGAGCTCGGATCAAGTTTCTCCTCACGCATTGCAAGATTGACGATGCAGTGATTGTCGGGACGTCGAAGATATCGTTGAATCGCCGCGCTAGCACCCAGAGTTTGACGATCGGCATTCCTGCGGATTTTTGAGGCGCGTGTGGACGATCTAGAGGGATCATGCTATGGATCCTTCATGAAACGATCACCGTCAACAAGTAGTGGTCGACAACGGCTTCAGATATGCAATGAGTATGTTTTTTCTTTTATTTTGTGCTCTTAACAATCTACGCACGATCCTCGGATGTCTCCGGGGCTTGGATCGTCGGCAATGACAAGTACCGTCGTTGTGCCGATGAAAATTTTAAAAATCCCCAGCCCATCGGCTTTCACTGCGTGCCCCGGAAAACTTACATTATTAAGTGGGTGGGTCTTGAAATTAGATTTCAAATGATGTAGGGATGGTTTGGTGGAAAGAATCAGGTAGTCAATTTTTTCTAAAATAACCAATATTTACTGGATAGAAAGTGGAAAGAGTATAATGAAATGGTTTTCACACACACATGTGGAGAGTTAGTGACTTGGTTAAATTTTTAATTCCTTGATCATATTAGTATCATACATCTACTTGAATTTCATTATGATACAATTTATGAGACATATTTTTCCATGATCGCTGGGAATAACTCCTTGGTGTGGTTTTTTTCTTTGATCACATTGCTATAATAAATTAAAATTTAATTAAATGTTAAATCTTAATTAATATGTAAATATCTATATTCATCATTTTTTTGGAAATGTAATTTTTCATAGGAGTGCAAATGTTTTGGTGTGGGGGTGTGATCACATAACGATTCACTATTCATTTCCACCCTTACACCATTGTATTAAACTGTTTTTGTATTGAAAATTAAAAATATAATAAAAAATTGAAATTAATTTTTGATTAAATAATTTAATTTTTATCACTATTAAAAAATTCAATTTCACTTATTTTAATTATTTCATTGTAGGTGGAGGTGATTTGAAGAGCCCATGATGGAATTCAAGCAAAACGAGCCCAAACCACATAAGAGCCCAAGCATACATGTGGACTTAAATATTTACTATAAATAATAAATTAATCAAATTGGGATGAAACTTGTTGTATGAATGTAAATTTGCGTGGGATATATTTCTACAAAAGACCATGGATCCCAATTCACCCATTTGGAGGCCCAAAAGAGGCCCATAATGTGAGGAAATTATGGGAGGACTAGATTGGACCACCCTTCTGTATTTAGGAAAAAATCAGGCCTCAGAACTCCAATTGGGATGATGTAACCTCTATTGGAAAACTAACTCAAAGTCCCAACTCTCCACCAAATTTAAATACAATTGAATGTGTTTTGGTTAGTGAACCAGCCAAATCAACTTGGTGGAAAAATCTGTCATGAACATCTCACCTACACTAATAGACCATTGAATTTTCTTGGATCCAACTTACCAAATTTCTCTTCAAATTTACTCCATGTATCATTGAAAATGTTTGAAAAACTGGGGTTAATGGTGAGTCAAATTTGAGATATTTCTTCTTCCATTTTAACCCTCTTCTTCATCATGTACTTCTAAACCTCTTAGTGGTAAATTTAGGGGGTGTTCTTTGTTATAATCTTAAGCACTATGCTTGTAATTTTTGGAAGGTAATTGAAATTACAGGTTTGTTGTATATTATTATTCATTTATAAATTTTTATTATGTGTTTATTCTATTATGATAAAATAAATATCAAAAGAAAAATAATCTTTATGCTTTCATTCATATCCCGGATCTTGTGATGATTTGAGCTTGTTCGTCTATTTTCTCACCCCTTCTCTTTCATGAGTGTACAGATGGATTACATAGTTTGATAAAATACATAAGCTTAAGCCCATGAATATGAATCTTATTTTCTTGTGGAAAATTATATCATTGAAACAAATCTGGTCATATCATCATGTTTTTGATGTGATTCCTTGATTGAGTTCAGTTCTTACATTGATGCAATTTTGTTTATTTTTAGCGGTCACCAGTAATCAATATAATTTATTGATCAAATCCTAGGTTTTAACCAAGTAATAACTCACATATCATATTGGTTTTAGTGTGTATAAATAAAGTAATAAATGATCTTTCCCACTTCTCTTGAGGGTGGTAGAGGATGAGCATCAAGGGGCACTCACCCAGGTTGATCACGATTTCTCCAACTTATTTCTAACACTTAGTAATATAGTTTCAATTTATATTTTAAAATCATAAAACCACCAAAAACTTAATACCATTATCTATTTCATGAAAAAATAACCAAAACCTAATTTTTTAATTAATGATACAAGGCTCCGTCGAGAGACGACATGAGGTTCCTGCTATATTGTAGAAATTCTAGTAAAAACTAAACATCTAATTTGATGTGCTCAACAACGCGATCATGCATTCATCATTTGTATTTCCTTTATTAAGTGGTTTAATGATTACCCAATATTTGATTTTTGAATGACTATTATTCAGCACAATGGATCAATATCACGGGTATGGCTTGTGATGGAGGCTGTGATATGAGAATTGATGACGATGGTGGATGATTCGAGGAGGAACGAGACCAGCTCAAACCAATAGTCCTGTTCTTGTAAAGGATACACAATAGTGGATTGTGGTGGTGAAATATTGGCTTGAAAATCCATTTTTGAGTATATTGAGGACTGAAATCCGGTGATAGGGTGACATCGAGGTTGGATGACCTCTAATCCATTGATTTAAGTGAGGGTGGTGGCTCCAAAGATGTGGAGGAGAAGCCACAGGATACGAAAAATCCTGAGTTACATGGAGTGTAAGCTAGAGATGCATGCTATGTGGGACCCCCTCCCCCCTATATGATTCTAGGGTTTCCAAGGAGAGTTAATATCAGATTCAGTGTGACCCTGTCACATGCCACATGACACGTGTTAGGCAGTTCAGCGTTTAACTCAGAGGTTACACAGGCACAGGCATGCCAAGTACATGGACATAACTAGAGTACATATACATGGTCCTGTGTATAAAATAAAGGCTAGACATCATGGGAAGGGTGTTGGGATACCTCTAAATTCCATGTGTGATCACTCACATGCCTTTTATGTTGAGTTTTACATGTTGTGTGAGGTGTTACCACATGAGCAAACTAGGGGTTGGCTAGACACATCGTATACCCTCGATACACACCATGTGCCTCATTTGAGGGTATTTGTAGCCCTTTGTTTCTTCATAATTAGAATAGTATCAGTTTAGTGTGTTCCCTTGGTCCATTAACTTGAGGTTACAATGCAGTATTACATTCATACCACTGAATTGTAATCCCCTCTGGAGGATAAGTCTTAGATAGAGTTTGTGGTGTCCCTCTATGACACCGGAGTGTGATCCTCTATCATTTTATACCCTAGGTGAGGTTTGTGGAATCAACATGACCTCCTTATGTAGGGTGTTGATCCTCTATCTAACAGGCTGTATTGGTAGCGTTCGCAGTATCATTGGAATATGATCCCCTATGTAGCTGGTTGATCCAGATTAGGTTTGTAGAGTCCCCCAGTAGTCCTAGGCATGATCCCCTATCTTAGTATCTAGGTCTTTTAAGACTAGTGAGCTTTCTTGGGTAGCTCCCAATGACCATGAACTCTTGTATGAGATAGAATTCTCATGGAGTAGATTCTCCTGAAATGAGTATTGCTTCGATTATTATTGTAAGAACCCAAACTTCTAATGAGGTACGTTCTTGTTTAAGTTTTGGTTTGACTCCATTTAAGTTGGTTAATAACATGTGTCTTGGGAATATGAGGAGTCTATAGGGTGTCTCAGGGGTTCTGGAAATGAAAATAGAGAAAATGGGCCATCCAATGTAGGATGCATGGTTGATGCATGGTAAGTACTAACCATGCACCAGAACCATGTGCTTTGGAGAGGGATGGTGCAAGGTTGGTGAATCATGCATGGAGGGGGGATCAAACTATGCGAGATTAGAAAGAACTATCCTGAATGGTCACCACATGGTTTGTTAAACCATATGGGCTCCCCAGGATTCCATGTGACCTGGACCCCTCTTGTATAGAGGGTGGCACACGGTTGGTGCACAGTTTGGCCAACCATGCAAAAAAACCATGCGACCCATTAAAAATATGGGGTTTTACCATTTTTCATCCTTAGGATTTAAGAAACCTCACATGAATTTCTTCTAATTTCTTCCTATAATAGCCTTGGTGATAAACTAAACCCTCCCAAACTTCCCAAGGATCTATCTCCCTCATTTCTAATCCTTTTGGAGTGCCATTGGATGCAGATCAAATCTCCGGGTGTGTCTAACACTCCTCTTCCTTCCTTTTTATGGATTAGGGATTGTGGAATTTTTATTCCTCTTATAGAGATATAAAACCCAATTTTTCAGTAGATTCTATGTTATGGGTTTAAAGGTAGTTTGTGTTTGAATCTAAGTCCAAGGCTGAGTGAGTTTTCATCTACAAGATTGAGTTAGGTGGTCTATAAGTTATATCCCATAGTATTGAGGTTTTATTTATGTGTATGTGGTTGTGAGCTTGTGCAATTGTGATGTCCATTTGATTTACTTTGTAAAAATTAATAAATTATTTGGATAAATGATAAATTGAACCCATCATAATCCCCATGGGATGCGTTGAGGTTGATTAGACTAGGTTAAGGGCCACCCATGGGGTGTGCCACTTTCTTAAACATGGAATTGAGTTGTCAAGTGTATAATTGAATTGTTATGAGATAGAACCCATTATAATTATATTGGAATATTAACATGAGTTATAAATTGGAAGTAATGATAATTTTTTCTAGTTTTTAACATAACATAAGGGGGTTTTTGGTATAAAGTGAATGTGTTAAATGAATTATGTGTTGTAAATGGTAAATGTGTTGATGGGATAAGGCATGAAAATGGTAAATGTGTTAATGAGTTATGGAATGTGAATGGAAAACGTGTTATGGTTCAAGAATCATGTTCACATGGATTAGTGGTATGAGTGGCGTATCATAATTGAGGTTTTATATGATAGAACTTGTTTATCTTTGGTTTACTCATTTGTTTATTATATCACTGCATACATTATCTGTTTAGATTGGATATTTTGTAGACACTGTTGGGGGTGTCCTACTGAGTTGTACTCAGTCCCTACTCAATCCACCATTGGGTACCTGAGTAGACTTCATGGTTGCAAGTCAAGACAATGTAAAATTCCCTATTTTATATGGTTTATTTGGGTGTGGGATGTGCATGCATGAGAGATCCAAACTTAGATTCAAGACCCGTTTTGGGAATTTTTCAAATTGTATTTATTTTGGGTTTCCCTTACACTTGGCACTATATGACATGAGATAGAATATTTATTATTTGGTTGTGGGATTGTACCCAGTTTTTGGAAATGGATTTGTGATGCATGTTCATTTTTTACTTGTTTCTTTATTTTGTATTTTATCTATGGTGGATTACTCTAATAAAGAGGGTATAGTCTCCTGATGTGTTCCATTAGACCCTTTCAGCTAGTCGACCACCTTTGGTTTATAGGGAGGCGTGCCTGAGGTCATGTGGTGAACCGACTTGGGGCACCAGATAAGTGGAATCCGACCTGGGATGTTACAAGTATCCTATGGATGGCAGTTTGGTTGTGACCGTATGGAGGTGTAGTGTCCTTCTTGAGTATATCTTGGTTTTTTTATTATACATTTATTTTTATATCCTTGTATTGAGCTGACTATACTTGATGCTTCATGTTTGGTGTTTTCGGGGTGTCCTAGTGGGTATTGTTATACTCACCCCTAAATGAGATCTTCCCACACATATTATGTATTATGTAGATGAACCTCTTGATAGTGTCTTGGGATGATAGGTATCTCATGGAGATTATATGATCTAGATAGACTGAGGTGTTTTCTTGGTGGTTGTGTTTGATCGTAGTCCACTCCCTTGGAGAATGTTGGACTATTTTCAGTTTCTGTTTGGGCTTGTATTTGGTGCCTTTATTGCTTTAAGTACTTTAATATTGTACTTTGATTTTAGGATTATAGATGTATGAATGCATTTGTTTTAGTTGTTTTACATTTTAGCATTTTATGGGAATGGATATGTGTGTGTGCGTATATACATATTAGGTTAATGCCTCCCATGTGTAGGATATACCTACTCGGCGTTGGTTTACATCCCCTAGCTTATTGGAGGCAGGCTTGGGGTATTTGTAGTTTGGGCCTCGGTGGGTCGGGTCGTGACAAACTATGTTCAGTCAGTATGATGTATCTATACCACATGACATATGTTTAAGATTAATTTCATAATATCTCTTGGTTCTTATTATAGTTTGGGAACTACTATAACCTTTTGATATGAAAAATAATCTTTTTAAATTACCATTTAAATAATGGGTGAAAAAATATTAACATTATAATGGTAAGTGTATATCATGTACAACTCACTACATACATGGATTTCAATTGAAAAGTACTGATCAAGTTGGGTCTAGGGAACCCACTATCACAACACTCCCACTTGTACTAGAGCCAACTTGATAACTATCCTTGTTAGATCACACATGATAAGATTATATTATTGCTGAGTTCTGGCTTTAGTCATAGTCCTACCACATCTCTAATTCAAGGCTATTCTGCTATCTGCGATCTCACCTACTTGTGTAAGAATTCTCAATAGATGTAAACCCTAAGTATATATCCTTTTTTCAACTGTTAAAACTTGAAATATTGTCCAGTACTAGTATTAGTATTATCATAATTAACATTATGATAAAACATTACATACCAGGTGTGATTCCAAGAACTGGAACAAATCATTACATATTTGATGTTGCTTCTTTAGCCACCTCAGAAACTGCAACACACTCGGTATTTGTAGACATGGATACCACTAGCTAGAATTAGCTTTTCATGATCATTACCTTAGCCTAACTATGATATTAGATCATTTTATCTAAGACTAGTTTTTATCCCATTGTAACTGGTATCCATTTCTCCCCTAGTACCAGGTACATCTAATTTATACTTTGCCAAGTACAATTTGATAGTTCTGACTGCTTCCTGTGTAGTTTTCCTGGTTGCTACTGATATTTTCCTACCATAAAGTTTATGTTGAAAATATAATTTCTTGTAAATATCATGGAATATGTGATTAATCCATCACATAAGCATATGGAATTCAACTCACCACATTAATATCCTTGCACGTCCCATAAACATGTACCTGGAGAGATTTATTCCATGTGGCATTGGTAATAATTATCTCTTGAATTGTTCCAACTTGTATTTTTTAATACCTTATCAGTATATGTACTTTTGAATAGGTCCAAGAAACAGTTAGATCTACCTCAGCAGATGTCATTACCTAGAACTTATTTTTCTACTTTAAGTTAAACTCTCGAGAGTTACTTTTATTATGGTCTTAATTATTTGCAAGACTGATAGGTGTTTTCCATATGGTTGCTAGCATACAAAAACAGGTTGGGGTCCATAGCCTTTATTAAAAAAGAAAAAGAAAAATAGAGATCCCTTTTGAAGGGGTTGGGGAGAACCTGATACATGCCCGAAGGCCAGAGGCATACAACCTTAGATTTGAGAGACACAATCCCATTGGTACAAAGCCCATTACAAGTAAACAACCCTAAACACTGTTTAGCAAATGGTGCCACCATGCCATTCGCACTGCATCACGTCGTAGCCAGGTTCGCCCTGCCACATCGACGGTCAAAGCCCCATCGTCCATATTAGCCAACGCCCCCGAGGAATCGTCCAGATCAGGACATGTGCCGATGTCACCCCCTCCAAAGCCCGAAGCCCCACCAACCAATGCCCGGTGAAGCCACACCCCCTCATCGGCCTACTCCTACCGACATCGCCAAATACCACAGAGCCCATTTGTCCGAAGCATCAGTGACCTAAAGAAATATCTGAGCAAAGCAACCAGATCTGGCCCAACAAACCATGTTCGGAAACAAAGAACCGTCCTTCCGAGCTTCTGCTGCAAACACAGATTTTCCAGAAAAAATCACCCTCAATGGCCATCGACGCACGCCAGAGCCACTAGTGGCCAGATATGAAGAGGAAAGACCATCGTCTGCATGACCCAGAGCCAATGCTAGAACCACCGCAGATGCAGAACCTAGATCTAAGATGCTGGTAGCCGAAGCCAGACCAACGTCTCCAGAACCCGACATCCGCCGTAGAAGTCGCCATCTCCATCGACCCGCAGATTCACCGTCATCCCCATCATCCCCATCGACCTCTTATAGACACATGGAAAAAATTCATTCTAAATAAATATTCTATGATTTTTTCTTACTTTAATCCTAAATTGTATTTTAATATCTTTCACCCCTTATTGGAATTATATGGGATCACCATCCATTTCTAGTTGCATCATTGTTGGTGCCAAAATATTGCACGAAAGGAAGGGACGAAAAAGAAGGCTAGCACGCTTCCTCGCGAAGCACCGACGCGCAGCACCGACGCGCAGCACCCCGAGCATCGCGGTCTCGCGAAGCTCTAGAGGTGGTAACTCTCCGCGAACACATTTGACATTCGCGAGCCCGCCGCGAAGCTCCATAGGCTGTAATTCTTCACGGATGACGTTGACGTTCACGAGCGTGTTGCGAAGCACTTGAGGCGGAACGTGAGTTCTGCTTCGCAGGACCCCTTCCCTATAAATACTGGACTCCCCCTGAGTCCCAGAGACATACAATCCGACTTTTCGGCTTCTCCTCTCCCGAATCGCGAAGCACCCTATGCCCCCGGGAATCATGAGCTCCACGAGGTACTTCTACTTCACGTGACGACTTTGCTTTGTCTCATTTTGAGCCCCTCTGCCGAGAGGGATGCCCTTTGCGAAGCTCAAGGGCATTCGCGAAGGAAGGGGATTCCCAAGGGAAACCAGGAAGCCGTGGAGCGTTTATGCTTCGCGAAACACCCAACCTGTACTAGTGATCCCTATGCTAAGGCAGGATCATTACACATCGCGAAGCACACTGCTTCGCAGCACCCTGCTTCGCGAGGAACCTCTTCTTCGTGAGGCAGTGCTCCGCGAATATTGTTCTACTTCGCGAAGCACCCTCCACTCACACCTATACCCTATGATAAGGCTAAGGCACTCTGCTTTGCGAAGCACACTCCTTTGCTTGGCAATTCCGCTTCCCCTGCGACCCTCCAGGTATGCACGATGTGATTTCAAAGTCCCAAGGACAATACCACTCGTAGCGTTGCTTCGCCTAATGCTTCTTCCCATAGGCACGCTAATGACTATTGATTCTT
Organism: Viscum album; assembly: GCA_963277665.1. Taxonomy (NCBI): domain Eukaryota; kingdom Viridiplantae; phylum Streptophyta; class Magnoliopsida; order Santalales; family Viscaceae; genus Viscum; species Viscum album. The sequence goes on from OY728129.1 coordinate 1,705,838,880, forward strand.
TGCATAGCCACGCTAACGTGGACCCCTCGATGGTTCGCTCCACAACCCCCTTAACCATGGCCTTTCCAGTACCTTCCCTCCCCCAAGGACCAGAGGGTACCGGTTATGTAAGTCCTAGGGGTGTGGAGTGAACCCACCTCGTCCGAGCTGTAGGACGTTAAACTGCCAAGCACCACGTCCTTAACACATGATGTTAAACTGTGACCTGACCTCGTGCCTCTCATGAAGGGTCCCCCCAGCTCGAACATTTTTTATGCCACTCATCTCCACAGGAGTGGAATCACCCATCCACAAGGGATGATATCCTCCTTATTGGAGTGGCGTATGTTCTCAGGAGAAGGGCGACCCTAGTTCCCCAATGGATGGCTGCACCCCTGCATCTCCGTACTTCCCCACTACCAAGGTCAGTGGAGGGCGTGATAGGGAACGAGGAACCTCCCATCATTGGTCCCAAATCCCTCTTTCGCTGCGCTTTGAAGCACTCCGGGCCTCCATCCTGGAGTAAGTCCCAGCACCATGGGACGCCTAACACGTAAGCCCCTCTTCGCTTCACACGAACGCACCCTTCGTGGCGTGATCGTCAGGCCCTTTCTGTCTCTTGTTTCTCACACGGAGCATGACTCACGTGGGCTTAGAGTTGGAATTGGCCATGACAATAATTCATCCAGCATGACGTTAAACTGTATTCCCTCGTCCATCATGACATTAAACTGCATGCCCTCGTCCAGCATGACGCTAAACTGCATGCCCTTGTCCCGCATGACATTAAAATTCACACCCATTTGAACTACGAGGTCTTTGATCCATGTCAAGGCATGGTACGTAGGAAGCCTCCACGAGGTTCAAGCCCACCCATCATCCAATTCACGTCGAGTTCTACCTGCGTCCAGCACGACATTAAACTGCAATTCCAGTCCAACGGCAAGACGTTGTGACCAACCCGAACTACAAGGACTTTGATCCATGTCAAGGCGTGGTACGTAGGAAGCCTCTATGAGGTTCAAGCCCACCATCCGGTCATTCCGACCTCATTTACGTCGGTTCACCCCCGTCCCATATGACGTTAAACTGTATTCCACTATTTGAACTATGGGGACTTTGATCCATGTCAAGGCATGGTACGTAGGAAGCCTCTCCGAGGTTCAAGCCCAACAATCATTGGCCCAGACCGTCTCCTTGTCAGTGTGCCAAGACCCCCCCCCCCACATTTTCACCCAAACTACGAGGACTTTGATCCATGTCAAGGCATGGTATGTAGGAAGCCTCCCAGAGGTTCAAGACCATCTCCCATCTGACCAAGGCCCCTCATTTATGTCGGTTCACGGACACCCACCGCCTGTCATTTATTCACGTCAGGGTTCACTACCATCCCGCATGACGTTAAACTGTATTCCATAAATCCTTTGAACTACGAGGACTTTGATCCATGTCAAGGCTCGGTATGTAGGAAACCTTCCCAGGGTTCAAGCCCACCACTAGTGGACCCCCTGGTCTACTTTCACGTCAGTTCACCGATGAAACCCTTTGAACTAAGTGGTCTTTGATCCATGTCAAGGCATGGTACGTAGGAAGCCTCCCCAAGGTTCAAGCCCATATCTCATTGGACCAAGGTCCACTTTCATGTCGGTTCGCTGACGAATTCCATCATCTGAACTACAAGGACTTTGATCCATGCCAAGGCATGGTACGTAGGAAGCCTTCCAGAGGTTCAAGACCACCACCCGTCGGAACAAGGTCCACCTTCACATCGGTTTGCCGACGAAGCCCCTCTGAACTACGTGGTCTTTAATCCATGTCACGACATGGTACGTAGGAAGCCTCCACAAGGTCCAAGACCACCACCGCTAGGACCCTCCTGGTACTCCCCATTCACGCCAGTTCGCTGATGATGCCCATCGGATCAAGGTCCACCCTCATGCCAGTTCACCGGCACCATCCCGAACTACGCGGACTTTGATTCCCTGCCACAGGGATACGTAGGAAGCCCCTTCAAGGCTCAATCCCAACTTCACCGTTTCCCTTGCGATGGTTCCTTGCAATTCCCCCTTCCACTTCATTCGTTTATCCATCATCCACCCTGATTCTCTCCCGGACCGTCATATCCCGGTGAGACCATGTCGGTATGCTTCTCTTCACAGCCGCCCATGGGCTGGTCCCGATATCGGCACCCCCTTCAAGGGAAATCCCTCAATCCGATCTATTCTAGCTAATGCTCCGATCGGGCTGATCCGTATCCGCTGGATGTCAAACTCGCGGCGTACCCTGTGTTAAACACGGGAAGCTGAGGAAAACCTCAGATATGTGTCTATGGCATATAATTCCCCGCGCTCGATGTGGGATGCCTCGGGCTTCCACGCCCTCGAGAAGCCCTGTGACCAGGAATAATAGACAGACATGCCAGGTTCTCCAGCATCCAGACACGCTACTGATGCCTCAACGTGACTACTCCCCCGACTGAAGGTTGCTGCCCTAACCGGAACCTTTGGAATGTCCCGACAGAAGCAGTGTAATTAACCGGCGTCCATGGAAACATGGAACTGGGAAGAGTTTCATGAACAATGTATTAAATCTATGAGGGAGACCCGGACTAGGTGACGAGTTCTGAGGAGAAATCCACAGAAGGAAGAACCGACATACCATCATCCCGTTTCGATCAAGGATAAGACATCCCTGAATAAGGAGAGAATGCCGCCCGCCTTTGGAAAGCGGGAATGCGGGGCAACAGTTGCGCGTCCTCCGCAGACGAATGTGTGCGCCCCGGCGAAAGCGTCGGAAACAGAAATGGTGAACTCGACGTGAAGTTCTTCTCCTCAATGTGGATATTAGTAGCGTTCGTGGTACCAGTAGATTGGTGTGTCACCGGATCCAGATATCCGGTGCCTGGTCCCGCCAAGAAAATAGCAGGCCTGTTGTGAAACTCACCGGAAGTCGGGGCAGTAGAATGTGGGGCACTCCGTTCTGCAGCGTGTTGGCGTGGATCCTTCTTACAGACGTGAAGAATGGAAGGATGTTGGGGCACTGGTTGTCAATCCTTTTCCTCGCAGTGCTGATGAGTTGATCCCTTCGTTTCTCAGGAACCAGGTTGCTGTTACAGAGACACGATCACTGCCCGCTAGCCTATGCAGGGGAAGGGGCAACATCGCCACAGCCACCCTGCATGGCACCGTTACTGCCACGACGACCACCACATCGCGTAATACGGGGCGCCCACATCCCCTTTCCCCATCAGAGGTCATCCAGCGAAGGGTGATCAACAAACTCGTGCGCAGGTACGAGGAGGAAGGGGTTATCCCAACTCAGGATATGGCCCGCTTGGACCTGGAGGCCTCCAGGCCCCACCGTCAACGCCGCCCTAATAGGCAACGTAGGAAGCCCCTGCTCCCCACCCCAACATTCAACTGTTTCGGGAGCGTGTCCCCGGAACGCCTTGATGACTCCTCGCCTTACGCTGATGAGGCGGGCTCCGTCCGGCTCAGCCCGCTCAGGGTCCCGACCCAAGGGATCTAGGCAAGAGCTCCCACCCGGCCGCATCAGCACCGCCGTCCGACTCCACAGGAAGGGCAGGTAGGCCATGCCCCTGCACTACCTGCACCAGCTCGTCTGACCCGACGTCAGTGCCGGGCCCGGGCTGAGGACGCTCTCCCATATGCGTCAACGTCAATAGATACAGTGGCCCGTGCCACCGCCGACGTGCATCATGAAGTCCCTGCATACACTGAGCAGGGGCACTCCTTCACCAAACCAGGATCGAGACCCCAACCGCCCCATGGGCAGGCTGGGTTGACTCTCCGGGTTGCAGGCCCGAGTGGTGATCGCTGCGAACTAACCCGCGGTGATGTCACCCCGTACGGAGGCCCTCCCCGTACCACTACTCTACAGAGCGTGGGCCTTCCCCGCTCCGAAGCTCATCATGGAGGTATGCCTCGTGCTACCCCCATCCCGAAGGAAGACCTACCCTGAGGCAGTGACGATCGGCGTGGAAACCTTTCCCGCACCCACTATACAGGGTATGGAGTCCATCCTCCTACCCCCGACCGCCGATCTGAAGGCACTGTCCATCCAGTCCTTCTGCAATGTGGGGGACCTCCCTACGTCCTCTCTGAAACCGGCGAAGGTCCTCCTCTCCCCAGCAACTTGAGAAGTGAAGGTCAGCCTCGCTCTGCCCGCATTGACCATGGAGGTCCTCCCCATGCTCCTGCCGATTCCAAAAGAGGCTCTGCACACATGGGTGCTGTCCATGGAGGTCCTCCCCATGTACCCTTCGACATTTTCCCTGGTGCCCCTCACACCTCGGCTATCTCGAGCGGGGTCCCCCTTCACCACGGTTCCAGCACCACCCTGAGGCTACCTATTAGGGATCAAACCTATTCTGAAGAGCCACCCCGGGGCAGGAGAGCGGGTCATCGCCGCCACAAGAAGAATCCTGGGAAGGCCCGGGTGGAGATCAAACCTGCGCGCTTCTCGGACTCTGAAGCGGAATGCGACTCATCGATGGAACCTTCTCCCCACTCCTCCGTATCAAGGACTAGGACAGGAACCAGGCGCGTTAGCCTCATTCTCCCGGAATATGAGGTCCACCAGATTCCCATCTCTCTCCGCAGGTACATCCAGGAGGAAGAAATCTTGGAAATTCTGCAGGTCTCGACCGCGCAATCGCCTCCATTGTCACCAGAAGCGCCCTCTACCTCTACCAGAGATCACAGAGAGCTATTTTGGGGGCCAACGGCGGTAGAGAGATTACATGACCTGTCGCCGGTAGCCGCGACTCCTATGCCGGAAGCTGCGACTATCATCCCATCGTATCGTGACATCGTGGCCAGGTCACCTTACTCTTCAGAGGATGGCCCGTAATTCGGCGGCCAGTCAGCTCATTCGCTGTATTCTCTGCCGCCGAGTTTACTATCCCATAGGTCCGCCTCAGTACCACTACCAGTCCCTCAGCCGCCCCCGGTTGACGAATGGGGAAATACAGGACCAGACCCCGAGTCCGAACCCAGGAGCTTCTGGAGCATTCTCGCAACGGATTACTTCCCGGAGAAGTTCTGGCCGACGGCGATGCTAAACTTTCGTGCACCAGAGTCACTTACCCCTGAAGAAGTGGGGTGATTTTGTCGAACCCTATGGGTGACACACTTTCGCCTTCGTTACGAGCAGGTGGTGTAACCTAGAAGTCAAGAGCACTTCGAAGAAATCGGCAAGCAATGCCGCCTGATCGATTTGGCCGCACTCCTTATGGCCCACCACCCTGAGTCGCCAGGCCACCAGAGCGCCCTTCAACAGAAATGTGTTCAGAGTTTCAAATTACTTCATAGAATCGTCAGGGAAGCTACCCCCCATGTTCAATTCCATGGTTGGGGACACTATGCCGCTCTCCTCTTCGACCCTATCCAACGACAGCCCGATTCGCTATGCGACATTGAGGACATGCCCTCAAGAGGGGTCGTGCTCCACATGGATGAAATTGTGGATAAGGAAGACGATCTTGAATTCCTTGATGGAGACTTACCCCCCGAGGGCGTACCACCACTGCTGGACCCATCAGGGAGGGTTACCCCTTAGCAGAGGAACCTGCTAGGCCTCCCCGTACCCACCGAGTCGCTGGTACTCAGTCGAAATACCGGAAAGGGTAAGGAGCATGTAGGAATTGTCAAGCACTCTGACCCGTCTGACTCTGTGCAGAAAACGGATGAAGATCCCGAGAAGGCCACATTACGCCAGCAGCTTGCTGAGCAGAAAAGGCTGGTTGACGAACTCTTGGCTGAGTGTGCCGCAGATTGGCGACCCAACTATGGTAATCCCAGCCCGAGTCAATAGGGGCAGGAATAATTTCCCCCCGGTGAGATGCCTCCGGGAAACCCTGATCAAGCTACTCCCGTAGACAGGGCAGAAGCCAGAACTTACAGAAAGAGGGCGCGATACGTCTTGCCAAACCCCCCCGAATGATGGGGTAATCTGAATAATCCAATCCAGGTTCCCCCAGTCGCCCCACAGGTCATTCGCCAGTTGATCCACGAGCTGCCGAAGCCATCTACCATGTTGAGGAACCCGGCAACACACTTATGGTTAGGGATCCCCGTCAAGACAGGGACCCCCACCCAGAAGATCTTATAGTGGAACTCACAGCCCGCCTTGAAGCGTTGGAAACGCGGAAGGTGGCGGTCCCACCGGATGGCAAGCCGTATCCTGCGTGGGTGGATGATATGCTCGCACCCCCGAGTTTTGGGAACCCTACTTTCTCGCCCTTCAACGAGACAGGAGACCCACCGCAGTACTTGGAACATTTTTCTTCCAGGTGTGGCCCCATGCTGGGGACCCCGGCTCAGCAAGAAGCTGCCAAGATCCGATGTTTCGTACAGACATTGGAAGGTCCAGCATTCATCTGGTATAGCCAGCTCCCTATCGGATCGGTGACCGGTTGGGAGGATCTCCACCGGAAGTTCCTATACCAGTTCAGCTCCACCATGCAGAAGACTAGCATTGCAGACCTCTTCAAGTGCAAGCAAAGGCCTGATGAGCGAGTCACAGATTTCATCGCCCGATGGAAGGGACTTACATATTCCCTCGATATTCCACTGACTCAGGAGCAATTACTGACGATGTGTTGGGGAACGTCAAAACAGAGATGGTACCCTACCTGATTACCTAGAACTACCTTGGAGGGTTCAGAGATTTCTCAGATAAGGCTCAGCGCCTTGAGGAAGCTCTGCAACAGGATAGTCAAGCACGTTCGTTGCCCCCTATGATCCCAGCCAGGAGGACCGCCAGAGCTGAACCCACCGCGGTGGCCCAAATAGAAGCCCCTGGGCAGCTGGAATTACTGCCAGTGGCACCATCCCCGCAACCCCGCAGAGGTCCCCCACCTCAAGCACAGGCTCCTGCCCAGCAGCGATCGCCTCAGAACCGATAGGTTCCCCCGCGCAATGCGCCACCACCACCCAGGTGAGACAATCAGGTGCCGCCTCCTCGGCAGGCCCCTCCGGCCCTTCATCAGGGCCAGGCCTCCACCCCCCCCCCCTATCTGGAAAGAAGGCACCAGACTTATTCGTTCAATGAAAATCAGGTCCCTAACTACTTCTGAAGTTCTCTAGAGCAAGAGATTGTGCGCCTGCCCGAGTACAGAAGGCCGGCAGAGGCAAATCTCACCGATCACCCCAACTACTGTCCTTATCATCAGATTCTGGGGCACACCCTCAAGAAATGCTATGTGTTTAAAGACTGGATTCAAGACTAGTTCAACAACAACATTGTCAGGTTGAGCCCGGCACCAGCACAAGTGGCGGGTGTCTTTGCAGGGTCAGAGATCGGCAGCGACAGCGAAGGCGAGTGGCAAAAGGTTCCCAGCCGCGGATCCTAGAAATACGACGACTGGATGGCTCGAAAAACCATCGTTCGTGCCCATGGTATCATCCGGGCGCACTTGAAGCAGCCGAAACCTTCAGAAGAAGTAGCCAGTACCTCCGCATCGTCTTCACAGTCGACCACTTCCCAAAAGGGCAAGCAGCGACGATGCAAGAAGAAGCAACGCGCTCCGCTGGTGCCGTCGTCATCCCGCACTCTTGGTGACTTTATGCCCCCTAAAATGGGGATTCCTCCCAAAATCTGCCCGGTGGTGGATGACTCCTCGAGTGATAGTCAGGGGTACGCTTCGGTTAACACCGTGGAGCTGGTAAAGCCCTATATGACTCCCAACGAGGGGGAATGCCGGGCGAACTTCCCCAACATTTCCAGCTGACGTCAGCGTCAGCGAAATCGCAACCGCGCCAGTCATCGAGGTACTTCAGCGGGCACTTTCAGTCAAGCCGTGCACGCTACTGAGACCAGACAGCAGGCTTAGTGCAGAGCTCAGCACGCGCAACCTCATCTAACGCCCTCGACTCTACCTCCACCGCCGTTTGTGCTACTAGATTAGGGAGAGCTGCCTCGTTAGTATCACAGTCAGTCTTTCCCGGCTATAGGCCAGCCTCTGCTGTCCAATCCTAGTCCGGCGACTACTCTCCATGCTTCAACTAGTAGGCAGCAGGATGTACCCAGTACTAGTCGATTGCCGGTTCAACCGGCAGGACCCGCTATACCTCCAAATGTCGAATGACCTCCTATAGGCAGAGGTTCTCATTTGGCATGAAAGTATGATGTCCTGAAGCACCTGTCCAGAATTCCGGTAAGGCTTTCTTTCCTCGAGGCCCTTCGCCTATCATCTGAAATGCGCGAGGCACTTTCCGAGGCCCTAAGGAGCCCCCTCCAGTTTGAGACGGAGGTAGCAGCTGCAAAAGCCTTCCATACTGAGACAATTGAGAACGCTGAATGTCAAGAGGTTATCTTGTTCTCTGGTGAAGATGAGGACCCTCCTATACAGGGGCATATTCGCCCGCTGTACATCACTGGCCACTTCAATGGTGTGGAAGTCCGCCGATGCCTTGTTGACACGGGTTCCAGAATCAACCTAATTCTGACTCGGACATTGCGAAAGTTGGGTCTGTCTAAAGGTGATTTAACTCCCTCTGACCTCAGAATCTAGGGGTACGACAGGACCGAGCAAACCCTAGTCGGCAAGATCCGCCTGAAGACTCAGTTCGGTGGCTTAATTGCCAGCACCGAGTTCATGGTCGTCTCTCAGGACACCGCCTACAATGCGTTGATGGGTAGGCCATGGATCTATCTGCACGCAGTGGTCCCTTCGTCATATCACCAGTGCCTCAAATACTCACTCAACGGTCGAGTAGGCGTGCTCCAAGGAGATGCGTCTCCTTTCGCCTCTTGTGAGGCCCGCTATCTAGATGCGGGTTATTACAAAAGTAAGGATAAGCAAATCCTAGTAAGTGGGGATGAACCCGCCCCGGTCACAAGTGATCCCTGGGCAAGCATGGATGACGCCTACATCCTCCCGATCCACCAATTGGAGGCCACGACCCCGGACATGGGGCAATGTTTTGTTGTTTTGGGTACACAAGGAAGGCATGTTCCCGTGTCCAAGCGATGGCAGAAAATCACCTAGTACTCCTACATCAACCAGGATTAGGTGATCTTGGAACCTCCTACCCCTATACGATACTGGGATGTCAAGATTATGACAACGGCGGTACGCCATACGTGTCTCTTCCGCCGGGCTGGAATCCACCGACTCAGGCCGACACGTCACCACTACTTTGATATCATCAAACGTGGCCCCTTAGGCCGAAGGCCAGATGGGATAGGATCGACCGCCTTCATTGCTATGGTCTCAATGGCGAGTGAGTCTCCTGACATGATGAACACTGCTGCCCAAGCCGACACCAGCCGCCCCTCAGGCTTTGATAGCCCAGAAGTATCTCCCATCGTGGGAAATCCCCCCACGGGTGGAGAGGAAGACCCGGAGGATGCTCCCCCCGCCTTTGAGAAAGGCGTCTCTACCACGGTTGATGAACTGATATAGGTGAACCTTGGTAGAGAGGAAGATCCGAAACCTACATTGATCAGTGTAGCCATGTCCCCCTAGGAGTAGCAGCAGTACGTAGACTTCCTCAAACAACACCGTGATGTGTTTTCCTGGAGTTACAACGAGATGCCAGGACTAGATCCCCAGGTAGCTGTTCACCGTCTAGGCCTCCCGAAAAAACATCGTGGGTTTAATCAGCCTCCCAGGAAGATGCACCCTTCTCATGGTGCTATGGTTGAGGTCAAAGTTAACAAGCTTATCAAAGCCAACTTCGTCAAGGAAGTCCAGTACCCCAAGTGGATTTCCAACATTGTGCCAGTTAGGAAGAAGAATGGGCAGATCAGAGTCTGCATCGACTTCCGCGATCTTAATCGCCACTGCCCAAAGGATGACTTCCCACTCCCGGTGACAGAGTTATTGATTAATGCCACGGCCGGGTTCCAAGCTCTCTCCTTCATGGATAGGTATTCCGGGTACAACCAGATCCAGATGGCCCCCGAAGAAGAGGAGTCCACTGCCTTCAGGGCTCCCCAAGGTACCTTTTGCTACCAGGTTATGCCATTCGGTTTGAAAAATGTAGGTTCCACTTATCAGAGGGTCATGCACTGAATATTCAAGCCGATTCTCGGAATGTTGGTGGAATGCTACGTAGATGACCTAGTGGTCAAATAATGTCAGTGTCAGGACCATCTCAAAGACCTCGAGAAGGTGTTCGATTTCCTCCATTCCCATCACCTGAAGATGAACCCGTTGAAGTGTGCCTTCGGGGTCACCTCTGGGAAGTTTTTGGGATTTGTTGTCAGATATCGAGGTATTGAGATCGACCTAGAGAAGATCAAGGCCATCAGCCAAATGCCTCCCCCGAGCAACATTAGAGAACTTCGAGGCCTCCAAGGCCACTTAGCCTATATACGTCGATTCATCGCGAATCTGCCCGGCAAGTGTAAGCCCTTTTCCCGGCTCATGAATAAGGGCGCCACCTACGAATGGGATGAGGAGTGTTGGACCGCCTTTGAGGAAATCAAGCAGTATCTTCTCCAACCTCCGGTTTTGATGCCACCCGTCTCCGGAAAGCCGCTGGTCCTTTACGTGACCGCCCTGGAAAGATCCCTCGGTGAACTGCTCGCCCAGAAGAATAACGAGGGTACTGAGAACAGTCTCTACTATCTCAGCCGCATGCTTCTCGATACGGAGGTCAGATACTCCCCTATCGAAAAGAGCTGCCTTGCACTCGTCTTCGCCGTGCGGAAGTTGCGACATTACCTGCAGCACCATGAGGTGCAATTGGTCTCTCGGGTAGACCCACTGAAGTACATCCTGAACCGCCCCATGCTGACTGGACGACTAGCACGGTGGGCTGTGATTCTCTAGCAGTTTGATATCAGGTTCGTACCTCAGAAGTCCATTAAGGGAAAGGCGTTGGCAGACTTTTTAGCTGCCCATCCAACCTCTGCGGATCAATCCATGGACCTGGATTTTCCTGATGAGACGATCCTCTCAGTCGATCATGCCATCCCGTGTTGGAAAATGCATTTCGATGGCGCCTCCCGGAGCCCCACCGGTAGGCGGCTCAACGATCCTAAGCTCAACCGAGTGGGCCTGGGTATTGTCTTCATTACTCCAGCACAAGCCGTCCTGCCATACTCATTCCTGTTGTCAGAAGGCTGTACGAACAACGAGGCAGAGTACCAGGCTCTCATCAACGGCCTTGAGTTGGCCCTTGAGATCCATGTGCCCCATCTACATGTGAAGGGAGATTCTGAGATGGTAATCAAAAAGGTTAATGGCGACTACGTCGTCAGGAAGCCGGATCTTGCACCGTTGCTGGAGTCCACCCTCCGCCTAATGGCCCAGTTCTCTTCTCGACTAGAGATTACCCATGTCCCGCTGTCACAGAACGGTCAAGCAGACACCTTGGATGGATTAGCCGCGTCGCTCGCAGAACCCGAGCAAGATGATTTGATCATACATGTGGCACACCAGAGAGTCATTGCCCCCATCACCCAAGAGGACAATGATGGCCTGTGGGTAAGTCATCTCACTACCGGACCCTCTACGTCAGGGGTCCCGGGTTCGTCAGAAATAGTGGTTGAAGCCACTCCCGACTGGAGGACACCTTTTGTTGAGTATCTCCAAAATGGTCGCCTCCCGGACGACCGGGCCGAGCGCGAGTGAATCCGATGCCGCGCGCTGCAATTTACCCTCCAGAGCGGCCCCAATCTTGAAAAAATCCTTTATAAGTGGAGCTTCGATGGTGTCCTACTCTGTTGCATTCAAGGCATAGAGATTCCTCAAGTTATGCAAGAGGTTCATGCCGGTTCCTGTGGCGCCCATCAAGCTGGGCCGAAGCTGTCCCATCAAATCCGGAGGTTGGGGTACTTATGGCCCTCTATGATCCACGATTGTATTGGATATGCCAAGAGATGCCACGCGTGCCAAGTTCACACCAACTTCCTGCATCGGTCGCCGGATCCCCTCCACCCCACCAAGTACTCTTGGCCATTTGTAGTATGGGGACTTGATGTAGGGGGACCATATCCACCGGCAATAGCTTGCTAGTGTAGGTTCATCCCGACTACTACAGATTTCTTCTCAAAGTGGGCAGAGGCAGTTCCACTCAAGGAGGTCAAGGCCCGTTCCATCGTTGACTTTGTGAGCTCCAATATTATCCACCGGTTTGGGGTCCCTCACACCGTCCTCACCGATAACGGCACCAACTTCCGAGCGGCTGAACTGCAGAAATTGTACACCAAGTACGACATCCGTTCGAACCATACCTCCCACTACCACGTGCAAGAAAACTGACAGATCAAGGCGTTCAACAAAACCCTCTCTAACATTCTACAGAAGATGGTTGGTCAGAACAAGAAAAGTTGGCCAGAAAAGCTCCCCAACGCCCTCTGGGCTTACCGGACAACGACTCGCAACTCTACCCAGGTGACCCCATATTCCCTGGTGTATAGAGCTGAGGCCGTCCTACCCATTGAGATCCAGCTTCCGTCGTTACGCACTGCAGTCTATGATCACCAGACATCAGATGAGGTAGCCGAAATCCGTCTAGCTGAACTAGAAGCACTGGACGAGAACCGGCTTCATGCCCTGAACAATTTGGAAAGGCATCAGGATAGGATAGCGAGGGCCTTCAACAAGAAGGTTCGTCTCCGTTCTTTTCTACAGGGCGACGTAGTACTGGCCCTTTGAGCTCCAATGATTCCCGGTAGGAAATCTCCCAAGTTAGAACCCAAATGGGAAGGGCCTTATATCATCCATAAGGTTTACCCCAATGGAGCATACTCCTTGGTGACCACGGATGGAGAGTGCATAACCCCTCCCACCAATGCCAAGTTCCTCAAGCGATACTTTGCCTAGGGCGAAAGGGTCCCGCATGACCTTAAACTGCATCTTCGTCCTGCAAGATGATAAACTGCAAAAGGGTCCCGCACGACCTTAAACTGCATCTTCATCCTGCAAGACGATAAACCGCAAAAGGGTCCTGCACGACCTTAAAATGCATCTTCTTCCTGCAAGACAATAAACTGCAAAAGGGTCCCGCACGACCTTAAACTGCATCTTCGTCCTGCAAGATGATAAACTGCAAAAGGGTCCCACACGACCTTAAACTGCATCTTCATCCTGCAAGACGACAAACTGCAAAAGGGTCCCGCACGACCTTAAACTGCATCTTCGTCTTGCAAGACGATAAACTGCAAAAGGGTCCTGCACGACCTTAAACTGCATCTTCATCCTGCAAGATGATAAACTGCAAGATGGTCCCGCATGACCTTAAACTGCACGTTATGGTCCAACACGACCTTAAACTGTAAAGTCCTGCACGACCTTAAACTGCATCTTCATCCTGCAAGATGATAAACTGAAAAATGGTCTGAGCTCTACGACTTTAAACTAAGATCTCCCCCCGTCCTTACTGCAAGACGTTAAACTGTAAGCCAGTCAGGCCTTCCTGACTGAGGCTCAGCCTTAGGACCCTTGGCCTCCTCGGGCCCCCAACCCCCCGTCCTTACTGTAAGACGTTAAACTGAAATCTAGTCAGTCCTTCCTGACCGAGGCTCAGCCTCAGGCCCCTTGGCCTCCTCGGGCCCCCGACCCCCCATCCTTACTGTAAGACGTTAAACTGCAAGCCAGTCAGGCCTTCCTGACCGAGGCTCAGCCTCAGGCCCCTTGACCTCCTCGGGCCCACGGCCCCCGTCTTCACCGCGAGACGTTAAATCGCAAGCTGGTCAGGTCTCCCTGACCGCGGTCCGACCTTGGGCCCCCAGCCCCCCATCCTTACTATAAGACGTTAAATTGCAAGCCAGTCAGGCCTTCCTGGCCGAGGCTCAGCCTCAGGCCCCTTGGCCTCCTCGGGCCCATAGCCCCAGTCTTCACCGCGAGGTGTTAAACTGCAAGCTGGTCAGGTCTCCCTGACCGCGGTCCGGCCTCAGGCCCCCTGGTTTTCCCCGACTTACCCTCTTGTAGGATTATACGGTATGGCGCGGGACTACATCCTCATTCACGTCGGATTACTTGTCGTACCTTACATATCCCCAAATGAGATGCGTCCTCATCCCGCATGACATCAAACTGCATCTCAAGAACTACGTGTGGCATGATTCCCATCTTGATGGGATACGTAGGAACGCTCAGACGCCTCGTCTTGAGCCCAGCCCCAAGATTTTCTCTTCCACTATCCCTCCCTGGGAATAGTTTCCTTGGAGGATCTTTGTGTAGCGGGGGGTAGGCTTTCTTAGCCCCGCTCATACAACCCCGCTCACACAATGATTGTAAGGGTCGCACCATGTGCCCACTCCCATTCTTCTATCCCCCCACGTCCTCACCGCATGACGCTAAACTGCATGGTCTTCAAGAACTACGTATGGATTGATTCCCATCCTAATGGGATACGTAGGAACGCCCGGACATTTCGTCCGTTGGCCCATCCTGAAAGCCAAATCTTCCCCTCGGGTCAAGACATATGGCAGGGTGCACATTTTTGCCCCAACTCACATCGAGCAAGCCTCGACCCGGCTGCACACCCCCCCGGAGATGTTTTCTCTTTCATGGATGGATACAACTATGCTTCACCCACTCCTTGACTGGGATTGCATCATTTTTCACACCCAGAGGGACCCCCAAGAACGGCCTGGATACTTTGCCCAAGGGCTCTCCTACCGATACGGGCCAACGCCCCCGAGGGTTTTCATGTAACAAGCTGATACAAGTCCCGCGTTGCGAATTTGTTCAGCGGTCGATGCTCATTTGTTGCTCCCATATCAGGTCACCATAGGAACGCTGTGTTTCAAACATGGTCAACAGTGTCCTGGATCTTCGGGTCCACCCCGAGATGTCCCAGACATCGAGTGCAGTGATTCATTCTACCCCATCCCCAAGTGACAAACTTCTCCCTGGGTGGCGCTAGCGATCGGGTCCACGGCCCTGATTCCCCATAGGGGTGTACTGTGTGGTGTGGGACTACGTCCTCGTTCACGTCGGGATCATGTACCATGTCGTACGCCTTCCCTTACGAGGCCCAACCTCAGGCCCCTTGGCCTTCTCGGGTCCCGACCCCTGTCCTCATGTAAGACGTTAAACTGCAGACCCGCCAGGCCTTTCTGACTGATGCTTGACCTTAGGCCCCTTGGCCTTCTCGGGCCCCTCCACCCAACCTCTTACCCGGGGTGTACGGTGTGGTGTGGGACTATGTCCTCATTTACATATGGATCATGTACCATGCCGTACGCCTTCCCTTACGATACCCAGCCACAGGCCCCTTGGCCTCCTCGGGTCCCCGACCCTCATCCTCATTGCAAGACGTTAAACTGCAAGCAGGTCAAGCCTTCCTGACCAATGCCTAACCATCAGGCCCCTTGGCCTTTCCGGGCCCTGGCCCAGGTCCTCTCTTATAGGAGTGTATGGTGTGGCGTGAGGTTATTTTCTCATTCACGTCGGTCTCGTAATGACCACGCCATGTACCTCTCCCTCCTGAGCTGTTTCGTCGATCCCTTTTCGGCAGTTCACCAATGTGCCTAAGAGTACTCTGGTTTATTACGTGGAGTACCAAGCTTTACTCAGACACATCCGCACCCGCCTTCTAGGCTTTGTGTATCCCTACATCAGGGCTTCCATCATCTTTCACACCCGGAGGGACCCCCAAGAATGGCCTGGATACCATGCCTAAGGGCTCTCCTACCGTTACAGGCCAACGCCCTCGAGGGTTTCGGACAACAAATCGATAAAATCCCACGTTGTGAATATGGTCAGCGGTCGATGCTCATTTGTTGTTCCCACCTCAGGCTAACGCGATATGGACATTGTGTTTCCACCATGGTTAACAGTTTTCCTCTATCACCACGCCAACCCATTAGGCCCAAAATTCCAGGTGTATAATTCACACCCTTCATCACTTCACCGTGTCCAAGTAGAGTCTCGGAACTCTTATTACTTTTCCTCTGTGCACGTCTGCGCGTTGGGGAAACAAGTCACGTCAAATGTGTCCTTCAGGGCTCTCTGCTGACTTCCCTCTGATGGACGCCCCAAGTATTGTGATAAGGATCTCCCCCCCTTGTTTCCCACACCGAGTTTAACTCACATGGGCTTAGGGATCGGGTTGACGTCTGCGCTAACTTGGGAGGTTGTTACCATTCATGGTCCGATATCTAAGACCATAAACTAAGGTCCATACGGAACTACGTTCAGCTTGATTCCCATCCTCATGGGATACGTAGGAGCGCTCAGACGCCCTGTCTTCGGGTACAGCCCATTTGGGGAGCCAGTCTCTCCCCCATGTTTCACCTCTTACCTCTATATAGGCCCCTCGGCCTAAGGTCTCCCTCTCCGAGTGGCGTATAATGTGATGTGGGATCATGTCTCCATCAATTGTGTTTTATAACACTATGCACGTTCCCCACCTAGCATCGTCTCTGCTACGTCTGCGCTACATGATGATAAAATGCATGCTTGGTTCTATCATATGACCCTAAACTGTGACATTATCGTCCTGGCCGCACGACGAAAAACGACACTGCATTGTGGTGACCTCGTTGTAGAGGACATCATGTTGGGTATTGGTCACGTGCCATGGAATTTGTCAACACCCATCACAGCTTGATCCTTGTGGCAACACCACGACCTACTACTCTAGGCCTGTCGCTTCACAAAAAAAACCACTCACCTTAAAGAACAAACAAGATTTATCAAATTACGCTTCTTTTAGTGCAAGGTCCACAACCGCACTCCCCTTTCCCCCCAACACTAGTATCTTACCATGTCACCATTAATAACTACGTGTGGCTTGATTCTCATCCTCATGAGATACGTAGGAGCGCCCGGGAACTTCCCCGTGGGACCAGCCTAACCTTCGTGTTCGATCCCTCGACTCGAGCATTTCCCCAGAGAATGCATGGTAAGTAGGGCTTAGGTCCTCCTTTATGTCGGGTTTTTTTGCCATGTGTACCCTGCTCCCTTTACCCATTTATGGCCTAAGGTCCATCAAGAACTACGTGAGGCTTGATTATCATCCTTATGAGATATGTAAGAGCGCCCGGGCACTTCCCCACGGGCCCAGCCTAACTTTCGCTTTTGGTCCCTTGACCTAAAGCCTCTCCCAAGGGGGTCGGGTGGTGTGATATGGGATTACGTCCTCATTCACGTCAGGTTGTTCACCGCACCGTACACACCCCCTATTCCCATTCACGCCAGGTGTTTGAGTTACTCCACCATGTGCCTCTTATGTCTCCTCTCATCCGTGGTCCGAATTCTACGACCCTAAACTAAGATCTTCCTATGGGAAAGGAATATGCTCCCTCTATCTAATATGTCTCGTTGTTGTATTCAGATGTGTTTTGACAAAGAGCCCAAAGTGTGGGATTTTCATAGGGACATCCTCCTCATCCCATGACCATGCTTCGTGAGCTCACTATTTGGATCCTCATCCTCTTCCACGTCCAAAAGGACCCTCAGACGACATGGATACTAGGCTTAAGGGATCTCCATGAATGCTGGACCTAAGGGACCTCCAATCGTTTCGAGCCAATGTCCCTACGGATATCCGAAAACATTTGTGACATGGTCCCGTGTTTCGAACATGGTCAATGGTCAACCCTCATTTATTTGTCCCCATTCTAGGATAACGTGATATGGATGCTAGTTTTCCGCCACGGTCAATAGTTATCCTCCATTGTCACGCCGCCATCATCGTGATCTGAATCTCGAGCTCCATGATTCAAACATTTACACTTACTCATGTTCAAGTGGAATTCCATCATACTCGGCTCTTTCTCTTCGCGCACATAGGTGTGCTAAATGATCGTGTTAGTGTCATTGGGCCAGTATTCACCGAGCGTCCCTTTTCCCTAACCTGCCCCTTTTCGTGTCGGGAAATTCCCACCACTACTTCTTGTTTCCCACACCGAGCATGACTCACGTGGGCTTAGTAGTTTTGGCGGGATGTGTACCAACACGGCCAAGCTTCTCATCATCCCGCACGATGTTAAATTGCACTTTTAGAACTACGTATGGCTTTATTTCCATCCTCATGGGGTACGTAGGAACGCCCGACCACTCTACTTCGGGCCCAGCCTAATCCTCACTCTTGGTCCCTCGACCTGAAGAGTTTCCTCTGGGGGTACATGGTGTGATTTGGACTCCAAGTCCTCATTCACATCGGTTTCATATCTACCATACCATACGCTCCCTGGGATCTTCCCTTTTATTCCACGTCCTATCATATGACGTTAAACTACAGGAGCCCATGTGTCCTCAACGCATGACACTAAACTGCGGTTCTACCCTGAACAAGTTCAGAATGCCCCAAGGTTACATTGGGAAGCGGTAAATCCCCTTGCCAGAGAGGCCCTGTTTGAAAGAAGGAATGATCCATGATCAAACCAATGCGCCCATATAGTGTACTCCCCACCACGGTGGTGTAACTACCTAAGTGCTGGATTCTGTTCGAAAAAACCATCACTCCATATTCCACGCTTGGCGTGCCCCTTATTCGGACCCTCATCCCCTTTCATGTCTCACGGGACCCCCTAACGGCTTGGTCTCATGCCGCATTGGCTCACCTACCGTCCTGGGCCAATGTTCCAGAAGACTGGTCATGTTTGGAAGGACCCCCTAACAGTATGGATGTTTGACCTATGGTCCGCCAACTATCCTGGGTCAATGTCCCAAAAGATTGACCGACAATATTTGTGACATGGTCCCGTGTTTCGAACATGGTCAACGGTTGACCCTCATTTTTGTCCCCATTACAGGCTAACGCAGTAAGGATACCGATTCTCCACCATTGTTAACAGTTGTCCTTTATTGTCACGCCATCCCCATAGTGTTCCGAATCTTGGGTATCGTGATTCACACTTCCCATTTTCATCTGTTTGGACCGATTTCAGCTCCCCTGGAATTGCACCTTCTGTGCATAAGAGCATGCTGAAAAAACGGTAATTCAGCTGTCCTAAAAAGTTCCTTCTCCGGTCAAGCCTCTCCCATCTTTCGGAAATCCGGACTGGTAATCTGAATCCCGGACGCCAGGAGCATGGTCCCCACTCCTATGTTAGGTGGGACGAGAGGGCAACTATCTCTTGTTTCTCACATCGGGCTCGACCCACGTGGGCTTGGGGAATTATCGCCGAACGTCCCGCAAACATTGTAGGTATGTAACAAGGCGATTCGAATAGAGGAAATCATACACGCTACGGCATTCAAAACAAAGAAAGAAAAAAAATTGAAGCACGAAATTACCAATAAAAGGTTTTGGGTTTGTTACAATACCCGGGGGTCGACTCCCCCCATAGACGGGTTGAACCCGTCAAAAGAGCGTTGCAGCTCTGCCACCCATTGGCTTGTGGCGTCCAAGGCTTGCTGCTGATGACTTAGCTCCCGCTCTTCCTCAGCAACGGCGGGGCGCAGTTCGTCAGCCTTGGATTTGGTCCTCTCTACGCCAGCTTGAACAGTATCCATCTTTCCAGAGACCTGCCTCATATGCTCTTCTGCCTCTGCCAGATGGGCCTTCAACCGTGAGACTAGCTCAGATTGTGCATTAAGAGAGGCTGAAAGCTCATCTGCTTGGGTCTGCATCTCTTGGACCTCACCTTCAACCTCCTGGAGCTTCTTGATGTTGGTTGCCTTCCTCCGCTGCCAGCCCACGCTGAGTCCACGATCATGCTCCCGGATCTTCTCAGCCATAATATCTTGAATGAGTGCGTGAGGACGTTGAGCATCCACTCCCCCAGTGCACATTTCGTGTAACCGCAAGTAGAGTATTTCCATTTCGGCTAGTCATTGCGCTTGGGGGGTGTCCTTGATGAAGCGCGTGATTAGATTCCATGACCGGCGGCAGACTATGCTGCTGTCTTCCTCATCAGAGGCCGTTTCGTCCCAGTCTGCGCGATTGGCAAGCTCGTACGCGGGATACGCCCGCAAGAAATCCTCGTAAGGATCTACATCTGGTGTTGAATCCAGTAAGACATCTGGCGCCGAAGCAGGCATGACAGGACTGGGATCGACCGGGTGATCCTCTTCATCGGAGTCCACCTCAATGACTTCAGGCACGACCCTGCTGGTGGTCCCGCCAGTGATGATGTGTGTTGCAACTTGGGGAGACGGGGGGACTATATCCACCATCACCAACATGCCCCTAGGAGGAATGCCACCAGACATCCCGAATAGTCTTGCCACAGCAGCCCACGCCAGTCGGAGAACTGTATGACAGAGAGGGGCGTAAACGTTAGTTGGCATAGTCTACATATGACGACAAGGAAACCGGTAGAGGAAACTTATGGAGATCGACCTCCTGGCGATGCTCTTGAGCCGGTACTGACGAAACCTCGAGGCGAGGCCCTCCGTATACTGTTGGAAGGTCTGGAGATTCTGGAGGAGCCACCTCGGGTGCTCTGGTCCCACCAGACGCGGAACTGGACGCAGCTATAGGCGCGGGTTCTGAAGGTCCCGCATCATCACCCGCCGAATGGCGAGAATGAGGCCTGCGAACAAGTTCCTCCTGCATGGCTCAAACATTGGTGAGAAGTCCATAGTGACCCAAGATCGGATCGTAAGGAAAGAAGTTCGGAATTCTACCTTGAGAGCCTCTGCAAAATTGTCGGAATCTGAGCCTTGATCTCCAACCTCGCCCTCCTCTAACGGGCTCCCTCCTCCAGCCTCATCTTCCCGAGAGGAGTCCTCTGATTCTTCCGGCAGGGGGAAGCGCTCCCTCATATCGGCAGCTGATAACTGTTGGGGGACCGTTCGATTCAGCAACACCCTCACCCGGTCTGTCATTGGGAGAGGGACACCACTGGAGTGGACGTAATCCTCCAGCTCATCCAGGTATTGCTTGGCCTCCGCTGGAGACGCCATGAATCCAGCCCGGACTGGGCCTATGCCCGGTAATTCCATCCCGAGGCGATTTAGGTGGGCCCATATCTCGGGTGGGATGAGGAATTACCGGTTGACATCCCAAATGTCCCAGGCTTCCGAGAAGATGGCATCCTCTGCCATGTCGATATGACGCAGGCGCTTCCCCAGAGCCTGAGTGGATATCCTACGAAATCCCCTCAGTGGATGCCCCTCCAGATGACCCTGCTCTTCCGGAATCACCAGATCCGTTGCTGGTGCCACACCCTCGGTCGGTGCGAGTCTCATCGCCATGGCAGCCCCTCTACCATGAGAGGCCCTAGCTGCCCTCCGACCCCGACCTCGAGATAGAGGAGGCCCACCGTCACCGACCCGAATAGTCGGTTGCTTCAGAATCTCCCCTGGGTAAGCAACCTACCAACTAATGGCATACTCCCTCAAGAATCCGAAGCGGCGGTGGATGGAGGCAATGTAATTCGCATCTTCCCATATTCCCATGTGAACATGAGCCATAGCTACCTCATCACACATGGGTGATCCTCGTGACGCACCTCCCAATAGACCTGCGGGGTCAGCCGCTGGAGGCACCGGAACTGCCTCGCAAACCGATGCGGGGTGTACGGTTCGTAGAGTGGCTCACGATCTACTCGTGCCACCAAAACTCCACCTCAAAAGGCCAGGAGTTAAGCCCGATGTTTTTCCGTTCCCCGCCCGTCGTCAGTAAGTATCCCCATTGGTAATGGGAAGGGGTGGAAATTAAACTCATCCGCCCTCCACACCCGATTCAGCACCATCGACATGGCTAGTTTGAACGGGAAGCTCCCGACCGCGTTCAGGATGGAGGGGCGGAAGTTCGATCCCGGTAGAGAAATAGGGTTTGGATACTCATAAATCCCCCTGATGTGCGCTGCGATCCACCCATACAGGAGGTGGAAGGGCCCGCATATCCTTGGCAGCTTCTTCCCCTCCCTAATGTGCCGTCGTATTCTGTACAGTTTGACGAGCATTGGAATCCCCAGATTGATCCGCTGCCCCATGTCCAACATGGACGCCATAATAAACGAGCTGGGCCGCACCCCCATACTTGTATCCCTCACCGGTAGGATCCAACCATAGATGAGAGCCGCGATGAACGCCGCCAGACTGACTATTGGTTGTTGTTCAGTGCTGATGCTGAAACCCCAAGTCTTCTATTGGCTGTCCTCCAAGACCCGCCAATACGAGTGCCCCTTGCCCCGTTGGGCCGCCCTCGTACAAGTTCGAGGCCTCGGAGGGAACTCTCGATTCTCTGGGAAATTCAGGAAGCACTTGAACCATCTCCTAAAGTGGACATCCCTCACTGCCTCCTTGTCCTCTCCAGGGACGAGTGCCATCAGCACTGACGCCAGTCGCGGCATTTGCTCTGTATCCTCCCACGCGCTCATGACAGGGAGGAACTCATCATACATGGCCCCCAAGATCGGAACCCCAGAAATCTGGTGGACATCCCACAGGCTGATTCCCACCTCCCCATGATGCAGGTTAAAGGTATTGGTCTTAGACGACCATCTGCTCAGCAATTCCGGCATCAGTTTATTTGGTTGGTAAATGTGGAATTGGGAGGCCCATGCCGCCTCATACAACCCCACTCTCCTCAGCTCAACCCCAAACTCCTCTCATGAGGCGCCTACCCAGTAGGACCAGGCCTAGTCATCAGTAAAGTTGCCTCACTGGCATAGGTCCCACTCATTGGACCATCCCTTCTTTGAGTCCTGCAAAGTTGCATTTATCATGGTACAGTAGAGAGGAGGGAACGTCTCCGGTTGTAGTGGATTCCCATCAATATCGTTCAAATGGTTGTAGAGATAGTCATCGGTGACAGGTGTGAAGTCCTCCTACGCATGACCATCGGCCGCCCTGAACCATTGGTACTGGCATGGTGTACTCATGAACCAGCAAGCTGGTTCATCCCTACTCGCCTCAGGGATGAAGATGTCATCCCTCAACCCGAAGCCGTACAATGACATCTTCTTACACTGCGAATAATTCTTCTGACCCTCTGATATCAGATCTATCAAAGAAGTGTGGTCCGAATGGCTTCGTACCATCTCCCCAAGGCCTGGACAGTTGGCCATCTCATCCCGACGGGCGGCATCTGCAAGCACCCCCAATACAGCTTTTTGATGGGCCATTTCGATTCCGGCCCTCAGAAAATAATTTTTTCAGAACGGATCACAAAGATGGATCACGAAGCCGGATCACGAAGGTCAGCCGCGAGACCAAGCCGCGAAGTCCGGCCTAGGCCGACGAGCAGAAGTTCACTTGGTGCGGACGCGGAGTCGGAGACCCGCGATTTGCCGTGAAGCTCGATTCGCGGAGGGCTGTCACGGAGTACGCGGAGCTTCGTGAAGTCGAGAGCACAAAAAGACAAGTCGCGTGAAGATAAAAGAGGTCGACCCCCCTATTTATAGGCGGCGGCCCTGGAGCATCGCGGCGTGCCTCACCTGCGCGGAGCATCGTGGCGCGTCTGGATTCGTGGCCCCGGTCAACACCGCGGGTCCCCTTCGCGAAGCCGCATCGCGAACCGCCAAAAATTGTGGCAATTTTCCCTCAGACTTCGACCCTTCACCCTCCGCGGCTCCAAGTTTAAGGGGGGCATTTGTTGGCGCCAAAATATTGCCCGAAAGGAAGGGACAAAAAAGAAGGCTGGCACGCTGCCTTGCGAAGCACCGACGCGCAGCACCGACGCACAGAACCCCGAGCATCGCGGTCTCGCAAAGCTCCAGAGGTGGTAACTCTCTGCGAACGCATTTGTTGTTCGCGAGCCTGCCGCAAAGCTCCAGAGGCAGTAATTCTGCACGGACGACATTGAAGTTTTTGAGCGCGCCGCGAAGCACTTGAGGCGGCGCGCGAGTTCTGCTTCATGGCGCCCCTTCCCTATAAATACTAGACTCCCCCTGAGTCCTAGAGATGGTCAATCCGACCTTTCGGCTTCTCCTCTCCCAAATCGCGAATCACCCTTTTCCCCCAGGAATCATGAGCTCCACGAGGTACTTCTACTTCGCGTGACACCTTTGCTTTGTCTCATTTTGAGCCCCTCTGCCGAGAGGGATGCCCTTCACGAAGCTCAAGGGCATTCACAAAGGAAGGGGATTCCCAAGGGAACCCAGGCAGCCGCAGAGCGTTTATGCTTTGTGAAACACCCAACCTGTACTAGTGATCCCTATGATAAGGCAGGATCGTTACACATCGCGAAGCACACTGCTTCGCAGCACCCTGCTTCGCGAGGAACCTCTTCTTCGTGAGGCAGTGCTCCGCGAATACAGTTCTACTTCGCGAAGCACCCTACACTCACACCTATGACCTATGCTAAGGCTAAGGAACTCCGCTTCGCGAAGCGCACTCCTTTTCTTGGCAATTCCGCTTCCCGTGCGACCCTCCAGGTATGCACGATGTGATTTCAAAGTCCCAAGGACAATACCACTCGTAGCGTTGCTTAGCCTAATGCTTCTTCGCATAGGCACCCTAACGCCTATTGCTTCTTCGCATAGCCACGCTAACGTGGACCCCTCGATGGTTCGCTCCACAACCCCCATTAACCATGGCCTTGCTAGTACCTTACCTCCCCCAAGGACCATAGGGTACCGGTTATGTAAGTCCTAGGGGTGTGGAGTGAACCCACCTCATCCGAGCTGCAGGACGTTAAACTGCCAAGCACCACGTTCTCAACACATGACGTTAAACTGTGACCCAACCTCGTGCCTCTCACAAAGGGTCCCCCCAGATCGAACATTTTTTACGCCACTCAACTCCACAGGAGTGGAATCACCCATCCACAAGGGATGATATCCTCCTTATTGGAGTGGCGTATGTTCTCAGGAGAAGGGCGACCCTAGTTCCCCAACAGATGGCTGCACCCCTGCATCTCTGTACTTCCCCACTACCAAGGTCAGTGGAGGGTGTGATAGGGAACGAGGCACCTCCCATAATTGGTCCCAAATCCCTCTTTCGCTGCGCTTTGTCACACTACAGGCCTCCATCCTAGAGTAAGTCCCAGCACCATGGGCCACCTAATACGTAATCCCCTCTTCACTTCACACGAACGCACCCTTCGCGGCGTGAACGTCAGGCCCTTGCTGTCTCTTGTTTCTCACACCGAGCATGACTCACATGGGCTTAGAGTTGGAATTGTCCATGACAATACTTCGTCCATCATGATGTTAAACTGTATTCCCTCGTCCAGCATGACATTAAACTGCATTCCCTCATCCAGCATGACGCTAAACTACATGCCCTTGTCCCGCATGACATTAAACTGCACACCCATTTGAACTACGAGGTCTTTGATCCATGTCAAGGCATGGTATGTAGAAAGCCTCCATGAGGTTCAAGCCCACCCATCATCCAATTCACGTCGAGTTCTACCTGCATCTAGCACGACGTTAAACTGCAATTCCAGTCCGACGGCAAGCCGTTGTGACCAACCTGAACTATGAGGACTTTGATCCATGTCAAGGTGTGGTACGTAGGAAGCCTCTACGAGGTTCAAGCCCACCATCCAGTCATTCCGACCTCATTCACATCGGTTCACCTCCGTCCCGCATGACGTTAAACTGTATTCCACGATTTGAACTACGGGGACTTTGATCCATGTCAAGGCATGGTACGTAGGAAGCCTCCCCGAGATTCAAGCCCAACAATCATTGGCCCAGACCATCTCCTTGTCGGTGTGAAAAGCCCCCCCCCCCCATTTTCACCCGAACTACGAGGACTTTGATCCATGTCAAGGCATGGTATGTAGGAAGCCTCCCAGAGGTTCAAGCCCATATCCCATCGGACCAAGGCCCCTCATTTACGTCGGTTCACCGACACCCACCGCTCGTCGTTTATTAACGTCAGGGTTCACTACCGTCCCACATGACGTTAAACTGTATTCCATCAATCCTTTGAACTATGAGGAATTTGATCCATGTCAAGGCATGGTACGTAGGAAACCTTCCCAGGGTTCAAGCCCACCACTAGTGGACCCCCGGGTCTACTTTCACATTGGTTCACTGATGAAACCCTTTAATCTACGAGGTCTTTGATCCATGTCAAGTCATGGTACGTAGGAAGCCTCCTCGAGGTTCAAGCCTATCTCTCATTGGACCAAGGTCCACTTTCACGTCGGTTCTCTGACGAATTCCATCATCCAAACTACAAGGACTTTGATCCATGCCAAGGCATGGTATGTAGGAAGCCTTCCAGAGGTTCTAGCCCACCACCCGTCGGACCAAGGTCCACCTTCACGTCGGTTCGCCGACGAAACCCCTCTGAACTACGTGGTCTTTGATCCATGCTACGACATGGTGCGTAGGAAGCCTCCACAAGGTCCAATACCACCACCGCTAGGACCCTCCTGGTCCTCCCCATTCACGTCAGTTCGCTGATGATGCCCATCGGACCAAGGTCCACCCTCATGCCGGTTCACCGGCACCATCCCGAACTACGCAGACTTTGATTCCCTGCCATGGGGATACGTAGGAAGTCCCTTCAAGGCTCAAGCCCAACTTCAATGTTTCCCTTGCGATGGTTCCTTTCCATTCCCCCTTCCACTTCATTCGTCTATCCATCATCCACCCTGATTCTTGCCCAGACCATCATATCCCGGTGAGACCATGTCAGTACGCTCCTCTTCACAGCCGCCCATGGGCTGGTCCCGGTATCGGCACCCCCTTCAAGGGAAATCCCTCAATCCGATCTGTTCTAGATAATGCTCCGATCAGGCTGATCCATCTCCGTTGGACGTTAAACTCGCGGCGTACCCTGTGTTAAACACGGGAATCTGAGGAAAACCTCAGATATGTGTCTATGGAATATAATTCCCCGCACTCGATGTGGGATGGCTCGGGCTTCCACGCCCTCGAGAAGCCCTGTGACCAGGGATAATAGACAGACATGCCAGGTTCCCCAGCATCCAGACATGCTACTGATGCCTCAACGTGACTACTCCCCTGACTAAAGGTTGCTGCCCTGACCGGACCCTTTGGAATGTCCCGACAGAAGCAATGTAATTAACCGGTGTCCATGGAAACATGGCATTGGGAAGATTTTCATGAACAATGTATTAAATCTATGAGGGAGACCCGGACTAGGTGACGAGTTCTGAGGAGGAATCCACAGAAGGAAGAACCGACATCCCATCATCCCGTTTCGATTAAGGAGCAGACGTCCCTGAATAAGGAGCAAATGCCGCCCGCCTTTAGAAAGCAGGAATGCGGGGCAACAGTTGCGCGTCCTCCGTAGACGGATGCACGCGCCCCGGCGAAAGCATCGAAAACAATCATATAGACACCTTCCATGATTAGTGTTCTTGAAATTAAATGTTCAATAAAATGATTATAGGAAGTAGCTAATGGATTTAGGTATAACAACTTGGTATTACCAATAGAGCCTCATTGGTACCATACTTATACCATCCATGTATATTTTCAGTTGAATACTCACCGCAATATTCAAAATAATAATCCCATGTACTTTGATACATGGGATCCATTATTTCATTTTAATTAATTTTATCAATCTTATCTTTTTTCCATATACTACAAACTTGTAGAATTTATTATTCTCAATGAATAAAGTATCACCAACTATACTAAATGTAAAAACATTACCATGGTTTTATCCTCCCTATTAAGTACGTGTCTTTGGAACATTCCTTTTCCACGTGATCTTGTAGAACTTTTTACTTTTATAAATAGTTTTGTATCTCTTGAATTGACTAAATCCAATTAAATCTTTCTCCCACTATCTCAAATAGAGATGTGTACCCTTGTATATAAATACAGTCTAGAACTTGACTATAACATTTTTATATTATGGATTTTTGTAACATCCTTTGAAAACTTTAGGATAATTACTTTAGATACAAATTATGTTTTTCTTTATGCAAGTTTGTTTATATCATAACAAACTCTTTGCATATAAACACATGTTCTTTTCACATGGTGGATTTATATCATATTGTAACTCATATGTTATCCATTTTTCATTATAGTTGACATATAGTTATGGGATAATTCCTTTACTTTCATAGCATGTATCGAAAAATAATAAAAGTTTATGTAATGAATATATGTTTCAAAATTGATGATCCGTTTACATACATCATGACTCCAATGTCTATAAGGAAATGTGTGTTTAAGAATTACACCAAACTAAATTTAAATGATAAATGTTTTCATGTAAGAATCGACAATTATACTACTTAATAGTATCATATATTTGATGTGGATAAGGTAATGCACGTTTAATAATTACTCCATGCTATATTATATTGATTGATGAATGCTTGGTCGAGATATTTTTCAGCCCTCGGGCCCGAAGCAACTCATATCTTCTGACCATGAATATATTATACTTCACTTTTACATTCCTTAATAATACTTAAGGCCCTTGAGACCCGTAGGCCCAAACCAGTGGCCCGAAGGCCCAAATCAGATGAAGAGGATCAGAGCAACAAGAGTAGCAGCCACCAGAAGCAGAGCTAACCGGATTCGAAGAATGAGAGGGTATGGCAGCCGCCATCGGGACCAGACACCATGCATCTTTGTACGGGGCAATGCTAGCTGATCAACAATGCAAGGTGGGGAGCTAGGTGACCAATGACGCAGAAGATGTGGAGGGGCAGTTCAAGTGGTTTGGGCCTATGAGTCATGTATTTCAGGTTAGTAGGGCCTTGTGCCTTGGGCCTACGGGTCATGTACGGGTTCCCCTTCAACCCTCAAAAGGGGGATTATCCATAATAAAATAAAATAAAGGCCTTCAGGCCATTCAGGATTAGAGAATTCACCTTACTTCTTGTGATATTTATAGACTTATTTGGTTAATGTATTTCAATACAAATATATAATAGGAATATTGTATTTAATACCCAATAATTATTATAGAAACATCACATTCAATTGATGAATATACCTGAAGAAGAAGTGACTACTTTATTCTTCTATTATGTTCATTACATTTAAACTTATGTAGATTTATCTTGTGATATGAGAAGAAAATAGCCTCTTGTTTAATACCTCTTTCCTTTTAAGGACATTGTGAAGGTGCCTTTAGTGTCACTCTTTCCATTTCTTATTTCACCTTGTCTTTCAACTTGTTCACCAAGAACTAAAAATCAGTATTTCTTAAAGTTCTTATCAACTTAATGAACCTCAACAAAAAGGTAATGATTTTTTTCTCCTTGTTGCTAATTATTTAACCTTAAATGAGGTTGGAGTAAATGTGTGATAAATATGTATGAAAGAGATGCCTTTAAAGATCATGAACCACCTTTCAATTTACACATATCTAGTATAATCATCACTTATTCATATCTCTCTTCACTTTCTCCTCATAATCTTTTTGGAGATAAGTCAACATGTGAAATCATCCAAGTCCTGATGGTGTATCCACAACTCACATCAAATGTTGATGATAACATTATAACATAACCATAATATTTTTCATACATGAGTCTCCTATAAATATTTTTCTCACTCTCACTTCTTTAGGTGGCTCAACAAGTATTGGGGACTCTAAAACCTTGAATTTCCTATATCATATTACTTTGTGCAAGCACTGATACTACTCTTGGGAATTCATGATAGTTCAGGAATTTTATTTTTTCAATATTATTGCAGTGTATTTGTGGTATTACTTTCCATTTTCTAAAAAAATATAGCAAATTAGTAGTTTTATCTTGATTGCCAATTCTACATTACAAATTTATTTAATCATCAAATGTCTCCTACTATTTTATTAAACTCTAATAGCACTCATTACAAGATTCAGAATACTCTGTCGCTTGAGTATTCTAGTGGAAAGGATCCTTGAAACCTCCCCTCATAGTCTACAAGATTTTCCTATGCCACTATTAGGATATTTTCAAGGTATGCTTTAGACTGACCAACTGCATTGACTCGCGACTCCTTGATTTATTGAGTGAAGTCCCAACTTCTAAAATCATTAACATGATTTAATTAGTGATTACCTCTAAAGTTTAAACAAGCTAGATTTGGATACTTCTTTACTCTAAAATTCAGTTAAGTCAACCCATCACTCTCATAAAAAAACTCTTCGGTAGTAGGAGGAGCCCCCTACTTTGGCTGACAAGCACCCCATACTCCCAGTTTTGTTCAAATTTTAGCGATGGGAGGCATTCACATCTTAATATTTCTTTGAGGGGGTTTTAACATTATATTATGAATGTAATCCATTTATATTAAATATTTTCATATTAAGTTATCATGCTTTCAACTGAACATACTTTAATATAAAAACATTCATCGTGTCTTTATGAATTTTCCTGTTTATCATTTTATGTGTTTCACTAGACATGCAAATGAATAAAATAATAAACAATGCATAAAGGAAATAAATTAGCTGACTGGTCTTGATCAATTAATATAGTTTGATCCATTTAAACTCAATGGATCAACCATGACCTAGGGGTATCATACCTGAGTCAGGTCTTAACTTATTAAGCAGCACTCTCTTGGTCCAGTGTTTTTCACTTCTTATCTAGTATACTCCCTCAGCTTGGCATGGTCCACATCTTACATCATCATCACTAAAATAAAAATCTACTTGAACATAGGTGATGGGGTCTTGGGAAGTGCAATATACATATAGAAACACTAATGGATGTATAATACATTATACATATTTAAATGAATAAGATGTTGCGCAGACCATCAAAAAAATTAATTAAATATTACAAACATCGCACACAATTAATAGATAATTAAATAAAATAAACTATACATGCAAGGTTGTTTACTTCTTAAGACCATACTATGGGTAAATTAAAAACTTGATAAAAATTAAAATGCAATAAATTTAAATTTGGGGGAATTTAATAAATTAAATGAATTATTTTAAATTCAAATAATTTAATTCAATTCGATCCAACAATTAATTTAATTTTTATTCTAAAAATTAAATTAATTTTTCAAATAATGAAATTATTATTATTTTTATCCAAAAATTAATTAATTAATTTTTTCTTATATTAAAAAAATTTCTCGGCCCCAGAAATGCCGCCCAGGCCCATTGAAGATCGGTCGAACCCATGGAGGCCCATTCTGGGCTGAGCATACCCCATGCAAGGTTGATGTGTTCCAAGTTAGTTAGACCGGCCCAAGCTCGTACAGGGCCGTGTTGGGTGGGTATAACCTAGTTTACTTGCAAGTCACTAAAAGAAGCACTAGAAGGGGTGTTGCAATTCAATGGAGATTGCACGCGGGACCAGAGGGACATGGGTGGGCGGTTCTTAGTCTGAGACTAAGGGAGGCCATTCGGTTCGACCTACTGTGGAGGGGTTCAGGCTTGCATGGTCGTGGAGTCTGTGACTGCGGAGGTTGATGTGATAGTGGATGATGTGGCGGTGGCCAGCCAGATATAGCTAGTGGTGTGCAACATGAAATGGGGTGGTGTCTAAAGAGGTGCGGCGATAGAGAGTGTTGCCCCGGGGGGAAAAGATTCCGATGACACGAGTGGGAGTTGCGGGTGATGACGCATGCAGACATGGTGGAGACTATCGCGGCTTCATCAGGTAGGACTCCAGTGACAGTCGCAACAGCGTGCCTTGGGTGCATGAAAAATCCAAAGGTAGCTGGGTGGGGTGTTCAGACAGTAGGTGGAAAGTGGTTCTAGGTCACGGGCTCAGCGAAAGGCACTGCATAGGATGAATTCCGATGATAAGCTTTCAACCCACAATGACGAGTGGTGTCGGTGTTTTTCCATCCAGATGTGGTTGGGGAGGTGGCGACACCAGGCGGCATCAATGCATGCGATGATGAGTTGTGGGTATTGGTGTGCAGCAGTTGGCATATGAGAGTGAACCCTGGGTGGTGAGGTTGGTATAGGCAGCTTGACGATCGGCATGGACCAAACGGTACAAACCACTTTGTACTATCTGTTTTCCTCTTATAATTTAGAGTAGCCTGCCTTATCTGACCAGATCTTGGAGGACTGAGATACATTCAGTATCTGACTATCTAGATTATACGGATGGAGGACCTGGACCTTCCAACCGCTGTGTTCCAAGCCTAGAAATTAGTCACTAGAGGGAGTTTTTTTTTACGTTTTAAAATTTCTTTTTTGCAGAAAACGGTTTGGTAATTTTTGTTTTCAAAATGTGGCGCAAAGGCGGCATCGCGGATGCCGCCTTTGTATTTCAGGTGAAAGATGGCATAGCGGCCGCCGCCTTTGCACTACCGCGATGCTGCCTTTCCCCTAACAAAAAAAAATTAAATTTTTTTATGTTTTGTTTTGTTTTGTTTTGTTTATATATTTATTTATATATATAATTCATAAAAAATGTTCAGAAGGATGCCGCCTTTCACTGAACAAAAAAATTATTATTTTTTAAAATTTTGTTATGATTTTTTGTTTTGTTTTGTTTATATTTTTATTTATATATATAATTCATAAATTTTTTAAAAATGATCAATTTAGAAAATTTTGTTTTTTTTGTTTATATATTTATTTATATATATAATTAATAAACAATGTTCCAGAAAAATAATTTATAACCTTTCAAAACGACCTACTTGAAAGTTAAAAATGTTTCAAGTACGTGACTTTGAAAGACTATAAAATATAAACCATAAGACCAATATAAAAAAAACTTTGAACATTGATTAAACATATAAGAAATTGTTGAAAACAAAAATCATAGTCTTTCAAAAATGTTCATGAAAAATAATTTATATGTTTATATTGGTCTTATGGTTTATATTTTATAGTCTTTCAAAGTCACATACTTGAAATATTTTTAATTTTCAAGTAGGTGGTTTTGAAAGCTTATAAATTATTTTTCATGAACATTTTTTATGAAATGATTTTTGTTTTCAACAATTTATTATATGTTTAATCAATGTTTAAAGTTTCATTTTATATTGGTCTTATGGTTTATATTTTATAGTCTTTCAAATTGACGTACTTGAAACATTTTTAACTTTCAGATAGGCGGTTTTGAAAGCTTATAAATTATTTTTCATTTCCATAGACATAAAAAATATAAATGAATATAAATAATCAATGTCTATGTCAACGGTGAGGAGATCCTATCCCACATGGTGGTCTAATAATAGGACGTCCGCGGTGAGATCTATGGGGAGTCTGATAACCTAAAGAGGTATGATACTCGGGCGCTGGAACGTCGACTGTCATATCCTCCACCTCTGTTCCAGTGGGATAAAATGTAAACTCCACCTCGTACTACCCTCCCGATCCCTCTCCCACTTCGATGGTAGAAGGACCGAAAATCATCGTATTGGGGAACAAATCATGTGGTGGAACTATACCCCAACTCTGCGATGGGTTTGGACCCCAAGGCTGCGATGACTATGGACCCAAAGTCTGCAATCCATATGGACCCCATGATGGAGAAAACTGAGGATATACCTTCAAAAAAGAGGGATCCCATGACAACTGAGGGACATCCTACATCGGCTCAGACTGAACTACTAGAGGGCCGACCTCTGCCTGTGGAATTGGTGAGACCTGACATGCAGGACGACGTTGTCTACGTCGCCGTGGTCGTGGATCCTCAGCACCAGTAGCTGCTGCAGGATCTTCCTCTGTGGCAGGAACCTGCTGTCTCCGTGCCGGACGCTCAAAGAGGCTCTCAGAAAACACATGGACAGATGACCTCAGCTCCAATGCTTGAGCATGAACGACTTCCCAGCTAAAGACTCTATCCTCAGCCTCATCACTTATATGAATAAGACTGTCTGTGTGACGCTCCTGTAAACATATTAAAAATGAATTAGAAAATAACTCAATAAATATAGTAACATAATTTAATTGACTTACAATCATATGCATCTCTCTGCCGGCTCGGGCAAGATACAGTATAGACTTCAGTCTATACCATGGCTCATACTCGTGTTGCGCTGAAAGAGAGAACTGCATCGTAGGAACTCCCTGGATACAAAACTCTGCGCGTTTGTGCCAACAGTCGAGAAATACAACATGTACTCGATGCCAGTCGTCATCCAGCCTCCCTGTCAGCGTCATCCCATGAAGTTGATCTGTCTGCCTTGGCGGTAATGGAATCTGCTGAGTCAAGAGAAACTGACGCATGATTCTATAAGGATAGTGCCACTCAAAAATATGAAAGTGAATGAGTGGCACTACAACCGTAACATCATCAGACCAACAGTGCAGTATGGAGGCAACTGGTCTATAACAGACCAGTATGGAACCCATGAAATCTGAAATAACATATTACCCTTGTTAGAAAAACTCTTAACTAAAAAAATGATCCTATTATTAAATTTTTTAGACAGTTATAGATTGTATATACATACCTGATGGGGTAAGACAAAGTCCAACTCAAGCCAATATACGGCCAAATCGTGTCTCGGAACCGCATTAAAATTGTGTCGCTGACACCACCTATAAAATACAACATCGATATTGATAAATAATGTGAAATTAAAGTCAATAACTTGTAGTAGCATCAGAAACTAATAGAAATGAGTGATCATACCAGCATCCACGCGGAGCGTCATGCAGCACTGCCATCTTGACTGGCGGACCAGCAAGATTAGGACAGAATGCAGGGATGTTCTCCCATGTCCACATCTGAACAAGGATGACGCATCCCTCGAGACCTGTGAACCACCTGTCGGATATCCTACATAATGCTCTGTATGTGTATGCCAAGCAGGCGGATCCCCAACTGTACATCCCTACCCGATCAAAGTCCTATAGCAGGGGTAGATACATCATGTGCACGTGCATCCCTAAATGGTCCGTACACATGGTCCCTCTAATAAGTCATAATATATATGCATGTGCATAATGCATCACCGTCTGCTCATCAGAATCATCAGCTAAAAGTGAAATCTGTGACTCCATCCAAGGCATAGATATTGATGCTCCATCGGTAGCACTACGATTGGACAAAATGTCAACGCCTAATAAGCGCTGAGTAAGGTCGGGCCAAGATGCCCGAGTGGATCCAATAACGGGTGTCCTCTGGATAGGAAGACCAATAAGCACAACCACATCCTGGAGGGTGATGGTCATCTCTCCCTCAGGTGGGTGGAATGTGTGTGTCTCTGGTCTCCACCTCTCCATGAGTGCAGCTAGCAGGTGATGTTCTACAAATGTAAAATCTGATACCGCAATACCATAGAAGCCAGCATGACACAAGTATGGTATAATGGTAGGAGGAGGCTCCGTGTGATGAAAATGGTGCACTCGACACACCCTAATCAATCGATCTGGACCACCCTCTATCATAACCTGTGAACAATGGGTAGCCTGCTGACTGAGTAGTATGGTGTCATTCATCTGCATATAAACAAATGAAATGAGTTGTATGTGTAAACTGTAAATATAACATCATGATTAGTAAAATATTATGATTTGTAGAATGCAATAAATGTCATGTTTATTCACAATGTTTTATGAAGTTTTATTTACCTAAAGAAAGGGGCATGTTTTCATGTTTTTCAAAGCATATTACTAAAGTTTATTAAGATCTGCTTTTACCTAGAATTGGGTGTTTTTTAAGATATGGTTTTATATATTTATATATATAAATCATTTTCTGTGTTATATAGATGTTTATTAGAAAATGATTTGATTTATAATTTATATATGATTGTCCACATGATTGTATGTTTGATGATTATTTTCTCAATCACATAATGTTTTGAAAACCGATGTAAAGGGAAGATGTTTTTGGGTTTACGGTTCATATTTTAGATTTTAGGATTTAGAGATCACGGTTTCAAATTATGCCTTTGGATATAGGATTTTTGTTTTTTTAACATTTTACGGTTTTGGTTAATGATTTGAGAAAACATTTTTAGGATTATGGTTTATAATGTTAGGATTATGGTATACAAAAGATGCTTTTGGGTTTAATGTTATGATTTTTAGTTTTGGGATTTAGAAAAATGAGGTAAAAGGAAGAGATAACAACATAAAACTTACAATATGAGAATCTCCTAATAACGACAATACATCATTGTGGCTTAGAGTGTGAACTTGACCCAACAATGTTAGGGCATCGTTTTCGATTATGACCTTGTTGATGACATATGGTGTATCTAAAACTCTGTCTTTGTTTTTGAGGCCAGTCCATCTCATTTCGCATCCTTCTAGCCTTCGGTCTCTCACGGGTACGCAACCGATTCATATTAGGTACTAGTATCGGCTGACCTTCAGGCATTGGGAAATAATGAAACTCACCAATAGGTGTCCATGGTGCAACATAATAGTTAGCAATGATTTTCATCCGGTACACTGGATAAACATATACTTCCCATGATATGTTAACAGAGACACATGCTGCGATGGCGTGTGAGCATGGAAACCGTAAGGCATGAAAGTTTTCACATTGACATTGCCTCATTTATAGTAATACCACCATTTTTCACCAATGCTATTTGTGGTGGGGTTCGACTTCTCTTGAACTTCAAATCAAGAGTCTTCTCATCGAAATAGGCAGACTTGATAACCAGAAAATTCTTCAATATTCTTTTCAATCTCTTGTTGAAAATGTATTCCATACGTTATCCCCAGATGTATTCCATCCGATGCTAGTTTTGGTCTATCAACAAAGTACTTCATGCAACGATATAATGTCTCATAAACTAGGGAAGTTATAGGTATCTTGTGAAGCCCTTTGAAGACACCATTGATGCACTCTATAATGTTGGTGGTCATGTGTATGTACCTCTTCCCCCCATGATATGCCAATGTCCATTTCTCTTTTGGAATTCGCATCATATAATCGTAAAATTCTTCATTAACCTGACGGATTTGTTTGAAACGTTATTTAAACCGTCATTGATCTGACTCATATGCTACACAAAATAGATGATATTTTAAATGTTTTGAATTTATCTTTACATTGATATACAAAAGAATAACAAATACAATACGTACCAAGTCTGGTGATTGCCTTCTTCATCGGTTCATTGTGGAATTTTTTATGCAAGTAGCTAGAAATGTGTCTAATGCAGAACCGATGATGTGCATTTGGGTAACTCCATATATCAGGATCCGCATTGATTGCCTCATTAATTTCTCAATGCCGATCAGATATCAAACAAACACCCTGAATGTTGGGAAAATGGTTGCTGATACATGCCAAGAACCAACTCCATGATTCATAGTTTTCTTTCTCTACAATGAGAAAGGAAAGCGAAAGAGGTGAATAGTTTCCATCTTGGGTGGCCACAATCAACAATACACCCTTGTATTTTCCATACAGAAATGTTCTATCAATCTGAATAAACTGTTTGCATAAACGAAATGCGGAGATACAGGGAATGAATTCCCAGAACAACCGATGAAATTGAACATGAGATGGATCAAGTCGGTTATCGTGAGACACATGTTTGTTTGTATCCAGATAGAAGAAAAATTGGTTATGATGCCTCAATATGGCTAGCAATTGCAGCAACACCTGATATGAGTCATCCCAATCACCATAGACCTTCGTAATTGCCTTCTGTTTCTCCATCCATGCCTTATTATAAGAAATCTTATAACCAAATGTCTGTTGAATCCTCTCTTGAACAAGGGATATTGGAAAATTTTAACATGTCCGAATCATCTCAACAACAACGGATGAAACAAATTCTGCATCCAATGAGGTATGATCTTGTGTGAGGCTTGGCTGAACGCAAGTATGAGCCGCCTTAGTCCTCGAGATTCTCCAACCTCCAAATGAAATGTCTGGAATCGCCCTCAATCGAAATCTACAATCATCCCCATACTTCTCACACTGTATGGCATATTTTTTATGGTCTGATTCATAAAATACATAGCTACAGTTCTTCTCAATGTGAAATATCTTTAGCGTACGTTTTAATGCATCTTTACTTGGAAAATTCCTTCCAACATATAATTTTTTGTCCATCTCACTAAACCTATCTCGTATAACTCCGAGAAACTCAGTTGCCGGTGTGAGAACATTATCTTAAAATTTAGGCACACGTGTCATTACTTCTGACCAAGATGCAAAGAGCGGTGGATGATTTATTGTAGGTTGAGCCTACTGTACAACTAATGCATTTCTCTAAACTTCTGTTGTTCCTTCCTCATCAACACTATTATCACCATCTGTTTCGTTATTACGAAACTCCTCATCAGATGTCGGGTTAACATGTATATTTGGGAGATCAAGTGGGTTTTCCTCTTCTGCATCATTTGGAATAGTCTCAACTTCATGGGGCGGACTATCTTCAACGACTCTTGTAAGTCTACTTCTTTGTACAATTGGATGTTGTTGTTGTACAATAGAAAAATCAACATATAACTCCATCATGGTACCATCTGACCATTGAGAAAACAAATTAATTGTTTGGATCCATTGCACATCATCAACCAATGGAAAAGCTAGATGCCACAATGTTGATGGGAACTACAAATGTCTATAACTCATTGACTTGATCTTTTGATCGGGTCCTAGATTTAATGAGCCATGAATTCTATCTTAAAGGTCACTTAGGGTTACACAATCAGTTGTGCTAACCACTGTTATTGGTTGTGTACTGTAAGAAGCTCCTTGATCAGTTTGAATAACCTCCCCATAGTAGTACACACAGGAAAACATTACGCTCTACATAAAAAAAGTTTTCTGATCAAGATTTTGATAATGTAAGCGACATTCAGAATAATGGTTACCAATATAATATTTATTAATCCAACTTATTTTTAATACGTAGTTTAATTACCTCACATTCAAATAATAACTATTACTTCTAAACTATACAATATCTATGATACTTAAATTTTAAAAGATCTTATATCCTAAAGTAGGATATTTCTTAGTACACTTTTTAATTAGTTAATCATTCTTCAATAATTAGTTATTCCTTAATAAAT
This sequence comes from Viscum album, assembly GCA_963277665.1. Classification (NCBI taxonomy): domain Eukaryota; kingdom Viridiplantae; phylum Streptophyta; class Magnoliopsida; order Santalales; family Viscaceae; genus Viscum; species Viscum album. Next base: position 1,705,877,503 of record OY728129.1, read on the forward strand.
TATTAATTAGTTATTCAATAACATAGTAGAGTTAAAATATAAATAAAATAGAGTTAAAAAATAAATAACACCATGTTTCGAGTTTCTCGCCTTTCTTGCAGTGAATTGGATATCAAAATTTTAGAAAACCCGCTGTCACACGAGTTTTCTAAAATTTTGATATCCAATTCACTACAATAAAGTCCAAAAGCTCGAAACATGTTGTTATTTATTTTTTAACTCTATGTTATTTATATTTTCACTTTAACTTCATGTTGTTTTTTAACTACATTTTTTTAACTCCATGTTGTTTTTTAACTCCATGTTATTTAATATCATTTGAACTGTAGTTTTATTTTTAACTCAATGTTATTTATTAATTAATTTCTAATTAATCATTCCTAATAATAACTATCAACATCATTACTAAATTATCAATTTATCATTTTTTTCTTAGATATTTTAGTAGTTTATACAGAAATATGCATATCTTAAGAATATCCCCTGGGAGTATCAAACCAGAATGCAGCAAGGCCCATTGTCGTGCACTAGTTCCCATTCGAGTCTAGCTCAAATTGGTGTTTTCGGGTTTTACCCCTAGGTGCATCTGTGCCAGAGCCACATTCACTTGTTTGTATCCAGACAAGGATTTGATTTCTTAGATAACATAGTCTTTATGCTACCAAAATTTCATTAAAAGAATCCTAAATTAATTTTTACTAATGATAATTATAATTTCTAAATATATATAACTAATTAAACAATATAATAAACAAAAAAAATTTAAAACTGACTAAACTACTAAAAAATTAAAATATTTAACTATAAACAATTCAACTAAATAAAAAACATCAAATTTTAAAAAATATTTAACTAAAAACAATTCAACGAAATAAAAAACATTAAATTAAAAAACATACCTCTAAAAGATTTCCTAAAATTTTAAACCGCCTTTGCTGCAAAAGAGAGAAAATGAGAGCTAATGGGTGTTTGGAAGTGAGGAGAAGGAGAGGGGGGTGCTGCCCTTTTATAGGGCACGGAGGTAAAGGCGGCACCCACGGGTGTCGCCTTCGCCACGTCAGCGATCCGCGCCAGCAGTGCAAAGGCGGCATCTGCGATGCCACCTTTGCACTGGATTTTGAATTTTTTTTACCTAACTGTTTTCTGATTTTTTTAAAAAACGTATAAAAAAACTCTATTAGAGGGGGAGGGTTGGGTGACTTTCTAGGGAAGCTACTAGAGAATAAGACCAATTCTTAAATTTCCCTATTTCTTTTAATATTACTTTAGATTTCAAAGGTTAATATGCCCACGTTTCTTTATATTAAAAATAAGAGGTTTTGTTTATACATGAAAAACAACACCCCACTATCCTGATTTTCAAAAGCCTATTAATAGGTTTTTTTACTCTCTAATCAATAGGTAATTGAAGGGCGTATGAATCTCCCCTTTAACTTGTCATTTAAAAAATAGTATTATTATTTAAAGAATAATAATAATAATTCAAAAAACTTGTAGATTTTTATCCCATCGGATGGAGAATACTTTTCTGGTAGAAACCTTGGCTGGAAAGTATTGGGTTACCAGAAAATGGGGTTTCAACAAAAAACCACGAAAAACCAGAATCCAATAAAAAACACATATAAAATATACATTTAAAATTTTAATACTTGAAATCAAACCACAAATTATCCATAATTTTTTACAATTTCTATAACATGGCCATCCGAGATTGGATCATAACGTGACCAGATTAATTAGGACCAAATTAAATCTATATACTTAGATTTAAGGAAATTTTAATTTTCTTGGATCATAAAATTCACATGATCTCTCTAATACCAATTATTGGTACCTGGGCATGAAGAATAATCCAGTGGGATGGGGATTTAAAAAATTTCATCACCAAAAGGATGAAACTTCATTGTCTCTAGTGATCCTAGCCCTGGTAGAGGTCAGAGGATCTTTCATGAATATTTCAAAGAACAAAAATAAATAAATGAGTACCTCATTCAATTCAATGGTGTGTTCGACTACAGATTATTGTTGACAATCATTTCTCGAAGTATATGAGATCAAACCCCTATATATAATACATAAATTCTTTAAGAATCCATTTAGACATTTATCATCAAATTTTGGGTGCGAGCAAAGATCTCTAATGATTCCATCGAAGTCACGACGATCACCTCGATCTCGTGCCTTTGATTCACAAAGGCATTCTTGGATCGATTGATCAGACATATCCTTTCTCTATCTAAAACATGGGAGGATAGTGGAGCTCTCAATTCCATTATAATGAATAGACTATGGAATAGAGCTCCTCCCCTACTTATATAGTGGATATCCAAAATACTCGAAAAGGGTTCCCCGACCCCTAGAAATAAAACACCCACTAAATAAGTAATAAATGATCCTTTATGATGAACTAACTATGTTATAATGTCATTTATATTTTATCACATGATTTTAATATATATTAAATATATTACATGATAAACTCAACTCATTATTCCTATTAATATTCAATAAACCTTGAATATTAAAATAATATTCATTCATATAATATTTTTCTTGTATTCACTTAATACATTGTGAATACTTTTAATAAATAAATTAAACCCAATTATTTTATACTTTATTGATAATGAATTTATTTATTCATTGGTGATCAATTACTTTGAAAACTCTCAGACCCTGTGGTGGGACCCACCATGTCCAATATTCCTCTTGAACAGAATAGGGTAGACTCATGAATACACTATTGTGTGTGACCCTCTAGGAAATTATCTTGATAGAAGTTAATACTATTCATAGACAAAGAGTGGAGTCTATCAACCCATCAATGAACCTAATAGGATAAGGAAAATTCATAACAACAACAAACTTTCTCATGAAAATGCATAATGTAATATAATCTCTCTGTATCATGATATATGATAAATCCAGATGCACACTTGTATTGTCTTCCTTTCATGTTTTATTATATTTTGATCTAACTAGATAGAAATACCTTCGACTACCTTGGTCTAGGATTTATGAAGGCACTACCATCCTGATCAACTAGGCCTGAGATATCACTTCCCCAACTTGAAAATGAAAAATTCTATCTTGACCATTCAACCAATGTCATACCACCAATGATGCACCTAACACAAGCTACCTCTCCACAACTTCAATATCATGGTTTTTTAATTACATCAAAGTACATAATAAAATAGTTTACACTGATAATGATCTTAATTTAGGAGACCAATACATATGTTCATAGATAGGAATCACCAATGACACCTAAAAAATGTTGTGTTTCTATTGGCGGGTCATTCCACATAATCTCACCTACTAGAGTTCACCTAGTGAAAACTTCATGAGAAGAAGTCTCAATGGTTATGAGCCCCCAACACCTTATAGTCAGAAAAAATTGTGTTCAGTCGGTATGATGTATCTAGACCATATGAAATATGCTTAAGATTAATTTCATAGTATTTCAAGGTTCACATTATAGCATGAGAAATTCTATAGCCTTTTGATACGATAAATAATCTATGAAAATTACCATTTGAATAGTGTACATAGAAATATAAACACTATAATGGTAATTTTATATCATGTATAACTCATTGTATACATGGTATGAAAATTAAAAATTACTGATCAAATTGGGTCTACGGAACCCACCATTACAACACCCCCTTACACTAGATCCAACTTTCTAACTATCATTGCTAGATCTCACATGATAAGATCATGTTTCTACTGAGTTATGGATTTAATCATGGGCCTGTCACATCTCCATTACATGGCTATTTTTCTATCTGCAACCTCACCTCCTTGAGCAAGACTTATCAAGAGATATAAAGCCCGAGTATATATCCTTTTTTCCACTGTCAAAACTTGACATCTTTTCTAGTACAAGTAGTAGTATTATCATAATTAAAATTATGATAAAAATTTATGTAATAGGTGTTATTCCAAGAATTAATTTTTTTTACATATTTGACACTTCTTCTTTATCTGCCTTAGAAGCCTCAATGCACTCATTATTTGTATACATGGATAAAAATAGCTATAATGAGATTGTCATGCTCATCACCTTGGCCTAACTGTGATATGAGATCATATTGATCTAAGGGAAGATTAGTTTGTGCCCCATTTTAACTAGTATACCTTTCTATCTTACTACCAAGTACATATCCTTTATACTTCACCAAGTACAATTGGATAGTTCTAACTTCTTCTTGTATAGTTCTCCAGGTTGAAACTAATATTTTTCTATTATAAAATATATGTTGAAAATATAATTTCTTATACATATCATGGAATATGTGATTGATCCATCTCATAAGCATATGAAATTCAAGTCACCACATTAATCTCCTCCTATGTCCCATAAATGTCTATTTGGAGAGATTTATTCCATGTGACATTGGTAACAATTCTCTCTTGAATCGTTCTAACTTGTATTTTCAATACCTTATTAGTACATGTACTATTGACTAGGTCTAATAAATCGTTAGATATATATCAGTAAATATCATTCCCCTGAACTTAGGTTTATACTTTAATTCAAACCCTAGAGAGTTAATTTCATTCTATTCTTAATTAATTGTAAGACTGATATATGTTTTTCATATGTTTTCTAACATATTTTACTTGGAAAATAATAGAACTCCCACTAACCACTTGTAGACACACAGAAACAATTCATTCAAAATGAATATTTTATGATTTTTTTTCTTAATTTAATCATAAACCATATTTTAGTAACTTTAACCCCTTATTGGAATTATATGGTGTCACCATCCCTTTCTAGTTGCATCGTATAGACACCTTCCATGATTAGTGGTCTTGATATCTGATTCTTAATAAAATGATCATAGGAATTATATATGAAAAGTGTAATTCTAATGGATTGAGGAATAATTAATTTTTATTACCAATCAAGCCTCATTGGTACCACACTTGTACCATCCATTATATTTTTAGTTGAATAACCACCATAGTATTCAAAATAATAAGAAACTATACTTTGATACATGAAATCCATTATTGAATTTTAATTTATCTTTTCAATCTTAGTTTTTTTCATATACTGCATACTTTTAGAATTTATTATTCTCAATGAATAAAGTATCACAAACCATGGTGAATGTAAAACAATTACCATGGTTTTATCCTTACTATATAGTACATGTCTGTAGAACATTCATTTTCCACATGCTCTTGTTGAACTTTCTCTTATGCCAATTAGTTGTGCACCTCTAGTATTGACTAAATCCAAGTCAAAATTTCTACCACTATCACAAATATATATGTGTAACCTTTTATATAAATATATTCTAGCACTTGAATATAAATTTTCTATCTTATGGATTTCTGTAATATCCTTTGAAAACTTTAGGATAATTACTTTCAATGCACATTATATTTTTCTTGATGAAAGTTTGTTTATATCCTAACAAAATATTTGAATATAAATACATGTTCTTATAAAATAAAGGATTTATATCATATTATAACTCATATGATATCCATTTTTCATTATAGTTGACATATGGTTATGAGATAATGCCTCTATTTGTGTAGCATCTCTCAAAAAACAATAGAAGTTTCTACAATGCATATATGTTTCAACATTGATGATCCTTTTTCTTATATCATGAATCTGATGTGTATAAGGAAATGTGTATTTAGGAATTACTCCATGCTACATTTAAATAATTAATTTTTTCATGTAATACTCACCATCAACCCTACTTATTAACAACATATCTTTGATGTGGTTAAGGTAATTGTTATGACTAAAAGGGGCCTATATACCTTGAGAGGGGGTTAATCAGGGTATGAATATTATTTTTCAAAATTCTTCCTGCCCCACTAGATCTTGACCTCTTTATCACAAGGGTCAATTTTTTTGCACCTGTTTGTTTATTATGATCACATATTTTATTATTTTATCTGATGATGATGCTTTGAATGCAAAGTAGGGAAGCAATCAGGAAAACATAGAGATTTTTAATTGGTTCACCCTCATTGGGCCACATCCAAGGAGCATACAACGATAATGTGCCGCTGTACCAAATCCATTAAAGCTCACTTCCAATTTACAATGTTTGGGCTAGTTCACTTCTATGCCCAGAATCACTAACTTTAAAATGTTTAGGGTTATCTCATTGCTTTCCCAAGGGTCACTACCTATTTTTCTCTCTCTGGATCACTACTGTTAGAAAGGATCACCTTTTTCCTCTTCCTTTGATCACTGCTCTGAAAAGGATCCACTCATAGTTTATAGACCTGTAGGTCTCTTCATTATCACAATTAAATTAATCTTTATCTATATATAGATGATTTGTTGAAGTTCCACTTTCATATATTGATGAATAAAACTTTACCATGGATGTACTGGGAAATCTTCCAACTTTTGCACAGCCCTAGAATGTCCGACATGCTTCTCCAAGCCTGGTGTGCTTCTCTATACCTGGCGTGCTTCTCCAAGACTAGTGTGCAAGTTTCACCAAACTACTTGTGAGACACTCCCTTATCCAACTCAGAACTTGGGAAACTCACACCCTTTTATGACCAATATTGGAACACAACTATTAACTGGTACACAACTTCTGAATATCTTTATACTTGATCTACCAAACCACCACTTGCATGACCAAACCACCTGTGTGACTGGAGATCAAATTTTCTCTAAGTTTTGAGCTTCATGCACAAAAATGAGGAGGGGTAGCCTACTATTTATAGGCATTTTGGGCACCCTGATCATCGCACACAAGTCTTCTCCCGATGTGCAAGTCCACCCACCCTAGTCTTTGTCGCCCTAGTCACCTTGCACGCCCAAACCAAAACTTAGGCACCCCTATTTCCTTTTCCATATTTTTATGTTCTAGTATTGAAAAACATATGGCACACAACTTTCCAATCCTCTAAGAAACTGGCACACAATTCCCTTTTACAAAAACAATTTTCTTCATTTTTTGATTTTTAGGCTCAAAAATTTGGCAAACACTAGAAAATGGCACCACCTTGTATCTGCTCTTTTTATACCACCTCCAGATCATTCATTACTTTGTTGAGGTTCTTCTGTCAATAAAGGATTTTCAAAAAATCTATTTAACTTGAAAACTCACTTTGTAAACCCCCTTTTTCAACAAATTTGAACATTGAGACCCACTTTTTCAACAAACACAACACGGAGGCCCACTTTGTAAACAAACACAATCACCTCAAAAATGCTTCAATGATACCTTGAGGGATTTTTGACCAAAAATAATGTGAATTTAGAAATTACTCCCTACTATATTATATTGATTGATGAATACTTGTTCAAGATATTCTCTGGCACGTGGACCCAAAGAAACTCATATCTTATGACCATGAATATATCATACTTCACTTTTAAATTACTTAATAACACCTAAAGGAATCTTATGAAGTATATTTAAGACTACCTTACCCCTATAATAGTTCATACTCTCTAGCTGAAATAATTATGAAAGCTCTGTGGTGTACCTTTATTTCTAATGGCTTCTTTATCCAAAACTAAGTACATAAGTGTGTAGATCATACCTAATTTATTTAACTCTAAATTTTCTAAAACTATACTAGGTATATCCTTGAAAACTACTTATTTTTTTTTTAAAATTTATTATCTTTCCACAAATGAGTATAACTATGTCTTACATTTTATATTCATTAGGTATTTCAAATGATTCATTCATCACTAAACTATTGGTTGAGTATTAAACATCACAAAAAATATTAATTAAATAGATGGAATAATGTATCCTTATTTCCAATGGACATGTGAGATAAAGTTTTTAGTTATACTTAGTAAAATTTATACTAGAATCATTAAACTTGGAAATTAAAATTTACGTACTTCTCACCACTAACTTAGGAACCACCCTTTCTCTACCGCTTGAAGAATTCACCTTACTTATTGTAATATTTCAATATTTACTTGGTTAATTTATTTTAATACACATATATAATATAAATATTGTATTTAATACCCAAAAATTATGATAGAAACATCACATACAATTGATGAATATACCTGAAGAAGAAGTGACTACTTGGTTCTTCTATTCAGTTCATTGCATCTAATCTTCCATATATTTATATCGTGACATGTAAAGAAAATAACCACATATTTAATAAATATTTTCTTTTAAGGTCATTGAGAATATTTCTTTAGTTTCACTATTTCTATTTTTATTTTCACCTTATCTTTCAACTTGTTCATTATAAGAACTAAAGATCAAGCTTTCTTCAAGTTCTTATCAACTTGGAGAACCTTACTGTAAAGGTAATGAATATTTTTCTCCATACTCATCATTTTTTAATATTAAATGATACTGGATTAAATGTGTGATAAATATGTAATAAAATCATGTCTTGAAATATCATGATAAACCTTTCAATTTATACATATCCAGTATGATCATCACTTATTCATATCTCACTTCACTTTCTCCTCGTAATATTCTCAGAGATGAGAAAACATGTGAATTAATCCATGTCTTAATGTTGTATCCATAACTCACATCAAACATTGATGATAAAATTATGAAATGACCATAATATGTGTCAGACATGAGTCTCTTGTAAATATTTTCCTTACCCTCGCTTCCTGCGGTGGTTCAAAAGGTATTGGGGACTCCATCACCTTGAATTTCCTATATCATATTACTTTGCGCAAGCACTGATACAATTATTCTAAATTCATGATTGTTTGTAAATTTTCTTTATCTAATATTATTACAGTGTACTTATGGTATCACCTATAATTTTCTACAAAAAAAAATATAGAAGATGAGTACTTTTATCTTGATTACTGATTATACATTACCAATTAATTTAATCATCAAATACCTCCCACTATTTTATTGAACTCTAGTATACTTCACTAATAGACTCGAAATACTCTATCGTTTGAGTATTCTAGTGTTAAGGATCCTTCAAACCTCACCTCATAGTCTACAAGCTTCAGATACACCACTACTCGGAGAGTTTCAATGTAGGTTCTAGACTAGACAACTGCATTGACTCACAACTCTTTGACCTATTGAGTGAAGTACCAAATTCTAAAATCATTAAAATGATTTACCCAATGCTTTCCTCTAAAGTTGAAACATTATATATTTGTCTACTAATTTTCTACCAAAATCAGTTAATTCAAACCAAAACTCTCATAAGAACTCCTCAGTAATAGGATGCACCCTCAAATTTGGATGATGAGCACCCTGTACACCCAGTTTTTTTCAAATTTGAGTGAAGGAAGGAATTCATGACTTAATATTTATTTAAGGGGTTTTTAGTGTTACACTATGAATGTAATAAATTTCTATTAAATATGTTCTTACTAAGTTTCAATTCTCACAAGTGAACATGTGTTAATAGAAAAACCATCATCACATATTTATGAATTTTTCTATTTATTATTATATGTGTTTCTCGTAGACATAAAAATGCATAAAATAATAGAAAATGCATAAAAAAAATAAATTACATTAATTGTCTTGAGAATTTAATATTGGTTGATCTATTTAAACTCAATGGATCAACCATGACCTAGGGGTATCATACCAGATTCAGGTCTTGACACGTTATATAGCTCACCCCCAGTCCAATGTTTTTCAATTCTTGTCTAGTATGATACCTCGTCTTGGCATAATCCATGTCTTACATCATCATCATAAAAATAAAAATGTAATCATGTGAGGGGTAAGGGTGCACTTACTAGAATAGAATACATGAACCCTGAAGGGCCAAACTGGGGATTTTTCACACAGAACTTGAAATCAACATAATCGAACATACAAGAAGAAAGAATCAAATAAATAACCAAGAACATAAGGATTTGCATGCTTCAATCCTACCAGGACCTACATGAACAACAATAACACCACCCACACACACATTTTATTAATGCTCAAAAGAAGAAATAGATTTACATCATACATGGATAAAGAGAGTGATAGAAGCATCAAGATGATAGTACTGAAAAATGATAAGAACAAAATGTAAAGAACTTATGATTTTAGATGCAAAGAGATTCGTAAATCCTGATCTCTTATAAAATTCATCAAACTACTATACTAAATCTATGTGCTCTATAAGTATCTACTAGTTTTGAAATGATCCTTACTCAGGTACTCAACCAGGAATCTTCTTGAATAAGGCGCGTCATTGTTGAAGATCCACCAGTAGCGGTACACCAACAGTGTACCATGTATAATGGAATGCACATAGACTTAATATAGAGAAATTGGAATCTCTGAGATATTTTTTGAGAACCAAAACTGAGAGTGAGAGCACACCAACAGCCAGAGAAGAAATCTTGACCAAATATCGAAGAGATGAGGGAGAAGGGGGTTATCAATTCCCCCTAACAACAACTATCCCTTGAAGATATCCATGCAACCAATGAGGATAACACATCCAATATGAATAGAAACCAAATGGTGCAAATGAGTTCACCTAACTAGGTGGTTGGTAAGCATCGCAAAAGAGGTAGGTTATATTAGTGACCAGGAAACAAGTATGAAAGGATCACCATGGTGTCATGGGAAAGCAATGTGGGCCGAACATATAAACCGAAGGAACATGACCACACAGGAGGCCCAAATACCAACAGAATTTAAGAATCCCAATAAAAAAGATCCAATATAATTGAGCAATAAAATTAATTTTCACAATTTTTCATGCATGAAAATTAACCAACTAAAAGTGGAAGAATAAAAACAACACAGGCATTTAAATATGTAAACAAAAATGAATACCATAATTCAAAAATATTCACCATTTTCAATTAAAATGGGAAATGTTCATACACCTAAGGTTATAGAATTGGAACCAAATTCATTCTATCTAGGAAATATTTAAATTTAGACAATACCATGGATTTAGTCAAACTATCAGCTGGATTATCTTCAGTGTGTATCTTATTGAAACACACAGTTCTAGATTCTATAATATCTCTAATAAAGTTTAGTCTAATGTCTATGTGTTTAGATTTACCGTGAAAAAATAAATTTTTGGATAAATATAGGTCATATTGACTATCATAATATACAAAAACAACAAAATTATAAAGGTTAATTTCACCAGAAAAACCTTTCATCCATAAGGATTCCTTAACAACTTCAGTTAAGGCTATATACTTTGATTTTTTGGTTGAAAGGGAAACCACAGACTGCATGTTACACTTCCAATAAATAGAACCTCCACAAGCAGGTAAGACATAACCGATCAAGGATTTTCTAGTATCAATATTCCCTATATAGCCAGCATCTACATATCCAACTATTAATTTAGAAGTATCCACATTTTTACCATAACACAATGAAAAATTATATCTATAAGACAAATAATGAAGAATCCATTTCAGGGAATTCTATTATGGATTCCCTATAGTAGTCATAAACCTACTAAGGGTGAAGATTGAAAAGGAAATGTTAGGCCTAGTGAAGATCATGGAATACATGATACCGCCCACTATATTAGCATAAGGTATTTTAGACATAAACGAAACATCATTAAAAATGGTAGGAAGTTTTGTCAAAGAAAATTTAAAGTGTTTTCCAAGAGGTACACAGACAGGTTTGAGATATTCAAACAGGTTTATTTTGATAATATTTAAAATATAAGTGTGATGTGATAAATAAAGCAGTTTATTAGGCATATCCTTAATTATTTCAACACCTAGAATTTTTTTATCTACACCCAAGTATTTCATTTAAAATATGAATTTTAATTGAGATTTTATAGTAGTAATGTGGCTCATGTTTTTGTAAGTAATGATAATATCATCAACATATAATAAAAAATAAATCTTATAGATTTTAATTGATTTAAAATAAAAACAAGCATCATATTGGATCATAGTAAATTGGTTATCAAGCATAAAATAGTCAAATTTATTATGCTATTTCCTTGAGGATTATTTTAAACCATATGATGATTTATTCAAAAGAAAAACTTGATTTGATTTGAATTATTTATACTAACCATAAGGAGGATTCATGTAAAGATTCTAATTTAAATCACTATGAAGGAAGGAGTTTTTAACATCAAGTTATTCAATTGAAGGTCACTATAGGTTGCAAAAGAAAGTAACAACCTAATTGAATAATTTTTAACGACTAGGAAAAAAATTTCAGAATAGCCCATTCCTTCTCTTTAAAGGAATACCTTAGTAACTAGTCTTTATTTGAATTTAATTTTATTTCCAATAGTGTAGTATTATTTCCTTTTCTAAATCCAATTATAACCAATTACTTTAGAATTGGTTGGTTTATTTACAATAGACCAAGTGTGATTTTTTCATAAGTAATACATTTCTTCATCCATGGAAAAGGCCCAATGTTTAGATTTTCTTTCATTAGGGGATTTCTTTATAGTTATGAGGATCATCATCAACTAGATCCTAGGATACATGAAAGGAATAAGAGGCCATATCATATTGGATAAACCAAGGAGGAGGTCTATGAACTCTCTTAACTCTATCTCGGGTCAATTGATAGTCTCTACTATTGGAAGGAGGTTCTGTTTTAGAATATGAACCAGAACTAGAGTCAGAATCATCCTGGGTAATAGGTTGTGGATCATGTGGAGTGGGATAGACAACAACCTAAAACTAAACTAGTGGCTTTGTTTCTTCAACACATTCCAAGGATGGATCACTATTTTCAGGTGTGATATAATTGGATTTGGGATAACGTGAATCATGTAACACCACATTCATACTTATGATGCACTTTTGGTAACTGGGTTTATTAACCCAAAGTTTATAATCTTTTATAGACTCAGGATACCTTATAAATATGCATTTTAAGGGATCTTGGTTCAAGCTTATTAGTCTTAACATGATCATAAACAGTGTATATGAAGACTCTTAAGTAGAAATAAGAAGATGGATTACCATTCCATAATTATTCTAGGGTTTTAAATTGATTGGAATAAGGACACCTATTTTTAAGGTAGACTTCCATGATATAAGCCTCTACCCAGAAGGATTTATGGATAACCAAGCATGAAATAATTCTTAAGACTCTTTATAAAATAGTTATATTAATTATTTATGCAAGACCATTTTGTTGGGGGGGGGTTACCTAATAGTTAAGTGTCTTTTAATACCCTTAAAATCATAGAATTGAATAAACTCAGTGGATAGGTACTCTAAGCCATTATCTATTCTCATTGATTTGATTTTCCTACTAACCTTATTTTCAACTAAAACTTTCCAAGTTTTAAAGGTTATAAAACTTAAAATTTATTTTTTAGTATAGAAATCCAATATTTTCTTGAGAAGTCATCTATAAAATAACAAAATAAGAGCCTCCACCATGGGAGGTAGTCCTAGTTATTCCCCATATATAAAAATGTATGTATTCTAAGGGGCCAAAAGATTTAAAGTTGGACCTATTAAAGGTGACTATCTTAGCCTTTCCCATCACACAATATTCAAAAAAGGAAGGTTTCTTGGTGCGATGTAACTCAATAGCCCTTTCTTGTTGAGTTATTATAGACCCTTAGAGATTACCCAACCCAATATCCTATTCCATGGTATATTATTATCAGTATTAGTGGTATAGAAACTACCTAATTGAATTTAATGTGTATTTCCATTCAAAAATATACATAACATTAATGTGATATACCTTTATGATACTTCTAGATCCTTTGGAGATTTTTTAACAGTCTTTTTCAAAACTAAAAGTGAATCCATTTTGGTCTAGAATACCTAAGGATATCAGGTTTCTATAAAGATTGTGAACCCACCTAACATCAAGAAAAGTGATGATGGAATGGTCATCTAATTATTTCAAAATAGAACCTCTTACCTCTACCTTATAGCTCTTAATATTCCCTAAGAGGACATCTTCTTATACCCTCTCTACCAATTCTAGGAATGAATCTCTAAAAGGACACTTGTGGAATGAGCAGCTTGAGTCAAGGACCCACTCATGATTGAGATCATGGATAAACACATTTAACACTTTAGTTGTGTCATAACCAAATTCCACTAGAAGGGACTGGCCAGTGGGATGATAATTTTCATGTTCTTGTATAAGCTTCCTACACTCAGGCTTAATGTGCCCGAGCTTACCACAATGAAACCAAAAATATTTTCTTTCCCTAGAATTATATCTAGCTTTGGGTTGATTTATATTATTTATTTAATCCTTATTAAACTCTATCTTTTTACCTTTGGACTGTGGTCTACCCCTAGTAAACAAGCTCTCCACCTCACTTTTTATTCTAGGTTTAGAATGTAATTCTTTAGTAAGAAGGGAATACTTAACCTCTTCAAGGGTTAAGGGGTCATGTACATACATCACGGTCTCTACTAAGGTGTTGTAGGCATTATCTAAAGAAATTAGAAGGATCATTTCTTTATCATCATCATCAACAGTTACATTTATGTTGGATAGATCTAACATAACTTTGTTAAATTCATCTAAACGGGCCTTAATTGAACTACTAAGTTTCATTTTAAATGTGAAAATTCAATGTTTTTTATAAATCTTACCAACTAAAGAAGTTTTCATGTATAAACTTTTCAAGTTTAATCCATATAACAGTAGAAGTAGATTAAAAAAAACTTCCTTGAGAACTTTGTCTCCTAAAGAAAACAGTAGATAACTATGTGATTTAACTAAAAAAATAGGGGACACATCTTAATATTCAGTGATATTATGTTCAGTTTCATTTATAGTTACAATAGGTTTCTTAGGACAGAAAAGGGCATCAGTTAAGCCTTGTTGAACCAGTAGGTCTCTCATCTTAATTCACCCAAGATTAAAGCCAGTATCTCTATAAAATTTCTAGATTTCAAAGTTATTTGTTGACATTTTTACCTAAATGAGTAGATACCGAGTTCTTATGAAAAACTTTAAGCATACACCCCTAAAAACTGGCCAATCTCAAGGGTAAACTATTCTTATCCAACTAGATTTTAAATACAAAGGAATTAATAGGGATGACGATGGATATAATCACAAATAGTAGATAATATAGGTGATTTTAAAATAGATCTAAATGCATAAATTAATACAAAAACTAACATTGAAAGCAAGAAATAAGATCAACAATAAAAGAGAAACAGTGAGGCTCTGATACCACTTTGTGAGGGGTAAGGGTGCACTGACCAGAACATAACACATGGACCCGGAAGTTCCAAACTTTGGATTTTGTTCATTGAAGTCAAAATCAATAGAATCAAACAAAAAAGAAGCAATAATCAAATAAAGAACAAAGAAAATAAGTATTTACATGTTTCTATCCCAATGGGACCTACATTCATGAAAGGAAAACCACCCAAATACATGTTTTATTAATGCTCAAAAGAAGAAATAGATTTACATTATACAAGACTAAAGAAATAGTGACAGAAGCATCAAGATGGTAGTACTAAAAAACTAGAAGCCTAAGATATAAATAACTTATGATGCTAGACATAAAGAGGTTCGATAGTCTTGATATATTCTAGCCATTGTCGAAATGATGTACCGAATCTACATGCTCACTAAGGATCTACCAATACTAGAATGATCCTCACTCTGGTACGTGACTAGGAGTCTTCTTGAACAAAGGATCCTGTAGTTGAAGATCTACCAGAAGTGGTACACCAGTAGTGTACCATAGAGAATGGCATGCACAAAGATTTACTATTGAGGAACCAAAATCACCATGATAGGGCTTGAGAAATAGAAACAAGAGTGAGATCACACCTACAAACAGAGAAGGAAGCCATATTGAATGCCGAATAGATGAGGGATCATGGGGTGATCAATTCCCCCTGACATCGACTATCCCTTGAAGATATCCAACCAACCAATGAGGACCAAATGTCTAATACAAACATAAACCAAACAGTGAAAATTAGTATGCCTAACTAGGTGGATGATGATGATCGCATAGGTAGCAAGTCAGATCAATGGCCAGGAAACAAGGCCACAAGGATCACTAAGGTGGAATGGGAAAGTAATGTGGGCTGCACATACAGGCCGAAGGAACAAGCCCACCCGGGAGGCCAAAACCCTATCAGTATTTAAGAATCCCAACAAACAGTATCCAATATAATTATAAAATAAAGTAATTTTCAGTATTTTTCATGCCTGAAAACTAACCTATCAAAACTAGAAGAATAAAAAAATAGGCATTTCAATATGAAAACAAAATTAAATACCATAATTCACAAATTGCATGAAGGTGAGGGGATCTCAAGAATTGCAATGTACATACAGAAACATTGATGGAATTGCAGACCTTTAAACAAATTTAAATGAATAAGATGATGTGAAAATGATTGAAAAAATTAATTAAATATTAAAAATATCACACACAAGTAATAAATAATTAAATAAAAAACAGACATGCAAGGTTGGTCACTACTCAAGACCAGTCTACAGGTAAATTAAAATCTTGATAAAAATTAAATTTTAATAAATTTAAGTTTGAGGGCATTTGAAAAATTAAACAATTTATTTTAAATTCAAATAATTTAATTCAATTCAGTCCAAAACTAATTTAATTTTTATTCCATAATTTAAATTAATCAATTAATTTTATTTTATGCCAAAAATTAATTAGTTTTTCAAATAATAAAATTAATATTATTTTTTATCCAAAATCAACAAATTAATTTTTTCTTATATTAAAAAAATCTCCCAGGATCAGAAACCCTGCCCAAGACTATTGCGGGTTGGGCCGGACCCACGTAGGCCCATTCCACACTGAGAAGACCCTGTTCAGGGTTGTTATGGGCTTGAAAGACCTGCCCTGACCCGTTCCAAGTTAGTAAGACCCTCCCAAGCCCATGTAGCCATGTGTTAGGCGGGAAAAACCCAGTTTACCTATGGGTCACCAGAAGTAGCACTGAAAGGGGTATTTCAGTGCGATGGTGGTTGCAAGCATGATGGGAGGGGTAATAGTGGGTAGTTCTTAGATTGAGACTTAGGGAGGTTGAGGGGTTTAGCCTAATATGGAGGGTTTTAGGCTTAAATGGAGGTGGAGGTCACGACTATTAAGGTCAGTACGATGGTGGGTGATGCGGCGGTGATCGAACGGATCGGGCCTACGCGGTGAAGGGAGGTGCCTGGAGAGTTGCGATGGAAGAAATGGTTGACCCAAGGGAAAAAGTGGATGATGGAATGATCGGGAGATGTGGGAGACAACACCAGTAGATAGGGTGACCTTTGTTGCAGATTCATCAAGAGGTGCTCTGGTGACGGTCGTGGCGGTGTGCCTTGGGTGAGCACGGAATCCAAAGGCAGTTGAGTGGGGTTGACTAGATTGGTGGAGAAGGGTGGTTCTAGGTGGTGAGCTTGGTGATAGGCATTGTGTAGGTTAGAATCTAGTGATGGTGAAGAGGTTTGGCCCACGACAGTGAGTGGGGTTGGTGTTCGATCGGCTGGATGCAGCTAGGGAGGTGGCGACACTGGGTGGAGATGGTGCACGCTGAGTTTTTTTATACATTTTTTGATTTTTTTAAAAATGGAATAAGTTATTTTTTTTAAAAAAAACATGCTATAAAGGCAGCATCACCAATGTTGCCTTTGTGTTAATGCACAAAGGCAGCATCGACGATGCCGCCTTTACTCCCTCGCGCCTCCTTTGGCACAGATCGATGACATTGAAAAGGCAGTGGGGGGGGTGGCGCCTTTCACCTCTAGGTAATGCCAAAGGCAGAACCACTGATGCCGCCTTTTGCCTTACCCAGAGGAAAAAGGTGGCATCGGTGATGCCACCTTGGCCTCAAATCCCTATAAAAGGGAAGCCCCCCTTCTCCTAACTCAATTATTTCCTTAATCTCTCCTAAATTATCTTCGTCTCTCTCTAGAAAATTCATTTTCTATGGGGGTTTTTTCAAAGCATCATTTAGAGGTATTTTTATTTATTTAATTTAATGTTTTTATTTATTTAATTGAATTATTTTTAGTTTTAAATATTTCATTTTTAAGTAGTTTAGGTAGTTCTTAATATTTTGTTTATTAGGTTCTGTAATTAGTTATATATAGTTTGAAATAATTATTGTTAGTAGTATATATTAAGTATATATTAACTTAGGATTAACTTAGGATTAAGTATTATGAAATTTTTGGTAGCTTAAAGATTATGTGGTTATCTAATAAATCAAATCCCTGTATGGATAAAAACAAGTGGATGTGGCTCTGGCACAGATGTACCTAGGGTTAAAACCCGAAAACACCGCTTTGAGCTAGACTCGAATTAGAACTGGTGCACGACAACGGGCCTTGCTGCACTCCTGGTTTGACACTCCTAGGGGATATGCTTAAGATGATTCATATTTCTTTATAAACTACTAAAATATCTAAGAAAAAATAAAATAAATTAGTATATTTATCAATGATAAAATGATAATTATGATGTTATAGAATGAAATAAGGACAAAAACATTAACGACTAATAGTTATTATTAGTAATTAAATCTGTTTAAGAAGTTTAATTAGTTATATATTGTTTAGAATTAATACTTATTATTAGTAATGACTAATTATAGACTAATTAATGATAACTTCGGATTAAAAATGAATACATATGATTAGTTAATTATAAATAACTAATGAATATAATATGATTAAGTATTAAAGAATAAATAATTAAATAATAACTTAATATTGATTAACTAGTGATTAACGAATGAGGGATTAGTTAAAAAAGTTATTATTAGTAATTAAAGATGTTATGTATTCAGCAGTTTAGTTAGTTATATATAGTTTAGAAATAATACTTACTATTAGTAATGATTAATTATATATTAATTAATGATAAATTAGTATTAAAATGATTACATATGATTAGTTAATTATAATTAAATATTAATATCTGTTATAGTATCATAATTCTGATAAAAGAAACATTTTCGATGTAGTGAATCATGTTTGCCTGTGTGTATTGCTATGGGGAGGTTATTTAAACTGAGCAAGGAGATTCTTATAGTATACAACCAATAATGGTGGTTAGTACAACTGATTGTGTAACCATAAGTGACCTTCAAGAGAGAATTCAGGGTTCCTT
This sequence comes from Viscum album, assembly GCA_963277665.1. Lineage (NCBI taxonomy): Eukaryota > Viridiplantae > Streptophyta > Magnoliopsida > Santalales > Viscaceae > Viscum > Viscum album. The sequence continues at coordinate 1,705,896,538 of OY728129.1, forward strand.
AAATCTGGGACCTGATCAAGAGATCATGTTTATGAGTTATAGAAATTTTCAATTCCCAGCAACACTGTGGTATCTAGCTTGTCCATTGGTTGCTGATGCATAGTGGGTCCAAGTAATTAATTTATTTTCTCAAGGGTCAGATGGTACAATGATGGAGTTATATGTTGATGTTGCTACTGTACAACAACAACGTCCGGTTGTATGAAGACGTAGAATTTCAAGAGTGGTTGAAGACACTCCACCCCATAAAATTGAGAATATTCCAAATGATGCAGTAGAAGAGGAAAACCTAAATGATCTCCCAGATATAAATGTCAATCCGACCTCTGATGAGGAGTTTCGTAATGATGAATCAGACGGTGAAAATAGTGCTGATGAGGAGGGATCAACTGAAGTTAGGAATTAAGTTTCAATAAATGAATTAGTTTTACATAAACCTCAATATACAATAAATCATCCACCATTCCTTTCATATTGGCCAGAAGTAATGACACGTATTCCTGAATTCGACAATAATGTTCTCACACCGAAAAATGAGTTCCCTGGAGTTGTACTAGATAGGTTTAGTGAGCTGGAAAATACCTTATATATTGGAAGGAATTTTCCAAGTAAAGATGCATTAAAAATCATGCTAAAGAGATTTCATATTGAGCGGCACTGCAGCTATATAGTTCATGAATCTTGATGTAGTAAATATGTCATATGATGTGAGAAGTATGGGGATGATTGTAGATTTCACTTGAGGGAGATTCCGAACATTACATTTGGAGGTTGGAGAATCTCGAGGATTGAGGTGGCTCATACTTTCATTCAGCCAAACCTCACACAAGATCATTCCTCATTGGATGAAAAATTTGTGTCATCTATTGTTGTTGAGATGATTAGGACATGTCAAGATGTTTCAATAGCCATTGTGCAAGATAAGATTCAACAGACATTCAGTTATAAGATTTCCTATAATAAGGCATGGATGGAGAAACAAAAGGCAATTGTGAAGGTCTATGATGACTGGGATGACTCATATTGGGTGTTGCCGCAATTTCTAGCCATACTGAGGCATCATAACCAAATTGTCTTCCATATAGATACAAAAGAACATGTGTCTCATGATAAATGACTTGATCCATCTCATGTTCAATTCCATCTATTATTCTGGGCATTCCTTCCCTGTATCTATGCATTTCGTTTCAGCAAACAGTTTATTCAGATTAATGGAACACTTCTGTATAGAAAATACAAGGGCATATTGTTGATTACAGCAACCCAAGATGGAAACCATTCACCTCTTCCACTTACCTTTTCCATTGTAGAGAAAAAAACTATGAATCATGGAGTTGGTTTCTGGCATATATCAGTAACCACTTCACCAACATTCAGGGTGTTTGTTTGATATCAGATCTCCATTGGGAAATTAATGAGGCAATCAATGAGGATCTTGATACATAGAGATACCCAAATGCACACCATCGGTTCTACATTAGACACATTGCTAGCAATGTGCATACAAAATTCCACAACGAACCGATGAATAAGGCAATCACAAGGCTTGGTATGCATTGTATTCATTATTTTTTACTATTTCAACATAAAGATAAAATCAATTTATGTGAAATATCATCTATTCTGTGTAGCATATGAGTCGGACCAATGGCGGTTTGAAGAAAATTTTGAACAAATCTGCCAAGCTAATCAAGAAGTTTATGATTATATGTCACAGATTCGAAAAGAGAAATGGACATTGGCATATGACAGGGGAAGAGGTACGAACACATGACAACAAACATTATGGAGTGCATCAATGGTGTCTTAAAAGGGCTTCACAAGCTACTTATAACCTCCCTAGTTCAAGATACATTATATCAATGCGTGAAGTACTTTATTGGTAGACAAAAACTAGAATCAGACGGAATACAGTGGGGGCTAAGACATGGAAGACATTTTCAATGAGAAATTGAAAAGAATATTGAAGAAGCTTCTGGTTATCACTTTCAGCCTTTTTCAACGAGAAGGATCCCGATTTTAAGTTCAAGAGTGTTCAGACCCCATCACAAATCACATTAGTGAAAAAATGGTGGTATTACTGGAAATAAGGAAATGCCAATATGAAAACTTTTAGGCCTTACAATTTCCATTCACACACACCATCACAACATGTGCCTCTATGAACATATCATGGGAACCATATGTTGATCCAGTGTACCAAATGGATACCATTTCTAACTATTATGCTACACCATGGACATCTATTTGGGAGTATCATTATTTCCCAATGCCCGATGGCCAACCGATAGTGATACCTAACATGAATCAGTTACGTCCCCAAGGGAGACCGAAGGCCATTAGGATGCATAATGAGATGTACTAGCCTCATGAACAACATAAAAGTTTTCAATACACGATATGTCATAAATATGGTCATAACCAGAAACGATGCCCTAACTTTGTTGGGTCGAGTTCACAGTCTCATCCAGAATGATGTATTGTCTTCATTGTGACATTCTCATATTGTAAAGTAAATGTTGTTATCTCTTTTTTTTTTCTCAGTTTTCTAAACCCCAAAACCCAAAAGCATAACACTTAACCCATAAACAAGTTTCCTAAACCTTAATAACAAAATTTGAAACCCTAAACCCTCAAACATAAACCCCAACCCAAAATCATCTTCACTTTTCCATGGGTTTTGGTTAAATTATGTGTGATATTTTAATAAACTACTTTATAATGAAATAATAGTATCGTAATGATTATAATAAGTTATTCAATACAGATAATTACATAAATTCATAAAACATCATTAGTAATTGACATGGTTTATCTTATTCCAATCCATAATTACTTAATCATAAATCTCCTCCATAATATATCTTAACCAAATTCAAGACCCAATATTTTAGATAATAGAACTTATTTCATAAAAACATTCTTGCTTTCAAGAAATAAATTTCTCATTATTCCTCAACTTTCTCGGTTTTCTAAACCCCAAAACCCAAAAGCTTAAAACTTAACCCAGAAAAAAGTTTCCTAAACCTTAATAACAAAATTCAAAACCCTAAACCCTCAAACATAAACCTCAACCCAAAGGTGTCTTCCCTTTACCATGGTTTTTGGTTAAATTATGTGTGACATTTTAATAAACTACTCTATAACAAAATAATAGTATCACAATGATTAGAATAAATTATTCAATATATATAATTACATAAATTTGTAAAACATAATTAGTAATTGACATTGTTTATCTTAATCCAATCCATAATTACTTAATCATAAAGCTCCTCCATAATATGTCTTAACCAAATTCAATACCCATAAACATGTTTCCTAAACCTTAATAAAATTATTATAAAGATATTTTCATTAATAAAATTCTTTCACAACATAATTTTTTCAATCTATTTTTTTCTCTTCTTTCATCTTGTTATCTTTCTTCCATTCAGAAATAAAAGAAATGGAGAATTATATTTATTTTGGTAAAAATAACTTCATAAAACAATGTTAATAAACATTTCATGTCTTCCATTATACAAGTCATAACATTATTCTAACCATAACGTTATATTTACATTTTACACTTACAACTCATTTAATTTGTTTATATAAAGATGGATGATACCATACTACTCACTCTACAGTTTACCAATATTTTGGAGGCCATGTTAGAGGGTCGTCCAGATCTATTGATCAAGGTGTGTCGAGTGCACCATTTTCATCATAGGGAGCCTCCACATGCCATTAGACCATACTTGCGCCATGCTGGATTCTATGGCCTTGTCGTATCAGATTTCACATTTGTAGATCATTACCTACTTGTTGCCCTCGTTGAGAGGTAGAGACTAAAGACACACACATTCCACCTGCTTGATGGAGAGATGACCATCAACCTCGAGGATGTGGCAGTTATTCTTGGTCTTTCTATCTAGGGGAGACCCATTATTTGACTCACTCGTGCAGCTTGACCAGAACTTTCTTAGCGCTTGTTAGATGTTTATATTTTGTCCGACCTTAGGGCTACAGATGGAGTGTCCATATCTATGCCTTGGTTGGAGTCACAGATTCCACATTTACAGGATGATGATGATGAGAAGACTGTCATGCATTACGACCGTGAATATATATTATGGATCATTAGCGAGACCATGTGTACTGATCACTCGGGGATGCACATGTACATGATGTATCTACCCTTACTAAAAGACTTTGATCGGGCTAGGACGTAAAGCTGGGGATCAGCTTTCTTGGCATACACGTATAGAGCATTATGCAGGCTATCTAACAGGGACCACATAGGTCTCGGGAGATGCATCATCCTTATTCAGATGTGGGCATGGGAGCGCATCCCAGCATTCTGCCCTGACCTTGCTGGTCTGCCAGTCACGATGGAGGTGCTGCATAACACTCTGCGTGGATGCTGGTATGATCAGTCATTTCTATTAGTTTCTGATTCTACTATGCGTTATTGACTATAATTTCTCATTATTTTTTACTATCGTTGATGTATTTTATAGGTGGTGTCATCAACACAATTTTGACGTGGTTTCGAGACAACATTTGGGAATATATCGACTACAGTTGTACTATCTCTTACCTGATCAAGTATGTATATACAATCTATCACTGTCTAACATATTTAATAATAACATCAATTTTGGTTTTTATTTAGGTGTTTTTTTGACAAAATCACTTGTCATTTCAGATTTCATGGCTTATACAATGGAGTATTACAGACCAATTTCCAGCATAATGCACTGTTGGGCTTGAGGATGCTATGGATTTAGTGCCCCTAATTCACTTCCATATTATTGAGTGGAAGAATTCTGATAGAGTCATCGCCGGTTTTTCCATACTCAGTCGATTCCATTACAATCGAGACAGACAAACTGGCTTCATGGGATGAAGCTGACAGGGAGGCAGGATGACGACTGGTCCTGAGTACATGCCAACTTTATTGACTGATGGCACAAACATGCATAGTTTTGCATTCAGGGTGTTCCTACAAATTGATTCTCTCTTTCAGAGTAGGTTGAGTATGCGCCATGGTATAGACTGAAGTCTATACTGTATCTTACCCAATCTGTCATAGAGATGCAGAGGATGGTGAGTCAATAAATTTACATTAGTTTGTTTATTGAACTATTTTCTAATTCAATTTGAATCTATTTATAGGGAAGTCACACAGAGCATCTTGTTCACATGAGTGATGAAGTGGAAAAGGGGGTCTTTAGCCGGGAAGCCATCCATGATTCAATGATGGAGGCGAGAGCATCTTTTCGTGCGCTTTCTGGGATAATCTTTGTGCGTCCAGCTCGGATAGAGGAGTTTCCTTCCCCAGAGGAACATCCTGAAGCTACTGCTGGTGTTGAGGAGCCATGGCCATGGCGACGTAGACAACATCTTGCTTCACGTGAGGCCTCACCTATTCCATAGGTAGAGGTCGACCCTCTAGTAGTCCAGGATCAGCCGATTCAGGATGTGCCTCAAGTGGCATGAGATCCGTCTTTCCTGATAGAATATTCACAGTTCTCTCTATATTGGGTTCTAGATCCTTCGCATCCTTAGGATCCATCACATCCTTGGATTCCAGATCCATCGCCATCTTGGGGTATAGCTCCATCGCAGGCTTGGTTTCCCACTGCAATGGTGGTAGGTCCTTCTACCACCATAGTGGGAGAAGGATCTGGAGGGCAGTATGAGATGTAGTTGACAGCTCCTCCCACTGACACACAGATAGAGGATGTGCCAGTCGATGTTCCAGTGCTCAAGGATCAACCTTTTCTAGGTCATTAGACTCCACTATGCACTCGACGTAGACATCCTATTCCCAGACCACCATGTGGGACGAAATCTCCTCGCCACAAACATAGACATTGATTATACATTTTTGTTTACATGTTTTATGTCTACTAAAATCAAAATACTATTATTACTATTATCTCTTCTTATATGTTTATCCAGTATTTTAGTTTTCATTTATATTTTAGGCATAACTTATATTTTACAACTTTCAAAGTTGACTACTTGAAACATAGAAATAATTAGTAAATTTCTAGTAAATAACTTTAAAAGATTAAAAAATCTACAGTATAAAAACAATGTAAATATAATTTAAAAGATAGCATAATCATCTATTTTTTTTGAAAATAAAGAGTTTCATAAATAAAATAAATAAATTATAATGAAAGAAATGTAAGAAATGTAACTCATAAGTGAGAGCAAAAAGAATGAATGTCAAGGTAGATCCTAAGCCACATACTTGACTTTAAAACCCTATAAAATATAAAATATAAGACCCATATAAATAAAAATTAAAAATTGAACTACTATTTATATGTTTAAGCAATGATTAAAATTTAATTCATATCGGTATTATAGTTTATATTATAAAGGCCAGAAAAGTCACATACTTGAAACATTTTTAAGTTTCAAGTGGGTTGATTAGAAAGATTATAAATAAATTTTCACCAAGATTTTTTAAGAAATTATTTTTATTTTGGACTACTAGTTATATGTTTAAGCAATGTTTAAAATTTCATTCATATCGGTCTTATATTTTATATTATAAAGGCCATAAAATTCACGCACTTGAAACATTTTTAAGATTCAAATAGGTGGATTAGGAAGATTATAAATAATTTTTCACCAAGATTTTTTAAGAAATTATTTTTATTTTGGTCTACTTGTTATATGTTTAAAAAATGTTTACAATTTCATTCATATCTATCTTACTGTTTATATTATATAGGCTAGCAAAGTCACGTACTTGAATAAAAGATAAATAATGTTGAAACATTAAGTTATATATATATATATATAACCATACGAACATAATAATAAAACATTAAAATTTTAAATATATAAAAAAATAATTATAATAGAAAAAAATAGTGTTTTAGGGAAAATGTGGCATCTGTGATGCCGCCTTAGAGTGGTAATTAAAAAAAAATTAACCTAGGACATTTTAAAAAAAAATCCGGAAAGAGTATAAAACAAATCTGGTGCATGCTAGTTACTGGAGGGGGATGACCAAGTGTCTTGATGGGGAAGACACTAGAGAAGAAGAACAATTATAATATTTCCCCCTTTTTTAATATTAATTTATCTTTCTTAGGTCAATCCGACCACATTTATTTATATTAAAAACAAAATTGGTTTTGTTTGTATATGGAAAAACAACACCCCACTATCCTAATTTTCAAAAGCCTGGTAAGTGGTGGTTTTTTATACAGCTTAATCAATAGAAAATTGAAGGACCCATGAATCTCCCCTTTAACTTGATTGTTAAAAAATATTATTATTATTTTATGAATAATAATAATAATAATTCCACAAACTTGTAGATGTTTTTCCCACCAAATTGTAGATGTTTCAGCCAGAACCTTGTCTGGAATTTATTGGGTCACCAGAAAATGGGGTTTCAATGTAAAAACCACCGAAAACCAAAATCTGATAAAAAAAACATATAAAATATATGTTTCAAATTTTAATACCTGAAATAAAACTACAAATGATCCATAGTTTTTTTTAAATGGTCGTAATTTGGCCATTTGAGATCTGATCATAGCGTAGTCAGACCCGCTGAGATTGAATTAAATTCCTCTACTTGGATTGAAGGAAATTTTAATTTTATTGGCTCATAAAATTTATATGGTCCCTCTGATACCAATTTCTATTGGTGAGGTGCACAATGAAAGCTAGTGGGTTGGGGATTTAAAATATTTCATCACTGGAGTGATGAAACTTCTTCATCTCTAGTGATCCTAGCCCCATTAGAGGTCCAAGGGTCTCATGTGAATATTTCAAAGCACAAAAATTAATAAATGAGTACCTCTTTCAATTCAGTGGCGCGTTCGACTATTGCTCGTCACCGGTGATTTTTTCTTAAAGGATTTAAGTTCAAACCCTTATAGATCCTCCACACATTCTTTAATAATCTGTATGGATGCTGATGTTTAGATTCTGGGTGATAGTACAGAGCTATAATGATTCCTTCGACATCACATTGATCACCTCAATTCCATGCCTTCGATCCGTGAAGGTGTTCTTAGACCGATCACTCGAACAGATCCTTTCCCTCTATAGGATATAGGAGGAGATTGGATCTCTCAATTCCATTGGAATCAATAGTTTATGGAATAGAGATCCTCCCCTTCTTATATAGTGGATGTCCAAAATACCCAGAAAGGGTTCCCTGACCCCCAGAAATAAAATGCCCACTAAATAATCAGTAAATGACATGTTATGAATAAATAACAGTCCCATAATGTCATTTATATTTTTATTACATATTTTTAATATATAATAAATATATTATGTGATAAAACTATTTCATTAACTCGACTCGTTATTCCCGCTAATATTAAATTAAACTTTTATATTAAAATAATATTCATTCATATAATATTTTTCCTATATTCACTTAATACCTTGTGAATACTTTTAATAAATAAATTCAACCCAATTATTCTATAATTGAATAATAATTAATTTATTTATTCAATGGTGATCGATTACTTGGAAAACTCTCAAACCCTGTGGTGGAACCCACCATGTCCAATATTGTTATTTAACAAAATATGACAAACTCTTGAATACAGTATTGTGTGTGATCCTTTGTGACCTTATCTTTATAGCAGTGAATACTATTCATAGACCAAGAGTGGAGTCTATAAACCTATAAAGTACCCTAATGAGATAATAAAATGTCATAGAAATGAAAACCTTTCATGTGAACACGTACTATGTATTACATTATCTGATAAAGCAGGGCACAAACTTATGTCATCATGATTTTATGATTTATTATTTTTTGATCTAATTGTACATACTTACCTTCAAATAACTTAATGAAGGATTGATGAAGGTACTACCTTCTTGATCAATTGGGTCTGAGATATCGCTTCCTCAACCCGAAAGTGAAAAATTCTCTCTTGATCATTCAACTAATGTCATACCACCAATGACGCACCCAACACAAGATACCTCACCATGACTTCAATTTTAGAGTTTTTGAATTACATAAAAGTACATGATCAAATGGTACACACTTATAATTATCTCAAGTCAAGATACCAATACACATGTTCAGAGATAGGAACAACCAATGAAACTTGATACATGTGGTGTTCAAATTGGCGGGTCTGTCTTCATGATCTCATATACTAGAGTCACCAAGTGTGAACTTCATGAGAAGAAGTCACAATTCTTATGAGTCCCCAACACCTAATAGTTAAACATCAACTGTGTCCAGTCAGTGTGATGTATCTATACAATAAGACATATGTTTAAGATTAATGTCCTAATATCTTGAGGTTCTCATTATATCTTGGTAACTGCTATAACATTTTGATATGAAAAATAATCTATATACATTACCATTTAAATAGTGTACACATAAATATAAACACTATAATGGTAAGTGTACATCATGTATAACTCACTTTATACATGGTATGATAATAAAAAATTGCTAATCATGTTGGGTTTAAGGAACACACTATTACAACACTCCCACTTGAACTAGATCCAACTTTCTAACCATCCTTGTTAGCTATCACATGATAATATCATGTTTTTACCGAGTTATGAATTTAATCATGAGCCTACCACGTCTCTATTGCATAACTATTCTGCTATCTGTGACCTCACCTCCTTGAGTAAGAATTCTCAAGAGATCTAAACCCAAAATATATATCCTTTTATCCACTGTAAAAACATGAAATATTGGATAGTAATAGTATTATTATTATCATAATTAAAATAATTATACAACTTTACACACTAGGTGTGATTCTAATAATTGGAACAAATCATTTTGTATTTTACACTACTTCTTTAAGTGCCTCATAAGCTATAATTCACTCGGTATTTGTAGACATGGATACCACTAACTGCAATGATCTTGTCTTGTTCATCACCTTATCCCAACTATGATATTATATCATATTTATCTAAGGAAATACTAGTTTTTATCCCCTTGTAAATAATATCCCTTTATCTCCTAGTACTAGGTACATATCCTTTATAGTTCACCAAGTACAATTGGATAGTTCTAACTGCTTCCTGTACAATTATCCTGGTTTCTGCTAATATTTTCTGACCATAAAGTATATGTTGACAACATCATTTCTTGTTCATATCATGGAATATCTGATTTATCCCTCACAAAAGTTTATAGAATTCAATACCTTATTAGTATATGTACTATTGACTAGGTCCAAGTAACTGTTATATCTACCTCAGTAGATCTCATTACCTAGAACATAGGTTGCTAATTTAATTCAAATTTTATAGGGTTACTTTCATTATGATCTTCATTAACTGTAAGACCGAGAGATGTTTTCCATATGTTTTCTAAGATATTTTACTTGTAAAAAAGTGTCACTCCCACTAATCTCTTATAGACACACATAAAAAATTTATTCCAAATGAATATTCTATGATATTGTTTCTTACTTTAATCATAAACCAAATCTTAGTCACTTTCACCCCTTATTGGTATTTTATGGTGTCATTATCCCTTTCTAGTTGAATTGTATAGACACATTCCATGATTAGTGGTATTTATATCCAATGATAAATAAAATGATCATAGAAAGTATCTATGATAAGTAAAATTCTAATGGATTTAGGAATAATGACTTGGTATTACCAATCAAGCCTCATTGGTACCACACTTGTACCATCCATGTATAGTTTCACTTGAATACCCACCATAATATTCAAAATAACAAGCCACTTTACTTTGATACATGGAATCCATTATTGAATTTTAATTGATCTGTCAATATTATCTTGTTTCCATATACTGCATAATTGTATAATTTATTATTCTCAATGAATAAAGTATCACCAGCTGCACTTAATGTAAAACCATTATAATGGTTTTATCCTTCCTACATAGTACATGTCTCTAGAAAATTCTTTTCCCACATTCTCTTGTGGAACTTGTTCCTATTCTAAATAGTTGTGCATCTCTGGAATTGAATAAATCTAAGTCAGTCTTGATCACACTATCTCAAATAGATATGTGTAACCTTTTTTTAGAAATATAGTCTAGCACTTGACTGTAACTTTTATATCTTAGGGATTTTTTAATATCCTTTGAAAACTTTAAGACAATTACTTCAGATTCACATTATGTTTTCTTGTTGCAAGTTTTTTTTATATCCTAACAAACTCTATGCATCTAAATACATGTTCTTATGACATAATGAATTTATATCATATTATAACTCATATGATATCCATTTTTCATTATAGTTTACATATGGTTATGGAATAATTCCTCTATTTTCATAGCATGTCTCAAAAAATTATAGAAGTTTTTGTAATGCATGTATGTTTCAACATTTATGATCCTTTTACTTATATAATGAATCTGATGTGTATAAGGAAATGTACATTTAGGAATTACTCCACACTACATTTAAATTATCAATTTTTTCATGTAAGACTCATCATCGATCCTCCTTATTATTATAATAGCTTTGATGTGGATAAGGTAATGTGTATTTAGGAATTACTCCATGCTATATTATATTGATCGATGAATTATTGATCAAGATATTATTTAGCATGTGGGCCCAAATATACTCATATATTCTGACCATGAATGTTTCATACTTCACTTTTACATTCCTTAATAACACTTAAAGAAATCTTATAAAGCATATTTATCACTAAGGGATACTTCTTGGAATCCAACAGACCCAGGTTCGAAACCGGGTGGAGGAAAATTTCCAGTCACTATAGAAGTACTGTAGTAGGAACTTTAGCATGAATTGTAGTAGTGTTGTAGTAGGTATTTTTCGGTACTGTAGCAGTCGAAAATATTCAATCGATTTGGGCCTTCGGGCCACTGGTTTGGGCCTATGGGTCTCATGGAATTCGGGTCATCAAAGGCATTTGGGCATCCGGACCTTTGGGCCACAGAGACCATGGAGTAGCCCAGTTCACATAGAGCATGCCTCAGAAGAGGATTAGAGCAACAAGAGTAGCAGTCACCAGAAGGAGAGCTAACCGGATTAGAAGAATGAGAGGGTATGAAACTGCCATTGGGACCATGCACCATGAAAATTTGTATGGGGAAATGCTAGCCGATTAGCAATGCAAGGTGGGGAGCTAGGCGATCAATGATGAAGAAGATGGGGAAGGGCAGTTCTAGTGGGTTGGGCCTACGGGTCATGTAATGGTCATAGTATGCCTCTGGGCCTTCGGGTCATGTATTGGCCTTCGAGTCATGCAGGGCTTGTGCCTTAGGCCTATGGGTCATGTAAGGGTTCCCCTTTAACCCTTAAAAGGGGTATTATCCATAATAAGATAAAAAAGGAAGGCCTTCGGGCCATTCGTGGGTATATCCTTGAAAACTAGATAGTTTTTCCTGAAAAAAGTATTATCTTGCTGCAAGTGGGTATAATCATGTCTTAAATTTTATATTAATTAGGTATTGCAGATGATTAATGTATTACTAAACTATTGGTTGAGTATTAAACACCACAAAAAATATTCATTCCCAAACTGGAGTAACGTATCATTATGTTCAATGGACACATGATATAAATGTTTTGGTTATACCCAATAAAATTTCTATTAGAATCCTTAAACCCGGAAATTATAAGTTATATACTTCTCACCACCGGCTTAGGAATCACCCTTTCTTAGCTTCTTGGTGAATTCACCTTACTTCATGTAACATTTTTATACTTTCATGGTTATTGTATTTCAACACACATATGTAATAGGTATATTGTATCTAATAGCCAAGAATTATGACAGAAACATCACATACAATTGATGAATATACCTGAAGAAGAAATGACTACTTTCTTTTTCTATTCATTTCATTGCATTTAAACTTTTTTAGATTTATCTTCCGACATACAAAGCAAATAACCTCCTATTTAATACCATTTTTCTTTGTAGGACATTGCAAATTTGCCTTTGACACCACTCTTTCCATTGACCTTTTCGCCTTGTGTTTCAACTTCTTCACCATAAGAACTAATGATCAAGCTTTCTTCAAGTTCTTATCAACTTGGAGAACCTTAATGAATAGGTAATTAATCTTTTTATACATACTGCTCATTTAGTAATCTTAAATTACACTGGAGTAAATGGGTATGAAGGTGTAAGAAAGGTATGTCTTGAAAGATCGTGATCCATCAATTCAATTTACACATATCCAGTGTAAGGGTTGCATATTCATATTTCTCTTCACTTTCTCCTTGTAATATTCTCAGAGATGAGACAACATGTGAAATCATCTATGTCTGAATGTTGTATCCATAACTCACATCAGACGTTGATGATAACATTATGACATAACCATCATATGCGTTAGATGCGAGTCTACTGTAAACATTTCCCACCCTTTCTTCTTGAGGTAGCTCAAAAAGTACTGGGGATTCAAGCACCTTGAATTTCCTATGTTATATTACTTTGCACAATCACTAATACTAATCTTTGAAATTCATGATAGTTTGTAAATTTTCTTTGTCCAATATTATCTTAGTGTGATTATGGTATTAATTTCCATTTTCTACAAAACAAAATCTATCATATTATCACTTCTATATTGATTACCGACTAAACATTACCGATTAATTTAATCATCAAATGTCTCCCAATATTTGGTTGAACTCTAGTAGGAATCACTACTAGACTTAGAATACTCCATCACTTGAGTATTCTAGTGTAAAGGATCCTTAAAATCCCAATCTTTGGCTATGCCACTACTCAGAGAGTTTCAAGGTAGGTTTTAGACTGGCCAATCATATTAACTCGCGACTCCTTGATCTGTTGAGTGAAGTCCTAGCTTCTAAAATCATAAACATGATTTACTCAATGCTTTTCTATAAACTTGAAACAACCTAGGTTGAATATTTCTTTGTCATTAATTTCAGTTAATTCAACTCATTACTCTCATAAGAACTCCCTAGTAGTAGGAAGAACCCTCAACTTTAGATGATGAGTACCCTATACACCCAGTTTTGTTCAAATTTGAGAGATGAAAGGCGTTCACGACATAATATTTCTTTGAGGGGTATTTAATATTACATGCCTGAATGACCCAAAGGCCTTCTTTTTATTGATTTTTTATAACCCCCCTTTCAAGGGATGGGGGGTATTTAATATTACATGATGAATGTAATCCATTTTTTATTAAATATATTCATACTAAGTTGTCACACTCACAACTTAACATGCATCAATAGAAAAAATTCATCGCTTCTTTATACATTCTTCTGTTTATTATTTTATGAGTTTCCCACATACATGAAATTTCATAAAATAATAAATAATGCATAAAAGAAATAAATTGCCCGACTGGTTTTGAGAATTTAATATCGGTCGATCCATTTAAACTTGATGGATCAATCGTGACCTAGGGGGTATCATACATGAGTTGAGTCACAAATCATTATGCAGCTCACCCCCAGTCTAGTGTTTTTCACTTCTCTTATAGTATACTGCCTCGCCTTGGTGTGATCCATGCCTTACATCACCATTGTCAAACTACAAATGCACTCTCACGAAGGGGAGGGGGTGTCAGGAAGCGCAATGTACATACAAAAACACTGATGGATACACAAACCCTTATACATATTTAAATGAAGAAGGCAGTGTTCATACCATCAAAAAACATAATTAAATATTACAAACGTCACACATAGTTAATAAATAATTAAATAAAATAAACTAGACATCTGAGGTTGGTCACTACTTAAGACTATTCTATGGGTAAATGAAAAATGTGATAAAAATTAAAATGCAATAAATTTAAGTTCGAGGATATTTAATAAATTAAATGAATTATTTTAAATTCAAACAATTTAATTCAATTCGGTGTAGAAATTAATTTAATTTTTATTCCAAAAATTAAATTAATCAATTAATTTAATTCTATACTAAAATTATTATTTTTTCAAATAATAAAATAATAATTATTTTTTATCAAAAAATTAATAAATTAATTTGTTCTTATATTAAAAAAATTCTCAGGATTAGAAACTCTATCCAGACCCATTGCGGGTTATACTGAATCCACGTAGGTTCATTCTGGGCCGAGAAAACCCCTTACATGGCTGTTTTGGGCCAAACAGATCCATTATGACCCGTTTTTATTAGGTCAGACCTGTCTAACCCTGTGCAGGTGGCAGGCATAACCTAATTTACATATGGGTTGTTAGAAGGAGCACCAGTAGGGGCGGTGTGGTGCGATGTCTATTGCCTGTGGGACAGAAGGGCCAGTGTTGGGAGGTTCTTAGACTAAAACCAAGGGAGGATGAGGGGTTTGGGCTACTTCGGAGGGGTTTAGGCTTTCATAGTGGTGGAGGCTGCGACTGCGGAGGCCATCACGATAGTGGGCGATGCGGCGGCAGCCGACCGAATCTGGCCGGCGGTGCGCAGTGCAGTGGAGGGTAGTGCCTGGAGAGCCGCGGTGATGGTGAGAGTCAAACCAGGGGGAAAAGAGGTAGAAAACGCGTGCAGGAACTCTGGGCGATGACACCTGCAGATAGGGCAATGACTGTCATGACTTCATCAAGAAGTGCATGTGGAAAAAACAACACCCATTGTCCCAATTTTCAAAATCCTACTAATATGTTTTTTTATACAGCCTAATAAATTGTCAATTGCAGGACTCGTGAATCGCCCTTTTTACTTTAAATTAAAAAATATTATTATTTAAATAATAATAATAATAATAATAATATTTCCACAAACTTGTAGATGTTTATTCCACTGGATGAAGAATACTGTTCCAGCTAGAACCTTGGACATAACTATTGGGTCACCCAAAGATGGGGTTTCAATGGAAAATCCACTGAAAATCAAAATCCGATATATATATATATATATATATATATATATATATATGTTTCAAATTTTAATACCCAAAATCAAACTGCAAATGATCCATATTATTTTTTCAAATGATAATAACTTGGTCATCCATTACTGAATCATAGCGCGGTCAGATCCGTTGGAACTAAATTAAATCCCTTTACTTAGATTTAAGGTAGTTTTAATTTTCTTGGCTTAGAAAATTCACACGATCCCTCTGATTCTAATTGATGGTACCAAGACACGCATAAGAACCCAGTGGGCTGAGAATTTAAAAGTTTTCATTACTGGAGAAACAAAATTTCATCATATCCAGTGATAAAATCCATGATAGAGGTTGCAGGATCTCACATCAATATTTCAGATCACAAAAATAAATACACAAGTACCTCATTTGAATCGACAGTGCGTTCGACTGCAGCTCGTCATCGACGATCATTGCTCAAATTATCTGAGCTCAAACCACTCTAGATCATTGAAACATGCTTCAAGAATCCATTCAGATGTCAATAATTGAATTCTATGTTCTATCATGGATCACCGATGATTCCTTCGACGTTGTGATGACCACCTTGATCCTGTGCCTTCGATCCATGAAGGCATTCTTATACCGATCACTCGAACATATCCTTTCTCTCTATAGGATGAAATAGGAGAGAGAGGATATATCAATTCCTTTAGATTGAATATTCTATGGAACATAGTTCCTCCCCTTCTTATATAGTAGATGTCCAAAATAACCAAAAAGGGTTTCCCAACCCATGAAAATAAAACTCACAATAAATAAGTAGCAAATGACATGTTATGATGAACTAACTACATCATAATGTCATTTATACTTTTATGACATACTTGTAATATATAATAAATATATTACGTGATAAGCCCGAGTCATGAACTCGACTCTTTATTCCCGCTAATATTAAATGAACCTTAAATATTAAAACAATATTCGTTCATATAATAATTTTCATGTATTCACTTAATACCTTGTGAATAATTTTAATAAATAAATTCAACCCAATTATTCTATACTCAAATAATAATTAATTTCTTTATTCATTTATGATTGATTACTTGGAAAACTCTTGGACCCTATGGTGGGGCCCACTATGTCCAATATTCCTACTCAATAGAATAATATAGAATCTTGAATACACTATTCTATGCGACCCTTTAGGCCCTTATCTCAATAACAATGAATACTATTCATAGACCAAGAGAGGATTCTAACAAGCCATCAAGGCCCTTAAGGAGATAAGTAAAATTCATAGAAACAATAACCTTTCTTGGAAACATGCGTTGTGTATTATAATCTCTTTTTATTGTGATATGTCATAAAGCAGGGCACACACTTGTGTCATCATCCTTTTATGCATTATTATTTGTTGATATAACTAGACAAAATTACCTTCATTTACCTTGGTCAATTATTTATGAAGGTACTACCATCCTAATCAACTAGGCTCAAGATATCACTTCCTCAACTTGGAAGTGAAAAATTATATCTTGATCATTCAACTAACTTCATACCACCAATGATGCACCCAACACAAGCTACCTCTCCACATCTTCAATGTTATGGTTTTTTCCTTGAATCAAAGTATGCGATCAAATGGTACACACTGATAAAGATCTCACGTCAGGAGGCCAATACACATTTTCATAGATAGTAACAACCAACAACACATGAAACATGTGGTGTTCCTATTGAAATATCTTCCCTCACGATCTCACCTACTAGAGATCACTAAGTGCGAACTTCATGAGAAGAAGTTTCAATGCTTACGAGCCCCCAACACCTAATATTTAAACATCAACTGTGTCCACTTAGTATGATGTATCTAAACCATTGGATATATGTTTAATATTAATTTCATGTTATCTTGAGGTTCTCATTATAGCCTGGTAACCTCAATAACCTTTTAATATGATAAATAATAAATGGAAATTACCATTTAAATAGTGGATGTAGAGATATCAATACCATAATGGTAAGTGTACATAATTTTTAACTCATTGTATACATGGTATTAAAATTTAAAAGTACTGATCAAGTTGGGTCTAGGGAAGCCACTATTACAACTTGGCCATCATTCTAGTGCACGACAAGTGATCCCTTATTACGCACCTAGTTTTACACTCTCAGGGGATATGATTTGGTTAATCATATTATCTTTAAAAACCATTATGAAGAATTTAAATATATATATATATATATATAATTAGTTAAGTTATAAATCCAATCATGGATAACCTAGATTTAAACCTATGGATTCATAAGCTAATGTATGCACTTAATTTGTGAAATCCTTCTTCTATGTATATAATTTCCTTTTATGTATAATCATTAATTTAAGTACACTAATTACTTGTTTTCCTTTATTAAATCTAATGATAATAAAACCTTAAATAAATGAGTTAACAATGAGTGAAATGGAAAATGTGAAGATTCTCCCAACAGATAACCTAATGAGATTGGGGTTGGAATGAAAAATTTCATGGCAATGCTCACCCAAATATCTCAAACCATGGGAAAAAAACCAAAATCGTATTGAGTTCCAAAACACACCAAGGAGGGAGAAACTCACTATCAAGTCACTTATGAGGCAACATCCACCCTCTTTTAGTGGATCTTTTAATCCACTAGTTTTTGAATAGTGAGCCAATGCAATGGAAAATATATTTTCCATTCTCCAGTGCCTGGACCACGAGAAGGTTGTTTTGATAGTCTATCATTTAGAAGGTGATGTTAATAAGTGGTGTAGTATAATTAATAATACCATGAAAAAGGAATACATATACTCTATGAAATGATAAGATTTCAAGAAGATATTTTTCACTAAGTATTTTCCATGGACTATTCGTACAAGAATGAAGTGAGAATTCTTGGAATTGAAGCAAAAGGAAGACGAGTATATTGGTTCATATGAAGAAAATTTCACAATACTTGTGAGGTAAGCCTAAAATTTTATATCTTATAAGGAGATTAAAATCAATCACTTCTTTAATTTCTTAAAGACCAGTCTTCTAAGTGTTTTTACCATAAGATACTTTGGAATCTATGAAGAGATTGTTCGATGTGGTCTTAAGCTTAAGATGGAAACTAAAACCTCTCAATTTTCTAGTGAAAATAAAAGGAAAGTGGAGTATCATGAAAGCACCAATGATAAGATACAAAGTGAGAATAATTCCTAATTTACTATATGAAATACATGTTAGAGGAAGAACCAAGGTAATTTTCTCAAGGGATTAGGGAAGTGTTTCAAGTTAGGTAAAGTAGGACACCAAGCCCACAACTACTGAAGCAAGGCTAAGAGGCTAACTAATGAAATTGAAGAGAATAAGGTCCCTTATAATGATCTGTGTACAATACAATGTTTAAAGTGTAAGGAGTTCAGGAATTATGAGAATCAATGACCCAATCCTTGGGCCATTGAAAAAAATAGGCCCTAAAAACCTCCGAGACTAATGGAACAAGAATTGTCATTCGTGATTATGGCCGCTGAGGTAGATTATGATAATGAAGTGATGTGATGTAAACTTGATATATTTTATAGAACTGCTAATGGATGGTTTTTGATGAAACAAAAGAGACTTATTGGGTGATAAACCAAGGAGGTTTTGTAGATTTGGTGAATCATTCACAATATTGTACATGACACGAATGCCATGACCAACAAAAATTTTCCACTGAACATTGACATTTAGGAAAGCCCAAAACTGAAGAGGATATTTAGATGTTAAATTTATAATTAATTAATTTACGATCAGAAGAAAAATTACCTTGTCTTAGGATCTTTCTCTCATGTAGATATTGATCATCCTGAAAAATCTAATTCATATTACCTTGGTTGCACTTGTAGGATGCATGTGTATAATCTCTCTAGCGGTGATCCACATGTGCTCCTTTGACCTCTGAATGATACTGATTTATTTTCGGGTGCTAGTGTGACAAATCAATAATATTTCATTATTTTTCTTGATCACTCAAGATCCTTTGGGCTTGAAGGAGATTTTCTCATTCTTGAGAAGATTAGAGGAGGAAGAAATGAGAGAGAAGTCTGTTGTGAGCAATGATTTTCAATTCTTGATTAACCCTACACAATAGACATAACAATATATTTATAGAGATAGATTTTAGATTAAAAATATTATTTAATTACATACTAGCCATTAAAATAATAGTATAATTCTTAACAAACTCCATGCCAAATAATAATAATAATATTATTATTTTATTGCATGTGCAATCTCACATAATTGATAAATATTATTTTACAAGCTTGAAAATTAATATTTATCACAAGATGCGATCTTGGTCTGCTCAAACTCCTCGACATTTATTGAATACCCGAATAAACATTTAATTAATTATTTTATTAACCTAAATAAATATTTTATCCACAATCTAGTGAATAAATATTTATTATGTATTAAATAAATAAAATAAATATTTTATCCACGATCCAACGAATAAATATTTATTAAATATTCATGTAATAAAATAAACTATTTATTAATTAATAAAAAATTATTTATTAACTTGTGAGTATTAGAGATCAATAAAACTTGAATAAAATTATTCCTCAATATTGAGAATAATATTTATTCCAATAATTAAATTCAAATAGAATTTAAACGAGATCAATAGAAACAATTAGTGTGCGACCCTCTAGGATTCTTTCTCATTAGCATCAGGTGGGCTTGAATAAAGTTCAAGATTACTGTCTAACAATGGGTTAAGAAATCCAAGAGAAAGAACTTAATGTTGAATCTTCGAAAACCATATACGAATGCTAATTGTGCAAAAAAAATCTATTTGTCTCAATATCTTATCAAGTAGGTTATAAAATATGTTTCATCAACCTATATGATCAATACATATTTCTTTGACTATCTGAAATAAACACATCATTACACCATGACCATGGAATTTAGTGCGATAGTTCTTTTCTAATCAAAGAGTCGGGTTATCAACTTTCATAAAGATGGAAGGAAAAATTCTTTCCTGACTTATCCATTAATAATATGTCATTCATGACACACCCAACATAACCTACTTCCTGTGAACATATGACATCACTTTTTTGGTCAGTAAATCTAAGTACACGAGTTAGTACATACATTAATGATAATATTAAAGTCTAAGGACCATTACACACATTCACAGATAGGGATATATAGTAACACCAAAACATGTGGAATTTCTACTAGAGAGTTTGTTATCATAATCTCCCATCTTGGAGATTACGAAGTGTGAAATTCATGAGAAGAAGCCTCATCTTCTTATGAGTACTTTCACTTGAAATTGTATATTCTATGGGCCCTATCATAGTACATTTTCCGACCATAGAACTATTTTTTAGAACATCTCTATGAAATTTCAAGGTTCTCATCATATCGGGGAACTACTATGACCATATCAATGAAATAGATAATCTATGAAATTATCAATTCAATTCTATACATAAGAAAAATCAATATGTGATAATATATTTATATTAATATTCACTCCTTTTAATATACATGCAATCTAAAGTGAAAATTAGTTTCTTCTAGGGTAGAAACTCCAAAAGACTCCCACTTTCACTAGAGTCAACTGCTAAAAACTGGTTAGTTATCATGTGTTAAACATGATTCTACTGAGTATGAATATAAATATTGATCCTATCATGTTTTCATGAGTAGGGTTGGTAAAACCACATGTTTGTGTGGCTTATTAGTTTACGTCAACATTACCATATTGAGAAAATATCTCAAGTACTGATATAATTGAGTGTCTACCTATTGTTCCCATGTCAAAATACTATCATGTTGGCTGAATCCATAGTCAAATATTATAATAATAATGATAAATCAATATCTTTTGGTATAACCCAAAATCGGAGTAGGGTGTATGCATTAGAAGCTAAAAAATTTTTAGATATAGTAACCCTTGTTTATAATAAGTTTTTTCTTGCATATTACCTTAGAATTTTCTATGATACTAGATGAAATTGAACTAAATGAAGGCAATTGTTCAATTTCATTGATCACCAGAATCCCATTTCTCCAAAAACCATGAACTAATCCAGTTTTATTTTTTAGGTACTTTCGGATTTCTCTAACTATGAGTCGATGATGTTATATTGGATCTATTTGATATTCACCTATTATGAATCTCTAATATCAAACATCAGTACATATCATAGAATATGAGATAAATTCATAGCACTTAACCTTTTGAAATTATTTCAATATCCATAATCTCTTCCTGTACCCATGTATGTTATACTAGAAGGATTATACGCCAACAACAATTTGGTCTTGAATTGATTCAAATTTTAATTTCAATACTTTTTTAATATAAGTACCATGACTAGATTTAGCTAAACCATGAATCTATGTTGTAGATCTTGTTCACTAGAACATAATTTCTACTTTAAGTCATATTTGGAGAAATTAATTCCTTATTCTTAACAAACTATTAAGACATTTTTTCATATGTTATCAACATATTTATCTTGAAAACTTTTAGTTCCCCCACTAACTTGATAGAGACAGATAACACTCATTCATTTCCAAACTAATGTTCTATGATCACCATGATTGATTTATTCATAAATGAATTTATGTAATATTCATATCTTATTGTCATTTATTGATGTCACCTTCCCTTTTTTTAGTTATTCCTAGTAGAAATATTCCATTGGGTCTCTTTTTTAGTCACATAATATTGGTATATTCCATAATAATTCCTCTAGATGAGGTGGTCTTGAGAATATATAGTATAATATGATGACCATAAAAATATGCTTTGATAAGTATATTTCATTAAGGATTTCAATCATGATGATTAGTGAATAAGTTTTTTTTATAAACTAAAACTTTCAATAATCAATCATGTTATATTGTTACCACATTGTACCATCCATTTATAGTTTCTCTAGAATAATCACCAGAATTACCAAGTCTTAGAAACATTCAAAATAATGGAGTCTCTGAACATTGATACATGAAGTAAATTAATTGAATTTATACATATTTTTAAACCTTAGAATATTTCCATTTACAACTTATTTATAAGAATATTTATTCTGAAATAATAATATATGTATTTCCCACTATGGTAAACACAAACCACCTCTTTGGTTATAATACCTATGTAGCATGTGTCGCTAAAAATACTCCTCCTACTAAGATTAATGGATTATTGTGTTATTATGCCAACTCATGTGCATCTAGAGCCTTAAAACATAGAGATTTAGTATGATCCCACTATCTTTAAATATATAGGTTTAATTTATGGAATTATATTTTGTCTTGACTAGATGTTAATATCCTTAGTTTCTATAAGATTGTTAACTCAGATGCACCTTAGTGTTTGATGATAATTTTTAGCTAAAACCACATTTTAACAAATTATTTCAAAGAAAAACTTGTGGTATAATTATAATATATTCTTATCATATCATAATTGATATGATATTCATTCAAAAATATAGTTTTCATATGGTTAGTTGTTGCACTTCTATTTACAAAACATGTCTTGGAAAAAAAGGAAGATTTGAAATATATATAACACCCATAATTGATCTTCCTTTTACTACCATAATAAAATTGCTGTATATAAAAAAATGTGAGTTTGGGATAAAATTTACTTCACATATATTATCAATAATTACTTGGATAAGATGTTCTTTGGTAATCCAGCTCAGAGATTCCTCAATATTTACCGAGTACTCTCATCTATTTTACCAAGCATTTCTAAAATTTCTTAAAGAAAACTTATGAAGTATATGAAGTTACCTTTAGCTTTAGAATAGTTCACATGACCATTTTATACTAAATATAAAAGTTTTATGGTGTACCTTTATTTATAATGGGTTCTTTATCCAAAATATGATAATTAGTATGTTTATATATCCCATATCTTAGCTCAATTGAGAAAAAAAATAATTTGATGAAAATAAACAAGTCAATTTATTTTAGTTTTATTTAACAAAGAATTATTTTGTAATAATTAGGTAAGAGTATTTATATTTTAGATTCATCATTCATTATAATGGATATTTGTGATTCAATAGTTATTGAATCGTTACTTTAGTATTAAAGTACCATAACAAAATTTATTCCAAAAATGAAATAATGGCTCATTGTGACTAGCTAGAATATGAGATAAATATTTTGGTAACACTTATTAAAAAATTTAATCAATCCATTTGACAATGAGAAATAGAAATCTCCCCTTGGATGATATATGAATCTCCCTTTCTCCTCTCCTTTTGGGTTTACTCTATAACCTTTATATTCTTGATCATTTCATATATTTAAATACATATATGTTATAAGAATATTTTATTTAATACATAAGTGATGAATAAAAACTTTATGAATATACCTAAAGTGGATACAACTTCTTTATTCTTCAATTTATAATAATTTATTTTCCAGTGTTCATTTTTTCCACATAAGAATAAAATACCCTTTTTTTCATTCTTCTTCCTTTGAATATTTTGTTTCTTTGAAGGATGATGTAAAAGATATTTTGGATTTATATTAACCATGAGATATTTAGCCTTTTCTTTCAAAATTTTCACCATGAGGGGTGGATAAAAAAGTTTTAACCAATCCTTATCTTCCTGGTGAAGTATGGATTTTTTTTCCAAAGTGACTTATCTATTTTTTTATCCGAATTTGAAAAAATAAGGATAACCTTGGTGGAAAGGATGATAAGATAAGATTAAGGGATAATTTTGTATCCAAGTGTAAGACCAATTTCATTTTCTCATCAATATAACCTAGAATTTTGAAATCATGATCAGTAGCTAGATTACCTTCTTCCAATTTACACTTATATAGTGCATTGAAAATCCTATTTATTTCAAGACTTTACTTATCTTTCTAAAGAAAAAGAACATGCGATATTATAGTTTAAGAATTCATGTATTTATGTTGCATCATCAACTATCCATACATAGTTGATAATATAATACAATGGCCATAAGAAGCATCCTCAACATATATATGTTAGTCATACTTTTCACCTTTCCCCATCTTCTGGGGTGATAGAACAAGAATAATGGATTCCAACATGTAATATAAAATTTCTAATAATAATACATAGAATAAACAATTGTACCATATATGGATATTTATATTTGTAAGGTCATACCCTATGTTAAGGAATTATCTATCTATTTCCATGTTTTTTTCCATTTTAAATAATAATTAAAATATATGATTAATACTTCACTTGATTACAATTTAGGTGATACATAATGAATTTAATTTTATTAAGTCTCCCACTATTTTATGAAGTCCCAAAAAACCTCACCATTGGACTCATAATGTCTAGTTTCTAATTCATTATAGTTAAAAGGATTAATATCCCTTTTCACATAACCCCAACGAGGGTTGGTCAATCTACTTGAAGGTATTTAGGTAAGCAGTTCTTTTCTAACTATGGACTTTTAACTCTTTGATCCATTGAGTGGACTCCCCAATCCTGAAATACCAAATCAGATTTCCTTATCATTTTCCTCCAAGTTACATCATGTTTAGGGAGATCTACTTATTTAGATGTAATATGGTTAAGTCAACCCATACTTTTCATAAGAACTCCATGATAAAAGTAAATTTCCCAATGATAGTTGTTCAAACAATTAGTTCTATGGTTTTTACTCCTAATCAAGGAATGAAAGGCCAATTATGACTTAAAATTTAGTTTAAGGTTTTTATTTTATTATGCATAAAAGAAATTTATTGCTTTATCCTTTACTTGTATTATTAGTATTAAGTGGATTTTACTTAAGTAATTAACCATGTTTTGATAAAACATTTAATTATAATCCATTTTTTAAATTCTATCATGGCACATCAATTCATTTATTTATTTGATCTCTGTCTTGAATCTATAAAATAAATAATGCACAAGATATAAATAAATAACTAAATAAATGACCCATTCATGAGATTATCTAAAAATTGATATTTTGAGGGGAACATACATAAACTTATGACCCTAGGGTAATAACTTCTTATGTTGGTTTTGGAACAAGTTGCAGCATTCCACCTATCAATCTATGCATCACCTAAGTTGTCATCCTCTTGGTTCCATCTTGAATTGCCTCAATACACCTTGAGATACTCCATTAATTACAATTATTTATAACTCTCACATAGGTGAGGGGAAACAAAGGATTGATTATGGGGAATTATATATATAACATGGGAAATATAGTTCCTACATAATAATTAAAAGGCTGATGACTCACAAGACATGATTTTTAATTTAATAATAAATAATTTCAAAACCATTCAATAAATTAAATTAAATAAAACAAACACATAAACAGGTCTTGGTTAAGTTCATGACTGACCATACACATGCAATGAATACACAAAAGAAAAAATAACTAATATTCATTTCTTATTAGTTATTCATTATTAAGTTAAACACACTTTCATTAATTCATTAATTAATTAATTCACTTTTGTCTTAATAGAAATCCAAATTCTCTTAGGGATACTCATCATTAATGCATTGATGAAAAATAAACAACATAACCAATAAATATAGATAATTATAATAAATTAATTAAGCATTAAAACTATTTAAAACCATTATTAAATTGTCAAACATAATAGGTTACAATCAATATAATAAGGTTTTAATGTTATAATTAGAAATTTATTATAATTTAATTCTTTCATTTATTTGAAGACTACACAATGTGTACTTATGAGCTACACATCATGTAACTTTATTTCCATGTAACAAGGATACATGTCTAGGACTTTGATATGTACTTTGGTAGGACTACACTGTAATAAACCAACTCAGGTTGGCCTAACCTGTCACCCGAGTTGGCCCACCACATGGCCCGAAGCGTATTCCCGATCATCATGGTATGGTGATAAGCATTGGGCATAACCAAATAAAACTTGGGGAATAGTTTCACCATAGGTAAATGGCCATGACCTATCCATAAAAATGGTAAGACCATGTCAATACCATAAAATTCAACAATAGAAGATAAGTAGATACCATAAACCAAAACATACATCAGAGTACAAACATTCCATAAAGGACATATACATGGTATCTAAAAATAAATAGCCCAAACTCAAAAGAAAGGGTACAATTGAAAACAAGACCCAAGTACAACCCAATGGGTACAAAATACCAAAAACGACTCCACATAAGTCCATATCTGTGATACCATGTATCCTCCACAAAACACTGGACAATGTTAATCAAGAAGAGCCACCCAGGAACATGGTACCCTTTCCTTTATATGTGTCCTATAAAAAAAAATCTGAAAATTCCCAAAAATGGCCCAAGTAGGGTGTGAGGCATGAAGATTAGTAGGATACCACCATGAATCTATTTAATGATTTTCCCATGAAAACCAATAAACAAATTTGAAAACAATTTCAAAACTAAACCACTTGAAAACCAAAAAATTTCAAGTAAACCATTAAAATTCCTTTGGTTTTCCTTTATAAAAAAATACGGGTTTCTAAAATGATTTCAAAACATAGGGAACAACATGTTAAACATAACCAAAAAGGAATAATAAATGTGATCATAAATAACAACATCATATAACCATATAAATGTAAAATTAAAAAATGGGCATAATACATCTCATCACATCAATACTGAACTAATGAAATGCAGAAATCATAAAACCAATCCAGCATGAGCAATGTGCACCTAGGGGATCCAACCATCAAGCCTAATGTGAGTGAGTAAACAATTATTCTAGATAGCTACGTAGTGGAATCTCTCTTAGTCTTTCGACCCAAAGGCTATCACGGTCCCTTGAAAACCAAATTGGAGGCTTGTACAATCCTCCCTTCGATGGCTCACATGATCCCCTGAATAAACCAATATGGAATATCATATGGTCTTCCCTCATAAGGATCACACGGTCCATCGAAAAAACCAATATGGAAGCTCATACAGTCTTCCCTCCAAAGGCTCACACTTTCCCTCGAAAAAACCCCTCACTCACACCCTGATTGACCCAAACCCTACTCTATGCTAACACATCCACAAAAAAGTTACCATATCAAAAAATCTATAACATAATTCATTTAATAAACAAACATGCCCAATTTTATCAAAATAGTAAAAACATTCCTAGTGGGGCTTGTTTTGCGACTATAACAACCCAATATTAACATACATGGATATTACATCAATTTAGATGAATATTCAACACATTAAAAAAGTACACAATTGAGGACTATAATAGTTTAGTGTCTTTGAAAACATGGAACAAAATATTCTAACTTAGTGAAATATCTTAAATGTTTCCCACAAATATCTTTACATTTAGTACTTATACTTAAAACCTTTCTTCATAACTCAAGGAAATGAAATATAAGAAAGGGTGATATTAGATGATCAGTAAGGGTAAATAAAGAATATACATAAGCATAACATGAGCATAAGGGTATGAGAACATGATAATAAAGCTTGATGATCATACCCTACATATCAAAGATCATATACATGAGTTATGGCATAAATATTGATAGTTCATAAGACATGAATCATAAGGGAATCAAGAGAATAATCCATGAGAGTATAACATAGGAATTTGACATAGAATTTTTGGCAGACACATAAGCATATAAAAATGATTTCCATAGTAGTCAAGGATTAATTCCAAGGCCATATTAGTGGAATGGGTTCACTCCCCAAATCATATTGGTAGTCATGGTTCACTCCCATTACTATATTAGTAGTCAAGGTTCACTCCCAAGACCATCTTAGCTAAAAAAGTCCTAAACTGAACTGAGTTAACTCCCCATTCCAGTCATGTCTATATCATGAGATATATATATTTACCTAATTCATTGGAAAAAGATATTGGTATCCCCCATATCATAATGAAATCATACATACATGTTCCATAATATCATAAAAAATCATATCATAACCCATGAAATGAAATGGGTATCATACACATGTAATAATATCATAACCTGTGGAAATACTACTAGAAAGCCGACCTATACCAACACTTATTTCCCAACAGTTTGAAAAAACCATTGGGAAAAAGAATCTATACCAACGGTTATAGTAGAGCCGTTGGCATAGGTAATTAAATTTTAGGTTTTCCCAATGGTTTAGCAAAACCGTTTAGAAATACAAATAGTACCTACGGTTTTAATTTACCTTTGGGAAAAAAGTCACCTGATTTTAGGGCTCCCTCCCGATTTTTCATCCCCGCATGAACTCTCTCCGACCTCCGCCTCCTGACCCTCTCCTACCGTCCCCGACCTCTACCTCCTTAACCTCTCAGCCTTCACCTCTGCCTCTTGTCCCCCAGCCCCTCTCGTCTCCCTCTCCTCCGATGACGTCCCCCTTCCACTCTCAGCTCCCTCTCCGACGATGACAAATCCCTCCCCTCTCAGCTCCCGGTGACATTCCCCCTCCCGTCTCGACTACCTATGTTGGTGACTTCCCCCCTCCCCTCTCATCTCCCTCTCCTCCTCCGACGTTCCCCAACCCCCTCTCCAGTTGCACACGAGACCCCCCATGGCCGAACACCCCGTGCGACGTCCCCTTCTCTCGGCTCCCTCTCCTCTGGCCATTTCTACCAAATTTATTGAGGGTTCTTGATCGGTACTTCCAAGTAAGAATTAGTCTTATTTTTAAAAAAATGAGGCAACAGAGAATGAACTATTAGGTTCATAGTTAGGATAACCATTCATAATAATCATGAATTTTCTATAGTTTTGGATATTAACCAACTCATGGTGTGGTTAATTATTGGGTAAATTGTGATTTTTTTCAAAATAGAGTCTTCCAAAAAATGCAGGGTTAGATTCACAGGTTGTAAACCATTCATTCTAAAAATGCATTCAATAAAAAGTTCATGATTTATTTTAAAAACCTCATATTTTCCTCTATAGACCCCTATTAGACCTGATATTGTGTTGGATTTTTTTTGTTAATCATGATATATATGTGATGAGGTTGTATCGTCTTTAATATGTTCAATGATGTGGGTTAATTGGAGGTGAGTGATACTATATGAGATTTTATGGGTTATTTTGAGGAGTTTATTTCCCTTTAATTGATTGGTTCACAAAAAATAAGTTGGTGCTGTATATATTAAGCAATTGAAATTGGTAAAGTAAAATGTTGGTATTGGATTTATGAGTTGGTTATTTGGATGGTATTATCCATCGAAAGTGGGTATGTATCTATTGAATATGGGTGTATTTTCCAATTGACCAATGTATTTATTAAACTGACAATGCAATACACATTTCCCACAATATGGAAGCACCACAGAAATAATATATATGCACTACACACCATAATACACCCATGGGATACACCCCTTGACATCTACTGATAGTTAAGGGGACATTAAATTAGGAACTGAAGTCGATTGGCACTCAATCCTTGAGAAATTACCATTGCTGGTATAAAAGATACCAACACCTTTATTATTAATATAGTATAATGAAATGGTTTACACCCTCATGACCAAGTAGAAAATTTGGTTCATGGACTGGTGTTCAACCAGGTTTAAGAGCAGGATCAACTACTAAACATTTATTGTGGTCCCTCCAAGGTTCTTTCCATAGTGAAGAGGGTTATGTGCACAATCTTCAACTCAACTAATGTAGCATAGGTGCATATTCATTGGCTAAGCATACTAGTCTGGTGTTTCAAACAACATTCTATATAAATAATATAATGAAAAATGAAGAGATTATTAAATGGAATTGTTTCCCCCTTGCTTATAGGAACATGATTTGACCCATGGGGTGTTGTGGTTCTTATATATTGGGTGGTGACATGTATAGTCACAAGATACAAGTATGTTTTTTTAGTTTTTATTTTATTTTTTTTATTTCATTGGACACTTAGGTCTTTTACTGCTTTCTATGGATGGAGGGTAGTAATGCTATCCTGACTAGTTGACGTAGATCACTTGTATACTGTAATACCATGAGGTGTGAGTGTGAGAAAACATTGGAAGCTAGAGTAGCCTTGGGGTCTTCCATGAGAAGGAATTTTTTTTCTAAAACATTGTGTGAGAACATTTATATATTATGTTGGAGTCATGAAATAACCCCAAGTGTCTCCATGAGATATCATAAATAACCCCAAGTGTCTCCAAGTGTCTTTATACATCATATCATCCTCGCATGGGTTGGACACTCACCCAATCCTATCAAACATATCCTAGTCTATACTATTGGTCACATAGTCTAGACTCATCTCTCGAGGATTATCCCATGCCTCGATGTACATCTCATCATCCAACTAGACAAAGAGGATTATTCACCGCATGATTGTCCTAGTCACAAAATCACACCATGTTGAACCCATCTACATTATTATCTCATCCACATGGGAATCCTCTAGGGTCCCTCGGACCCGTCCTAGTTGCTACTCCCTAACAATAATCATCATCCCACACACTATAGTCTTCTCTAGACATGTCGACCATTCCTTAATTATATTCTCAATAATCTGGCCAAGAACCTCATCAAAATCATGTATTATAACCCAACCCCACTAAATAGGTTCCATCCTAAGCTAAATCACACCAAGACTCTTGGAATTATAATGCCAATCTGTTTGACAATACCCAATACCCACACTAGCATCTCATACTTCATCTCTTTAGTTTAACTCTTGAATCATTAAATGGAGTAAAACATTTCATAATAAATTTTATATTCTTAGAGGGACCATCCCACTCTAATAACCCACCAATATTCCAATCCATACTCATAAGTATTTCCTCATAAAATGATAGACATACAATTTCCACACCTATCACTACAAGGCCCAATACTCTTAGGAATATTTTAATTGATCTAAACCCTCATCTAGTCCATACACATATCATCCCAATTTTAAGACATATGTTAGACCACTCATATCCCAATCGATATCTTATCCACTTGGAGACCTAGTGACAGGGTGATTTCATTTCCATAAAATCACTAAATAACCTTCTCTAAACCTAGGCATCTTGTGAACACCATATCTATAGGTCTATTATGTTAATCTATTTCCATTCATTTACTGTCCTTAGAGTTCATGACTCCCATGGAATATATTTATAATCAATCCCTTGGCAATATATGACTGAATAATCATGTTAGTGTTTAAGGGTCTATAGAGGCTCTTAATAATTTCTTTATATAGGAATAGATACTTAAGAAATTTGATTATTGAAGTTAGAAAACACACTACTTGATGACTTTGGGTGAGGTTTCTTAGCTGACTACCTCACACATTTGGTGAATCCTTGAAATTCAACTCTTGTGATACTGCTATCCATATTCTAATATTAATATATAAACGAAAAAGGTATGAAGTAGAAATATGTTCCCAAAATCCAATTAAAAGAGTGATATAAATGATAATAAATATGTAAATCAATATTCTACCTCCTCCTCACATGTCTCCATGTCCCCTCTTCTACTACATGAAGTGGTACTCAATGGAAATTTTCAATGAATAAAAATATTTCACTATATCTTTGACAAGTTGATGAAAGTTTTATTATAACATATTATTATAATTGGGTATAAAATATTCACCCTAATTTTTTTCATATATGAATTATCCCATAAGATTTGTGTTGCATCCTGAGATGTTAAAACATACTCAAATTCTATTGTTCTCAAGGTGACTGAATTTTTATTACTAGAGTTCCAAGAAATGCATATACCATTGATAAGTAATACACCTGCATAATTTGACTCTCAATCAGTAGTGTCAACTACCAAGTACCACTTTTAAAAAAAATTAATATAAAATATATATCTTTATCATACCACAATCCC
This sequence comes from Viscum album, assembly GCA_963277665.1. Classification (NCBI taxonomy): domain Eukaryota; kingdom Viridiplantae; phylum Streptophyta; class Magnoliopsida; order Santalales; family Viscaceae; genus Viscum; species Viscum album. Next base: position 1,705,929,202 of record OY728129.1, read on the forward strand.
AAATCAAGAGTCCATTTTTATAGCATAAGATCAGTTTATATAATGTGAAAGACAACTACATAGGATTTATTTGTAATCCTGTATAAAGAGTAATCAAAATTTTGATATCTAGTATATACATTGGTAAGTAGAATAGAATTTAAATAATACTTAAAAACTCTATTTGATCACTAGTCCTCCCCACTTCATTCCATGACCACTTGGTTCCATGTGCTATAAGAGTGGAGTCCTATCATGATTTTTCCATTTTAGGGATTCATTAATTGCATATGAAATTATATAACATGTTTGATAAAAATAAGAATAAACACTTTTATACTAAAATATGATTAATTAACTTTCTCAATAGAGTTGATGAAACCATTTATCTATGGCTTTCTATTTTGTAATTGTCCTTTTAGAGTTTGATATTTTTATGATCCTAATGATCTGATGAGTGTTTTAACCCATTTAGAGAAAATGATTCTACATTATCTTTTATTAGTGTGAGAATAGTAAACAACACACACCTCATATAGTGTAGTTGGATATTTCTACAATAATGGGAAATCTGATGGATGATCAGCTCTGTGATAGTATTCCATGAGTCTTGTGATCAATGTTGAGACTGACAAATCACAATTTCCCTTCGATGTATGATACCTAAATAGAGTTTCAGATACATTACCCACACATAGTTAATGGGGAGGGAGTCCCTTAGGTAGAAAATATCTGGATTGAGTCTCTCATGAAAGTATTTAGTCACCTGTAGACAACATTGGAGATGAGGGTGAAGCTTGCTACTTGTATTCTACAAGGACCATCTAAGTGCTTAAGAGACATCATAGTACATGTTGGACAAAAAGAAGACTTGGGAATACTTTTATAATTATATTTTTATTTTGAAAAGTCTCTAAAATGTTTTGGATTTAAAATGATAACCTATTTTTGGAAATTTTTTCAATTCCATTAGAAAAAGGGATAGTGTTAATTATTTTCAAGGTTTTAAAGTGATATCAATAAATAATATTTAGAATACTTTAAAGGATTTAAGCTGAATGTACTTTTAAAATAGATTCTTTTGAAATATTTTAATGTTAGAAATGTTTTACCAAAATCTATAATTGCATTTAAATGGTTTCATAAACAATTAACATTTATCTTTATTAGATGAGTTTTTAAAACCTAAAGGGTAAAAATGATGTTTTAATGAATGAAAGTTATTTTTAAAATAAGTTTTGATAAAACCATGTTGGGTTAAATAGGCGAATTTGGATCACTTATTCAATGAAGTAAAAGTCCATATTGTTGGATTTTTATGAATTTATAAATTATTGGATTTTATTTTTATTTAAACGATATCTTGAGATTACTTATTGATCTATTTTATGTCACATGGGTCTGGAGTTTTGAAGTCCATTTTGATGGTGTTTGTGTTTCTTGTTTTAGAATGTATATATATATATATATATATATATATTTAAAGGAAAATAGAACATATATAAAAGGCATAAGATGAATTACAATGAATAACAAACCACTCAACCAATGGGTGGAACAAGCTGACCAAGCACCAGGAACAAGGCCAAGTAGCCAAAAAAAAGAACCAGCCCCTAGGGAGAACCAAGGCTATAGAAGCAAGACTACCGCCCAAAATCCCAAGCCACACGGAGTCCATAACCCAGAGAGAGGAAGCAAGCACCGTCAAGAGCATGCGACCAACAAGAATCCCGAGCACAGTAAGCAGCGCCCAGAGAAAGAGACTGCAACAACTGCCATCCGCCCTCCACCAGAAGCAAAGAAGCATCCTCCACACGAAGAGATGTAGAAGCAACATGTGAACCTCAAACAGACATCCAAACGGAGACCCGAGAATAACATGAAACCGCCCCGCCGTCATGAAAGCACCAAGGTCCACTCGATGCAAGCAACAACCAAGAGGAAAATGCACACACCCACCCACATGAACCCACACACCCACCCCACAGAGAGCACACACTCTCACACTCGAAAACACATGTACACACCCAACCACAAGAACACACACTCCCAACCACTAACACAAGCAGGCCGCCATAGCCCACCTACGAACCATCAGCCACCACAACAACCGAAATCCAGCTTGCACCAGCCACATCCAGCCCACACCATCCCCCTGCCACCTTCATTTCAGCCTGCTGCCACCAGCATTCCAGCCCGCAGCAGCCCCCCCACCACCTTTGAACCAGCCCGCACCACCCCCCGCCACCTGTAACCAGCCCCCTTCCACCAGCATTCCAGCCCCCTTCCACCTGCATTCGAGCCCACACCACCCCCCAGCAACCTGCAATCTAGCCCGTACCAGCCACCACACCAGCCCCCAGCCTCCTGAAAAACACCAATGCCAGCCCTCTGCCACCTGTAAAACAGCCCCAGCCACCAGTTCCAGCCCTCACCAGCCCCGACCTCCTACATCCCATCCCACACCAGCCCCTGCCACTTGCCCAAAAACCCCCATCCACCTACAATACAGCCCAAAACAGCCCCTTCCACCTATTCCAGCACACACCAGCCCCCTTCCATCCCCCTACCGCCTGCCTTCCCACCCGCACTAACCATTCCAGCCCACACCAGCCACCACACCAACCCCCAACCTCCATCATTCCAGCCCACACCAACCCCCTGCCACCTACAAAAAAACCCCATACCACCTGTTCCATCCCACAACAACCCCTTCCATCCCCCTTCCACCTGCATTCCAACGCACACCATCCACTCCAGCCTGCACTAGCCACGGACACAACCACAACAACCAAAAAACCCAGCCCATGCACACTACCAGCCCACACCCAACTCCACAACAAACCAATACCCCATCCAACAGAAAACCACTTCCACTACATACATCCAAAATAACTAGCTTGCAAAACCAGTACTTTATCCCCCATCCAAACCATGCCTCCAGCACAAAAAAATAGCAGGCCACCCCCAGCAAGAAACCACCAGCTCCAAACAACCCCTGCACCAGCACCCCAATGTAGCAGACCAGCAACACCGAACATCAACCTCCACTCTTAAGCAAACTACCTGGGAAATTCCAATGACAAATTAAATTCTGATTAGCACTACAGTTGGAAAACTTCTTGCAAGATGATAACCTGGACCAGAGAGTAAGATCAAAATTATGTGAGAAATAAGAAACACTATGACCGGGAAGACCATGTAACTGAGAGTTCCTTTCCTTCCATATCAAATACACTAAAGTATCAATGCCCAATATTCCAAAAACATTGCTCAAGGAATCACTACTAAATAGACCAGAACACCACCCCACAATGGTAGATAAAAATTAGCGGTGCAATTAACATTAAGAAGGTCCAAGAAGGTAGACCATAACTTCTTAGAAAACCTGAATTTGAAAAAAAGGTGATCAATACTACCATAATCCTTTTCAAAAAGAAATCACCAATTGGGAAACACCATACCCCTATGTTGAAACCTATCTTGGGTGTCCAACCTATTAAGAACAACTAACCATAAAATAAAATAAAACCTTAATAGAATGGTCCGGCTCCAAACTAGAGAGCTCCAAGAGATCAGGGAAAACATTGATCTGAGATCATCCCAAGCCAAGGGGATAGAAACCTAGCCTATGCATTCCAAAGGATCCTATCAAGGCTGCCTCCTAGCCTATAGAGGGAAAAAAACCCTGACGCAAGTCCCACAAATCAGCTAAAATTGCAATCAGGGGACCCCAAGAGCCATTGGAAATGAATTCCACCACTCGAGAAAACTTAGAAATACCAGAATCATAAATGATACTCTCATCAATAAAGGAACAGATAGGGCTTCTTGGAAGACAATAATCAAGCCATAAAAAGATACCCCAACCATCCCCCACTGAAAAAGACACATGGTCTCTAAGAAAGTCTTGAAGACCCAACACCTTCTTCCAGGTCCAAGAACAATTCCAAGTCACTTTAACCACCCAAAATTGTGGAAGACCAAGTAGAAACACCCTTGCCCAGTCCACCCAGATTGAAGAAAAGGAGGGGTTACAAAGATCCCAAGAATTCTTAGCAGTATCTTCTCTATTCCATCCCTCAATCTGCTTCACCCCTAAACCACCCTCCTCTTTGGTCCTTGACACTAAATCCTAAGAAACTTTAGTCCCAGAGGAAGCCAATGAAGGACCTTTCCAAAGAAAATTACTCAAGGTGGATTCAATGGATTTTACCTTAATCACTGTAATTAATTTTAATTACCTTCACTAATATTTTTTCTCAAAAACTAATTTGATGTTATTAGGAATTATAAATTATTATGATTTAAAATATTTAATTCATTTTTCAAAATTATAATCATATAAGTGTCAGAAATTAATTTAAAATTAATCCCGCTGATGGGATGAAGCTTTAATTTTTTTAAAGTGAAAATGTTCAAAAGTTTGAATTGTTTTTACATCCAATTTCAATGAGAAATTTATTCCAATGAACGAAATTGTATTAATTTATATAAAATTTAATTTAAATTAAATTCCAAATATAATTAAACTATATAATTAAATTATATGAAAATGGATTTTTTAATTAAAATTCAGTATTTTTCACTATTTATCAAAAAATGAAAATTCTTAGAAAAATACTAACAATTAAACCAAAGTAAATATTGATTTTATGATTTCAAAAATAAAGTTTATTTTTTTAAATTAAAATTATAAAATTTTAAAAAATTATATTTAAAATGGGTTATCCATTAAAAGCTGGTAAAATTGCCTTTTTGAAAAATACATCTTTTATTCATAAAATTAGATTTATTCTTATCTTAAGCCTATAAAATCTAACATATGAGTGTCAAAAAAATTGATTGAATATGTAACATATATATTTTATTAAAAATATTCATCACGATTGATTTATTTAATTTATTTATATAAAGAGAAATAGTTTTCTTAGAAAAGAAATTTCTTTATTTTCAAATAGTTCTTACTTTCATTTGTAACTAATTCATAACCAAATGACTCGTTTTATATACATGTGTAAATAATATTTTCACAATTTAGTTCATCTTATTCTTAACTTCCATTATAATGGATAAGTGGTAACTATAATAATATTTTAATTACAATATTAATAGTATATTTTAGTTTGGTAAAACCCATCCTTTGGTGTAATGAAAACTATTGAAGGAACACAGAATTGTGTGTAATGTAATCCAAAAATAGTATTCTTTATACTGAAAGTTAATCTAAGTGTTGTGTGTAGCATACGATTAACTTAGTGTTGCATATAATGCAATCCAAACTTAGTGCTTTCATATAACACAAGATATATTTAGTGTTGTATGAAATGTAAAATATCAAAAAGATTAAATCAATTCAATTTTTTTTCACAAAATCTCAGGGTGTTACAACAAATCCCCAAGCCTGCCTTCAATAGGACAAGGTCTAGCGACTAGTGCCGAGTAGGTATATCAATAACATGAGATAACTTAGCCTAAGTACCTATACACATGCACACATTTATAATCCCATACAATGATGAAATGTAAAAAAACTGAACAACCATGCATGCATACATCTAAATCCCTCAACCAGAGTTTGAAATAAAGGAAAGTAAATAGGTCCAAACACAATCCCACCATAAAGAGTCTGAAAACAAGTCCAACATGAAAGTATAGATAGGGACTTCTATCAAGATAACATAGGAACAAACCTCAGTCTGTACAGTCTCACTAATCACTGTCTGGTCTTGGTCTGTCTAGGAACTTGTCAAAAGGTCGATCATCTACTCAAGACATGAAACATGTGGGAAAAGCCTGTACATGGGTGAGTATAAAAATACCCAGTAGGACAACCTGAAACCTCAAAGAATACAAAAAAAAAAGAATAAAATTATCTCTACATAGGTATATATATAAAACACATATAATAAGAATATCCATATATACTCAACAAAGACACATGGTCTCAAGGTAAAGTCATAATAGTAAAACCAGCCTAGGATTCTAGCACAAAGGTTACACATAACACTCATCTAGGAGAACACACTCCATGAGTCTGATAACACTGATGACGTCTGTATGAGAGGGAATGATCATTGGATATTTCTATTAGAAGTACACATTGAAAGTCTGAAGAGATACAATACACAGATGATAATTACTCCTAAGGCCATGGGGTATACCAAAAACTCAATCTGGATTCACCCACTAAGTAAAGGATCGGTGCCGATGTAGTGTTAGTCACGATGATACCAATAACTCTACCTAGAGAATAAAGATTAATATAGGATCTCACTCAAAGTCTCATGGAAGGATTCCAAAAACTATATCGAAGAAGTCCTACTGAAGTGATCACTATTCTATGTGTAAGAGGAAATTCCATACTAACCCTTAGGGAATGGATATGGGGAATACAACCTAACTAAACTTGCCCAATATACAAAGTAAAAGGGCTCCAAGACAACTTTTTAGGAGTACACGACATGTAGTAGGGTTACACACCATGTCCCTTCGACCTCAGGTCCTGCCCGTGTAAACGGCCCGTGTCCGTGTCCATGTATCAGTACATGGTGTGCAACTGCTCATGTACTCTACCCATGTACTGGTACACTGGTGTTCCCATGTACACTAGGCCAAGCCATGTCTGTGTGGGAGTACACAACATACTCATGATCATGTACTCCAGCCTATGTACATGTACCCTCTGAGGTACACACTAAGCCACCAGGGAGAGGTCAAACACCGAGTGATAGGGTATCAATACCTATGATCCTTAACTTTCTCCCAAAACCCTAGCTGCCACTAGAAGGGTACCACATACTATGTAATCCCAGATTATACATAGTGTGTATCAGGATTTCCAAAACTCAGTGGTTCTTCCTTCCACACACATCTATGCCATCACCACCTTGGATTTCAATTTCAATCATGATAAAAAAGTGGATTTACCCTATTCGATCTTCACCATGGTTGTTCACTGGATTTCAGCCCTTCGATTCATTCATAAAACAGCCACGTTCATCTTTCTTCATTACGTGATGAAGAATGAATATTGGGTATCCAAAACCATATGATGCACCATTTCTTCCACCACCGCACCACCGTCTTGTCATGATGATCCTAGATCTATAATATCAAATTGTTACACCAAAAAATGGGTCTAAAATGATCGATTTCTTGGTGGATGTCGAACCATAGGTCAATGAAGAACACCCAAAATGAATGAAGAGATATGGGAGAAATGTACAACCACAAACATGAGGAATAAACCTCATCCAAAATTCATGTTGGACTCAATCCATCATTGTTATAAATACAAGTGAATAATCAATAACAATCAATGGAAACTCTCAAAATAACCTTGTAAATAAACCCATCCTTTAATAATACTGAACCAAAAATAAATTTGTTGGTTGATTGATTCATGTTCATCCTAGTAATTAAGAATGGGGAAAGAATAAAAACACAACAAACATCCTACCTTGATTTGGATCGATCTCTGATGAAGAACGAAGTAGCATCATTGACATTGGAGAGATCCTTCGATTCTATTTCACATCAATTGCCGATTCATGATCTGGTAGAAGTTCGATAGAGAGAGATATCCTATAAAACTCTCCCTAAAGGATTTAGGGTTATAAGGATAACCCTAAAATTCCATAATAATATTCTAATTAAAGACACCTCATTCACTGTATCAATGAAATAAAAATAAAATAATTTATTTAATTATTTTATTCATTTCACGCCCATGATGGATTTTCTACAAATTCTCCATGTCAACCAAGGTTACATCATACCTAGGGTAAACTTTTCATTATGAACTCATCAGTTACCTTGGAATTATGATCTAGACCACCATTTAGAAGTTATTATACTTTTTAAGGAAAAATGTGCATGCATGCTATTTAATATATTTAGTATAATTCAAACTTTTATTCTGATCACACCAGGCCTCAGAATCACAATCCATCTCATTTCTTGGTCTAAAAAATAATCAATACAATATCCATAAATAATAAATGGAAAGTATGAGTCACTAGATTCTTCACACCTTGGGGATTTAATTCACGAAAATCCAAAAAAGAGCTATATAAAGAGATGTGGGTACAAAGGAGGAATTTGTGCCTCCTACTCCCATATGCTCTCCTGGAGATTCTTATGCTACCACTAGACATGAAATAAAGGAATAAATCACCCATGAATGATCCTCTCATAACAATCCTCGATCTCTATTGGGTACTCAACAAAGGTGGATCCATCCAAGGTGTCCAGCTCACCCTAGTCGATAACGTGTGATGGGTCATGCACATACCTCCTTAGTTGTGACACATGGAAGGCATCATGTACCCAGTCTAACTATAGAGGTAGATCTAAGTAACACACCACCTCACCAACTCTACATAGTATCTAGAAAGGGCCAATGAATCTTGGAGATAACTTTCCACCCTAGCCAAATCTATATAATCCATATCAAGGTGAAACCCATAGGAACAAATGGCCCCCCTCATAAAACTTAAAAGGCCCCTATAGGCTATCTGCATAAGACTTAAGATGGATTTGTGCATTTCTCATCCACTCTTGGATGATTTTTACCTTCTTGGAAGTAGCTCTCACCAAATTTTGTCCCATAAGTGCTGAATCTCCGAGGTCAGTCCACCAAAGTGGTGACATGAAGGGTTACCCATAAAAAGCCTCAAATAGTTCCATACTTATGGTGGAATGATAGTTATTGTTGTATGTAAAATTTAACATTGGTAGGTAATCCTCCCAACAATATCTAAATTCCAAATTTCAATCCCAGAATATGTCCTCTAAGATCTGACTGGTACGCTCTGCTTTTCCATCAGTTTGGGGGTGAAAGGATATGCTCAAGAGTAACTAAGTCCCAAACGACTCCTAAAATCCCTTCCATAACCAAGACTTGAAGTGATCATTATGGTCAAAAATTATTGTCAAGGGAACTCTATGGATTCATACTATCTCCTAAACATAGAGGCATCCCCAGACCTCTACTGAACTATGCTCCAAGATAGCTAAGAAGTGGGCTGACTTGGTGAGTCGGTCTACGATCACCCAGATAGAATTGTGTACCATGAATTTATGTGGTAATCCCATCACAAAGTACATATATATCCCATCCCACTTACACTTTTTCACATTAAGGGGTTGAGTTAAACCCACTAGAACTTGGTGCTCAACCTTTACTTTCTAATAAGTAAAGCATTGAGAGACAAACTCTATAAATCCTTTCTCCATCCCTATCCACTAAAACTAACATCAGAGGTATTGGTATATATTTTACACACTTGGATGTAACACCAAAGGATGTATATGAAATTCTATAATAACATCCTACTGCAACATCACTGGTACCATCATCCATCCTTTAAAAATAATGTCACGCTCCCCACCTTCAGAAAATCCATCAAGAGCATGTCCAGTGGATATATGAGTATGTAAGGTCCTAAAGTCAACATTACTAAGCTGTGACTCCTTGAATTACTATAAAAGAAGAGGGTTAAAAATAATCAACTAGAGGTAAGATTCTCCATCTCCATCCATAAAAGATAACTACAATGAGGATAACTACTTCAACATCTTATTCAAAAACTATAGAAAATATTTCTTGCAGAGAGCATTCGTGACCATGTTCCCCTTCCCAGGAGTATAAAAATTTTTGAAGTCATAATCATGGAGGAACTCTACTAATCAACTTTTTATAAAGTTATTATCCTTTTAAGAGAAGATATACTTGAGAATCTTGTGACCAGAATAGCTGATAAACCATTTTCCCATTAGGTAGTGTTTCCAAAACTTTAGTGTAAAGACTACCACTGATAACTCAAGATAGTGGGTCATATGTTCTACATAGGTAGTCTCAACTGATGTGAACCATAATCAATCACCGCTTTCCTCTACCTCATAACACAACCAAGACCGGTACCTAATGCATTGCATAACACTACGTACTCAACACCCTTCTTTGGAAATATCAAGATGGGAGTGCTCATCAATCTCTACCTCAATTGATGACAAGACTACTATCACCTCTCTATCCACACAAAAGGATACCCCTTTTGGGTCAAATATTTCATGGGTGTTGATATCCTAGAGAAATCAGGTATGAATATTTGGTAATATACTACCAACACAAGGAAGCTCCTCACATCCTTTGCACTCTTGGGTGGATCCCAAGCTAACACTACCTCAACATTGGCCGAGTCCACTTCCAATCTATCTATTGAGATAACTTGTCCCAAAAAGTAGACCTCTTGTATCGAGAACTAACACTTCAAGAGATTCTCATAAAACTAGTGCTCTCCTTGGATATCGAGTACACAAGGATATCATCGATGAAGGCTACCATGAACCAGTCTAAGAAAGGATGAGATATCTAGTTTATGAGTCCCATGAACATTTCTGGGGAGTTTGTAATGCCAAAAAGAATCACCAAGTACTTATAGTGACCATAGAGACTTTTGGATTCCATTTTTGGTATATCCTCATCTCGTACTCATAAATTTTGATAGCTTGACCTGAGGTCAACCTTTGAGAACCATCATGCCCCTCTCAACTGATCAAAGAGGTCATCAATACTCGATAGTGGATACCTGTTCTTCATGGTCACTTGATTCAAGAATCGATAGTCCACACATAAACACAATCTCCCATCCTCCTTCATGGTGAATAAAACGGGGGCTACCCAGGGTGAAACACTAGGTCTAACAAAACCATTGCTATGAAATTCCTAAAACTACACCCTCATCTTGTGAAGATATTTGGGATTCATCTGATATGCTGGCATAGATATTGGTGTTTTCACGGGGTCTAGATCAATGCATAAGTCTATCTCTCTATGGGGAGGTAAACCTGGAACATCCTTAGAGAATACACCCTATTACTCAACCACCACTGTGGGGAACTGGGAACTCATAACATCCACTACAACAAGGGTCATGATATCCAATTTATGATTAATTGGATGCACTATACTATTCATGAGTCCATCCTATGCTGTTTGGGTTTTATTTTCACCAATAAAGGAAAACCTAGTACTAACATTGTAAACACACTGCATCCTCCTCCTAAAATAGTAAATTTAGGAATGATCCATAAATAACCATTCCATACCTAATATGACGTCGTAAGGCCTCATCATTGCTACAAAGAGATCCCAAATAAACTCTCACCTCTAAGAGTTAAGTCACGCCGTGGAAAAAGAATGCAACTAACGATCCTCTCTATAGAAGACTTAAACAAAAGGGTAGAGAAAACAGGGATCCACTGGTATTACTAGGTCTCAAATAGGGGATACAATAAGGGAAAAGTGGATCATAATTCCATGTGAAAACAACAAAAAGGGAGTTTAAGGAACACATCATATCTCAAACTGTACTCAATCCTCCATGAGCTCCCACTGCTTTGAACTCATTCTTTTTTTATCCCACCTATTTACCACCACTAGGGCTTACTACTACACCTTATCACAACCAAAAACATTGAACGCACAAGTCAGAAAATTTTTTCCACCATACCTTGACACTATTCGCTTTGGGTGGCACTGACTCCCCCACATGGTTTTGGATCACGTCTCAAGGACTCATCTTAGTGATGGAATTTTCCCTCTACCTTGTATGTACAAATTCACACCAAACATCACTAAAATAGGGTTCTACTGATTACCTAAATCACCTTGGAGAATTCTATCCTCTTGGACACCATCAGAGAGGGGACTCATTCATGTGGGACATCCACACCACAGGTTCATGTTAGTCCTCCATCATCCAAGAAGGGGGTCTAGACCACCATGAAACCTAGGTGATCTCTAAACTCTAAAAACCATGATGAAAAATCAGTATAGGTGTGCCATTTTCTGATACCACCAGATCCAACTACTACTCCATGGAGAAAATGAGTTGCAAGCGTAACCATCCGATTGGTTGATGTCCATACATGTTGGAAACCCAGCCCACTTCCTCAGGTCAAACCTCTAATGAATAAGGTTTTGTCTCATCACATAACCTTAGCAATCCCCATAAATGGAATTTTCATAAATGACAAGCATGTACATACCATCTTCCTACCTTGGTGGAGATATTGACTTCTCAACATGTGGATGATCATCTTCATGATCCATAAAATGATCCATACATTGCTCAAAGAGTGGTAGCACAACTGAGTGACCACCTGGAGGAAAGAACATTATGAGTGGGTACCTAATCATAAACCTCATAACTCATCTAGTCATCATCACAACACTATCTCATAATTCTAGCTAGATGTCATTATAGAAGCATCTTGAAAGTTATCAAGGCGTAACATGTTCAATGAGTATATATGGAAAGCTGACTTAAGAAGGACATGAAAACTACAACCCATTCATATATGATACATGTCCCATTGTTTTCCATACAAATAATGTTCTCATGTAATAATTTGAAAGGCAGGTGATTAGATTCCTAGTGTAATGGATATGTCGGCTACCACACCAACACCGGAGTCACTCAAAACATTTAACAATAATTCCCCAAACCAATATTAAAAACACTAGTCCTAATGTAGAACTTTTTACTTTGATACCTATATCCCACAACCCATCCTAGTGGGTCCCATGTCGTGACTCCCCAAGATCACCTCCAATAGGCCAGGGGTTGTCGACCGGTGCCAAGTAGGCATATCACTAACATGGGATGCCTTAGCCTAAGTACCTGTACACACACACAAACACATATCCAAGCCCATACAATGATGAAATGTAAACATAAATGAATAACCATTCATACATAAATCTAAATACCACAAAAATATTTTGATAAGAAGTAAAGGAAAGTAAATAGGGATAATGATAAGACCACCCCAAAGAGACCAAAAAACAATTAAAACCTGAAAGTTTAGATAGGGACTGATTTCAAGACATCGTAGAAACAAAACCTCGGTCTATACAATGTCACTAAGCACCATCTGGTCCTAGTTTGTCTAGGACTCTGTAAAAAGGTCAATTGTCTGTACAATACATGACATGTGTGGGAAAATATCATGTAGGGGTGAGTATAACAATACACAATAGGACACCCCAAAATGAAAAGGCATACAAAAAAATAATGCAGTCAGCTCTACATAGGTATATGTCTATAGCACATATAACAAGAATATATAGATATAATCAACAAATACACACAGTATCAAGGTAAAGTTACAACCATAATACTATACTAGGATTCCATCTTGAAAGTTACACATAGCACTCATCTAGGGGAAAACAATTCATAAGTCTGATAACACTGATGACGTCTTCCTGAGAGGTAATGCTTGTAGGTTCTTGCCACAGGAAGTACATGCCGAAAGTTCAAAGAGACATGATACACAAATTAGGATCACTCCAAAGGTCATGGGGTATATTAACAACTCAATTTTGATTATCCTTCTATGTAGAGGATTGGCTCCTAAGTAGTGTTGGTCATGAAGATGCCAAGAACTCAACCAAGGGAACAAAGATGAATAGAGGATCTCACTCTAGGCCTCATGGAAGTATTCCAAAAAATCTATCCAATAATTTGTTATAAAGGATCACTTTTTTATGAGTAGGAGGAAATTTTATACTAACCCTTAGGGAATGGATATAGGGAACAGAACCTAACAAAACTTTTCAAAGATAGAGAAGAAAAGGGATCCAAGCCAAATTTTTAGGAGTACACGACGTGTAGTAGGATTACACGCCATATCCCTTCAACCCTGGGTCTTGACCATGTAAACATCCCATGTCTGTGTACATTTTTGTGTATTAGTACATGATGGGTGACTGCATATGTACTCTTCCCATGTACCGATACATGGGTGTGCTAATGTACACCTGAACATTCCATGTCCATGTGAGAGTACATAGCATGTCCATGCCCATGTACTCCATTCCATGTCAGTGTACCCTCTGAGGTACACTCCGGTCCACCAAGGAGAGGTCACATGCCATGTGATAGGGTCACACTCCATGTGATCGTTAACTTTATCCTGAAACCCTAGCTACCACTAGGTGGGGCCACTTTCCATGTAATCCCAAATTACACACACTGTGGATCAGGATTTCCTGAACACACTAGTTCTTACTTTTGTGTGTGTCCACACCGCCCCTGCCTAGGACTTCAACTTTAATCATGAAATAAATCAAGTATCTACCCTGGATAATTCTCACAATGGAATCTCATTGGATTTTTCACCTTCGATTCGTTTGGAAAATGACCTCATTCATCATTATTTGTTGTGCACTGAAGAATGAAAAATCATTTTTCTAAAACAGCACAATCTAGAACCAATTTTTTCATCACACCACCATCATTACATATAGATCCTAGATCTAAAATATCAAGTTATTGTGCCAAGAAATGGTTATACAATGATTTATTTATCGATGGATTTTAAACCACATGTCAATTAAGAACACCTACGATGAATTAAGAAATATGTGAGAAATGAAAAACCAAATACATGAAAAATAAACTTCGTCTAATGTTTGTGTTGGCCTTGATCTATTTCTATTAGAATGAAAAGTAAAAAATAAATAATAATCAATTGAAACTCCCAAAGTAACCCCACAAATAAATCCATCCCACAAGATGACTGAACCACGTATCAATCTGTTGGTTGATTGATTCAAATTCATCATAGGAATTAAGAATGAGGAGTGAATCCAAACACCACACATTTCCTACCTCAATTTGGATTGATTTATGATGAAGAATGAAGAGGCTTCTTTGTCCTTGGAGATATCCTGCAATTCCATTGCACATAGATAATCGATTCATGATCTCATAGAAGTTTGTTTAAGAGAGATTCCCTAACTCTCCCTCTAATGGATCTAGGGTTATGAGGCTTATCTTGAAATTACATAATAGTAGTCTACTTAAAGACATGTTCGTCTCTACATCAACTAAATAAAAATAAAATAATTTACTTAATTATTTTATTGATTTCACGCCTGTAATGAATTTTCCACAAACACCCTGTGCCGACCAAGGTTATGTTGTGCCTAGGGTAAAATCCACATTCTAAACTCAATGATACCATCATATTTCTAATCCAAAACCCTTTTATAATTTATTTAACTTTTCTAGGAAAACTGTTCATGTATGATGTTTAATATATTTAATATAATTCAAACATTTATTCTGGGCACACTAGGCCTCAGAATCACATGCCATCATAGCGCCTGGTCTCAAAAATAATCTATAAACTATCCAAAAATAATACATGGAAAATAAAAGTCATGAAAAAAATATTTTTTAAAGGTAAAACCATTTTTAAATTAACTTTATAAATCTATTTGGAATAAAAATCCTCTTTGATCCATTTTATCAAACATTTTGAGGGAATACAAGCCACACCCATTTTGGAAACCCCAATTTAAACAAAAAATTCCAAGACAATCCATGAAACACATCAAAAATGGAATACACACTAATAACATATCATTTACATGGAAATTTACCAAATTTGATTAGGAATTTAAAGGTATGCCATGGGAAAAACCATTAAATTGAGACATCTACCTCTGATTCGGTCTAAAGATCATCACCCTTGATGAAGACCACCTAGAAGAGGTAAAACCAATCCTTACACACCTAATCCACAAGAAAAAAAAACCAAACCCCCATAATTATCCTTAAATTTTTCCAACACCACCCATAAGATTCCACAACTCTATAAAAATGGAAGAATAAATCTTGATGAGGGGAAAAGTAGAAGAAATCAAGGAGAAATTAACTTACCTCAAGAAAAACACCAAGAATCCAAGAGGAAATCCATCAAGTAAGGAGGGGGAGATCTACACAACCAATGAAGGAGGTCTACGTATGTTGGAGGATGGAAAAAGAGGGATAAAGATAAAAATTTGATAGAATAAGAATGTTAATTTTATTGTTCTAATGAGATAGATAGGGTCACATTGTTTGGCCACATAGTTAGACAAAACATCCTCCAACCTTGTGTGTGCCACTATCCACCCAAAATAGGCCACCTGGTTTTATTTGGTGTGTTGTACAGTTTGGAAATCTGTGATCAAACCTTTTTCAACTGCATTATCAAAAATTGAAGCACCCTCACATGGTTTCCACATGGTTTTTACAAACCATGCACTAACTGTCCACCCTAGTATGTCTCCTAAAAAACTACTAGTTTTGACCCACGACACCTATTAACTCCAAGAATGAAATCAAGGATAAATAAAACTTAAAATTATATGTACCAGTGATCTAAAGGGTGTCACAAAATCCCCACCATGCCACCTTTTACCCTCATAAAGACCCCACGATTCACTAGAAGAAAATAGGTTAGGCCACTTCTCCCTCACCCAACCTTACTGTTCCCATGTATCATGGATATTTCCACTGCGTTTATAGAGCACACAGACCAATGAGATCATATTCCCATGGATTACCTTGTTTTAAACAACCATGGTATGAACATGATGCTCTATCATGGTGGAATCAGGCTCCAACTCCAAATCCTTCCACTCTAGCACGTGATATGGGAAATGATGGTATCTCTTGAATTGGGAGATATGGAATATGTGATAAACTGAGGTCATCCATGGTGTAACCTCCAACTGGTAGGATACCTTCCCTTAACACTCCACAACAAAAAGTGATCTGACATAATGCGATGCTAACTGCTCTTTCTTTCCCAAACGACAATGACCCAAATAAACTGATACATGAATAACACTTGATCACTAATATGGAAATCCAATAGATGCTGAAGATGATTGGAATACAACTTCTAGTGACTCTGATCTAGCACTAGTCATTTCTGAATCAGTCACACTCTCTTACTATTATCCTATATGAGGCTCAGTCCAACCAAAGAATGCTATCCTACCTCAACCCAGTACAAGGGGGATTAACATGGAAGCCTGTATAATGCCTCAAATTGGGACATATTAATCAAATAATGGTAGCTATTATTATATGAAAAATCATCCAATGATAGGTATATTTCCCAAAAACCACCAAAATCAATCACACATGCCCGCATTATATACTTGAGAGTCTGGATGGTTCACTCAGATTAGCCATCCATCTGTGGGTGATATATTGTGATCAACCTAAACTAGGTTCCCAAACTATCCCAGAGTCCCTTAAAAAATCAAGATGCAAAATAGGAATCCCAATCGGACACTATCATCAAGGGAAATCCATGAAGCTGAATAACCTCTCAAACATATAGGAATCTGAGGTCCTTTACCTTCATCAACTCCCTAATGGGTAGAAAATGGGATTCTTTTTTAGAAGATCTATAATAAACCATATGGGGTCTTTCCAACTTGGAGTATGAGGTATCCTAATCATGAAATCTATAGAGATAGTATCCCACTTCCCCATTGGCATGGGAAGTGGCTGCAAAAAACCTGATTAGTCTCTGATTCTAAGCTTTGATCCTCTGGCAGGTCCTGCATCCAAAAACAAAGTCTTCTATAACATGTCTCATCCTAGGCCACCAATACTAGTTTCTCAAGGAATAAAACATATTGGTCACCCTAGGGTGAATGACCTAACTATAATTATGTTCCTCATAAATCGCCTCCCGACTTAAGCTCAAAGGAACAACTAGCCACTTTTGAAAAAGAAGAGAACCATTAGGAGACCAAGACCAATCAATCAAGGTCTCCCCACTATTTAAAAAACTGCTAATATGCTAGCACTCAGGGTCAGATACCTACTCTGACCTCACCTGATCGATGGGAGAGGGTGTAAACTATGCACTCTCCAAGAACACCTTCCCTCCATTCTCATATACATCTAGTATTAGATCAGAAAAAATGATCATAATAACCCACTCATCCACTGATTATCGAATATCCTACATCATAAGATTACTTCTCAATGCATCAGTGACCACATTTACCTTCCTAGGAATATTCACAATCTCAAAATCAAAATTTTGAAGGTACTCCACCCAGCACATCTACCTAAGGTTCAAGTCCCTCCCAATGAAAATATACTTCAGGATCGAATGATCCAAATACATTATGAAACACTCACTGAAGAGGTAATGTCTCCAGATATTTAGAGAATTCATAATGACAACCAATTCTTGGTCATGGGTGGGATAATTATTCTCATGTGGATGTAGCTTTCGCAAGCCACAAGACACCACATGGTTGTACTACATCATCACACACCCCAAAACCACACCATAAGCATCACAATACACTGTATAATCTCTCCCAAGATTAGGTAGAATCAACATATGATTAAATTTAAAATGGGTCTACAACTATTCTAAAGAACTTTGTAATTTATCATCCCACTAAAAATTCACCCCTTTCCCAGTCAAATCTGTCAAGTGAGAAGATAGCTTGGAAAAGTCCCCCAAAAAATGTCTATAATACCCAGGAAATCCTAGAAAGATATGGATATTGAACATATTATTGTGATTCTCATAATACATTTTTACTTTAACCTTCTCTAGATCCACTGAAACTCTTTCATTAGAAATTATTCCACCTAGAAACATCACTTCCTAAATCCAAAACTGGTAGTTGGTAAAATTTTAATATAGAAAATGATCTCTCAAAACATAAAAAAAGACCTTCATATGGTCTGAATTATCCATATACATCTCATAATACACCAGGATTCGGTCTACAAACACAACCATGAAAGAGTCCAAAAATAGTTGAAGGATCTGGTTCATTAGCACTATGAAAATAGCTAGAGAATTGGTAAGATCAAATGGAATAACCAATTACTCAAAGTGTCTATATTGACTTTGAAAAGTGGTATCTGGAACTTCCTAATATTAGACCCTCAACTGGTGGTAACCTGATGCCTGGTTGATTTTTGAAAACCAATGGGCTCCTCTAAGTTGGTCAACCAAATCATCAATTTTGGGAAACATGTATTTATTATTTACTATCACATGGTTAATATCACAAAAATCTTTGAAAAGTTAGATGGTAATATCTAAATTATTTGTAAATATAACTGGAGAATCCCATGGTGAAACACCAAAGTAAATAAAACCCTTTCACCCAAGATCCTCTAGATAAAATTTTAGCACTTTTAGCTCATTTGGAAGAATCTGGTAAGATGGAAAGAAAACTATGGTCATCCTGGGGAGAAGATCGATGGAAAACTTAACCTCTTACTGGGGAGAAAATCTTGAGAAATCCTTTGGAAACATGTCTGGGTACCTATCCATGACCACTATAATTTTTCATAAAGAACTCCGATGAAGAACCTCAAAAAAAAAACTTGGACAACTGACATAAGATCAACCCAAACTCTAAAGAAATTGGTCCCTACCTCTCGAAACACGAATCCCACTCACCTTGAAAGATGTGATTGCTCCTGTTAGGAGTAAGGAAATCCATCCTAAAATGAAAAAATTGACCAATACCTTAAATATGATCAACTAATCCATGAAACAAATGAGGTTTAACATGTCTAGGTCAAAAACACAGAAGTGAAAAATGATATCCATGTGAGCTACTACAACATGGAACTCAGGGCACTTAAAAACTTTCTCATTGTTCCTACACAATGGGGTTATAAAATACTTTAAATAATGAATAAACTCATAGATAATACCCAAGGAATAAATCAAATTAAGTGAAATGAAATAATGGGATGTACAAGGGTCAAATAAAACTAATTCCATAGAAGAATCAATAAACACCATTCCTCAAATGATGGATGAACTATAATCTGAGTCCTCTAAAATGATCTCCAATGTATGGAGTTTCCTTGGATCAGATCCTCTATGAGTATTATTACCCTTGTGATAATCGCACTTACCATGAGGATGAGATCCTCCACCCTTGGAAGACTCTAACTACACCTGAGAACCTTTCACGAAAATAGAGCCTACACTATTCCCACACAAATACAATGGACAAAAGCACTGGATATGCCTTGACTGCGCACACCGGTGGTAAATCCTTAGAGTTTCTAGGAAATTAAGCTTAGTGTGTACTAACTTCCCATACTGATAATATACAATTGGTATATGCACCATAAGATCCACATAAGCTAATCTCAATGATTTTTGGATACTATTCACACTGCCCCTTTGAGACTCATCTTGATTTCACTTCTTTCCTGAAGAAGAAATCTGGATACCACCCATAAAATGAACACCATTGAGACCAATATTTCCCATCAAATCTACCTAAACCGTTGCATCCTTGTCAACCACCTCTAAATTGGTCAGTAGACACATTATAATGAGCATAGATATGATCTCTAGCCTCAATCCCATATCAAAACTTTGAGCCTTGAGATAATAATTTTTAGTAGATCTAGAGAAACATGAACCAAATTAGTAAATATGGTGGCATACTCCATCACTAAGCGATTTCCCTTCTCTGGTTTCAAAAACTCATGGGCCTTCACCACTCTCAAGTTCTCTGGGTAGAAATACGAATTAAACACCTCTTTGATAGTGGTCAATGTGAGATCCTCATGATTTACCAAAAACACCATTGAATCCCACCACATCCAACCTAGTTATTCTAGAATGTATGTGAAAAAACCCACTTTATAGGTCTTAGGGGTCTTCAAGTACACAAATATCTACTCAATATGATCTAACCACTCCTCAAGGCCACTCAATACCTTGTCTCCATGGAAAACAAGTGATTTGTTTCCTAGAAAACTCTTGATCATGGTCCACAATCCATGTTTTCTCATGAAAATCCACCCGACCCAAGGTTTGGATCATATATATGACTCACTCCACTAAAGATAGATCAATAGGAGGGCTCACCTTTGGGGTACTTTTCGCCACACCCTCTATATACCTGGACGAGGTCCTTCTAGGATGCATTGTCTACAAAACACTAAGAATAAGCTTCATCAAGAATTTTCCAACATAAAATCACATAAAAAGTACTAAAAGAAAACCCACCCAACA
The DNA here is from genome assembly GCA_963277665.1 of Viscum album. Taxonomy (NCBI): domain Eukaryota; kingdom Viridiplantae; phylum Streptophyta; class Magnoliopsida; order Santalales; family Viscaceae; genus Viscum; species Viscum album. The sequence continues at coordinate 1,705,950,070 of OY728129.1, forward strand.
TGGGTATAAAAAAAATTCAACAATAAGGAGAAAAATATCATCAAACAACCCATAACTAGATTCAAAACATAACCACAATCTCAGACTACCTATGGAAACTCAAGATTTTACATGAAGAAGAGCAAGAAAAGTACTCCCTTATTCCCACCTCTTGAGTACCAAAGATCCTAGCTAAAAAATAACATTGAATCCAAAATAAAAAAGGATTTGATACCATTTTTTAATAAACCAACCAAGTTTGACCTAACCTATCACCTAAGTAAACCTGTCACATGGCCCAAAGCGCATTCCCAATCACCACGGGCTAGAGACAAGCATCGGGTATAACCAACTAGAACTTGGGAGCAGTTTCACCATAGGTAAATGGGATTGAACCATCCATAAAAATAGGATGACCATGCCAATACCATCATTGTCAACAGAAGAAGATGATCAAATACCATAAACTAAAACATACATCACAGGACAAACATGCCATAAAATGAAATATACATGGTAACTAAAAATAAACAACCCAAATTCAAAATAAAGGTTAAAATAAAAAATATAGACCAATTATAACCCAATGGGTACAAAATAAAAAAATAACTTCATATTAGTCCATCCCTATGAGGCCATGTCTCCTCCACAATACACCGAATGCCAGTAATCAAGAAGAGCCACCCTGAAACTTGGTTCCCTATCCTTTACTTGTGTTTTACAAAATAAAATATGAAAATACCCAAAAATATACCTAGGAGTGTGTGAGACATGAATCCTAGTAGGATACCACCACGAATCTATTTAAGTATTTTACCCATAAAAACCAATAAACTAGTTTAAAACAATTTTAAAACTAAACCACTTGAAAACTAACTAATTTCAGGTAAACCTTTTAAATTACTTTGGTTTCCCTTTATAAAAAACATGGTTTTCCAAAATTATTTACAGACATGGATCAAATAAATTAACAAGTCTATAAGGCACAACATGCTCAAAATAATAAAAAGTTCATAATAAAATGAATGTAAACAACATCACATAACCATATAAATGGAAAGTGAGAAAATGGGAAAAACAAATCTCATCACATCAAGATGAAAATAATAAACTTTATAAATAATAAAACTAATTTGGAATGAGTAATGTGCAACTAGGGTCTCTAACTACCAGGCCTAATGTGAGTGAGTAAACAATTATGCTAGCTAGCTAAGTAGTAGAATCTCCCTCAGTCTTCCTAACCAAAGGCACTCATGGTCTCTTGGAAACCAAATTGGAGGCTCACACCTTCCTCCCTCTAAAGGATCACATGGTCCCTCGAATAAACCAACATTAAAACTCACAAAGTCTTCCCTATGAAGGATCACACAGTCTATTGAACAAACCAATATGAAAAATTTCATGGTCTTCCCTTTGAAGGCTCACACGGTCCCTCGAAAAAAACCCTCGCTCACACCCTGGTTAACCTAAATGTTACTACATTCCAACACATCCAAAAACAAGTTCCTATATAAAACAAGATATAATATATTCTATTTCATAAAAAAACATCCTCAATTTATCAAAACACCTTTTTCTAGGTAAAAATATTTTTAAAACCACTTTATAAATCCATTTGGAATCACACACTAGTGGAAAAATGCTTTTTAAGTTAGTTATTTTTAAATTTTTACGTTGGTTTTTGGTCAAAGTTGTTGCATTGGATGTTATAAATATTATATTTCACGTCTGTTATTTTAAAACCGATGTAAAAAACAGAAATTCGAAGCCAATTTCATGTCCATTACTAAACAACCGACGTGGAAAAAGGTTCGTAGTTGTGATTTATTACGTTAGTTTTTAAATAAATGATGTAATATGTTTTTTTATTTCATTGGTTGTTAAATAAACGACACAATAAACAACCCCTATGAAGCGTTTTTCATGTCTTTTATTATAAAAATGATGTGAAAAACAAGATTATTACGTCTGTTATTTTCATAACCGACCTGATAAACCAGTCTGCAAATTGGTTTTTCACGTCGGTTAAAAAATAACCGATGTGAAAACATATATACTATGTCGGTTATTTAATAACCAACATAAAAAACCATTCCCATGAATTTATTACATTGGTTATAAAATAACTGATGTAAAAACCATTTTTTTAATAATATAGTTCAACCATTACAATGTGCTTCCATATAAGACATGAAACAATCAGAAAACAAACCAAAACCAGACCAAAACCACTGGACAACCCCCCACCCCCTAACCCCTTGAATAGCCCTCCACACCCTGGACACCCTACCTCCCAGACACCCTCCCACCCTTGGAACCGCCCCACCCCCTGGACAACCCCCACCCCTGGACACCCCCACCCCCTTGGACAGCCCCCATCCCCTAGACACCCCACCCCCCTAGACACCCACCCACCCCCTGGACACCCCACCCCCTGGATAGCCCCTCCCACCCCCTAGACACCCCAACCCCCTTGGATAGCCCCCCACCCCTAGACAACCCCCACCCCATGGACACCCTCCCACCCACTGGACACCACCCCACCCCACTGGACAACCCCCCACCCCCTAGACACCCACCCACCCTTTGGATAGACCCCTCCCCCTGGACACCCTCCCACCAACTAGACACCACCCCAACCCACTAGATTGCCCCCACCCCCTGGACACCCTCCCACCCCCTGGACACCCCCACCCCCCAAAACAGCCCCTACCCCTAGACACCCTCCCACCCCCTCGACACCCTCCCACCCCCTGGACATCCTCCCACCCAATGGACACCACCCCACACCGCTGGACAACCCCACCCCTGGACACCCGCTCACCCCCCTAGACACCCTCCCACCCCCTGGACACCCTCCCACCCCCTGTACACCCCCACCCTAGACATCCCCCCACCCTTGGACACCCCCACCCCTGAAAACCCCCACCCCCTGGACACCCTCCCACCCACCGGACAACCCCCACCCCTTGGACATCCCGACCCCCTAGGACATCCCCACACCCCCTGGACACCCCCACTATCAGGACCCGTCCCAGTAGGGCCTGAGCCGCAACTCCCCAAGCCCGCCTCCAATAGGCCATGGGCTGGTGACTAGCACTGAGTGGGCATACTACTAACATGGGAGGCATTGCCTATAAACCTGTACACACGCACACACATCTCCAAGACCACAAAGCTGAAAAGTTAAAACTACTAAAAGGAAAAGATGCATGCATACACTAAAACCCAACCACAGAGTATGACAGGAAAGTAAAGTACAAGAAAGTAAAACCCTGGGCCAAAAGTACAATCCCACCAAAAAGAGAGTCCGTAACAAAGTCCAACCTGTAAGGAAAGGTGCTGGGACTGCAGTCTATAGCTGTAAGAACACACCTCGACCTGTCTGATCTCACTGAGTACCGTTTGGTCCTGGTCCACCTAGAATCCTGTCAAAGGCTCGCTCGTCTTCACAAGACATGACACGTGCGGGAAAATCTCGTGCATGGGTGAGTATAACAATACCCAGTAGGACACCCCGAAACCACAAAGGAATACAACAAAGGAAATACCACAATAGAAAGGTACAACCATCTCTACATAATATATGTCTACCGAATATATAACAAGAATATCCATATATACTCATGCACGATCGACTATCGTGAAAACCCCCACTAGGATCCATCTCAAAGATTCCACTAAGCATGCAACCGGGAGAACACAATCCTAGGTCTAAAGAGAGAGATACGAAGTAATCATTCTGGGAGAACACACTCCACAAGTACCTTCAGAACATGATGCTCAGATGAGGATCACAACCAAGTCATGGGGTGATTCTGACAACTCAGTCTGAGCTAATCCTCTAAGCAGAGGATCGACGCCCGGGTAAAGTTGCTCACGTCGATACCAAGAACTCTACCTAGGGTTCCAGAAATGAATATAGTATTTGTCTCTAAGTCTCACATAGGGGATTCCAATAACTCTATTCAGGAAGTTCTGCTGAAGGGATCATACTCTTGTGTAAAGGAAATGATACGAGAACCTTCAGGGAAAAGACCAAGGGTACGAACTCTAAGAAAACTAGTCCAAGACACAGAAGAAAATTGGATCAAGTCATTTAAGATAGGTTACGCGGCATGTAGTATGGTTGCATGCTGTGTTCCTTGACCCTGGGTACTGCCCATGTAAACGGCCCTTTTCATTCATTCAAGCCATGTAAAACCAAACTACACGACGTGTAGAAAAAGTACACGCCATGTTCCATGACCCCGGGTACTGCCCGTGTAACCGGACCATGTCATTCGACTTGTCAGATATAAAGTAACTACATAGAGTGTAGAAGAAACACATGCCATGTCTGTGCACGTGGGGCTCGCTCCGTGTACACTGGCCATGTGCTCGTACACGGCCTCTGTCCGTGTCCGTGTCGCCTGCCCGTGTACCAGTACACGGGGTATCCCGTGTATCTGGCCGGGTCTGGCTAGGGAGGGGTATAAACAGTGTGTCCTTGGCCGTGTACCCTTCCCATGTTCGTGTACTCCCAGAGTACACACCATGTAATCCCGCCGACGAACACATGCCGTGTATCCCATACTACATGGTGTGTAGTCGAAAAATTTCCTGAACGCCGTCTTCTTCCTCATGCTTCGGCCGATCTTTCGGATCATGTTTCTCTGGTCCGTTTACCACGAAACTCATGAGAAAGGGTTTCCTCGACGTCATGATGCCAAAACTGTGGGTTTCGGGCCTTCGATCGGCTCTAAAATCTGATCCGGTCATCCGACCAGAAATCGTTCAAAGAACGATATCTTACAATCTGCTTCGATCCGTCCTTCGCCACCACAATCGCACCTCCGTGGGGTTGTACCGATGCCAGATCTTCAATTTGGGGTCGTTGCATCGCACAACAGGTGTGCAACGATCCGTCGTTCATATACCCACAAATAATGCATAGAATTTGGGGAATAAGAACACAATAAATCGAGAAGGATGAACCTCAATTGATGTTCATGTCAATCTTGGTCCATCACCGTTAGGAGGTTGAACGAAACCAAAAATAATTTCAAGAATCAAATCCCCACGATTCCTGTAAAATACCATCCCGCAAGAATGATTGATCCACGTGCTAATCTGTTCGTGGATTAGTCCACGTTCATCGTGGAAATCAAAAATGGGGAAGAAATCACAATTTAAACATCCTACTTGGATTTGCGGCATTCGTTGGTGATAATTTGGTCACCACGTCATCGTCGCTACGTCAAGAGGTCTTCTCCAGAGCTTTCCAGAGAAAATCCAAGTTATGGGAATTGTAATCTTGACCCTCCCTGTGAAATATCTATTTAAAAGAATAAAATATTTCGTTGCAACAAGGATTTAAATAAAATATTTTAATAAAATATTTTATTACGATTACGTCCAAAAACCAGATTTCACCACCGACCTGCGCCGGCCGAAGTTAGGCCTTGTCTAAGGTAAAATCGTTGTTTTGAACACAACGGTGCCCTCAGATTTCTGATCCAAGCACCTGTTCTGGAGTTATTACACTTTTTCAGGAAAATCGCATGTGCGCGTTATTTAATTATTAAATTAAATTCATACACTTGTTCCGGGCTCACCGGGCCTCATAACTGCACGCCGTCTCAGAGCTTGGTCTTGAAAGAATTCCCATATAATTTAAAAATAATACATGGAAAAATCCAGGATATTACATCATGCGTACCTTAGGGCTTTTACGTCCCCAAAAAGCCAAAACAAGGGCTACTCAAAAAGATGTGGGTATTGCACGCAATTCTGAGCCTCCCACTCCCACGTGCTCTCCTGGAGATTCCTGTGCTCCCACCGGACACGCACCAAGGGAATAGCTTGTCCATGAAGGATCTTCTCTTTCCAATCCTTGATCTCCACTGGGTACTCTGCAAAGGTCTCCCCATCATCGATGTCCAGCTCGCCCCAGTCGATAACGTGTGATGGATTGTGCACTTACCTCCGTAGCTACGACACACGAAAGACGTTGTGTACCTGGTCCATCTGAGGAGGTAGATCCAAGTGATAAGCCACCTCACCAACTCTACTCAGAATCTAAAAAGGGCCAATGAACCTCGGAGATAGCTTACCGCCTCGGCCAAATCTCTGCAATTCTCATCGAGGTGAGACCCGAAGGAACACATGGTCTCCCTCCTCGAACTCCATGGGCCTCCGCCTCCTATCAACACATGACTTCAACTGACTCTGTGAAGTCTTTATATGCTCCTAGATGACCTTCACCTTCTCTGTAGTAGCTCTCACCATCTCTGGGCCCATGAGTGCCGACTCTCCCAGGTCAGTCCAGCAAAGTGGCGATCTGCAAGGTCACCCGTACAGAGCCTCGAATGGTTCCATACCAATAGTGGAATGATAAATGTTGTTATAAGAAAATTACACCAGTGGTAGGTGGTCTTCCTAGCTATGACCGAAGTCAAGTATGCAAGCTCGAAGCATATCCTCCAGGACCTAGATGGTTCGATCTGTCTGACCATCAGTCTGGGGATGAAACACTGTGCTCAAGCGTAACTGAGTCCCAAAAGCTTCCTGAAATCCCTTCCAAAACCGGGATGTGAAATGAGCATCACGATCTGAGATGATCGTGGATGGCACTCCATGAAGTTGAACTATCTCCTACACGTAGAGGTGCCCCAAGATCTCTACTGAACTCTGCTCCCGTATGGCTAGGAAGTGGGCCGACTTGGTGAGTTGATCAACGATCACCCAAATGGTATCATGTACCCTAGACGTACATGGTAAAACCATCACGAAGTCCATAGATATCCCATCCCACTTCCACTCTGGCATGTCAACGGGCTGAGTCAAACCTGTTGGCACCTGGTGCTTAGCCTTTACTTGCTGACAAGTAAGGCACTGAGAGACAAACTCTGCCACACCCTTCTTCATTCCTGGCCACCAGAACTGACGTCGGAGGTCTTGATACATCTTTTCCATGCCTGGATGCACCGCCAAAAAGGATTTATAGAACTCCCTTAGAACCTCCTCCCACAACGTCACTGGTACTACCGTGTGCCCTCTGAAAAGAACAACATGCTCCCCACCTTCTGAATATCCATTAGCAGCATCACCTATGGATATCTGAGCATGTATAGTCTCACAACTAGCATCCTCGCGTTGTACTTACCTTACTCACTGTAGGAGTGGAGGGGTAACAACCATCGACTGAAGGTAAGATCCCTCATCTCTATCCACGAAGGATAACTGTAAGGAGGCTAACTACCTCGTCGTCTCATCCAGCAACTGCGAACTGGATTTCCTGTTGAGAGCATCTGCCACAACGTTCCCCTTCCCAGGAGTATAAATGATCTCAAAGTCGTAATCCTGGAGGAACTCAAGCCATCACCTCTATCTCAAATTCATATAATTCTGAGAAAAGATATATCTGAGACTCTTGTGATCAGAGTAGATGGTAAACCGCTCGCCCATCAGGTAATGCTGCCACATCTTCAATGCGAGGACTACCACTGCCAACTCAAGATCATGGGTTGCGTAGTTCTGCTCCTGTGGCCTCAACTGTCATGAGCCATAGGAAATAACCACTTTCCTCTGCATCAGGACACAACCAAGCCCGGTTCCTGATGCATCGCAGAACACTACGTACTCAACACCCTCCTTCGGTAATCTCAAGATCGGGGCGCTCGTCAAACTCTGTCTCAACTGCTGGAAATCCTGCTGGCATCTCTCGGTCCACACAAAAGGCTATCCCTTTCGGGTCAAAGCTTTCATGGGTACTGCAATCCTAGAGAAATCAAGGACGAATCTTCGATAGTAGCCTTCCAACCCAAGGAAACTCCGCACCTCCATCACACTCCGGGGTGGCTCCCATGCTAGTACTGACTCCACCTTGGCTGGGTCCACTGCTACACCATCTTCCGAGATAACGTGTCCCAGAAAGTGGACCTCCTATAACCAGAACTGACACTTTGAGAGTTTCCCATACAACTGGTGCTCTCAGAGTGTGTCCAAAACCATCATTATGTGTCTCGTGTGCTCCTCCTCAGACACAGAGTACAAAAGGATATCATCGATGAATACCACTACAAAACGGTCTAGATAGGGATAAAAGATCCGGTTCATGAGTCCCATGAACACTGCTAGGGCATTCGTCACGCCGAAGGGCATCACCAAGTACTCATAGTGACTGTAGCGACATCTGAAAGCCGTCTTCGGTATATCCTCATTCCGTACTCGCAACTGGTGATAGCCTGATCGTAGATCAACCTCCGAGAACCATCGTTCCCCTCTAAACTGGTCGAAGAGGTCATCGATCCTCGGTAGTGGATACCGGTTCTTCACGGTCACCTGATTCAAGCACCGGTAATCCATACATAGCCTCAAGCTCCCGTCCTCCTTCTTGGAAAATAGCACTGGGGCCACCCAAGGTGAAATGCTGGGTCTCACAAATCCCTTCTTATGCAAGTCATCCAACTGCACCCTCAGCTCACGAAGCTCTGTAGGAGCCATCCGATATGCTGATGCTGATATCAGTGTCGTCTCGGGTTGCAACTCAATGCAAAAATATATCTCTTGATGGGGAGGTAGCCTGGGGACATCCTCTGGAAAGACGTCCTCGTACTCAGACACCACTGCTGGAAACTGGAAACTCGCAACATCTGCTGCGATAAGGGCTAGGCTAGCCAACTGATGTGAAATTGGTTGTGCCCTCCTATGTATGAGTTCATCCTGCGCTGCCTGGGTCTCTCTTTCACTGACAAAAGAGAACCTCATTCCATCACTGCAGACACACCGCACCCTTCACCTAAAACAGTCGATCTGGGCATGAACTATGGATAACCAATCCATACCAATAATGACATCGTAAGGCCTCGACGCTACCACCAAGAGGTTCGAACCGAAACTCTCACCTCCAAGGGTCAGGTCACACTGCCTACAGAGGTGTGTGATCTCTGAATCATCTCCAGTCGGTGTTTCTAAGCGTAAGGGTCGAGTCGACGACTCAATTGGAATCTCAAGGTCTCGAACAAGATAAGCCGCCAGAAAGGAATGACTAGCACCTGTGTATATTAATACGACAACCAAAGTAGAAAAGATACAAATAGTACCTCTAATCATTACAGGAGTACCTGGGTCATTATCCTCCGCCGCCTGCAGCTGTCCCTGCCTCTGTCCACCAGATCCCTGAGCCTGGGGTGGACCTCCTGGGGGTGGTGGTGGTAAAAGGTCAAAACTACAACCACCTCCAGCTGCTCTCCCAGCTCTCTCAGCTACCCTACCACATCCTTCGCCCCACGAATCTGTCAACTCCGCATGTTGCCTCTACCTCGGTGGTCCATCAACTGCTCCCGTGTCAGTAGTACGGCAGGTCGGACAATCTCAAGCGAGATGTCATCTGCCATCACATGAGTAGCATCGCCTCTCTCAAGGCTGGATGGATGCGCCCTGTGAACCCTATACAGAAGATCCCCTGTCCTGGAATCTGCTCTGAAAAAGTCTACCATGCCTGGGTCCCTGACGTTGGCTCCCTGCTACCGAGGTCTCTGCTCCAGCTCTCCCACTACTGACATCTGCTAGCTGTATCTGCTCTGCCAAGAAGCTCTCGACCACCACAGCCCACTCGAGCACCCTAGCATAAGTAGGAATGCTCATAGGGATGATTCTAGCTCGGATATCTTTGCGCAAGCCCTGCTCAAAAGTCTGATCTCTGAAGTACTGATCTCTAACCATATCCATCGAGTACTGCGAGAGGTCGGTAAACCTCAACGAATAGTCAGCCACCTTCATGGTTCCCTACCAGAGCTAAAGAAGCTTTTGTATGTGTACTTATCTCAGGGAAACCGGTGAAAACTTCTCTCTGAAGAGACACTCAAACTCCGACCATGCAAGTATCGCCTCGTCATGGGTTTGGATAACCAGACTCCACCATCGTCCTGCCGAGCCCTGCAGAAGGCTCGCTGCCAGGATCACCATATGGTCTGCTGGTTTCCTGACCAAACGGAAGACTCTGGACACTGCCTCAGGCCAGTCCTCTGCTGCCTGAGGGTCAGGCTCACCTCAAAACCTGAGGGGTCTCTGTCTTTGAAACTCGTGGAGTGTGGTCAGCCTACCCTCATCCTCCACTAGTAAAGTAGGCACAAAACACTCCTCCACAGGTGGCAGAATAACTTGCACACCACCTGATGGTAAAACTGGGGGATCCGGTCCCTGTATCGAGGCTTCATCACTGAGGGGGTCGTCCTCATGATCGAGCTACTGGATCCTAGCGAGTGCGCTTCGTGGAGGCATCCTGTAAAGAAACAAGATGTATCTCCGTCAGTGAGTATATCTGGAGAGCTGACTCAAGAAGGACATGGAAACCAAAACCCATTTCTATATGATGCATGTACCATTGTTATACCCTGTAACAAGTGTTCTCATGTTCCGAGTCAAAAATCAAGTTATCAGAGTCCTGATGTATGGATACGTCGGCCGCCGCACCAACACTGGGGTCCCTGGCCTGAAGGCCAAACTCGAAACACTTAACACTGCTTCCCCAAACCAACTCACAGACTCTCGATCCTAATGTAGAACTAACCACCTCTGATACCACTCTGTCACGACCTGTCCCAATGGGGCCTGAGCCGTAACTCCCCAAGCCCGCCTCCAATAGGCCAGGGGCTTGTGACTAGCACTGATTAGGCATACTACTAACATGGGAGGCATTGCCTATAAACTTGTACACACGCACACACATCTCCAAGACCACAAAGCTGAAAAGTAAAAACTAATAAAAGGAAAAGATGCATGCATACACTAAAACCCAACCACAGAGTATGACAGGAAAGTAAAGTACAAGAAAGTAAAACCCTGGGCCAAAAGTACAAGCCCACCAAAAAGAGAGTCCGTAACAAAGTCCAACCTATAAGGAAAAGTGTTGGGACTGCAGTCTGTAGCCGTAGGAACACACCTCGGCCTGTCTGATCTCACTGAGTACCGTCCGGTCCTGGTCCGCCTATAATCCTGTCAAAGGATCGCTCATCTACACAAGACAAGACACGTGCAGGCAAATCCCATGCAGGGGTGAGTATAACAATACCCAGTAGGACACCCCAAAATCACAAAGGAATACAAAAAAGTAAATACCACAATAGAAAGGTACAATCATCTCTACATAGTATATTTCTACCAAACATATAACAAAAATATCCAGATATACTCATGCACGATCGACTATCGTGAATACCCCACTAGGATCTAGCTCAAAGATTCCTTTAAGCATGCAACTGGGAGAACACACTCCTAGGTCTGAAGAAAGATATACGAAGTAATCATTCAGGGAGAACACACTCCACAAGTACCTTAAGAACATGATGCTCAGATGAGGATCACAACCAAGTCATGGGGTGATTCCGACAACTCAGTCTGAGCTAATCCGATAAGCATAGGATCGACGCCCGGGTAAAGTTGCTCACGTCGATACCAAGAACTCTACCTAGGGTTCCAGGAATGAATAGAGGATCCAGATCTAAGTCTCATAGAGGGGATTCCAACAACTCTATTCAGGAAGTTCTGCTGAAGGGATCATACTCCTGTGTAAAGGAAATGATACCAGAACCTTCAGGGAAAAGACCAAGGGTACGAACCTTAAGAAAACTAGTCCAAGTCATAGAAGAAAAGTGGCTCAAGTCATTTAAGACAGGTTAAACGGCATGTAGTATGGTTACACGCCTTTTTCCTTGACCCCGTTTACTGCCCGTGTAAACGGACCGTGTAATTCGTTCAATACATGTAAAACCAAACTACACGGCGTGTAGAAAAAGTACACGCCGTGTTCCTTGACCCCAGGTACTACCCGTGTAACCGGCCCGTGTCATTCGTCTTGTTAGATAGAAAGTAACTACACGATGTGTAGAAGAAACACACGCCGTGTCCGAGCACCCGTTCGGGAGTTATTCCACTTTTTCAGGAAAACCTCACACAAGAATTATTTAATTATTAAATTAAATTCATAACTTGTTCCGGGCTCATCGGGCCTCAGAACTGCATGCTGTCTCAGAGCTTGGTCTCGAAAGAATTCCCATATAATATTAAAATAATACATGAAAAAATCCGAGACATTACACCCACCCTTGGACATCCCCTCCCACCCCCTGGACACCCCCACCCCCTGGAAAACCCCCCACCCCCTGGACCCTCTCACCCCCCATGGACAGCCCCCACCCCCTGGACACCCCGACCCCCTTGGACAACCCCCCACCCCCTGGACACCTCCACCCCCTAGATAGCCCCTCCCACCCCCTAGACACCCCCACCCCCTAAAAACCACACACCCCCTAGTCACCCTCCCACCCACTGGACAACTCCCACCCCCCTAAACACCCCTACCCCCTTGGACAACCCCCACCCCTGGACACCCTCCCACCCACTGGACAACCCCACCCCCTAGACACCTCGACCCCCTTGGACAGCCCCCACCCCCTGGACAACCCCTCCCACCACCATAGACACCCCACCCCCTGGAAACCCCCCACCCCTGGACACCCTCCCACCCACTGGACAACCCCCACCACCCTACCCCTTTAGACAACCCCCACCCCCTGGACACCCCCACCCCTGGAAAGCCCCCACCCCCTAGACCCCCCACCCCCATGGACAGACCCCCTAGCCCCTTGGACACCCCACCCCTGGACACCCCCTACCCCTTGGACAGCCCCCCTGGACACCCCCACTCCCCATGAAACCATTACTATGCTCTGCCAAAGTATGAAACAAGTAGAAATCAGACCAAAAGTAGACCAAAACCAAACTAGAATCCAAAAAAACATCAGAATTTGACCAAAATAAAAAGAACCAGATTAAAATTAAACATTCACTTATATAACATTAAAAACTTACAATGTCAACTAAAAAAACCTAAATCCAACCAAAACAACTAACGAATACACAATTATAATTACAATATTCAAAATTACATTTTACACTACAAACAAACTAAAATCCAATCAAATATGTAAAATAATTTGACCATTCCACTTGTAAGTGTTTGAACTATTGAGAACTATAGGTTTGAGGGTCATAAAATAGCTACAAATTAAAAGGATATTAGTTAACATGTATAATGAATAAATCAAATGAAATATTATGGCAAAGTTTATAAGGAAATCTTACCAGGTCAAACTTCACAAGTGTTCTAGTTGTAATTATTTCATACATAAATCTTAACATATAATATCCGCATTCGACGATGCCTTGTTGTTAATTACAATTCTATTTAAATGAGTGTCAATTTAAAATATCATTTTTATGTAATACATCTAAAATTACAAATTATAAATGGATATTTACCTTTACTTTTACATATTTGATATTGGAACTCTTTTTCTTTGCTTTTTTTCAAAATCAGACCCATCCCCTATTAGAAACTAATAATGGGATAAATTTAAAATTCATTATAATATAAAAAACTATTAAGAAATTGAAACTTACTTTTCCAACATATTCTAAAAACTTCCCTGAACATCGCCATGGACATAGCATATCCAATAAAGTGTTTTCTCCATTGGACAAAAAACACCTAACATACAATGATCACTGATATAAAATAAAATTTAAGGTTAATGGTTTTTTATATTAAAATATAATGAAAACTTTTCCAGATATATGTTTCATACCCCTCACAGAAAGGAATCATCCAACACTGCATGATTATATTCTGTTCAAATCTTTCAGCAATATAAAGTGTTCTTTATTCCTCATCCAATGCATGTCCTTTTGGGGAAATCAATTTTGGGTCCATGAATCCATATACATACGTTTTCTCCTTATTCTCACACATTTTATAAATATACCTAATACAAAATAGACATAAGTATACATTTCTAATAAATATAACACATGGAAAGGTGTTATAACTTACATGGAAAAAAATTTCACCATGTTGATGCCAAACTTTTCTCCATTAACAGGCTCCATGATATCATTTTTCACAATCCCAACATTGATTACACGTCCACAAAAAATAGATTCCATTGGAAAATCATAATAATCTTCCAAAAAATTTGAATATCTTGACAATCTGTCAAGACTACTAGAATATGTATCTGATTTCATAGACATTTGTCTTTGTTGTTGTCTATACAATATTTCTTTACCTTTGAAGTATTCCTATAAAAATATATAGAAAAATATATTAGTTTTCAAATGTTAAAACTTTAATAAAAAACAAAATAAAAGATATAACATACATACCTCTATGGTAATGAGTCATAGAAGTATGGATGGCCAAACTAAAAAGTGGCTGATACTATGTCCAATAATCGTCACCTCATCTGTAGGTAATGGTAGTCAAGATAATATATCTATAATATCTTTTACAGTGACCCTATGATTCTCTAAATCTAACTGTTGATGATGAAATGTATCTCCTATACAATATACCAGCTCACATGTAACTATAAGATAGTGAGGATCATCAACATATAACTCACAATAAGTAGGAAGCTATGTTGGAGGAGTAGGATAAAAAATGGGGTCTACAGGCTGAGGTGGGGGTGTGGGAGCTACTAGAGGAGGTGGAGGATAAATAATGGGGTCTGTAGGGGGAGGTGGAGGAGTGGGAGCTGCAGTCTGAAATTGTCTTTGCATGTATGCAAACATAGACTGTACCAATGTTCTAATATTTTCCTCCATCATCGCATTAATATTATGAACTTCAACCTCCAAGAATTTTATTTTTTTATAAACACCCTCACTGGAAGAATTTGAAGAATGAGATAGCACTTTTCTTACCGATACACCCATTGAATTTCCTCGTACATGACCACGGTGTTTAGGATTTCCCAATGCTGCAGATAAAATATCTTTCATACTAGTAGCTCTAAATACCCCCTATGAGCTCTTCTCCTCAAGAGAATCCTGTATTAATTAATTGAACATTTCTATAATGATTAAAATTATATAAAGAATACAATTAACTTAAATAATAAAAAATAAATATCTTATAATCCTCTCAACTACGATTCTCTATTCTTCCAAAAGATATTGTACCTTTTTTCTCATCCTATCTCTCTTCCATTTTTCATGTCTAGATGGGGGGTATGGAGGGGAAACCTCTCCAGATCTTAAAGACTCAGTCCTCAGTTTTTTTAATTTTTCCACTATCATTTTTTCTTCCAATAATGTATAACCTCCCCAAGATAAACTATGAGGGTATACATTTTTATATTGGATCTCCTGATGATATTTCCTTGTTTTCTATAAATTAAGAATAATAAATTATTAACAAAACATTAATAAGATCACTTATATAAGAAAGATTATAAAATTTTACATTTCCCTTACCAAAAATTAATCCTTTCTTCTACTTTCAACAAATTGCCTCCATGTGACTTCAACTATGAAAAAATATATATGACATGGATTTTCATGATTCCTATGACCAAAAATGAAATTATATGTGAGGGTTGATTTAAAATCCCTCCATCTTCTGGGAGCCATAGATAAACATTTCTTCCTAACTCCTCCATTGTTAGGAATATCAAATGTCATCTGATAAATAAGAGGTAAAACATATTATACTAGAAACATTTACAGATTAGTCCAAAAATAGAAAAAGATCTTACCAAAATCGTCTCCCATAACTGATATATTATCACTTTGTCCACACTTCTCCAATCATTATACAAAATTTTTACTTTTCTTTTACCCTGAGTTGATACAAAACTCTTAACATATTTTGAATTTGGACCTCTAAGAATATCAATATCATCATACTCAACCAGTATCCTCTGGTCCTGGCTACATGTAATAGATAATTTTGGTAAACATGTGCAGCCATGTTTTCCAACTCTTAAAATATTCATTGTCGTTACGGGAGTACACGAGGAAGATTGGAGGACATCAAGAGGAGCATGTGAATGTTCCTCCCCAGAGGTATGATCATGATGGTCATCTCCAGAATCATGTGGTTGATAAACTGATTGATATGTCACTATCCTTTAAATAAAAAAGCAAACATTAGTTCACAAATATACAGATTCAAATATTAGAATACTAATGTAAACAAAAAAATGGAAAACTAAACTAAGTTACATAATAGTAAACATGGTAAATTTGGTAAGCATGTTAAACAATGTTAAAGATGGTAAACATGGTAAACATGGTAGTGTAATTGTCATTCAACAAAATCAATAAATATATATGTTACGTAAAGGTAAACTATGGTAAACTATGGTAAACATGGTAAACATGGTAAACATGGTAAACATGGTAAACATGGTAAACATGGTAAACATGGTAAAGTAATTGTCATCCAAGAAAATCAATAGATATATAAGTTATGTAATAGAAAACATGATAAACTAAACTAAACAAAATTTAAATAAACAAAAATTTCTTCTTATTTTTTTTAATACGCATTTTAATAAAGATTTAAATTACAATATCTAACATTTTATGAAAATAATAAGTGTAAACAAGAAATAAATATATGTTACCTTTAATATTAGGAATGTACAAATGGATTGTTTTCCCAAATTCCTTCATCATGATTGTTCCTTGTGGCACACACCATGTATTCAACATGCTCATCATTATTTTTTCTAATCTTTACATGGAAGTAGGGATCTCGCATAAATCTGTATCTTCATCAATTTGATCCTCCACAACATATTTTTTCCCTTGTAAAAAAACAGACCACTGCATATCTGATTTATCAAATACATATAAAATCTATTTTTTATGTTCTTCTATTATAAAAGAATCTGTTGTGTCTTCCACTCTATTTAGACTAACAACTATCATTCCAAATTTATTGTGTCTGACACTGTTGTTAATGATAAACCATTTGTAGTTAAAAAAAGAAACTTTAATTTTAAAGTAATAAACCTCCCACGTTTGTTAAATGACTCCATAATATGCACTTGATGCATAAATTGGGTTTTTGTCTTTAGAACTCGAAAAATGCATTGCTTCTATAAACACCAATACACCACCATTCTAAACTACACTTCAGTTGTACCAATCATTCGTATGAAATGTATAGCCATTAATGTCATAACCAGACCGTGTTATCACATTTAAACTTGGACCACCCATTAACCATCTTAATGTCTCTGATACATCTGATCTACCAAGTAAGGTATTTTTAAACCATGGAAAAAATGTTTTGTTGTGCTCATTCAAAATCCAAATTTCTTTCTTCTTTGGATGAAATTGTTTCAACTCATTAATATGAAATGTGATATAAAGTTGAGCATCAGCTATGTTATTCAAGATGTATAATTCCACATTCTTCATTTGTTCAGCTGACAACAATTTGACTTTCAAGGCACGTATCCCCCTACCCTCATTATTAACTTGTTAATGGTGAGATGGAGGAAAATATATGTGCTCTGCTGCATCCAAGTAGTTAGTAAAAAACTCTGAAACCTCTTCAGAAATATACTTTTCAATAATAGAGGCTTCATGTCTATATGGATTATTAATATACCACTTAAATATTTTCATATACCTTTTAAAAGGATAAATCCAATGAAGATAAACTGGCCCACAAAGCTTTATTTCTCAAACCAGATGAACCATTAAATGCACCATTATATCAAAAAAATACGGAGGAAAATACATTTATAATTGAAAAAGTATAGAAATTTCATCCTTTTCAAAAATATTCAAAGCATTCACATCAATCAACTTATTACAAAATGAATTGAAAAAATAACACAACTTCATTATAGTCTTTCTTACACAGATTGACAATATTCCACGCAATGAAACTGGTAGAAGTTTTTGCATCATGATGTGATAATCATGAGATCTCATACCTATCAACTTCAAATCCTTCAAAGAGACAAAAAAATTTACATTTTAGGAATAACCTTGAGGAACTTTGATATCATGAAGACACTGAAAAAAGCTAATTTTCTCCCTCATGGATAATGTATGACAAGACAGGGGAAGAAATGTTCATCTTCCATTAGAAGTGGGAGCTAACTCTAAACGTATTCCCATTGATAGTAACTCTAATCTTGCATTCAACCCATATTTAGTCTTTCATTTAATATCTAAAAATGTTCCAATCAAAATGTCACAAATATTTTCTCCACATGCATGTCATCAATATTATGTTTCACTTCATGATATCTCCATTATGGTAGCTCCAAAAAATATTGACCTTTTCTTCCAAATATGTCTATCATTACCAGATTTATGTGTCTTTTCCAATGAAACATCAAGGTTTTTCACCCAATCAAAATACACACCATGGGATAAAGGTTTTGGAGCAATATCAAATTCTTGTTAGCCATTGAGTGCCTTTTCTAGTATTCTATAATAGTGATCCATAGGCAAAAAACTTTCAATGACCCATGTATAATGTTTTCCTCTTATGATGCAATTGACAATATGAAGTATGTTGTTCGAAAATTGGACATGCTTTATTCCCCTTAACACTATATCCAGACAAATTTCCATATGCTAGGAAGTCATTTATAGTAAACATAAGCACTTCATGCAGTTGAAAATATTCAATTTTATAAGAATCATACAACTTAATACCATCCTCCCATAAAATTTTCAAATCATCAATCAATGGTGACAAGAAAACAACAATATCATTTCTGGGTTGCTTCAGACTAGATATCATTATACTCAACATGGAATATTTACACTTTATACAAACTTCAGAAGAGAGGTTTTAAATTACCAATAAAATAGGCCCTAAACTATGTGTGATACTAAGGGTTCGGTATGGATTCATTCCTTCCGTGTGCAACCCAAGTATGAGATTTATAATTTCATTTCCAAATATAGGATACTACTCATCAATTTTCTTTCATTGTATACAATCAGATGGATGTCGTATTTTTCCATCACATATCCATTCATCATCATTCCATCTTAACCTTTTTTCATCATGTGAATTAGCAAATAAAAATTTCAAATGATGAATTATAGGAAGATACCAAAATACCTTGGTAGGGATCTTTTTAATCTCTACATCAGCCTATGATTTTTCTTTCAACTTATACCGTGATGTCCCAAATTTAGGATACTCTGACAAAAATTCATATTCCTTCCTATATATCATATATTCATTCAGTCAGACATGCATTTTCTTGTATCCCAATCCAATTGGACATAATATTTTCTTAGCCTTATAATGTGAATATGGAAGATCATTATCTTTTGGAAGAATGTATTTCAACAATTGAAGCAGCTATGTAAAACTTTTGTCACTCCATCCATGTTTTTCCTTCAGGTTAATAAATCTTAACATCGCTGACAAAACCATAAAATCTGTATAACCAAGATATAATGGTTTTTTGGCATCTCTATATAGACATGAAACTGTCACTTCAATATCAATTTGTTCTTCTGCAATATCACGAATCATTTCTTCAATTCCATTGGAGTTACCATCTTGAAAATCATTATCATCCGTAGATATGACATTCTATCTAGTTTCACCATGCCAAATCCAAGGGCTGTAACTTGGATTAAAACCATGAAAAATCATATGATCTTTTATGTCTCTACTTCAACATTTTCATATTTAAACATTTCTAGCATGGACAGAAAAACATGTCACTTCTTGGAACATTTCTTTTAGAAAATTCCAAAAAGGAATCAACACCTTCCTCATATTAATTACTCATTCAATGTGCTGTAATCCAACTTCGACTCATTATTACCTATAACAAATATCAAAATTATACATCTTGTTAAGATAATACAATTTTACATTTATATGAAAATTATCATAATTTGAAAGTAAAAAAATTTTGAAATATAAAACAAATATATGCGTATTTCAAAAATATATGCATGAAAATGATTTTAAAAAGAAAATATAGTTAGATATAACAGTTTTAAATTCATATTGGATCCTTTCTTCTTAAGGTACCAAATTCACCCTTTTGTAAACAAGAAATCTGAAGTATAAATATTAAAATATGTATACATTCACTACTAAAAATTACACCAATCCCAAAGATTTGAAACCATTGGGATAGCCTCTAAAACCATTGGGATAGAATATCCCAATGGTTTCACACATCATTGGCATGATGGTCATTGTAATAGCCCTATACCAACGGTTCTATAGGAACCATTGGTATAGACTGCCTGAAGTTAATATATGCCAACGGTTTCAATGAAACCGTTGGGATATATATATACCAAGGGGTTTCCAAGGGGGAAGGGGGTTGTCCAGGGGGTGGTGGGGGCTGTCCAAGGGGGTAGGGGGTGGTACAAAGTGTCCAAGGGGGTAGGGGGTGTCCAGGGGTTGGGGGCTGTCCAGGGGGGGTGTCCATCGGGGTGGGGGTGTCGAGGGGGTGTGTGAGTGGTGTCTAGGGGGTTGAGGGGGCTGTCCAACCCCCTACCCCATTGGACACCACCCTCACCCCCTTGGATACCCCCTGGACACCACCACCCCCTTGACAACCCCCCACCCCCTAAACAGCCCCCACCCCTCTGGACACCCCCACCCCCTGGATACCCCCTACCCCCTTGGACAACCCACTCACCCCCTTAGACACCAACCCTTCCCCCTAGACACCCCACCCCCTGGACACCACCCCCACCCATACCCACTTGGACAACCCACCCCTAGACACCACCATCCCCCTAGATAGCCCCCTCACCCCCTGGACACCACCCCCACTACAAGAAAACTGCCGTTTACCGGCGGTTTTTAAACCGCCGCGAAATGCCATAATTTTTTTTTATTTTTTTTTAAATTTTTTTCGAGGATTAGAGGCTGTTATATATATATATATAGTGATTTTTTTATAATAAATTAAGTTATGAAAAAAATTTAAAACTTAGTGATTTAAATAATCAAAATAAAATTTTATTTAAAGTTTAATTAAATATTTAAAATTATATAATAATAATTATAAATAATACTCGTTTGAGTATTATATTTACTATAAATAATGAACAATTTATGAAAAATTTATACTTTTTAAATATTATGTTATAATATGAGTTTCATGAAATAAGAATCGATTTTTTTAATTAATACTATTTTATATTAATATAATATAAATATCTGATTATTTTTGAAAAAAATATATAATATTTTAATAGCCTAATATGTTTCAAAATTAAAATAATTACTTTTCTTAATATAATTCATATATAAAATTAATATATAAAATTTAATATTGAAGATAATAATTATAAGGAAAATTATACCATTGTTTTTTTAAATAAAATCTAACATGTTTCTTATAAATGTGATAATCATAATCTATTTTAAAATTTTAATTAAATGTAATGATACTAATAATAATAAAAATAGAAAAAATTATTTAAAAAGAATATTATTATTATTATTATTAATGTAATATATTTTATATGAAATTATTTTAATTTTTTTATAACCTTCTGAATTTTGAGTATTATTATTTTATAAATATAAAATTATAATTATCAAATTATTTTAATAAAAAAATATTTATAAATTGTTTTACATATTAAAAAATATAATAGATAAGTTATTATAAAAAATAACTGATGAGACGTTAAAAAGAAGAAACTGTGTTAATAGGGGAGGGGAGCATCGACTATTTTGGGTAAGGGGAACTGAGGGCTGGACATCATGTCCTACAACAAGGAGTAGAGAAAGGGTTCTAATGTAAGAGGTCGAGCAAGGCTTCTTTCTGGGGGAGTAAATTCAGGAATGTCCACGATCGATGAAGATCGAGCCACTAAGGGTTTTCGACTAAGGGAGATCAAACATCAGTGAGGAGTCTAATCGAGGTTGGATCACTAGAGAGGACATCCAAAGGGAAAAGTGTCACCAATGGGTCTGATCTGGATTAAGGTTTTGGATTCTGGTAAGGAAGGCGAACCTGTTCTTCATCTTCATATCTACGTGAGGTAGGGTTTTTTGTTTTTCCTTCTAGATTTCAAATCTTTCTGTATACTCTTTTTTGTGGGTTGATTTGTCGTGAAATTGTTTTGGTTGTTTCTACATTTTCTACTATGACCAATTTTGGATTCCCATATAGTGGTAATTTTAAAATGATTTTTTCACCATTTTTTATATCGGCTAGACATAAATTTTCTTCGTCTGTCTATATCTATATACCCAGCTTTCGGAGCAATCTTGTATATATCGCAATTTTGAGATCTGAAAATCTCCTCTGGTCCACTCCTCTGATAAGGATATAAACATTTGTATATATATTTATATTAATGCACAATGGCGGTTAAGGCTATAAAATATTTATAACACCATGTAAATGAAAAATTGGAAAACCAATTTGTGCAATGTTCTAGACAACTTTGGAGATTATATATTGTTAGTAGAGTCTATAAATTTTTCAGTTCTAGTTTTTATTAATTCTGAAGATGGAAATTCATAATTTTCCAGAGTTTGATGAACGAATTGTGAGGGTGCAATTTTTTTAAGGGGGGATAATTTCAAACCATTTATAATCAATATTTATATATATTAATTTGTTTTATAATAAATTAAGTTATGAAACATAATAAAAATAAAACAAACTAATTGAAATAATCAAAATAAAGTTTGATCAAAATTTAATTTAAATATTTAAAAGTATATAATAATACATATAAATAATGCTAATTTGATTAGTACCTTTGTTATAAATAATGAAATTTTTATGACCAATTTATATTGTTTAAATATTATTTTTTTAATATTAGTTTCAAGAAATAAGAATTCATTTTTTTAATTAAAACAATTTTATATTTTTTTAATATAAATATCTAATTATTTTTATAAAAATATATAATATTTGAATGACCAAAAATGTTTGAAAATATAAATGATTTCTTTTTTAAAATATAATGTGTATATAAAAATGAATCTATCTAATTTAATATTTAATATATTATTTATGATGAAACTTTTACCATTATTTTTTTGAACTAAAATCTAACATGTTTATTATAAATGTGGAAATCATAATCTATTTCAAAAATTTAATTAAAGGTAATGATAATAATAAAAACAATAATAAATGGAAAGATATTTAAAAAAGGAAATTATTATTTTCAAGGTATTATATTACATATGAAGTTGTTTTAAATTTGTTTTATAAGATTTTAAATTATAAGTATTGTTATTTTATAAATACTGAATTATAATTATCAAATTATTTTATTAAAATATAGTTTATAAATGGTTGTTTATATAAATGAATATAATAGATAAATTATTATAAAAACTAAATTTTAAAATGTTAATAAAAACATGTTACCATGTGAGTAGGAGGCATCCAATATTTTAGGTAAGGGGAATTGAGGGTCAGTTGTTAAGTCGTGTAGCAAGGGGGGAGCGAGGGTTAAAACATAGTAGGCCGAGCAGGGATTTGGTTTGGAGTATCTGAGTTGGGCATGTCTAAGAGTAATGAAGATAGAGCCGCTAAGGGTTTCCGACTAAGGGAGACTGAACACCGACAATGGGTATAATCGAGGTTGGATCATAGGTGAGGACTTCTGAAGGATGAAGTGTCCCAAATAAGTTCAATCACGGTTAGAGTTTTGGTTACTGAAAAAGAAGGTTAACCAGTTCTTCATCTTCAAATCTATGAGAGGTAGGGCTTTTTGTTTTTCCTTCAAGATATTGAATATTATTGTAATGATTTTTTGTGGGTTGATTCTTCGTGAAAGTGTTTCGGTTCTTTCTTAATTTTCCACCAAGACTGATTTCGGTTGTCCCTATAGTGGTAATTTTAAATTTATTTTTATCAATGTTTTTGCATTGGTTAGCCATTAATTTTATTCAGTTGTCTTCATTTGTATACCCATCTTGCAGAGCAAGCTTGTATATGTCTCTATTTTGATATCTAAAAAATTCCTCTAGTTCACTCCACTGATAAGGACATAATCATTTGTATATATCTTTATATTGTTTCACACTGAAGGTTAAGTCTATAAAATCCTTATACGACAATGAAAATGAAAAATTGAAAAAACCAATTTTTAGATTCTAGAGATAAAGAAAGGGAGTCTGAAGAAATAAAGAAATTTCATTTTTTTTGCAAAATCAATTAAGGGTGATATTAAATTTATTTATATTCAAATCATGGTTATTGATTATCAAATTATTAAGGGATATGTATCATATGTGAATTTAATTTCATGTTAATTCTTCTGAAAGTCTTTGATTTTATTTTAATATTAAATATCATAATTGATTATTTAATGTGAATTTATAATTTTTTTAAGAGGGAGTTTTTTTTATAAAGAATATCTATATTTTGAAAATTATATTTAATTAGAGTTTTAATATTTTATTTATTTACTTTCAATTTATGGAAGGGATTTTATTTATCTAAATTGGGATATATGGGATTTTATTTATCCAAATCATATTATAATATTATGGTACAAGGGTGATAATATATTTATTTATTTAAAATTTAATACACTCAATCTTCAAATTAGTAAGGATAATTTCTTTATTAAAAACTACTATGCTTGAACTATTTTAAAATTTCAAATCCTTCACTTCATTTGCGTGTTTATAAATTCAAATTTAGGTATTGCAATCATTTTTTAAATATTTTTATTATTAATGAAAGTGTTTTAAATTTATATATGGGATATAAATTTAATAAATTGTGACTTAAGTTCATATATTTCATGTTTTACCAAAAGATAATCCTCAAAATTAAAATAATTTTTTTACTTATGGTACGTGAATATATATATATATATATATATATATATATGGACATATTGCGCCAATTAATGTATGATTTGAATTTTTAAGAAAATCATATATGAATATGGGTCGAATTTCAAAGCAAGATCATGTATAAGATTATATTTTAAATTTATTCATGGGTGAAATGTTTTATTTAAAATGATTCTTTTATTATTTTTTTGCATGCCTATAATTATTTATCCATTATTCTATGTGACAAGAAATTTATAATCACTATTATTTTAGGGGAAGGGTCCATTAATTTACACTATTTATTTATGTATAAAAATGATAACATCAAACATCATATTTTGAATCAATTGAATGGGTGTTTCATATCTTTATTCAATGATGATTAGTTAAATAATAAAGTTTAACATTTCATACAAATTTATTTTTTGAGGTTATGAATGAATGTGTGTGAGTGTGTGTGTGTGTGTGTAAGACAAGACAAAACTGTCTTTATAAATATTGGCACCTGGACATTATAAACATGATAAGAAGTGGGGAGTGAACCCGCCCATTAGGAAAGTGGGTAGACCCAGATATCCTTAAATTTATCTATAGGGTCCTGAAAACTTTGCAAAGGGAAAGTAAATACTCCCATAATTTTGGAAAAGGAAAGAAAACAAATTGGATGGGGGATTTAGAGAAATTTTTGGAAAAGAAAACTTTTTATGAAGTAAAATAATACATCCATTTAATGAATCCCGTGAATGGTTTGCAGAAGGCATTGACTGCGAATTGAGTAGTATGTGAAACGAAGACAACTTCACCCATGTACTATCACCATGAACTGCATTGTTAGTTAAATGGAGGCGTAGAATGCCTCCCCTACATATCATCATCGTGAACTGTGTCATTAGCGAAATGGAGGTAGAGAAACTCCCTCCAATGTACCGTCGTTGCAAACCACTTTGTTGGTGAAATGGAGGTGGAGAACTCACTCGTGCATATCATCCTCACAATCTCAACTGTGTGTGGATGAGGAAAATCTAGTATCACCCCGTGAATGGGATTAATTCATTTGTAGTATTGATTCGGTGATTGTTTCTACTGTGAACCGCAACCCCACCTGCCTCTATTGACTGAGTCATCAGTGGGTCTTGTGATCTCTCCATAGGCTTCCGTAAAAGGTTCCAAGAGATCCATAAGTCTATCTTCCCCGACACTCTATAAAAGGACTGTGATGGGAGCTAAGAAAGTGGACTAGACTTCATAGTATTGGATGGGCTTGTGAAAAAAATTCATGAAGTGATCGATCAATGAGGCGAGGACCTCTTCTGATGAATTCCCACAGGTATAAATCCACCACATATCATAACAATAGGGAAACATAATATTAATTGGTAGACCTCAAGCATAATTGATGAAACACAAACCATATCCTAGTGGCAGATGAACTTCCCATAAATTGAAGGATCAATTATCCTTCCTCACACCGACACCCCCACATAGCACAAGGATATATAGGCGGAACCCAATGCTCACTACAAGAAAACTGCCGTTTAGCGGTGGTTTTTTCGCGGCGGTTTTAAAAACCGCCGCTAAATGCGTTTTGGGCCGCCGTTTCGCGACGATTTTTAAATCGCTGCGAAAAAACCGCAGTGAAATGCCATAATTTTTTTTATTTTTTTTAAATTTTTTCTCGAGGATTAGCAGTAGTTTTTTTAAAAAACCGCCGCAAAATAGCGGCGGTTTCGGTAAAACCGCCGCAAAATGAAACGAAAAAATAAAAAAACACGAGAAACCCCGAAATCACTAAAACGACAATAACTTTTGATCCAGGAATCCGTTGGAGCGCCACGACCAGTAAAATCGAAGATCATGAAGAGATCTAGAGGCACATATAATCAAAATCATGAGACAGTCTAAGGTGCAGATGATATTAGAGTTATAAGAATATTGAAAAAAGTTCTCCAACTTCAAACAGCCATAACTTTCGCTCCGGGTGTCCGTTTGGGCTCTACCACATATCAAATCAAAGCCAGCGAAGAGAGATACGCACTAAATTGATAGAAGTAAGCTTCTTTTGTGTTTTTCAACCCCAAAAACCCCTCCAAAGAACTCTGAAACCCCGTTTTCGTCACCGGTGTCCCATCGAACTTGTCTTCAAACAGACCTAACTTTTGATCCGCGTGTCAGTTCAGACACCTCCACCTGCCAGATCATAGCTCGTTCTATGAGCTTCAGTTTGATTGGTCGCGGCGCCCACATGCACTCTTGGATCATATGTTATGGCCTTTTTAGTGGGTATCAGGTCTGTTATGTTTTTCGATGCCTCGTTTCTAGCACCTGTTCCCCGTCAGCTTTTTTTTAAATGGTCATAACTTCTGATCCGCCTATCCATTCGGACTATTTCACCTATCAGGTCGAAGATCGTTTCAGGATCTTTGATTTGATAGGTCATGGATCTAAAACGGACTCTCGGATCATAAGTTATCTCCGTTAATGTGAGTCCAATGTTTTTGTCTCTTTATAACCGTTTTGACGGGGTTTAACGATTGCTCCATTTATTACTGTTTATTTGGGTTTCCATGACTTGTTATCTTTATCAATGGTTTTTTGTGGGTTATTATGATGATTATGTTGAATTATTAAGGGGTTTTCCAGAGTTGTCATGAGTTTTCATGCGTTCTCATTCTTTCGAATGCCTCATTCTTTCGAATGCCTCATTCTTCATATGCTTCTCCATCCGTTTTCATGCGTTTTCATGATTTTTCATACCTTACCACGTCTTTTCATACTTTTTCATGTGTTACCTTTATTTATTATTTATTATTTATATTTACTTATTATTTATTATTTATTATTAATTATTTATTAGTACTAATAAAAAAATATTATTATTAATAATAATATTTGTTACTGGTTATTTATTATTTATTATTTATTATTTATTATTTATATTTATTATTTATATTTATTTATTATTTATTATTTATATTTATTATTTATTATTTATTATTATTTATTATTAATATTTATTTATTATTTATTATTTATTATTTATATTTATTTATTATTTATTATTTATTATTTATATTTATTATTTATATTTATTATTTATATTTATTATTTATTATTTATATTTATTAATTATTTATATTTATTAATTATTTATATTTATTTATTATTTATTCTTTATATTTATTTATTATTTATTATTTATTATTTATTATTTATATTTATTTATTATTTATTATTTATTATTTATTATTTATTATTTATTATTTATATTTAATTATTATTTATTAATTATATATATATTTATTATTTATTATTTATATTTATTTATTATTTATTATTAATTATTTATATTTATCAATTATTAATTATTTATATTTATTAATTATTAATTATTAATTATTAATTATTAATTATTAATTATTTATTATTTATTATTTATTATTTATATTTACTTATTATTTATTATTTATATTTATTTATTATTTATTATTTATATTTATTTATTATTTATTATTTATTATTTATATTTATTTATTATTTACTATTTATTATTTATATTTATTTATTATTTATATTTATTTATTATTTATTACTTATATTTACTTATTATTTATTATTTAAATTTATTTATTTTTTATTATTTATATTTATTTATTATTTATTATTTATTTATTATTTATTATTTATTATTTATTATTTATTATTTATTATTTATTATTTATTATTTATATTTATTTATTATTTATATTTATTTCTTATTTCTTATTTATTATTTATATTTATTTATTATTTATTATTTATTATTTATTATTTATTATTTATTATTTATTATTTATTATTTATTATTTATTATTTATTATTTATTATTTATTATTTATTATTTATTATTTATTATTTATTACTTATTACTTATTATTTATAATTATTTATTATTTATATTTATTTATTATTTATTATTTATATTTATTTATTATTTATTATTTATTACTTATTATTTATTATTTATAATTTATTATTTATATTTATTATTTATTATTTATTAATATTTATTAATTATTTATATTTATTAATTATTTATTATTAATTATTTATATTTATTTATTATTTATTATTTATTATTTACTATTTATTATTTAATGTTTAATATTTAATATATAATATTTATATTTATTTATTATTTATTATTTATTATTTATTATTTATTATTAATTATTAATTATTTATTATTTATTATTTATTATTTATTATTTATTATTTATTATTATTGAGTTTATATCTATTATTTATGTATTATTTGTATTTTCAATTAATATATATAAGTATATTAAATTCTGTTTATTAACCACACGACGAGCTTGCTGGAGTGGTAAAGTCTTTGGAAAATATGCAAGAGGTTAGGGGTTCAAATCTCATCAAACGCAGTATTTCTTTATATTGCATGGGCATGTGCATGAGATGTGCATGAATGGATAAATAAAGTAAATAAAATAAATAAAAAATAAATAAAATAAAATTAAATAAATACAAAATAAATAAGAAAAAGAAAATAAAGAAAATAAAGAAAATAAAGAAAATAAAGAAAATAAAGAAAATAAAGAAAATAAAGAAAATAAAGAAAATAAAGAAAATAAAGAAAATAAATAAAGAAAATAAATAAAGAAAATAAATAAAGAAAATAAATAAAGAAAAAAATAAAATAAAAAATAAAAAATAAAATAAAATAAAATAAAAAATAAAATAAAAAAATAAAATAAAAAATAAAATAAAAAAATAAAAATAAAAAATAAAAAAATAAAAAATAAAAAAAAAATAAAAAATAATTAGTGCCCCACCCCCTGGACACCCCTACCCCCTTGGAAAGCCCCCTCGCCCCTGGACACCACCCCCACCCCCTTGGATACCCCCTGGACACCACCACCCCCTTGGACAGCCCCCACCCCTTTGGACAGCCCCCCACCCCCTGGACACCCCCACCCCCTGGACACCCCCACCCCCTTGGACAACCCACTCACCCCCCATGGACACCACCCCACCCCACTGGACACCCCCACCCCCTAGACACCACTCCTCCCCTACCCCCTTGGACACCCCCTGGACACCCCCACCCCTAGACACTCCACCTCCTTGGAAAGCCCCATCAACCCCCTAGACACCACCCCCACCCCCTTGGACACCCCCTTAGACAACCCACTCACCCCCTGGACACCACCCCTACCCCCTGGACACCCCCACCCCTACCCCCTGGGACACCCCCTGGACACCCCCAGCCCCTGGACACCCCCAGCCCCTAGACAACCCCCTCACCCCCTGGACACCACCCCCACCCCTTGGGCACCCCCTTAACACCACCACCCCCTTGGACAGCCCCCACCCCTAGATATCCCCCACCCCTCTGGATAGCCCCCACCCCCTGGACACCCCCATCCCCCAGACACCCCTACCCCCTTAGATAGCCCACTCACCCCCTGGATACCACCCCTATCCCCTTGGACACCCCTACCCCCTTGGACAGCCCCACCCCCTAAACAACCCCACCCATCTGAACACCCCCACCCCTTGGACACCCCCACCCCCTAGATACCCCTACCCCCTTGGAGAGCCCACTCACCCCCCTGGACACCACCCCCACCCCCTAGACACCCCTACCCCTTTGGACAACCCCCTCACCCCCTATACACCACCCCCACCCCCTTGGACACCCTACCCCTTTGGATAGCCCCCAGCCCCCCTGGAAACCACCCTACCCCTTTGTCCACCCCCTAGACACCACTCCCACCCCCTTGGACACCCCACCCCCTTGGACATCCCCCCACCCCCTAGACACCCCCACTCCTTGGACAACCCCCACCCCTGGACACCCCCACCCCCTTAGACAACCCCCACCTCCTTAGACACCCCCTGTACACGCACACACACATGATAGAACACACAAAAATCGTAAACTTTCATGATATCACTTCCATGGTTTATTTTACCATAAAATAATTTAACATGTTATAAAATAACACTATGACACTTACCATGATAACAAGAACAAAGATATAAAAATAACATCTCAAAAAATAAGTTTAGGGCATCACGAAAAATAAAAAATGAAACCGAGCCATGTGAGGCTTACTTGAGTGTTGTGAGTCAACCTAATAGATCTGGTGATAATAAAGGTGATGAATGATGTTGGAAAAAATGAGGTTGGTGGGCACAATTTCGAATAATCCTTTCTAGGTTTTCCGCGCGTCGCCCGATCGAAGAAAACAAAATGGCTAAATACAGGGCACGATAAATCATTTAAAAGCATTATCATGTCGGTTATTTAATAAGAGTTGTGATAAAATATTTCTTTATGTTTATAATGTTGGTTATTTAATAACAGACGTAGAAAATTATTTATCATGTCGGTGACATTATAACTGACGTTATAAATGGAGATTTATCACATTGTTTATTTTATAACACACGTGATAAATTGCTGAGATTTGTTTTATCATGTCTGTTATAAAATAACCGATGTCATAAAGTGCCCAGATTTGATATTTCACATCGGTTATAAAATAACCAACGTGATAAATCTAATCTCGGTATTTTTTACACCGATTATAAAATAACAGACATCAAAATTTGATTCTCATCAATTTATTACGTTGGTTATTTTATAACTGACGTGATAAATTGATTTTTACAGCTTTTCATGTCAGTTATATAGAACCGATGTGAAAAAATGCCGATGTGTTAAACGTTTTTTCCACTAGTGACAAAACCTCTTTGATCCATTTTATCAAACATTTGGTGGGCATACAAGCCACACCCATGTGGAAAATCCCACTTTAAATCTGAAATTTCCAAGACAGTCGATGAAACACATCAAAAATTGAATAAAAATAAAGAACAAATCATTTAAATGATAATTTAATCAAAATAAACAAAAGGAGATTAGGAATTTAAAGGTATGCCAGGGAAAATGACCTTAAATAGAGACATCTACCATGAATTCAATCCAAAGATCATTGTAATGACCCAAACATTTATCAATGGATTTTTCTTCCCTTCATATAATTATTTTATATTGTATAAAATGAATATATATTATGGAGATACCAATAAAATCATCATTCTCATAAATGAAGAATGAAATAAGTAATATTCATAGAAATTAAGAAACCTATACTGATGGAATAATAACTTGACCCTTGGAATAGTTACATGACCATTAAGAATAGTAATCCAAAAAATAGAATAGTAACCTCACTTATTAAAGTATAAATAAAATTTAGTCATCTTATAAATGAAAATATTATATAATTATATCATATTATAAGCAAATAAATGTTTTAAAAATGATAAATTAATTGTTGATATTTTTATAAAACATAAATATTTATTTACAATTTTATAATTAAAATAATGATTTAAAAGAAAATTTGTTTTCATAAAATGTATTCATAAATTAATTTTTTTTTCTTATTATTACAAGATAATTTTTTGATACCTTAATTAAATTTTCAAGTGTTGCAAAATCGATTATAATATTAAAATTGGTATTTTTTCGAATAAATGATGATTTTAGTTAAAAATTAAATTTATCATATATATATAATTATTTTTGTAAAATTTATATCATTTTTTAATTCTAAATGTCTAAAAAAATTTAGAGATATTTTTTGGGTTTTTTCTAAAGTAGTTGAATTTTTGGCGAATAGTGAAATACAGTAATTTACGATATTTAACAAATACATGAATTATAGAGTCATAGATTATATATAGCTAATGTAATCCCATAATCTTGAAATCTCATTAATTATTTAATATATTTAGTGATAATTTTCAAACTATTTATATTTTTGATACAAAATAATAAAATAATTAATTAAATAATTAAAAATACACCCCCTCCTCCCCTATAAATACCACCCCTCATCACATCTTCTCCTGACACATTAAAAGATTTTAATATTTTCCAAATTATACCCAATACTCTTCCCAAGAATATTCCACATTTCTAGGATACTTTGGTCTAAAGTAATACCAAGTAAAATTCCCTAAGGAGGTTCTCATGGAGAAGAAGTTCAAGAGGTAAAATCCACTTCTGTTTTCTTTTAATTACTTTTAAATTTCCTTTATTTTATTATTATCTCCTCACCCACCCTAGTCCAAGTGGAATTATAAATAAAATATCTTATATATACTATAATTTTATTATTTTAATGTAATAATACATCATCAAACATATTCTCCTCTCTCTTTTATTCTAAAAATGAAAACATCATCTGTGAGGTGTTGATTTATTGCCTTCAAGGATTAAAAGTTTTCATTTTCCTTCACCGCCTTCAAGGATGGTAATAAAACCATTATAATAGATGAATAAGATTTTAAAATGTATGTTATAACCCTTTTTATGTTTTTTAAATAACATATATATATATATATATATATATAATACTAAATAATAATACATAACCAGTTCGTGATGATTGGAAAACTGCCAAATTAATCTAAACAATTATCATTAACATTTTATCTAATGAATCATCCTCATATCTAGAAAAAAATAAAATATAATACCAATTAAAATTCGGGAAGTTAACTAAGAACATATAATTTCAATTATGGAGAATTATTCTCATCTTAGATGAACTTCTATACTTATATACAAGAGAACCAATCGTGAAAACCAAGAAATGAACACTCTCAGAATGATGGAATTGAACTCTATAACTCATCATAATGACCATAAATGAACTTAATAAAATTATAATAAATCAAATAAATGTACAAGAGGTTTTTTATTTATTAATTAATGAGTATAATTTGATTATCCATGATATTAAAGTGAATAAATCATTCAAACATATGGTATGGGGATTCTCAAACCCAATTTTCTTCTTTTGGGTTATTCCTTTTTCATGCCAAATTTCAGTGTGGATGTGCATTTAATAATCCTAAAATATAATTTAATTGTTATTAATTTTTTTTTCTGGGATATACATGTTTCTAATATGATTTTATAAAAAATAAAAATATTTTCCAAAAGAACTCTTCTTTCTAAAAACACATCTTTTACTTCTCTTGAGATTGTTTCTTCTTCACTCAAGATTGATGATTCCTATACCAGTATGCTATTCCATTTTTGGAAACCCAAAATGTGTTCATAAATGTATTATTTATGAAATGAAACCCATTCCTTTACATGGGTTATTTTATATCTAATATTGATATATGTTCTATGTGGCATGCATGGTAATGTAAATATTATGATGTGACAGGTGCGCCTAGAATTATATAGTGCTCCAATACATTGGATAATGTGATGTATCTCATGAGATAATGTGAAATATGATTGAACATGATGCTATATTTTTTCACAATGATGATGTTATGATTACGCACATATATTATGTGTGAACATGATGCTATCTTTGTTTATAACTATGTGTGGTATTTGACCACTAAGACATGATGTTTCATTTTTATGCATTGACACATTCCATGACTTTATCTAATTATTCCTATCCTGATTATTATGGTGATACCATACTTATTTTATGATGATGATGATTATGCTCACCCATGTTATATTGATTCATGTTCTTATCTATCCTCTTACTAGGATTTTAGCTCACCCATTTATTTTGTGTATATTCTCAGGTGAATACTTATACTAAGGAGTAAATGAGGGCCAATAAGAATCTAGATAAGAAGGAATTAAATAATTTTTATGTTTTATTATGTAAGTGTTATGTTTTCTTCCTAATTTTCCAAGACACTAAACCTTTGGATCCTAGTTTTGTAACACTATTATATTTTTTATCTCTAAAATTATGTAATAATTATGAAATAAAAGTAGGGTCGCTATAATCATCACCCTTGATCAACCCAGAAGAGGTAGAACCAAGAATCACACACCTAATACATAAAAAAACAAACCAAAACACCATTACCAACCCTAAATTTATCCAACACCACCCATAGAGTTCCAAAAATCCATAAAAATGTAATAACAAGACTAGAGGAGGGGAAAGGAAGAAGAAATCATCTTACATCAAGTAAAACACCAAGAATCCAAGAGGAAATCAACCAAGGAAGGAGGGTGAGAGCTCCACATCCAAGGGTGGAGAGATGCACATGTTGAAGGAGAAAAAAATAGGGCCAAAATATAAAATCTTGATAGGGGAAAATTATTAATTTTACCAATTTTAATGAGCTAGATATGGTCACATGGTTTGTTTGCATGGTTAGACAAACCGTGTTCCAACTGTGCAGGTTCTACTATACACCCAAAACAGGATGTATAGTTTTATTTGGGGTGTCATATGGTTTGAAAAACTATTCTCAAACCATGTAAAACCAAACTATAAAAAACTACAGCACCCCTTACATAGTTTCTGCATTGTTAGGAAAAACCATGAGTTAACTGTGTGCCCTAGTCTATCTCTCCCAAAACTCCCAGTTTTGACCCCCGACACCCGTGAAATCCAAAAACACACAAAATGATAAATAAAACTAAAAATTAGATGCACCATTGACCCATCAGGTGTCACATGCATGGTGTGTATAAGACATCCCCATTATGTGTATTGTGCTTTCTGTGTGTCCACACAACCCACCGAAAGACTCAACATGTTCTTCAGATATAGGACCACATGGCGTGTATGCCAGCTACACGCCATGTATTCCGCTTTCTATGTGTCTTATTGTCTCTCTGAATTTATCTACATGTACTTTGGGCATGTGAAATAATAAAATACTTGTTCATGTATTGTGGCTATAGGATGTATATGTCATTATTTCTCTAGGATTTCAATCTCATGAAATTTTTATCCTATATTTGACCACATGGTTTGTGTGAATTTTTCCTCTAAACCATGTAGACTATACAAAATGTGTGATGGCTACATTTCATGTATTCTGACAAGTCATATTCCAGGTTGTCCTAGTCAATATGTGGTGTGCAATAAATGTACCATTTGTAATTTCCTACTTAGCACATTGTGTATCCCATGACATGTCTAGGTGTAGTGCACTTGGGTACATAATGTGTACTATGAATACATTCCTTGTAATCCCATTCTATCTAGCCAAAATCCTCAACATTTCCTAATGGAATCTATGTCCGTTCTTCATTTTTTCTTAATACTTTAAGAAAATTAAATCATGAATGATGATAAATAAAATTTAAAAAACATGTTAATTAAAATGGATTAAAGAATGAATAATTCTTGAAATTAAAATCTAACCAATATTGTGCATATAGATCAAAAATCAAATAAATAATTATAAATTTGAAACATGCCCACTCTAATACCACTTAAAGGTTCTGGGTGTAATGGAAGCACCTTGGTGGGATATAAACCAAGAAGGTTTTCTCAATTAGGTGAATCATTAACAATATTGTACATGACTTGAACATCATTACCAATGAAATTTTTCCATAGAATATCGAAATTTAAGAAAACCAACAACCGAATAGGAAATTTTTACATTAAATTTATACTTAAATGATTTATGATTGGTATAATAATTACCCCATATTAGGATATTTATCTAATGTAGATGTTGATCATCCCAAAAAACCCTATTTGGATTACCTTCGTTGCGCTTGTAGGATACAAGTGTAGACCCCTATAACAGTGATCCACACATGATCCTTTGATCCTTGAATGCCACAAATTTATTTTTGGGTGCAAGCATGATAAATCAATCATCTTGAATTTTTTTATTGATCACTCAAGATCCTTTGGTCTTGAAGGATTTCTTATCATTCTTGAGAATATTAGAGGAGGAGGAAATGAGAGAGAAGTTTTTTTGTGTGCAACGATTATCAATTCTCAATTAACCATATACAATAGACATAACCATCTATTTACAAAGCTATGATTTTGATTAAAAATATTATTTAATTTCATACCAACCCTTAAAATAATATTAGAATACTTAAAAAACCTCATGAATAATAATAATAATAATAATAATATTTTATGGAAAGCGCTATCTCACACAATTGATAAATATTATTTTACAAGATTTAAAATTAATACTTATCATTGTACACGATCTTGGTCTACTCAAACTCCTAGACATTTATTTAATACCAAACTAAAAATTTAATTAAATATTTTATTCACCTAGATAAATATTTTATCCACTATCTAAAGAATACATATTTATAAAATATTTAATAAATGAAAAATATTTTATCCACACTACAGTGAATAAATATTTATTAAATATTCATATTATAAAATAAATTATTTATTACATTTCAAATATTAGTGATCAATAAAACTTTTATAAAACTATTCCTTGGTCATGAAAATAATATTTATTCTAATAATTAAATTCAAAAAGAATTTAATTTAGATAAATAGAATCACTTAGTGTGTGACCCTCGGGGATTATTTTTCATTGTCCTTAGGTGGGCCTACCTAAAGTCCAAGACTACTGTCTATCAACAGGTCAAGGCATCCAAGAGAAATAACTTAATGTATCAAAATCAAAAACCATATACAAACACTCACCATGTAATATAATCTATTTGGATTAATATATCATCAAGTAGGTTGTACATCTATGTCATCAACATATATTCTTGATACATCTTTATTTGACTATCTGAACAAACACATCACTACACCATGACCATGGAATTTAATAAAATAGTTATATTCAAATCAAAGGACTAAGATATCAACTTCTATAAATATGGAAGGGATAAATCCTTCCCCGACTTATCTATTAAAAACATGTCATTCATGATACACCCAACATACCCTAATTCTTGTGAACATATGAATTCATATTTTTGGTCAGTAAATCTAAGTGTGTGAGTCAGGACATGCATTAATGATAATCTTAAAGTCTAATGACCATTACACATTTTGATAGATAGAAATATCTGATGACACCAATGAATGTGGAATTCCTACTGGTGGGTCTATTATCATAATCTCAAATATTTTATATTACCAAGTGTTAACTTCATGAGAATAAGCCTCATCCACTTACAAGTACCTGCACATGATATTCTATATACCATATGCTCTATCACAGTATGTTATCTTAATATAGAACTATTTTTTTCAAAAAATTTCATGATATTTCATGGTTCTCATCATAGAGGGGAACTTCTATGACCTTATCAATGTGAGAAATACTCTAGGATATTATCACATCAATGTTATGCATAAGAACAATCAATATGTGATAATATATTTATATTAATATTCACTCCTTTAAATATATGTAATCCTAAGTATAAAGTAGTTGGTTCTAGGGAACCAACTCCAACACTAATACCTTATTTGATTCTATTTCATCAATTATATTATATCACACAAGTTTTCTAAGAATGTGAACTAACCACACCAATAAATGGATATTTAACTATTAGTGAAAACCCTAGTGGCATAATGATCACATCTAAGATTTAAAAATCTAATCTGATCAATATTTGTGGGTGGCTACTTCCTGTGGATCTAATTATTCTTCCTTTAATTGAATTTGAAATAATATTGGGTATGGATAGACTATACCTACATAAAGTGCATATCAACTTCCAGGATAAGGAAGACTCATTTCATATCCCAAATCATCCTATTATCATGTATCTATGGATGTAATATTATAAACTCCCTATGGAAGAAAATTCTATAATTTAGGTTATGGAACCCAATAATGATGGATTATTGGATAAAATGATCAATGAAGAAGTTGAAATTGATAATATTTATATTTTATGAGAACATATTGATTTATTTATGGATTAACTACCAAGACTTTCCCCATATCATTAGGTTGAGTTTTTAATAGAACTTATACCTAAATCCATGCCTATCTCAAAGGGTACGTATAAAATGGATCACATTGAATTACATGAGTTAAATAAGGAACTAGAAGACAATTTAGAAAAGTTTTTCATACATCCCAGTGCTTCACCATGGGGTTTACCCATCCTATTTTTCATAAATAAGGATGGATCGATGCATCTCTACATTGATTATCATGAGATTAATAAAATCATGATGAAAAACAAGTATCCTATACCTCATTTCTATGATATATTTGATCAACTCCAAGGATATCAATACTTCTTGAAGATTGACCTTTGATCTAAATACTATCAATTAAGGTTAAAAATGGAGGATATATATAATATCACTTTCCATACAAGGTATGAACACTATGAGTTTATAGTAATTTCATTTGGACTTAGAAACGCCCCTACTGTCTTCATGGATATAATGAATAGTGTCTTTAGAGACTACATTGATCAATTTCTGGTTGTCTTTATAGATGATATTCTTATATATTCAAAGAATAAGGAAAATTATAAAGATCATTTTTGGATTGTGTTTAAAAACGTGAGAAAGTAGAAACTATATGCCAAATTTAGAAAGTGTGAATTATGGATATAAAAATTTTCATTATTAAGCCATTCTATTATAAGAAAGGGAATATCAGTTGATCTATAAAATATGAAAGTTATCAAGAAATGGACCAGAAAAACCAATATAATTGAGATTAATAGTATTCTTGGGTTAGTTGGATACTACCAATGCTTTGTGAGATAAAATCCAATAACAAAGTTGACATAGAAGGGAGTAAAGTTCCTTTGGACAGATGAATGTAACAAAAATTTTAAGGAATTGAAAAAGAGGTTGGTCAATGCTCCTACACTTACATTACATTGGAGTGGGGAAGGGTTTGTAATATACAATGATGCTTCAAAAAATGGTTTTGGTTGATTCCTCATGTATAATTAAAAGGTAATTGATTGTGTTTCACACCAATTAATGAATCATGAGAAAAAATTCCTAATTCATAATTTAGACTTGGGGAAATAATTATTTGCATTGAATTTTTGATACCATTATCTCTATGGAGAAACATGTGATATATATATTGATCACAAGATTTTGAAATTTATATTCACATAGAAGTAATTGAATATGTTCTAAAGGGGATGTTAAGAATTGAAAAAAGATTATGATTTCTCAATACATTACCACCCAAGGAAGGTGAATAAGGTGGCTGATGCTCTAAGAAGGAAAGATCATGCTACTATATCCATGA
Organism: Viscum album; assembly: GCA_963277665.1. Classification (NCBI taxonomy): domain Eukaryota; kingdom Viridiplantae; phylum Streptophyta; class Magnoliopsida; order Santalales; family Viscaceae; genus Viscum; species Viscum album. The sequence continues at coordinate 1,705,989,728 of OY728129.1, forward strand.
TGAAGATCGAAAAAATACCCAATACTCATGGATTTTCAGAGGATGAATCTTGAAGTTATAATGGGGGGAGATAAATTCTATTTCTCTAAACTAACTTCTCAACCTTATATTCACATAAAGATCAAATATGATTTGAAATATGATATAGAGCTACCGAAAAAGGTAGAAAATATTCTGAAGTTGAACTTTGATATTGATGGAGCTATATGGTTTATAACCTAGATTTGTGACTCATAAAATATGTAAATGAAGAATGAAAATTTGGATAATTCACATAGTTCATCCTTATCTATACATCCACAAATAATGAAGATATATAGAGATATAAAACAAATTTTTTGGCGAGATAGTGTGAAGAGAGAGATTGAAAAACACGTATCTCAATGCTTGGTATGCCAACAAGTTAAGGCTGAAAGACAAAATTCTAAGGTTATGTTGTAATCATTACCCATAGTAGTATGGAAATGGGAAAACATCACCATATACTTCATCATATGAATCTCCAAAACATCTAAAGGCCATTTTCTATTTAGGATGTAGTCTAACACCTTACAAATACAATGCATTTTATTTCTATCAAAGAATATTTCTCCCTTGAACAACTCATCACGATATACATTAGGGAAGTGGTGAGTCTACATAGAGAACCACTATCCATTCTATCTGATCAGGATCAATGGTTTACCTCAAAATTCCAAATAACTCTTTAGAGAGATTTGGAGATAGATATGAGCTTTGGCACTACATATCATCCTAAAAAAGGTGGAAGTCTAAAAGGATAATTAAAATTATAGTGGATATGATGAGATATTATTTTATGGATTTTCAAGGATATTGAGATCAACACATTCCCCTATTAGAGTTATCATATAAAAATATTTTCCATTAAAGAATCCAGATGTCACTATATAGGGCTCTGTATGGGAAGAGATTCTAGACTCCAACATCTTATGATGAAGTTGGAGAAAGGAAGCTGATAGGTCTTAACCTTGTCCAAGAAATGGTGGAGAAGGTTCAAAACATTCAGTGGTATATGAATGTAGTTTTTTTTGATAAAAGTGTTTTGGGGATAATCATCAATGATATCTAGAGTTTGGAGTTTGTGACAAGGTGTTCCTTCGAACATCTCCATGGAATCAAGTTATGAGATTTGGGAATAAGGGGAAGTTGATCCCTAAATACATCAATCCCATAGAGATCCTTGATCATGTCAGTGTTGTAGCCTATTACTTAGTTCTCTCTACACACCTATAATAGTTACATGATGTGTTCCATGTATCTCTTTTGAGAAAGTACACAAAAGACTCTTCACATGTGATAAGATCAGAAGCTATGTAACTAGAACATGATCTCTCATATAAGGAACAACTGGTGGAAATTCTATATTGAAGAGATAAGGTGTTGAGGAAAAATAATAATCATATGATAAAGGTTCTATAGAAACATCCTAAGTATTATGAGGCTCTGTGGGAACTTGAGGATATGATGAGATAAAAACACTCTCAATTGTTTTATTCCATGTAATGAAATTTAGAGGATGAAATTCATTTAAGGTGGGGTATAATGCAGCAACCAGAGTTTTTTCCTCCTTAATTAAGTACTGCGATCAATGTCTTTCTCCACACAAAACAATGAAACAAAACAAATATAGATCGTTATAAGGTATCCATGAAATTATAATATATAAAAAATAGTAACAGAATTATGAAATCTATTTAAATAAATACATTTATAAAAACAAAACAAAACAAAGTAAAATTCACATTAAATAAACTACACAATTAGTGCAGATAAGAAACTAATATAATATTTTATTATTTCTAAAATATATTTTATAGAATGGATACTTTTTCATGTTTGATATATTTATGATTAGTACTAATTTTAAAAGAATAGTTAATATATTGAAAAAATGATTTCTTATAAAAAACCATTTTATGGATATTTTATGATTTTATTTTAATGTAAAGTTTATAAATTTCAGTATGATAATTTTAAAAAATTAACATCATTTTTAGATTCATCAAATTATATTATCTTAAAATGAATTTTTGGTATTTTTCAAAAATAATTAATTTTCAGGTGAATAGTGGAAATACCAATTTTATTAATGCCATCACTTTTACGAAATTATTTTATAATATGAATAAATTAAAAGTTTTTTAAAACCTTTTACTATAAAATTATATATTATAAACTTGAATAAATAATTTTAAAATATTATTTTAAATTTATAAACACATTCTCAACATTTTGAACATTTATGTAGCATTTTAATGAAAAATATTTTTCAACTATTTTGTTTAATTAATTATAACATATTGAAAATGAGTTTATGATATTTTTATTAAATAAATACCATTTTAATGATAATAATTATTTTTAATTCATTTTAATCAATAAAATTTAAAATTCTATCATATTCATAAATCTTTTTGCTTAAAAATGCACTTTTCTAAAAAACAGGTTTTTACGCTTTACAAATGCTATGGTTAAGATTAATTTCCCTACATATATAAGTTTAATTTTATAAAATTAATATTATATTTTATATAATAACTTTAATATTATTTAATATTAAATTTTTAATTTTGTGTATAAAATTTATATTTTTAGGATTAATACTAATTACCACAATAATGGTGAAACAATTGTTTTAAAATTATTGTTTTATTAATATCAAGGAATTTATATCGAATAAATTAAATTGAACACCTTTAAATTAATAATATAATATTATGTATAAACACATAAATAAATACACTAACACTAATTTAATTTGTCATCAATACTAAATAAGATCAAGAATATGTAATGGTCAAAATGTCTTTTTTCCACTAAAACAAATTTTCTGCACATTATTTATTTTAATTTAAAAGTTAATTTTATATTATTTAGAAATTTAATTAGATTAAACATATAATAAATTTAGTTTAAAAACACCTAAATTTGGTTATAAAGGTTATATTATATGTTTATTAAGAATTTAATTACTAAAATAAAAAATAGTTACTAAGGTAAAAACGAAAAACGAAAATGTTATAAAACTTCCGAAAAAGGACTTAAAACACTAAAAATTGTATCCAAATGAATGGTGGTGAGGATAATAAACCCAAAAAACTTGAAAAATTCAATTTTTAATTTTTTTAACCTTTATCCGTTGAATAGGGAAAGGATACGATTGAATTATAAAGGGTGTTTCCAAAAACTACCATTCTTTTCCCTTATAAAAGGATACCACTTCCACCCTTCAAAATATACAATTAACCTTAGATATAATACTTAAAAATCAGACAGGTTTTTCTCCATATAAGACTCTACCACAAACATAATACTCAGATCACTCATATTTTTCCTATTTCCTTTAATTTCAAGAGAACTTCGATGGGAAAATCAAGTCTTCAACATCATTGTTATCTCCTTATCAACTTTTTCTTATTAATATTACTCTTAAAAATATATTATCACCATAATAATATGATAACTTTAGTGTAATTATCATAATAATATGTTTTTATATTAATGATAAAACCCTTGTTTATTCATTTACATCCACTTAGAATAAAACAAAATAACATCATTAGTGTGTTGTGCGGATTTCCGCTACCACGAAGTGACGTTGTTTGTTTTTCATTACAAAATTTCATGGATGGTATTAATGGTTATAATAGTATATAATTATTATATATATCATAAAATTATAATTATTAAATTTAAATTTAATTACAACCTTCACCCACTCTCACGCATTGAGAAATGATAACACTAATCATGCATACGTGTGAATTACCTCCTCTATGATAGGTCATTTTTCATTTTTCATCTATTTTTTCATACATTATATAAAAATATTAAAATATATTTCACCATTATAATAACATAAAAATAATATGATTAATCTTATATTATAATGATATAACATCAAAATAAACATCACCTTGACCATACTTGCCAATCAAGTTAAAACGTGTTCAAGTTGGAGTCGGTTTAACCACCTACATGAACTATGTTTTTAAATATGATTATGGATGATCATGGGAACATAAAAACTTATATTATTATAACCTATTAATAAAATCATTATTATTATATGTTTATGTAATATTATATCAAGTATTTAACCTATTATTAAAGTAACATTTTCGTTCACTTAAATTACTAAAATAATCCATTAGCAAACCTATTTTCACATAGTGTAACCAAGATACACATGGAATGAAATAAGTTTTTGAAAATAAATATAAGTTATATATTATGGAATATTAAATTAAATATAAATAATGAAATTATAATCAAATTATGGGTAATGATATCAACATTATAAAGTGTGCGTGAATGATTAAAGATTTTAACACCCAATGCTGAAAAGAGATTATAAAAATTTAAATGCATGAAGAAAATTGTTATTAATGAGAAGTATAAATAGAAATTAATATGGGTAGGGTTATTAAACAGGTAATTAATATTTTTATCTTTATAATACATGAGGTTAAATCACTTCCATGGAAAATCAAGGGTAAATGTAAGATACTTGGTTACTCAAAATCCTTTCTTTAAGTTAATTAATTTTCTTATAGAAATTAATTTTTCAATACTTCTCATTTTAAATGATGTTATCCTTTTATTTCCTGGAAAAATAGTTTTTGAACCAAATAAAATTTCTTGAAATGTTTGATTTTCATTTTTTTGAAAAATAAAGGAGACTTTTTGAAAATAGACTCGTAACTATGACTTTTACATCGATGATTTGAAAATGTTTTCAAAAACATATTTTCATGTTTTTGATTTTACTTATATTAAAATGATATATCTATCATGAAGTGATGTTTTTTTATGTTATTATGTTATGATTCCATTTTGAAATTAGATTTTGATACCCATGATTAATTAAGTTCATGTTATGTGAAGACCCGTTCTTTTCTCTGAGTTTATTAAGATATTTTTATAATTGATTGTAAGTGGCATAAATATGCATGGATGATTGTGGGTGGGGTCATATATTATCCTATAATTTATTGATATAATATTATATATCATGAGATATACAGGCATGAACATAATGATTTTGTTCACACAGGATTGGGCATGATGAGTTTGCTCACATTTTTAGGCACGAACATAACGAGTTTGTTCACATAAGCATGAGCATAATTAGTTTTATCATAAAGGTTTACTATAATTATGGTTGTTCCATTATTTAAAGTTTATAAAGTTATGACACATTTCAAAGTTTCTTATCAAGTTATTCCATGTTTCCATATGCATTTCATTTCAACAAAATTCCATGTTTTCATGATTATGCCTTTTCAAGAAATCTATAATTTTATTTCATGTTCAAAAGTTATATGTTTTATATTTTATGATTTATTAATATAGTTTTTATAATCTAATGTTTCTCTTAAATGTTTTTATATTTTCATCTATGGTCTTACGATCTTGTATTATGATGTTTAGGTTTCTCTCATGTTCTTATCCATGTTTATGATCCATTAATCTATGTTTTTCCTTTACTAAATGTTTGAGATCACCCAATTTATTATGTTTCCATTACCCAGTTTATGAATATTATTATAGCATGTAAGATGTTTAATAAAGGGTATATAGGATCACAATTCTGGAAAAAATGTTTTTAAGTGTTATAAAATAATATGTTTGTGTAACTAATTTCCAAGGAATTAAACCTTTTAGTCCTTGTATTATTAGACCGTTGTGTGATGTAATTTTTAAATCATGAATTTATTTTACTATTTATGTTAAGTTTATCATAGGGTTTTATACTCAGGAGACCTCAGTGGGAACCCTAGTGAGATGTTGGACCTATCAAGAGGGTGTATATAGGAATGAGTATCGATGATGGTGGGTGTTACCTTAGAACCTGAATTGATGATGTGATCCTTATATGGATCTATATTATTGATAGGTAATTCACTTGAGAGGCTAACCTTGGTTATGTGAGATAGGCCTAGGAGGATGGCCAACCCTTATGTGATGCATTATATGATATATCATGGGTGGGATATATTACCCCTCTGAGTTATATTTTTATGCATGGGATTCCTAGGATGTGGTGTGTATACTTGATGTTTATATCTTCCTATGGCCACCCTAATGGATTTTGTAGTTACAAATGATGTTTTTGACTATATAATGTCATCCCTAGGAGTTAGTAGGCATACTTGATTCTTATGATTCTAGGACTACCTCATAGGGGTCGATGATGGAGCTATATAGTATTGATCATATAGGATTAGCTCCTATGGGTTGATAATGATGTGTGATAGTATTGACCACCTATTATTACATCCCATAGGTTGGATTATTTTCTGACGACTACTTGACCACCAAGTATAACCTCCCAGGGGATGACTTTAGGCTTGATGACTACTAGAATACCATATATTACCTTCCAGGGGTCATATATATACCTGATGACTATTATATCACCTAGGAGTACCTCTTAAGAGATAAATTTATGATAGATGACTACTGGACCTTCTATGAGTACTTTATATGTATCATCTTTTTTCCTAATGACTATTGTACCACTTAGGATTAACTCATTGAGGTCAGAATTATTCCTGATGACTACTGGATCACCTAGGATTACTTCATTAGGGTATTATTTATGCCTGTTGACTTTTGACCAACCAGTATTACCTCACAAGGGTTTCTTTTTTCACCTCATAATGGTTGGAATGGTTGTATGACATGCTCATAGACACTCTGACATTGGATAAACCAGGTTAGGTCAATCCTAGGTTCATGTTAGAACCCAAGAATTGATAGTGGTTATTTATTTATGATTTTATATTTTTATTTATTTATTCATATGATCATGTCACATGAACATATACTGTATTTACTGGTTTTATGTGAGACCATATTAGTGGTTCTCTATGGTTTTGTATTGACACCCTTCTCAGGTGACCATGACACTTAGGTACTTGAGAATACTTCACTGATCATAGGTTCAGATTGGGTAGAGGCCTAGTGTATCATGATTGAGTGGTATAGATCATATGGTATTCATATATTTTATGAGATGAGGCCCAGGGATGAAAATTAAGCCTTACTATATTTTTTTATTCTCTTACTTACCTTGTAAATGTGAGTTGCTCGTTGGGCATTCTGTATTGTATTTTGACATGACCGTGAGTCTGCATAACTGTATGCTTTAATGTTTCATTTGATATTGTTGGATATGTTTATTACTTTCACATACTCTTATGGATGATTTATATTTTTATATGATCTTTGGTTATTCAAATTGTTATTGCGCACTCTTATATGTGGGTATAGTCTCCCTATAATACTACCCTAAACCCCCATTTCTAGTCGGCAGACTCTGTGACATGGGGAGGCATGCTTGAGGTCCTAGTAGTCATTTAGACCAGGAACTATTGAGTGGCCTATGAATGGGGGTTTTACAATTGTGAAAATCCATAAATGATTTAATATTATTGAATCATAACCAAAGAAACCATAAAGAAATACATGGTAGGAATTCACATCCCAAGCATGAAATATCTTAATCCGTATTGTACTATATGATAGGGTTAAACATAAGAATACCTTATACATCACAATGGGGAGAAACGAGTCCTTGCATGAGGAGCTTGTGAGGAACACTTGTATAATTCCCAAAATAGAGAGAACACTCTTAAGAATTTTAATAATATGACAAAAGCTAAATAAAATTGACACCATACTCTCAATTTATAGGCCTAAACCCTAAAAAATAAAAGACTAATTCTCCTTAATAATATCACTAAGCTATAGGGAAATTTAGAAATTAAATAAAATAATAAAAATACTTAAAATCTACGTGGGTGATGGATGCTGCACTTGAGGAGTTCTGAATCAATGCTACATTAATCTTCCCCACTTTTAAATAACTCACCCTCAAGTTCCTCTGGATAAATATTTTCATTTGGTTAGAATGTAAATGTGTGTGGGTCCAAGATTTATAGTTATTCCAACCTTGAAGGAAGCTCATCAAGAGCATTGATGTGGAACCTCAAACCTTTATTCAGTGTTGGTTGTTGGTGCATGCACTCTAGTGGGATTAAATACTTCAATTGATAGGAAGATCTTAGGTATTATCTCCTATATTTATTGATTAAAATTTCCCCATTTCATCTTATCAATGTTTGATAGGTTCCTCTCATCATAATTTTTATTATTTTGGTGATAGTTGATTTTTTAATGTGGTTCTAAGTATATCTTAATATTAGAGAGATTAATATGAAAAATAGTATGCATGACCTTTGGTAGGAGTCATGGAATGTTATGGGGAATTGGAAGAATATAATCAATACCTTTTATGTAGGGTGAATGATAAAAACCTTCTGTTAGAGGTAGGTAGGAAGTTCCTTCAACTATTTTCATGCGATAAGTAACTTTATGAAGGTAATCATAACCAATAAATCAATCTAGATGCATTGACTTTGTATTTACATTCACATTCATTACTTAATAATAATTCATGTAGAGGTTGTAATACATTGTTATTCATACTGAGGGGGTGATAATAATAGCTTCATATAGTGTTGCATGAGTAGTAGCACCATTAGATAAAGTATAGAGGTTAGCACCATCGAAAATAGGTTTGAATATTGGGAGAGAGAGGCCTATTAATTTTATTGGTGGTACAGTTCGAACAACAACATAGTTGCTATAAAGGATCAGTTGTGGTTGATCATGTGCTTCCTTTTTAGAGGGAAAAAAATGAATTTAACCCAATCTTTAGTGAATCTGATCATGTGGGAATGACCATTGTGAGATACATCGATTTTAAACTACAAAGGGAACCCTAGAAACATATGAAATTCATCAATGTCTATGTAACAACCCAAGTCTTTATGGGTTTTGTAATTTCAAGGAAGTTTTAATTTTTGGTCTAGATCATGGGTAATTTTAAGAATTGGGATTTGTATTGGAGATCCAAGAATTGTATCATCTCAAGGAGACATTTTTGGACATGGAACGTGGCCTAGTTGGTGGTTCGGGTGCTCGGGTGGGTGTGGGAGAAGGGTTGAGGTGTCCCTTAGTAAAATGTTTAACTATGGGAAGCCACCATGACATGGAGACTGAGTGCCATAGTGTGCTATCTATAGGATAAGAAGGCCATAATATTGACATTATAGGCTAAAAAATAGGTCTTCCATGGGGTGAAGGTCTTGAAAAATGATCCTTAGGGGCCCTGTCGTAGAGGGTAGGTGATCAGAGTTAGGACTTATACCCATTTATGAGTGGTAGTGTAGCTACCCAAGGGCCACATAATTGTGTGGAACTGGTCCATGTAGACCATGATTTACTCTAGAGGATCCATGTTGTGGAGGTTGCTCAGGAGGCAGGGTTGGGATACCATCTATCCCTTGAGGTGGACTGTGTCATGGATCCCTACTCTACTCTACAACCAGGGGATAGGGTGTGGGTTATTACACCACAAACCAGGGGGGTTTCACAACAAGGCTACCTCAGGTGAGGGATTTACTCTATTCCCCCTATGGACATGTTAAAAGAGGTCCCTACAAAGTTTTTTAGTAGGGGAAAAATATTTTTATGGGACTCCCCCCTTGGTTATTTGGGATCCATGGGCATCTGGAGAGTGCCATTTTAACACCCCGAGCTTCCACGATACGCTTCTCATTCAATAATGCAATAGCTTGCATTGTACTCAACTTCGAGTTCTAAAACACCGCGACTAATCAAAGTAGCCGTTATGAATAGTAATAACCACTTTTTAAAATTATAGAAATTTTATATTTCAAAATGGACTTCATTTTTGTATTCGTAATATCGAAATTAACCAAAGTTGAATTTTCTGAGAACTTCCAATTTTTTATGAATAGTGAAAATTACTTAAAACAACTTTTTTAATCAAAATAATTTGTAGTGATAAGTTATAATATTGAGTGGTTTTAAATTATAATTAGAATATATTTTTACCATTTTATCCAATGGTTTTCATTAGAATTAATTTAACATTGAAATTGGACATAAACAATTGCCAATCTTTTGATATAAATTGTTTCTTAAAAACATGCTATTTGTTGTGATAGCGGGAATTAATTATAAAATTAATTAATGCAACTTATATGTTTGGAATTTTTTAAAATAGACATCATTTTTGAATTCGGAATATCAATTATAGCTTAGGGTGAAATTTTGGCATTATTCTGAAAAACTTCAATTTTTGATGAATAGTGAAACCACTAAGTGGTAGTTAAATAACTGATTTTTCGTTTAAATGAAATATTACCACTTCTGTGATTTGATTTTCAAAAATCCGACATACATGGTTGTCATTAAGAAGTAAAATGTGGTTCAATGAGATTAAAATAATTTTTGGTGAATAGTAACTTTTAAGTTCTTAATCACGATTAGAGGTAATTAGTGTAGTTTAAGGTAAAAATAATGTTTTAATAATATGAGATGAGCTTGAAACATGTCCTACCCTCATTGGATGTGCCATGGCCGACCAAGAAAATCTATGGGTCAACTTTGGGACCCCATGGAGCCACTTTAGTTGGAAAATGACATAAATACCTTTTATTTAATGTTAAAGTAAAAAAATGACACAAACATAAAATGTTTTACTAAAACAATTTTTACATGGGGTTATACAAGTCATATTTTTTACTATAAATAGTAATTGGAAAGATAAAAAGATTTCATACATCATAGTATTTTTTTTATAATTTTTAGACATTAAATAAATTAAATTATTTATGACATCATTATGATGCAGCGATGACCACAATATTTAACGATTTTAATAAAATGAAAAGATAATATACAATCTAAGGCATACACTTGTCCAAAGACTATTGGATGGGTATATTTCGAACCCTTATCACCTTAGCCACAAATTATATAAGTGTGGGACCTTTAGAATCCGAAAATCATTGTATAATAATGTAGAATTCCCTTACTTTCCAAGAGTGCCCCTCCTCTCCTCTTATAAAAGGCCCCCACCTCTACCACCTCATTCACACTTTCAATCAATTTGGCTCGGCCAAACTCTGCTCAAATACTCTCCAAACTTCCCTCCCTTACTCCTAGAATCCTCACTTTGGGCAGAATTCTTCCCAAGGAAGCCTTTGGCGCAAATCAAAAAGAGTTACCCGATTTTTAAGGTAATGTCTTCTCTAATGTTGTTTTGTTTTATTTTTCTTCTCCAACCCCTTATAATATTTTCATTCCTTTATTTTGTAACAACACCAGTATCTAAAATATACTAGGATGTTGTTATGATAAGGATTTGGTTTACACTTACACACACCTTCATCTAATGGTTAAAGAACATACTGTTTCTGTGGGTGGCGAAATACTGCCTCACGAAACGATGATTGTTCAAATTCTTTTAACACCTATAATGGTGGCCATTTTGATGACACTATTTTCATATATGATATATATATTATGTTTATTTTTTCCTTATGCTTCTTTATTTCTCATTTATGGCATACTTTATGATTTCCATTATGGGTAAACGCGATAATTTCATTTTAGGAAGTGCGGACTACCGCCCCCTCAAAAAGATGTGAATCGTTAATGCCATATGTGGGATGTATAAAGGATGGAGTAAATGATATTATATATGATATTATACTGGAACTATATTATACCTTTATATAATTATGATTTCATTCCATTAAATACGAAATAGAAATGAAAGTAGCGTTCATGCGTACGTACGACTTACCGTCTCCATGAACGGTGCATTTCATTTCTTACCTCTAAATGTTACGTAATATTATGAATGAATGTATATACTGGATATATATGATATATATGAAATCTAAATCATGAATATAATTCTGGAGATAATGGATATTCTACCACATAAACAACTTGTAATTATAAGAAGTTTATTGTTGACTCAAGTACCAAAGATCGACAAAACGACCGTTATTAACTTAAATAATTACATAATGTTCATAACATGGTAATAAGTGATATAAAAGCAATAAAGAACATGAAAAAGGTTCTTAAGTAAATAGAAATTAACTCTAGTTTATTATTCAGGAGGTTAAAGAACGGTCGAGTCAGGACAAGACGCAAGGTAATGGAATTTCTTAACCCAACTTCCATTCTTTGGGTTAATCTCCTACTTTCAAATTATGTCATGATATTATTATGTATTATTTTGTATTTTTTACTTTATTTATGTGTAACTATAGTGAATACACATAATAGATCTATTTTATTTTAAAAATGATCTTTTTAAGGACTTCGTCTCAATCTCCTTTCATTGAGGCATATTTGGTTTTATACACAACTTTCTTTTATACGGTGTATAAACCCCTTTGACTTTTACGTTTATTCAAAAGGAATCTTTTTTATACGAAGCATTTTACTAAACGACAAAAATGGAATGTTTTTCTTTCCGTACTTATGCGGCGACAATGACTTCTCCGCCGCCGTGACCATTATTTGAGTTTCAGCTTCCTCTACAAGCCATCATTTTTTTAATGAAAAATAAATACAAAGTTTTAACATTATTTTATTTTGGTATTGAAAATGGTTTTGAAAGCGTTTTTATTATATCAATGTGTTGTATTGATATATTTTGATTGAAATTTGGAAAGTTTATGTTTCCTTTATGCATATTTTATGTGAAACGATTATGTTATGGTTTATGATATGTTTAAACCTATTCATATGAGGAATGCATTGGACTTAACATGTGACGGGTGGAGCCCGCTATAGCTCCTCGATGCATCGGTAGGTCTCATGAGACAACTAGACGTGGAATTGGCTAAGGCCCTTTCCCAATTTGATTTATGGTTTTGGCCGAGGCCTTAATCATTTTAGACGTCTTGGCCGAGGCCTTGACAAAATGTTTCAGAATGTCTGACATTATGCATTCCATCATTATGAAAGTGGTTATTGATATTGCATGTGATTATTAGACCAGTAGAATATCCATGTGAATAATTGAATGGAATTAGCTCATTTTACTTTTGCCATATTATGTTGAAGTTCATGTTTAAAAGGCTTTTGTTTTAGTTATACATTGCCTTAAATGTTTATGTTTATTGATGAAAGCTTCCGCTATATTGTTATCCTTACTGAGCATCTGAGCTCACCCCTTTCAATGTTTTAATGTTTTCCAGGATGTGAAGAAGTATATTATGAATGACCTGTAGGGATAGTGTGAGGGGATATGAAGACAATATGTTTTTGTAGTTTTGTTTTACTTTATGATGTAATGAAAGACTTATGAATGCATCTAGTGTTTCCAAGGCTACTAAACTAATCGGTTTTTCGAGACTTGATCTTTTGTGATCATGCCAATGTTACGAAGTAATGCACTGACTCTGGGTAGCTGGGGTCGGGGCGTTACAGTTGGTATCAGAGGCAGTTTAGTACTAACCTTGGAAGCTAGATTTAGATAAACTCTGATTAGAGCACATAGCCCAAAGATAGACTTTGAGGATTAGTATAGAATAACTTCCTAGAATTTTGGTATTGTAGAGATGTTGTGAGTTTTCTGAGCAATACATCCCTGTCTGGATACAAGCAGGTAGAGGTGGCTCTGGAACAGATGTACCTAGGGGTAAAACCCAAAAACACCGCTTTGAGCTAGACTCGAACGGGAACTGGTGCACAACAACGGGCCTTGCTGCACTCTTGGTTACGACACTCCCGGGGGATATGCTTAGGATAATTCTCGTTTTCTTTACAAACCACTATGAATAGTTATGAGTATATAATTACTCAAATAAAACCATTTTATGATTATGGATTATATCCATAAATAGTTCAATTTATGTTAAGTATTTTACAAGTATGGAATTATGTATTTTGATTCATAAACTAATCTAGTTTATGCCATTGTTTAGAAATGGCGCCTAGTGGAAGGAATGGAAACTGTATCAATGCACGCACTCTGTGTAGGGATTTCCCTCCTGCTCAAGATAATTATTGTGGGTCTAGAGATACAACTGGTGCTGATCAACTTATTACCATACTGGGACAACTCACTCAAGTTATGAATAATAAACTTACTCGTATGGATCACCCTGATCCACAACGTGGAGGATCAATGTTAGACCGCTTCATGAGGCAAAAACCACCAACATTTAATGGGGGTACAAATCCATTAGTAGTTGAGCAATGGATAAACTCCTTAGAGAAAATATTCCATGCCTTGGGGAGTAGCGAAAGGGAGAAGGTTTTCATGCCAGTTTACCGCCTCACTGGAGATGCCAATCAGTGGTGGTCGCTGATTCAAAACACAAAGGAAGATGATGAAGTATCAAATATGGAATGGAGGGAGTTCAAAGAGCTTTTCCTAGAAAAATACTTTCCACATGACCATAGAGCAGATATGGAAAGACAATTTCTGAGTCTGAGACAGAAGGAGGATGAGAATGTCGCAAAGTATGAGGCCAACTTTACAAGGTTAGCGAGGTATGCTGCAGATTATATACGTAACCCAAGGAGTAATATTGATCGTTTCTTTGATGGGTTAAAACCATTTCTCCGTCGAGATTTAGTATCACAATCCTTCTCATCATACGAAGATATTGTCTCATGTGCTATCAAGATAGAAAAGGAATTCTCTAAGTCTTATGACAACAAAGTAAAGCAAGAGAAGAAGAGAACGGTGGAACAAGAGACAGATAAAGGGAAAAAGGGAAAGAAGGATTTTCCATTATGTGATAATTGTGGGAAGAATCACCCTGGTACTTGCCTAAAAGGAATGGGAGTTTGTTATAAATGTGGAGAAAAGGGTCACCAGTCTTGTGATTGCAAGGGAAAGAAAGAGGCTATCAAAGTTAAATTCTACAATTGAAAAGAAATGGGTCATTATGCAAATGAATGTCCAAAGCGTTAGGGAAAATTACCTCAGAAAAGGCCAAGGGATCAAGGACAATCTTATGCTGTTACTACAGTTGAAGCAGAATAACTAATGTAATGGTGCTTTTGCACTCATGGATTATATTCTGGTTATTAGAATAATGTGATATATATATAAGGACTGTACTGCAGTACTTGTTGATTTCAGTAAGGTTTTAATATGATGAAGGTAATTATATTTTTAGTATGTGACAATAATAGAAACTTTACTTTGTTTGGGGAATCTGATAAATTGATTTTGGAATTAAGAGACCTTTTAGAGAAAGTCTGGAAAGAGGTATTTTGGATAACTATAAAGGTTGGAGTGGATTAAGTTTATCTTTGGATATAATTGTTTAAGGTTAAAAAATTTATGAAGATTATTTTTGGAATATTATAATACTATAGTTTTAGGAAAAGGACAACCTGCAGGGTGGGGCATAACCCATCGCGTCGGACAAAGCTGCAGGAATCGAACCCACAATCATAGTGCGACAGGCCTTTATTTCCTACCACTAGCCTACAGGAAGTCCCTGTTTATTACAAAATAATTTTACTAATCTAAATGGTATGTGTTAACATTTGGAAACTTATACAATTAGGATAAGTATAATATATTTGAGTTCTATTATCTTTTTGAGTGAAAGATGAGTTGAAGGTTGAAACTCTAATTGTCAAGCATAAATATATATATACCTATCTCTTATTCAATGAATAAATTAATTCTTAAACTTTAGTAAAGGGATATTAAAACAAAAAAATGTGTTATCCTAATACCTTATGTCTTGTTGAACTGATGATATTTTAAATCAACATAGATTGAAGTCTTTGAGGCCCTCAATTTGACAGTTGATTGTGATTGATGACCTCAATCACTCCCTACAAATATTTACGTTTTTCCTCCAATTATATGTCTTTAATTGCCACCAATGTTCTCATAATCGAGATCATAATTGGGTGGTGACTTTTTCATTTCCCTTTCCCTCTTATTAAGTCTAAATTTTATTAATCTTATTTCTGATGTGGGTTTTCCACAAAGGTATTTTCTCTTTTTAACCTTTTATTTTCAAAGAAAAATTTCAAATTGCGAGGACGCAATTTATTGAAGGAGGGGAGAATGTAACACCTCGAGCTTCCACGATACGCTTCTCATTTAATAATGCAATAGCTTGCATTGTACGCAACTTCGAGTTCTAAAACACCGCGACTAATCAAAGTAGCCATTATGAATAGTAATAACCACTTTTTAAAATTATAGAAATTTTATATTTCAAAATGGACTTCATTTTTGTATTCGTAATATCGAAATTAACCAAAGTTGAATTTTCTGAGAACTTCCAATTTTTTATGAATAGTGAAAATTACTTAAAACAACTTTTTTAATCAAAATAATTTGTAGTGATAAGTTATACTATTGAGTGGTTTTAAAGTATATTTAGAATATATTTTTACCATTTTATCCAATGGTTTTCATTAGAATTAATTTAACATTGAAATTGGACATAAACAATTGCCAATCTTTTGATATAAATTGTTTCTTAAAAACACGCTATTTGTTGTGATAGTGGGAATTAATTATAAAATTAATTAATGAAACTTATATGTTTGGAATTTTGTAAAATAGACATCATTTTTTAATTCGGAATATCAATTATAGCTTAGGGTGAAATTTTGGCATTATTCTGAAAAACTTCAATTTTTGATGAATAGTGAAACCACTAAGTGGTAGTTAAATAACTGATTTTTCATTTAAATGAAATATTACCACTTCTGTGATTTGATTTTCAAAAATCCGAAATACATGGTTGTCATTAAGAGGTAAAATGTGGTTCAATGAGATTAAAATAATTTTTGGTGAATAGTAACTTTTAAGTTCTTAATCACGATTAGAGGTAATTAGTGTAGTTTAAGGTAAAAATAATGTTTTAATAATATGAGATGAGCTTGAAACATGTCCTACCCTCATTGTATGTTCCATGGCCGACCAAGACAATCCATGGGTCAACTTGGGGACCTCATGGAGCCACTTTAGTTGGAAAATGACATAAATACCTTTTATTTAATGTTAAAGTAAAAAAATGACACAAACATAAAATGTTTTACTAAAACAATTTTTACATGGGGTTATACAAGTCATATTTTTTACTATAAATAGTCATTGTAAAGATAAAAATATTTCCTACATCATAGTATTTTTTTTATAATTTTTAGACATTAAATAAATTAAATTATTTATGACATCATTATGATGCAGCGATGACCTCATTATTTAACGATTTTAATAAAATGAAAAGATAATGTACAATCCAAGGATTACACTTGTCCAAAGACTATTGGATGGGTATAGTTCGAACCCTTATCACCTTAGACACAAATTATATAAGTGTGGGACCTTTATAATCCGAAAAGCATTGTATAATAATGTAAAATTCCCTTACTTTCCAAGAGTGCCCCTCCTCTCCTCTTATAAAAGGCCCCCACCTCTACCACCTCATTCACACTTTCAATCCATTTGGCTCGGCCAAACTCTGCCCAAATAATCTCCCAACTTCCCTCCCTTACTCCTAGAATCCTCACTTTGGGAATAATTCTTCCCAAGGAAGCCTTTGGCGCAAATCAAAAAGAGTTACCCGATTTTTAAGGTAATGTCTTCTCTAATGTTGTTTTGTTTTATTTTGCTTCTCCAACCCCTTAAACTCTTTTAATTCATTTATTTTGTAACAAAACCAGTATCTAAAATATACTAGGATGTTTTTATGATAAGTATTTGGTTTACACTTACACACACCTTCGTCTAATGGTTAAAGAACATACTGTTTCTGTGGGTGGCGAAATACTGCCTCACGAAACGATGATTGTTAAAATTCTTTTAACACCTATAAAGTTGGCCATTTTGATGAAACTATTTTCATATATGATATATATATTATGTTTATGTTTTTTTATGCTTCTTTATTTCTCATTTATGGCATACTTTATGATTTCCATTATGGGTAAATGCGATAATTTCATTTTAGGAAGTGCGGACTACCGCCCCCTCAAAGTGATGTGAATCGTTAATGCCATATGTGGGATGTATAAAGGATGGAGTAAATGATATTATATATGATATTATACTAGAACTATATTATACCTTTATATAATTATGATTTCATTCCATTAAATACGAAATAGAAATGAAAGTAGCGTTCATGCGTACGTACGGCTTACCGTCTCCATGAACGGTGCATTTCATTTCTTACCTATAAATGTTACGTAATATTATGAATGAATGCATATACTGGATATATATGATATATATGACATCTAAATCATGAATATAATTCTGGAGATAATGGATATTCTACCACATAAACAACTTGTAATTATAAGAAGTTTATTGTTGACTCAAGTACCAAAGATCGACAAAACGACCGTTATTAACTTAAATAATTACATAATGTTCATAACATGGTAATAAGTGATATAAAAGGAATAAATAACATGAAAAAGGTTCTTAAGTAAATATAAATTAACTCTAGTTTATTATTCAGGAGGTTAAAGAACGGTCGAGTCAGGACAAGACGCAAGGTAAGGGAATTTCTTAACCCAACTTCCATTCTTTGGGTTAATCTCCTACTTTCAAATTATGTCATGATATTATTATCTATTATTTTGTATTTTTTACTTTCTTTATGTGTACCTATAGTGAATACACATAATAGATCTATTTTATTTTAAAAATGATCTTTTTAAGGACTTCGTCTCAATCTCCTTTCATTGAGGCATATTTGGTTTTATACACAACTTTCTTTTATACGGTGTATAAACCCCTTTGACTTTTACATTTATTTAAAAGGAATCTTTTTTATACGAAGCGTTTTACTAAACGACAAAAAGGGAATGTTTTTCTTTCCGTACTTATGCGGCGACAATGACTTCTCCGCCGCCGTGACCATTATTTGAGTTTCGGCTTCCTCTACAAGCCATCATTTTTTTTAATGAAAAATAAATACAAAGTTTTAACTTTCTTTTATTTTGGTATTGAAAATGGTTTTGAAAGCATTTTTATTATATCAATGTGTTGTATTGATATCTTGTGATTGAAATGTGGAAATGTTATGTTTCCTTTATTCATGTTTTATGTGATACGATTATGTTATGGTTTATGATATGTTTAAACCTATTCATATGAGGAATGCATTGGACTTAACATGTGACGGGTGGAGCCCGC
This sequence comes from Viscum album, assembly GCA_963277665.1. NCBI lineage: Eukaryota > Viridiplantae > Streptophyta > Magnoliopsida > Santalales > Viscaceae > Viscum > Viscum album. The sequence goes on from OY728129.1 coordinate 1,706,008,794, forward strand.
TATAGCTCCTCGATGCATCGGTAGGTCTCATGAGACAACTAAACATGGAATTGGCCGAGGCCCTTTCCCAATTTGATTTATGGTTTTGGCCGAGGCCTTAATCATTTTAGACGTCTTGGCCGAGGCCTTGACAAAATGTTTCAGAATGTCTGGCATTATGCATTCCATCATTATGAAAGTGGTTATTGATATTGCATGTGATTATTAGAACAATAGAATATCCATGTGAAGAAGTGAATGGAATTATCTCATTTTACTTTTGCCATATTATGTTGAAGTTCATGTTTAAAAGGCTTTTGTTTTAGTTATACATTGCCTTAAATGTTTATGTTTATTGATGAAAGCTTCCGCTATATTGTTATCCTTACTGAGCATCTGAGCTCACCCCTTTCAATGTTTTAATGTTTTCCAGGATGTGAAGAAGTATATTATGAATGACCTACAGGGATAGTGTGAGGGGATATGAAGACAATATGTTGTTGTAGTTTTGTTTTACTTTATGATGTAATGAAAGACTTATGAATGTATCTAGTGTTTCCAAGGCTACTAAACTAATCGGTCTTTCGAGACTTGATCTTTTGTGATCATGCCAATTTTACGAAGTAATGCACCGACTCTGGGTAGCTGGGGTCGGGGCGTTACAGTCATTTTGGATGGCTCTCCCCTTCCCCTTCCTCTCATTGATCCCCCATTCTAGAGGGGTGTTCTTGAGGAATTTATGTGGCATATACAAGGTGTAATATACTCTTATTCATCTGTTCATGGTTCTTTTTAATAGTATCTGATTTTTGTGGATTTCAGCTAGGGTTTTAGTGATTCATTCTACCATAGTGGTGGAAATCATTCGAAATGATGGGTCTTTAGCATGGCTTGGTGATGGGACATCCTATGATGATGATCACATGTTTTTTCTCACTATTTAATTATAGGTATCTTACTCAATAAATTTATTTAGGATTTTTGAATATATTGGATGAAATTAGAAATAGGTGCTGGGTGATAGAGATTTTTCTCAGGATGGTACTGGGGAAGTTCCATAGACCTTCCATGGGTGGTTGGTCAAGGTTTCAAGTAGTTTTGGTTAAGAAAAAACTTCCCATTGAGTTTTTTTGCAATTATGTATCATTGGATTAAATTAAATAATTAATTTTAAATTATTAAAATTAATTATTTGGATGTTTTAGCATGTGGTAGGATCTCGGATGGAATTATTATCTTAGAAGAGGCATGGATGAGCTTGGGTGAGGTTTTGAAAATAATTGATTAGGTTTTAACTCCTATACGGAGGTAGGTGGTCCCTTTAATACAAATCCATATGCTTATTATGAATTATTTCTTGTCCGAATGCATATTTCATGGGATTGGGTAAGGGGATAGGGACCGAGAGAACCCTAGATAAGGATACTTGATGTCATTAGGACTCTTAGGCCTGGGATAAATGATATTTAACACTTAAGGTAAATTGGGATTTCCTAGTGACTATTTACAAGGGGAGAAGATGATATGTGAGTAGAATGGTGCCTTTATAAGGTCTTTAGATATGATAGGTTATGTAGGTATCCTATTTGAGTTCCCTAGGTTTAGTTGGGTCGACATAAAAGTCCTAGACCTAGTGGGATGGACGAGACAGCCTTACATCTCACAAAAAGTGAGGAGAGACCTCTTAAAAGTGGATTAAGAGTTGGTGTGCAACATGGGTGGGATGTGTCCTTTGAGACTAGATGGGGGTGTGATATAGAGTATTTTCCTCTTAGCATTGGGTTGAGAGATCTTCTGAGAGCGATGTGAGGTAGGACCCATGAGACTCCCCAGACTCGCACTCCTGGGTATGGTGATAAAAATGCATAATTTACATAGTAGGTTTAATACCAAGTCAAATGAAAAAAATATAAACTTATAAATAATTCACATCAATTAAATATTACATTAATACCAAGTAAAATGAACAAATATAAACTTATAAATAATTCACATCAATTAAATATTACATATCACAATCCCAGAACCCAAAGGTTTAGTATCTTTGGAGATTATCTACATAAAAATATTACTTCACATAATTTTGAAAATTTTTACATAATAAAACCATACTTTACCTCCTTCTTGATATCTTAGATGTTATACTCATCTTAATAACCTAGGTAAAGGAAAAAAATAATAAATGGATGAGCTCAAACACTCAATAAGGGAAAAAATTATCAACATGTCACAAATGGTTAAATCATAAGAATAATAAAACTTGAACATGGGAGAAATAATCAATTAAAAGAATACGGACCAATAAGAGTGGTCCATATAATAGAAGGACATGTAATCTCAAATGATCAAACATATACCATGACATAAGATCTTAAAAAATATAAGACAATAAACATGATCCATGGAGCATTACAAAGGAACATAACATATATACATGGTACAAAAATAAGCATAGTAAATCATAATATTGTGAACATAGATAATCACAATTATTCCACACTCAATATTGTAATCATATATAATTCCATTGAGTGTATGCTCAATCGTGTGAACATAGATAGCCACATTGATTCCATGCTCAATCATGTGAACCACATTGAGTCCACACTCAATATCATTATTGAACGAGATATAAAACATTATCCAATGCAATATAGGGATATATAGGACCCCAACCATCATATAATGATAATAAATAAACATTTGTGTCATATAAAATCAATTATATAACATACTAGGTAGAATACATGGAAATAATAGGGGTTTCATAACATTTCCAAGTGGTATCACATAAAATGATCTTAAGAGATAGATTAGTTGATACCAAAATTTCAATCACCCAAAAGGTGTTTTTAACAATGGAATTTACTAGGTTATTTGTTAAACATAATTCCATATGAGGTTGATATTTTTAATATAAATAAGAAAATGGAAGATTAACCATAAAAAAATAGTTTCTTGAAAACATTTCTTAACACTTTCATAATGAGATGAATTCACACACCACTTTCAAAAATCATTTTAAAGAAGTTATAATTAAAATATTTTTAAAACAACACTTGAAAATAAATATAAATAATGTATCCTTTAAGGTAAATAATGGTTAATTCAAAAAATGTGAAGTGGGAGATAAAATATTTGATCAGGAAAACAAATTCCTTTTAAATATTTTAAAATATCTTTATTAAAAACCACTTCGTAAAGAGGATCCTAAAATTTCATTTTAAAAATAGGTAAAGGTAAATATGAAGATGACATGAGAATATATATATTTTTATTTCAAAATAATAACGAAAAAATTTGTGTAAAGAAATAATATGTACATGAAAGAGAAAGATCTTATAAAAAATGACTGGAATTACTCTTAACAAAGCTATACTTTTATGAAAAATAAATTCTTCAAAGAATAAGTTTTGGTTTCAAATTATTTTTCTAGGGGAAAAAATTCATGTCAACATAGATGTGAACACAATATTTCTATTTCCTAACATTCCCAATTTCCATAGGTGGGAGTATTTCATCACTTTCATCGACGATGTCTGCTCATTGATCGAAATAGGATGATGGGATGTCAGTTCCTTCTTCCATGGATTCCTCCTTCGTATTTATTCCCTAGTCCGGGTCTCCCTCATAAATTTGATTCATGTTCATAGAACTAATTCCTGGTGCCATCACTTCATGGATTCCAATTAATTACATCTCTTCAGTATTGATAAGAAAGAAACCTTCAGTTAGGAGAGTAGTCACATTGGGAATTGTTGGGAATGTCTGGATGTTGGGTGCATTGGTCACCCATAATTATTCATCTTGGGAGAGAATATCATATGAGTCATCTTAGGTGTGGAACCTAAGGAATCCTATTTTAATCATGAGGTAATTAATTCTAGGGGTGTAAATATTCCAAGTCTTTTTACCTCAGGCATCCCATGTTTATTGCATGTGGTGGGTGTTTTGGGTCAAGTCATAAGTTCTACATCCTATAGAGATAGATTGGGGCATGAATTTAATGTCTTATAGAGATGGGATGAGTTTGATCAGAATAATACATGGAGATGGATCAAGGATTTGTGTCCCTAGGAGGGAAGGCGTCACACCCAGATAGTTTACTAATGGATCAAAATTCCCTATGGAGGTGGTTTTGGAGTTATGGATCAGAATGCCCCATGGGGGTAGATCCGGGAGTTGAATCCCCTGGAGGGAAACACTAAGAGTTTATTATTGTTGGTATTTAACCTCAAAGAGGTTTCCTATGTATCATTTTTAGAATACATGGATCGAAATCCATATAGTTCAATGACATAGTTGAAGGTTGTGTGATAGGGCCGATCCATATAGTTTAACATCATACAGTAAGGACCCTCATGTTGCAAAAGAAGTATCGATGAGGAATGGTTTAGGGATTACATATTGAAGTTTCCCTTCACAAGAGGATTTCTCTTAGTTGGAGTGGTGTGGGAATTACATATTGAGCTACCTTAGGTGGAATGTTTATGACATAGTGGTTGAGAAGGTGGTATCCTGTGATAATCATACATGGGACATTTTATGTTCATCACATTGGGTAAGGCTATAGTTTTAAATCATATGTTGAGGACATTGTTTTGTAGTTTAACATCATACAAATAGTACATGGAACTAGGTGGTTTTATGTCATGCATCTTAGACATAGGGGGACTCAATCCTCACCCCTTTGGATTACATGACCACTGCTCAGGAACCTTTGGGTGAGTCATGGAGTTGCGCTGCCATTTTACAGTGTTCAATCATGAGGTATATGTTACAGTCCCAATGATTACAAGTAACAGGGGTTACAGTACCTATGCTAATAAGCAAAATGTATGGCTGCACTATAGGTATAGGGGAGTTCATGTGGGGAAACAAAAATTTATTTCATAAAATTGGGCTAGGTTGCATGAAATAGTTGCCCGAGCTGGGGGATATAGCATAAAAGGAGTGGGTGGAATCTAGTGGCATAATTGTGTTCAAGTGTTTGGGTTTGTGTGAAGATCAGGGTTTCACATAGGCATGTTCTTTTTGCACACCTGACTCACCTTAGGGGTAGTTGTGTGAGGATTGATTTATATTATCCCATGTCAAGGTTGGTCCCACATGAGGCCTATCCTACAAATACACCGCCTTTAAAGATCCATGATCATTGGATTTTTATACTATCATGGAAGAACATGGATTGTGCATAGTATAACATCACTTCATATTCTAGAGAGCCTCCCTGAGGGAGGGGTTAATCTTCTATTTATAGCCTAAATCCCGAGCCTTGGTGCACAATTACTTGAGTGTAGAATTTGAGTTGTGCATGTTTTATTCCTTTGTTGCAGTGTCTTCGGCAAGCTACATTCCCGGATAGATGTCATCTTTTTGTAAGAAAAAGTGATGGTTTCATGCGGATTTTTGTGCCACACTTCCTTATTGTGAGAAACAAGGACTCCTTGCACATAGTGGAATGGGTCATGTCTTTGTCCTGCTGATTTCCCATAGAATGATATGTCCCATTTGGACCACAAGTTGATTGCATGTGGAAATGCAACTTTTCATGCATTCCCAAAAGTTGTGTTCATCCCATTCATCATCCATGGGATGGGTCTTCGAGGTGGGTTGCATGCTTGGTTCATCCAAAAATATCCATTGGAGTCCATGTATGGGATTTCAGCACCATCAAATTCCCCCCTCATAATCTGAGCTGATAGGAGACCAGAAGGCCAAGTTCTGAGGGTAACATTGAATACTATGACTCATTTCCATTTTTGCATGAAATATTTGGATCAAGGAATGAAAATAGGGATGCAAACAATGTGAAATCCATGGTCATCACCTATAAATAGGTGGAGTGTCCCTTGTATGGTACCTAGAATTCCCACATGATAATCTTTTGTTCTCATGCATGGAATTACCCTTTTGTTTTAAGATCCAATCCTTCAGCCATATTTCCATGAAAACCTACCTTCCACATAACATTTCCTTGACATAGGTGACATTTTACACACACTCTTCTAAAGTTGTGGGTGTTTTATCACTTTATGTTCTTGGAAATAGATTTTACACACACTTTCCTTTTTAACTTACAAATTATTTTGAAATGGAAAACCAACTAGATAATGATGAGATTGAAGATGTATCCACTACTTAGAGGAAAAAAATGGCAGAAAACCCATATATTACTTGGGCATAGAAGTTCATTTATAATAGTCAATCACTTCTGAGCATGCTAACTGAATCTCAAATAAACTACCCATTGAGCGATCACCTACCATTTTGGAACTTTGGATTGATGGATGAAGTGAAAATTTTGAGCCTTGAAGTTAACACACCACCCTTTTATTTGACACGTGAAGATGAGATAAATGCTTGGAACATTACTATCCATGGTCACCCTTCCTAGGAGCATGAGTATATCACCGTTTACATGCCAATTAGGTGGATGAGGATAGTCATGTGAGAGAAAACAAATTATAAAGAATGTCAAGCTCGATATGATAATATCTTTCAGATTATCATGCGAGACAACATCATGGAAAAGAATAAGGACTGGGACTTGTGAGCAGGAGACAACTTCAATGACTAATAGGCCTGAGCATACTGGGTACACTACACCTGCATCAAATATAGGGATGATCTGTGCAACATTGGACTATTTGAGGCAGTGTTGATGTACCAATTCCATTTCTACCATCAATAGGATATGCTTCCAAATTTTCCTAGCCATTGGTCTCTAGAAGCCAACACATTCCACCTCTACTATGGGGAGGTGGTCATAATCTTGTGGGATGTGAAATACATTGGTGGCATCCCACTAGATGACTTCTAGTATGATGAATTTCTCATAGCAACGAATGTCTGGGGTGAAAGGCAATATAAATCTCTTCCAGCACATTACCTGTTGGATGATTTAACTAGAGTGTTGAAGAATCTATAATTCCATAAGGATATCCCATTCAAGAAGTGGATAAGAATTTTATTTTAGAAGGATCCATATGTGAATATGCTGGGCTGGCCAAAGCGATGCTCGATGTGGATGTAAAAGAGGAGAACAAACTCATATTGAATTATTTTGGAGTAGGGAGATTACAAGGAATGGGGATTTAACATGGTAGAATGATGGAAGACACTAATTCAATACATTTCATTTCTCATGAAACTCCTCAGGGTATGTATACATCCAATCAGAGATACATGCATTGGCCTGCGTATGGGGACACTGGTGATGGCGGAAATCATGGCGGTCGATAATAGGGTAAACCTAGGCATGTTTGTGTTAGCCCATATTTATATCCAGCTAGGACATGTGGAAAGGGGAGACAAGAAAAAGTGTATTTTTGGCCCAATAAAGTTACTTCATGGATGGATCACAGTGCACTTCAGAGGATACAATTTTCTGAATACAACCAGTCTTCCAAATGAGAGCCTATGTCCCTCTTTACTCGACATTTCTAGGGTCAGGCCGGTGATGATCAGTGATACTGGGGTAAAATTTGGTATTGTGGACCATATAAACTTGAAATTTCAAACCTTCTTGGCCTTTTTTTGAGCAATGGTGGATAACCCACATGCGACACTGGAGTAAATGGAGTACCTGTAGTCTTTTCAGGGTGGGGTGCTAGTGGCCACGATTGACGTCATGTCTGCTATGAGCCATACATTCCATTCCAGTTCACCAAGTAGTTTGAGTGAATCAAGAAGTTGATTAAGAGAGTATAAAATAGGTCCCATTAAGTGTGACATTGATATATCATTTTTCAATTTTGGTGGATGTTGATAGGCACAAGCTCAGGAGAGACAATCATGTTTTCACCCACCAATGTGAATGCTAAACTATCTCAGGACTATACCAATAATTAGGTGGTGGCGTATCCATGTGTGATATTTTGGAATCACATTAAAATGATCATTCCCATGAGTGGGGAGCTATAGTAGTATAAATATCGATAGATTTATCTCTAAGGGTCAAGACAGATGTTGAGAGTAGCTCAAGCCAGAGCTGTGGTGGGGGAGGCACAAGTATCTACTACACCCCCACCACTTGGAGGGAAGGGATCATGAAAATGATCTTGAGATAAAGTAGTGGGATCCCAATATGGGATGATCATAGCTAGGGAGGCTACTGGGAGAAAACTGAAATACCTGATATAGCCTGCGACTGACACTGCCTTCCCCATGCTCTGGATAGCTTAGAAGGAAATACGAGTGTCCATGATGATAGAGGACCTATGGTGGATGTTGATCTAGGATGTAGTCAAAATATCAGAGTTTTGGATCCCTCAGATCATGGTTAAGGTGATATTCCATGAGAGGAATATGTACCAGATGAGCATGGATTCCCTCACATGCCAATTAAAGGAATTTTATCTCCCTTCCACCCTGGTGCAGGTAATGTTTGGTGGTGATCCAAGGTGGGAGGAGACACCACCTATTAATGAATCATATGAGGAGGAATGAGAGAAAGAGGATTCAGATGGCTCCAAAGATGAAGAATCATGATTATTAGTTTCCAATCAGGGGATTCCCCAGGATAGCGGTGAAATTCTGGCCTCTGATGATGAGTTGGTCATAATTCTCGAGGTAATCTAGTTAACTTACCTACCTCCTTCAGTAACTACCATTTTTTTATTATTATAGAGATCTAATTGAAACTTGTATCTTGTAGTAAAAAGATAAAAATGGGAAAGGGGTCCTAGCTAGAGGTGGTGAGGGTGTTCTATCAGGTCCTTAGGGGAATTATCTAGGGCCTATGCCGGAGTTGGGAGTAACTAGTGGGCCTATTGAGGAGGTCAGTTTGGAGGTCTTGGTCCTTCCTATCATTTATGGGGGCCTAAAACCTGATATTCCAATGAAATCATCTATTGATGGTGAAGTGTTAGTCTCTAAGTGGCTCTTCATCAAAATCCATCTAACCCAAGGTAATATATAATCTCAATTCACTTTGCTCCTATCAAATTTTCAAAGAGCTTTTACATCAACATGTTTGTCTGTTCTCATTCATATCCTACTCAACCATAGTTGCGAGGTTAGGTTATAGTTTCCAAGGTACTATCTAGAGTCAAGGGGTCTCCCATGGTGGAACTTACTTCCAAGGTTCAAGGACCAAATATTTAGATGCTCAGCCTCTTTATGTTTTTTTTCTCTCATGCAATCTCAACTAGTCATTTGCAGATCAAACTGAATGACATGTTCCTATTCCAAGTAGTGCTCAAAAGGTTATGTTCCCAACAAGTAGATATGAATAGAGAATCTAGAGTTCCTCCCCTAATGGCTGTGATAACCCTTTAGGAGCTATCCATTCAATATGAACCGGTCTTGGTCTGAGGGAGATAGTCATCTGCAGTCGCAGGTGACGCCACTGGTGGGGATGAGCTTAAGTATGGAGGAGGCAATATTGAAGAGGAAGTGACAGGTGGAGATGACCGTACTCTTATTATGGATCCCGATCAGACTGAGTGGATCCTATAGGAGGAACCAAATAATTCCGTTCTCATTGCTATCCCTGAGTATGATCCTGCACCAATTGAAGAGCTGTAAGACTCTCGCTCTAATGTTTCTAAGGAGAATCACATAGTCTGACAAAAGGCATGGAGGAGCATACAATGTTTCATCTCCCAGACTTCATAACCATACTTGGTAATCCATATGGGGTCCCTCTACCATTGGATACACAACTTAGGTACCATAAGGGTGGATGCTTCTGGTCTCCATGCACTAGTCTGCGACTTCGTTGCCGAGTGAGTGCACAAAGAAAGCCAAAACTTAGAGTTTTCCTAGAATCTATAGTTATCTAAAAGAACACATAAGCTTTAAGATGTCACCTAGGAGATCAAACATCTAGAGGAGAAAACTGACTAGTGCGTTTCCTTCCTCAATGCTCAATCATAGGTTTTTATCCAACTGAGTGCTCAGCTGGAGGACACCAATAATCAAGCCAGATAGGCGATATCTTAGATAGATATGATCCAATATGAGTAGGACTAGATAAAAATTAGATCCAATGAGTTTCATCCTATAGATGAGGATGAATAATTGAAGGTTGAGAGGTGGTAACAAGCCCTTGAATTTACACACCAGAGGTTGTCAGAAATAAACACCTCAATTTATGAGGTGGAGCCATAGGGGAAATTTCTCTAGGACTTAAGAGAGGTTCTAGTAAATGAATAACCCATTCCTATCACTAAAATTTGTGGTTAAAACTTTCCTACATGTATGGAAATATTCCTTCCTTCGAATTCAATTATCACCCATCAATCATATTTGTGAAACAACCAACAACCAATCCCTAAGCTCACACGAGTCATGCTCGGTATTAGAAACAAGGGAAAACCGTATGATTGTTCATTTATATGATAGTTTTGGATAATATTCATACACCAAATGGTTTTATATTTTTGACCCACCAAGGGAGTTTTTTCTGAGAGAAACAATAGTTGGAGAATGGGGGCTCTTGAACAACCGACTTGCTTTTTGAACGTACTCTAGTGCCCAAATGAGATAATACCATGGGTGTTGAATTCAAACCGAACAAAGGGGAATGGAGAATATGAATCACAATGCCTAAAATATGGAACACAAGGGGAGTGGAATGGAGATATAGGATAATTTCTAACCATGTTCTACACACATCACCCATACCATTTAGCTGATAATGGTAAAAAACAAATAAGGGTCGACCGCTAACCATTTTTGAAGACACTAAACCTATTTCAATTTTTTTTCAAAGTATTCCAAGGAATTATCCTAGGATAGTAGGTGAGAGAATGTGTCCAGATGCCTTGTCATTAGGGGTCCCTTTAGATGTGGAGGAGTAAGAGGATCCAAATAAGGGGCACACGAAGCATGTAAATGAAGTGAGGGAGTATTCTAATGGATTAAAAAACTCATGGAAATACACCACAATGATTTAAAGTACATTGGGGTGGGTGTATTGGTATAAATGAAAGCCAAAATCTCCTTCTAGAGGAGCATTGTCTCAGATTCTGAGTGATGGTTGAAGAACATGAACGATGAAATAGATGGATGAACTGGAGGAAAGGAATTCTCAAGTGAGGGACTACTATACCTTGTAGTTTTACACCATGCAATGAGGATGGTAGGAACATAGTTTCATTTCATACGATGAGGATGATGCACAAAATGTTTAATATCATATGATCGAGATGATGCACATAGTTTAAGGTCATGATGATTGGACCATGGAAGCATTCATTTCATGGGAACTTGTACGACATAGAAGAGGTATCACCCAATATTAATGGATAAAAATGAGTACCATGTAACACAAAAGTATCGAAATAAAAATGAAAAATAGTTTAAGGTCATAATGATTAGACTGAGAAAAAGGTAGCAAAATAGTTTAATGTCATGATGCATGGACTGAGGTGATATTGGACCCATGGGTACCTATGTGGAACAGATGGAGGTAATACCCAGCATTAATAGAGCTAAAGGAGTCTTTCACACCTCAAATGAGGATAGAGGGCCAAAAAGTTTATGAATTTGTGGTTTGGACTAGAGGTGAAAAGTTTGGGTATCACTATGTTACTCATGAGGATGAGAATCAAGATACATGTAGTTATAGAACATAGAGTGGTTGGAAATTGATTCCAATAGGGGGGTACATTCTCAAATGAGGGTACTGAATCTTATCTTGATTGGATATGAGGCATCCCAAATTTATACGGGGTAAGGCTATAGTTTAACATCATGCGCTAAGGATGTTAAAGATATTGCACATGGGCATCCCATTCTTTCATTCCTCATATTGGGATATGGGGGAATATTGGCCCAATGACATTTCAAGGTAAAAAAATGGGGCTTATATTAGAAAATGAGGTCAATGGGAGTAATTCAAAGTGATAATATCACAAATAATCAATGGTGAATCTATGGCTGGGCTTGAAGATGGAAATTCTAGGAATCACTACATATCCCATGAGGATAGGAATCAAGCCACATGTAGTTATTGGTTGGACCATGAGAAGGGAGAATCAAGGATGTTTATGTGGCATAGGAGTTAAGACCTATATGGAAAGGAGCCAAAGCAGGCTTGTACAATGTGAAGAAATCATGAAGATGATTGCACATATCTTAAAGGTCATATGGTATGGACCATGGAAAATAGTTTAAAGTTATACTGCTTGGACTAAGGGAAATTAGTTTAACATTATGATGTGTGGAATATAAAATAATTTTATTCGAGGATATTCATGTGGTGTGAAAGAGTTAAAACTTGATGTGAATTTATCCAAAGGAGTTTTGTATACCACACAAGTATCGGGAGGAAAATAAAACATAGTTTAAGGTCATGATTCTTGGACCAAAATTTGGGTAAAGGGACCGAAGGGTTGATAAATTTTCAACTGATACTGAAGGTGAAATATCTAAGATTTACTACGTATCCCATGAGGACGTAAATTGTGCCACATGTATTTCTAGAACACGATGTGGTTGGAGACTAACACAAGTAGAGGTGATCCTCTCTGGTGAGGGAATCTAAGCATCCCATGAATGTTGTGGAGAATCCCTTTTTCAAGGCATGGGGTAAAGTATACTAAGTATCTCATACATATCATATGAGGCATCCTAGTTTCACATGGGGTAAGAATCATCTATTATTAAGGGGAAAACCTAGTTTTAGGTGGGGTAACAATCATAGTTTAACACCATGCATTGAGGATATCAGGATTTATACTTTAAAGTTGTACATCTGAGACTATAGAGGATGAAAATAGTTTAATGTCATAATGATTGGACCTATTGAAAAAAATTTATAGTCTTGATTCTTGTAATTTATGGTGGCTATTAGTTTAATGTCTTAAATCCTGAACCATGAGATATTAGTTTAAATTCATAGAGTTTGGACCATGTGAGATTATCCCAAAAGAAATATGCATGGTATGACATGAACAACCTGACATGAATGATAGCCTAAGAGGCCCACACTACAAAACACATTCCTAGGGGAGGCCCACACAAAATTTAAATTCATGATGCTTGGACTCTGGTTCTAATCTTCATTTACAGTCATAGAGTTTTGACCATGGAGGGGATCTTCTCAATAGGATATATACAGCACAGAGGAGTGAAAAAACTAATATGAATGATGGACTAAGAGGCCCAAATCCACACCATATATTCCTAATAATACTCTCATATAGTTTAACATTACTAATCTTATACCCAAGTCTCCTAGTTTAAGGTCATAGAGTTCAGAACCTAAGGCTGATGCTAATTTTTTCTTAATAAACTTTGCATTGGTAGGAGGTGTGACACACTCTATGTTCATGGTGATCAAAGAGTATGAACCATTAAAATAGACCTTTCGAATGATATAAAATCCTTCCCACCTAGGCTCTAACTTTGGTGGATTTCTACTAGGTATAATCGGTATTCTAAGAGCCAGTACCATGTCACCTTGGAGAAATAAGTGGAGGTGAACCTTCTTATTGAACTCTCTTACTATCTCATTATAGTGCCCCTCAATATTGTGAAAGGCCTAGATCCTATTCTATTTGAGAGATTCTAGATCAGCTAGATGGACTTCTTCTGACATCTACTGGTTGTAGACAGTTATTCAGAGCAATGGAAACTAAACCTTGATGGGCACAACTACCTATGTTCTGTACACCTAGGAGTATGGGGTCACCTGGATGGAATTTTTAGAGTTGTCATATGATATTCTTAGAGGGTGTTGGGGAGATTTATAGACAAATATTCTTGTTCTAGCCCACCATATTCTACATAATTCTAGATAAGGTTTTTTGAACACCTCAATCTCCCCATTTTCCGATGCATTGTAGCAAGAAGTATGATTGGACCAGATACTATACTTAGCGTACAAATTTTTTAGCTTAGTTTCCTTGAAATTGGTGATGTTTTCTATGAGAATAGTGTGAGGAAATTTAAATTTATTAATGGTGTGTGAGATCATGAATTTGATCACATATCAAGCCTTAAATTTATTAAGAGGAATCTCTTATTCCCACTTAGAGTAGAAATCTGTTAGAGTATGATTAAAACTTCACTTGTGAGCCGTCACTAGGGGGTATGGTCCCACAAAACTGAGTCCCCATACTACAAAGGGATAATAATACTTGGTGGCATGGAGGATCTCTAGAGGTCAATGTGAAAAGTTGGCATGGATCTAACATGCGTGGAACCTCTTGGAAAACATGATGCAGTCATGGACCATGGTGGGCTAGAAGTAACCTAGTCTTTGGATCTGGGGGGAGAGATTCAATCCTTCTAGATGTGAACCACATGACCCGATATGTAATTAATGAAAAACTTGGGTAATCTCATCTCCTTGGATACAATATAGGAGGATTACATTAAACCCACATTTGTAGAGAGTCTGGTCAATGTTAGACCCACTTTATAGGGTGAACTATGAAACATGATGATAGATTCACTCAAATTTGTCCTGATATGGTAAGAGAATACTATGCTAGAGATACTCAATGAAAGAAGTTTTCCAATCGGAGGATTCCTCTATTGTGGGGGAAGCTGAGGGTCTTGAATTAGAATCATTGATAGTGAGTTGGTTTATCTGTTGGATGTCCTTATCATCTGAAATGATTGGTGCATTGACCTTATGATGCACCACATGAATGAATAATTCATCATTTTTAAGTTCTTAGAGGGATCAACTAGGCTTTCTAAGGCATTGATTCATCCATTCTGTGATTGAGGGACATAAGTCACTTCTAGCTAAGCAGAAAATGGGGCCATCAACTGAAGGGTGCACTCTAATAGAGGCACAAACTATGGATTTATGATGATATAGTCACTATTAATCTGTTTTATGATTAACTTAGAGTCTCCCTTCACATTAATGAAGGGTACATCAATCTTTATGGGTAGTGAGATCCAGATACTCTTCATTATTGTTGATGTAGATTTATGACAATAAGAATGAATATAACAGGACAACCTATATAGGGGTGATGAAGAAAACCCCTAGGCCTACTCTATTGAGTTTGGGATTGTTGATCCTTTTACCAGTTGTGCTCCTAAAGGTAACATCAAAATGAATCTTCTAGTATGGTTCAATTTGATCCACTAATAAGATGACCTCATTTGGAAAATAAATATCTAGGGGAAATTCTTTAGGGGCTGGATGGGAGGACAATAAGTTTTTCAAGGCCTAGAATTTAATGGATATATTTGGAATGAAACTGATGTCAAACTATTAAAGGATCACTATCCAACATACCAATCATCCCTTCAACATGGGATGACTTAGGATATACTTCAGAGGGTCCACCTGGGACACCAGATGTATCTTGTGATGCTATAGATAATACCACAATTTCTACACTATGAAAACCAGTGTGAGATATATCTTCTCGATAATGAAGCATCTAGTCTTTGTATCGATGATCATGTGACTGAGATAGTATAAACTATTTTCTATGCCCTCATTATTCTTATAGATGAGAAGAGAACTAAGGGACCATTCTAGAGTGGTCACATAGAGGACTATAGGATTCCTTGGGATGGGTGGAATCAAAACTAATAATTTTAGTAGGTACTACTTGATTTCCTTAAATGATATATGGAATTAATAATCCCACTGGTAGATGGTTCCTTTATTCATGAACCTTTAAAAGGTATTACACTTTCCATTTATATTTAAAATAAACCGATGTATATAGGCTAAGTGGTCTCAGAGACTCATCAACTCTCAAATATTGTTTGGAGGAGGCATTTGTTTGATGGATTTTATCTTCTTCAGGTTGATATCAGTGCCTCTATATCTGGAAATTAATCTAAGAATATTCCTAGAGGTAACCTCAAATGAACACTTAAAGGGGTTCATCTTCAAATTCTAGGATCAGAGGAAGCCAAACACTTTCTTAAAGTCTTTGAGATGGTCCTGACACTGGCGAGATTTGACAACCAAGTCGTCTATGTAGCATTCCACCAATATCTTGATTTGGTTTGAAGATATGGTTCATGGACCACTGATAATTGGATATTGCATTCTTTAGGGTGAAGTGCATCACCTGAAGTATCCATCTATAAAGGCGAAGGCCTAGAACCTAGATATATCTTCGAAAAATAACTCTATCACTATAAGGGGAAAATAATCCTTCAAATAATGGAGGTTGAGGTCCCAAAAGTCAATACAGACTCTAATTTACCCATTCTTCTTCCTTACTGGAATGATGTTGAATATCCACTTGGGATACTAGACTTCCCTAATGAATTTTTCTTTGATTATCTTATCAACCTTGACCTAGACCATGGAACCATGGGAAGGGTGAATCTTTCTAGGAGGATTCTTAAATTTATGGTGACTCACTAGGAGACCAAGATGGTGGATTGTGACCTGGGGGTCCAGTTTTAGAATCTCATCATAGCTCCAGGAGAACACATAATAGTGATTCTTTTGGAAAACCACATATTGTTACTGCTCTGGAGACATAACTGCACCGAT
The DNA here is from genome assembly GCA_963277665.1 of Viscum album. Lineage (NCBI taxonomy): Eukaryota > Viridiplantae > Streptophyta > Magnoliopsida > Santalales > Viscaceae > Viscum > Viscum album. The sequence continues at coordinate 1,706,025,214 of OY728129.1, forward strand.
CAATGTCAGATTTGGGTTTTCCTTGGTACCAAGGTTCACTTGTACCAACTCATAAATGGTTTTAGAGTCATCCTATTAAAATTCTGGAGGAGATTCCTCCAAATCCTCTTCATCATCAGAGGTAGGAGAATCAATAGGAGGATGTGGCTCCTCCAGGCTGGCTAACTCTGGGGTAGCATTGGTGTGTGCTTGGGAAGACATGGAATCTTTACTGATAGGTTCCTCCTCTGCTGAAACCATGGATATATAATAATTTGATCCAATTCCATCCATAATTTTAAAATAAGGACCTTTCTTGATGTTAAAGTAATGGTGGAAAATTGTCTTCTAGTGATTCAACCATGCTCTATGTAACATACAATAATGTCACGAAATAGTGTCCATAGGGTGAACCACTCGGTACCTTACATGAGTGGGGAGTTTTGGTATCACCTAGGCCTATCCTTTATAAGAGTATGAGGTAATCTGCATATGTTACTTACACTACTAGAAAAATACCCTATACCAATGGTTTGGAGGAACGTTGGAAAGTAAGCCGTGACAATAGGTCTATACCAACGGTTTTGGGAAAACCATTGGTATAGGGTCTATACCAATGGTTCTTAAAACCGTTGGTATAAGTAATTAGAAAATCTATACCAATGATTCTCAAAACCGTTGGTATATGTATTTCAAAAAAGAAACATCCGGTGGGATTTGATCCCAGGACCTCTAGTTTATAACGTAATGACTTAACCACTAACCTAACATGACTTTTGTTAACATAATTTCATAAATATATATATGTATTGTTCTAATTATTTTAAATTTTGATTTATATAATGTTCTCTGTAGGTAGATTCCAAAAAAAATCAAAGGACCTTTCCCAACGGTTTTTCAAACCGTTGGGAAAGGTCCTTTTTTTTTTGGGTATTCTGGACAGAGGTTGAATTCTGGACCACATTTCCCAACAGTTTGGGCAAACCATTGGGATAGGCTACCCTTTCCCAACGGTTTGGGCAAACCGTTGGGATATGCTACCCTTTCCCAACGGTTTGGGCAAACCGTTGGGAAAGGTGGTCCAGAATTCAGCCTTCCCCAACGGTTTGGCCAAACCGTTGGGATAGGCTCACCTTTCCCAACAGTTTGGCGAAACCGTTGGGAAAGGGTACCTATACCAATGGTTTTTACAAACCGTTGGTATAGAAGTGTTGGGAAAAATCATTTTTCCAGTAGTGTTAATTTTAAGGATGTTGAAACCCTGTTTTTTGAGATAACAAAACAAATTACCAAATATGAGATTGTGGTATCCAAGTGATGGATCAGGAGAATGAAATCATCATCCAATTCTGCCCATGGACTACTTGTGGTAACATTCATTTTCTCAACCCCATAGTTCTGAACATTATTCACCTCCTCTTGTAATATCTATCATTGAGATAGCGGTATTCATAGGAGTCTAAGTGAGACACATCACCTTGAAGTTCCCTTAATCAACTGTTGAGGGAATATTTGAGATACTGGTGATATAAGGAGGGGACTTCCACATGAAAACAAAGCCAGGGGCTACCTAGAAGTGAATTGTAGGTGGTATCTTGTGATAATACCATAAATCCAGAGCTTTTCACCAAGAAACCAAACTAGGTACTAAACCAAATCATTACACATAGTTTCTACTTGGTCCAATCATAAACCTAAATATTTAGGTTGGTGGGAGTCAAATATGCTTTGTCCAGTCCTAGATTACGGAGTATCTGGGTCAGTATGAGGTTAATATTAGAACCTGTGTTGGCCAAACAATGATAGATCTTCATTCCATTGAACTGATCTATAATGTACAGTAGGAGTATATCCCCCTACATGAGGGAGCCCTCATCCTGTCCTAAGAATTAAATGACAACTTGACATTCCTTTTACTCAGTATCCTCTACATATCAGGTCTCTATGGTTGATACTTCTACTTAAAACTAGATAGGGATCTTCAAGGCTTCTATGAAGGACTCACACATAAATTTCTACAAGTATAGGGACTCAATAATCTAGATCCTTGCAGGTATGTTGGTGAGGTGATTCAACATGTCATAATTCTGTTCCAAAATCATGTTTTTCCCATAGGGAGGTGCTCCTTGGAAGGGGGAACAATAAATGTTTTTGGTTTACACCATTGGGTTATGGCTGGTACTAGAAATATCATTCCACTAACCAAATGAGCTGCTTTTAATTGCAGCTGGTTGACTATTGGATGGTTGATACCTAGCTTTGTATGGATGCGGAAAATCACAGTTTGGTCATGACTATTTCTCTTAGTTAGTTAACATGGTTGAATGTGGAGGTGTATCCAACAGAGCGGGATGGGAAGATTATTCCTGCTGAGATATATGAAAAACCCGATTCCTAGTTTTGGTAGCATGCATGACTTGGTTTGAGATGATGGACTAATCATTTTAGCAGTTTTCATGTCCTTGACCTCTCCTTTGATGGTTTCGTACAAAGGCACTTGGGGGGGTGGGGGGGGGGTTACCTGATATTCCTCACTATCAAGAACTATAAAGGGATCCACCAACTTGATGGAATTCATAGAGGCATACTCTTTCTTATCATCAGAGGGGTATTCTTGTGTTAGGAAGACCGTGAATGTGACTCCCAACTCAGGAGGCATGAAATCACTAAGAGTGTGGGATGACTTCGACACTAGCGGGGGACTTTGGATTCCCTTATGATGCCAATACCAACTCTTTTAGGATTTGGAAGGCTATGATGTATATGAAAAAGTAGCCATTGGGGAATTTTTGGTGGCCATAAGAGGCTTGAACCTTCGTAGATGGGAACAAATGAGACCATGGGTGCGAATGACTGCTCTACTTACTAACTATTCATCATAAGTCTGGGTCATGTGGTAGTAAAATTTCTTCCATTTTCATGACCAATCATTGTCATTGTTGAAGTTTGTGAAGATACATATCACTTGTGCTGGGACATCACCCAAATTGACTAGGCCTCAATCCACTTGGTCTTAAACCAATCATTTAACACATAGTATTCTTTGATGGTATGTATGAGGATCTTGTGATACAATAAATGGTTGGGGCAGTCAGTACATCTAGATTCCTGGGTTTTTTTTGTACTCTAGAAGCTTCAAAATACCCTTAACTATTGACATAAAGGAAATATACCTGGACCTATTCATCCTTGAAATAGTATTTATGGTTCCTTCTATCATGAAATAGACTCTAAGAGCCTAGCCTTGATAAGGGGTTGGATCCATATTCTCTCATCAATGTGGCTGGGCTTGGCAAGGAAGTTCCTGTTGGTTTTATGCTAGATGAGGCTAAACTTGGTAATAATGCTACACTCGATGAGAATATATAGGTTAAGGGTAAAAAAACTCTAATGTATTGGGGCTTCTACATGTACCATTGTGACAATCTATGCTTTGGCAGGTCTTCTTGGAGGAGTTGGGAGAGGTATTGTGCCTTACTGTATAGTCTGCTGTAAGGCTTCCTCTAAATTAGACTTATTAGAAAATTCCTAGAACCCACATGGGATGTTCTAGGTTACAAGGGTAGGGACCAACTCAGTCTTGTAATTCCCCACTCACACCATTTTCATCTTCTCTTGATTCAGCGACATGTCGAGTGAGTATAAGAGGCCTTTCCATTGGGTGAAAAAAAAATCCATGAATCACTCATCAATAATTTTCTTGCACTTAAAGAGGTAAAAAATACTTGTATTGTGCATAGTGGAACTAAAATTGTAGATTAACTGTCTATGAAGGTCTTTACAACTAGTGATAGACCCTATAGGCTGCTGGCTATACCAGACTGACGCATGTCCTTCCAACGTCTGAACAAAACATTAAATCCTGGAAGCCTCCAACTGCTCAGGGGAACCCATAGATGTATCCAAACCTTGAGATTAAGTGGTGAAAGTTCTTCAATGGTTTTTCCATCCTATTTAATGGGGTGAAGCTAGGGTCACCAAACTTAGGGGGTGCTCGCATGTTATCTGCCCATGCTGGGTTTGACTTTTTGTTAGGTGGGATCTCCACCTGTCACATATCCAGTGCCTCAAGAAGATATATGAGAGTGGATACCAATATATATTTTTGAGGATATATTTATTAACAAGTATTACTAAATACCAATGTGTTGATAGGCTCATCGACTTAGTAAGTGGGATCATTGGCTTCTATAGTGGCATGAACTAGGCCCCGAGGAGAATAATTACACTGCTCGAGTGGGTTTGGTGACTCATACATCGATCACTTTCAGTATACCCCGACCTCTTCTATGTTGGGATGAACATGGTTACTAAGATCTATGGGGTGAATCTAGCCAAGAAGGACCTTCTTCCCCACTGGAGGAGAAATAGGATCTCGTTAGGCAGTGCCATAATCTGTGCACCAATCAGTAATGATTTCATTGATGATCCTTTTATGCTATTCGAATTGATGGAGAAAGGTAGATACTATGGTAACCATCTCTATTTTTTTTGAAAATTAGATAGATTAGAATTCTAATATTCTCTTTACCATTGTCAATGTTCTTATGGGGAGGCAATGTCTCATTGGAGGGATCCTTGAGGCCACGTTCCTACCTCTGCGGATAAGTAAGGACACCTGTATGAGGGTCTGTCATAACTACACCTCCCATTGTGGAGGGTTTTCCCTATCAATCCTGACATCAAGGCTCTATTCTTACACATCTTAGGAATGACCATGTTCATGTAATGATACCCAAATGGGAACCCTCATCATTATCAGGTAGTTCATGATATCAAAATATAGAGATGAAGTGGAGAGTAGCATACTATCCCCATCCCTTGACCTGCACATGTAGAGACACCTCTTACATAATATGGTAGGGAACTATGAGACTATTAGGATAGGTCTATTAAATAATCTTACAGTAGCCTAATGAATTGGGGCATTGATCCACAAGAAGTGATGTAATCTCAAATCTTCAACATTGCTGGTCGATGGTGTTAAGGTGCTGCTGGATTCCTAGATAGGCCAACTAATGATTATAAAGGCAATAGAGCATCGACCAAATGATCTAGCATGAACAGATGGCCTGGCCCTTAGTGAGGGATTCATGGATGTTGGATTTAGAGTTATAGGTGGATAGAACACTAAATATAGCTGGTCTACATCTAAAACCACCCACATTCCCTCTTTCTCAGAGGAAGGGTCTTGCTCTTGGTCAAACCAGGATCTAATCATAATTGGACAAGAGATGGGGTGTGGCACTGATATGGATCAGTTCATTAGTTGTTTGGTTGGTAGAGGAGCTATTGTGTGAGTTAACTATGCACTGCACATTGGGATGTATCTTGGGGGTGGTTCCAATATAATTATCACATCCCTATTTGATAGGGTATTTACCACTTCCTCATGTGTGTGTGTGGAGTCACTCATCTATTTCTCAACATGGTTATCAACATCTGAAGGAGTCATTCCAGAAACTAACATTCTCTCCTATGTCTTGTATAGAGTTAGAAGGTAGGGAAACTAGTGGTGAAGACTATAGCTGCACCATGAGACCCTGAAATGGGACCAAAACTTCCTCCACCTATAAATACCTACAGAGGAATATGGGGATCCTTTGTATCTCATCTTCTAGGATGAATAATTTCACCTATCGAGATCCTTACCCAAACTCTGACACCTAGGGTGAATGTTCCATCATTGATTGGTCTATTCCCTCAAAATAATAGAGATCAATGAGGCCGAATATGACTTGGAATTTCCTAGTATTTTTCCTTCATTGGCGAGTGTTCTCCCTTCTTCTCTGGGATAGTTCTTCAAGTCAGGGTACCTCTTCAGCATGGGGGGGGGGATCTTTGCGATGGTAAGTGGTAACATGGGGAGGGAGTCCACTATGTTTGGTTGGGATAGGGGGAGGACTTATGTATTAGATATTATTAGAGTAGGGAGGACCTCTAGTTTGGTGAACTATAATGTAGGGAGGACCTCCTCTTTGACTGGTGAAGGATTGGGGAGGACCTCCACTCTGGTTTGTAGGAACACAGGTGGGACATCCATGTTGGTCAATTAAGGCATGGGTAAGACCTTAGTGTCAAGAGTAGGGAGTATGGGGAGGACCTCCATGCTAGTTATCGAAAGATCTAGGGGGTCCTCCACTTTGGTTGTTTGGAATACGGAGAGGACCTCCATGTTGATAGTGGGGAGGAACTCCGCTTGATCTATCATTGAAGTGGGGAGGACCTCCACCCGAGCTGGTGTTAGAGTGGGGAGGACCTCGTCTTGATATGGGAATGGAATAAGGAGGACCTATGTACTAGTTTTTAAAAGAGTATGGAGGACCTCCTCTTGGATTGATGATGGTGTAGGGAGGACCTCCCCACTGATTTTCCTCATCACGGGTTGGCCCATAATGGCTGCCAATGGTGCCAGAGATTGAAAGATTCAACCTAGACTACCAATGAGGTGGTTGAGGTCTCAATCCCAATTGAGAAAAGATGGGTAATTTTTAGTCTATCTCAAGGATCTGGTGGGATGCACCAATGGTGGAAGTGTTATTGGAGACGTATAAGATTCCCCTTTTTAGATATAATCTTGGGGATGCATTCAATTTTGGTGTAGGGTGATTTGGATTGGGGCTAATGAAATAGGGGTGAAGTTACCATGTTTTTTATCCTGAGGGACTGGTCATTGTTGGTATTGACATGGCCTAGTGGGATCCCTCCTTGGTGGGTCCTATGTGGTAGTCATGGCCGACATGACTCAAGAATCCCCTACCTTCTCAAATTAAGGGAGAGAGTCATCAAACCACTCCGATGGGAGACTCTTGAAGCGATTTTATATCAAAATTGGGGGGGGGGGATACCCTCTGTGCGGCCCTTGGGGATAGAGTTGTTAGTGAGGTTCCAACACTTCCAAGTTCTTGTGAGATATATACCTTATAGTAATGAACCAATCCTACTCATATCGATGTACAAGAACATTGATCACCCCATGTTGGATGATCTCCAAGGGTGAGATGGGGTGTGGGCACTTGATAGTCCAAGTTGTGGCAGAAGCAGAGTTGTGCGGGATTTCCGCATCAACATTTCTCCTACCCCAGTCTATGTGGGTGCTAGGTTTCTAAATTTATATAGATGGGGTCCTTTAAGGAATGTGGATTTATCAATCAGTATAGGTACAAGTAAATTGATTCCTAATTCCCCAACATCATCCAATATTTTTAAGCAGATAAGGATCTGTGTTGAAAATGTCTTAGACCGAGGATTCCCAATGTTAATTTCAGTAATTCTCTAGTGAGTTCCATAATGGTACCAATATTTTCTTGGTGAGACCTAGAACCAGATGTTTGAATATGGTGACATGATAATCTATTGATTTCTTGAACACTACTATTCCCCACATCGAGGGGAATATTTTCATGTAAGGTTCACCATTTTTGTTTCCAAAACTTTCACCAGGTACCTCCTGTGCATCGACACAGATGTGTGCACTAGCTTGTTGTTTCCCTATATTCCCACTTTCAAAATATGAGTGGATTTCATCAATTTAATTAGTGATTTATTCCCCTTGATCTAAATGGGATGATGGGATGTCGGTTCCTACTTCCATGGATTCCTCCTTGGAGCTCATTGCCTAGGTTGGGCCTCCCTCATAGATTTGAGTCATGTTCATGGAACTCATTCCCAATGTCATATCTTCATGTATGATGGTTAATTACACTGCTTCTATCTTGATAATGTATAAAACTTCAGTAAGGAGAGTAGTCGCATTGGGAATTGCTGAGCACGTCTGGATGTTGGACACATTAGTCACCGAAAATTCTTCCTATTGGGAGGGAATATCATATGAGGTATCTTAGGCGTGGAACCAAATGCATCCCATGTAAATAATGAGGTAATTAAATCCAAGTAAATAATACTTTCAAGGTTTTTTTTACCTCAGGAATCCCATATTTGTTGCATGGGGTAGATGTTTTGGGTCAGGACATAAGTTCTACATCCTATGGATATGGATCAGAACATCCTATAGAGAAGGACCAGGGCTCAAGTTTAACATCTTGTGGAGATAGTATAAGGTTGATCATAACTCCCCATGGAGGTGGATCAAGGAGGAGTGTCACCAGGAGGGAAGGTGTCACACCCAGATGGTTTATTGATGGATCACAATGCATTGTGGAGGAGGATATGGAGTTGTGGATAAGAACGAACCATATGGGAGGATTGGGGAGGTGTTTACATATAAGGAAAACACTATGATTTTAACATTTTTAGAATTGAACCTCAAAGAGGCATCCTGCATACCCTGTTTAGAAGAAAGGGTTCAAAAACCACATAGTTTGATGCCTCTATTTAAGGTCATGTGATAAGACCGATCCATGCCGTTTAAGGTCATGTGGTAAGTATTATCATGTCATGAAAGAATAATTGACGAGGGTTGGTGTGGGGATTACATGTTTAAAATTATATTCATAGGAGTATTTCTCTTAGTTAGAATGGTGTGGGGTTTACGCATTGAGATACCCGGGGTGAAACAGTCATCCCAAGGTGGGAAAGAAGGTGGCATCCCATGCTGATCATAAATGGGGAATCCAATGTTCATCACATGGGGTAAGTCTATAGTTTTATGTCATGTGATAAGGATGTTTTTGTGCAGTTTAACATCACATTACTAGGATGTGGAACTAAATAGTTTTACGTCATATAGCCAGGACATGGGGGGGGATTATATGACCACCACTCACACACCTTTGAGTGGGGCATGGAATTGGAACTACTATTATAGATTGGTCAATCAAAAGGTCCACATTATGGTACCTATGATTAGAATAAATATATTTTAGGGTAACTATGATTATAAGAAATAGGTAGGGCTATACTAGAACCATATGGGATGTCAAGTGGGGAAACAAGAATTTCTTGTGAACAATTGGGTTGGGTTGCATGCAATAGTTGTGAGATATGGGGGATCTAGAACAAAGTGAATGGGTGGAATCTATAGTTAAAGTTGTAGGGAAGTGTTTGTTTTTCATACAGATTAGGGTTGTGTACATGAAGGTTCTTTGCATGCACCTGACTCACCTAAGGGATTATTTCATCAGGACTACTCTATAGTTGGACAAGTCATAGTTGGTCACACATGAGGTTTGTCATGAAAATACACTAAATTTGAAGAAACATGATCAATGGATTTGTGCTCAATCATGGAATAATGAGGATTGCGCATAATAGGGAATCACTTTATCTTCCAGAGAGCCTCCCTGGGTTGGGGGTGGGGGGGGGGGGTGAGCTTCTATTTATAGTCGAAATCCTCATCCGTTGGCATGAAATTCTTTGAGTGCAGTATTCAAGTTGCATATGTCTTGGTCCTTTTCTATTGTGTCTTGGGCACAGAACATTCCCAAAAAAATTTTAGTTTTGGAACACAAAATTGGTGTTTGCTTGTTGATTTTCATGCCACACTTCCTTCTTTCATGCAGTAAGGACACCTTACGGGCATTGGATTGGGCTATGTCTTCAGCCTAGTGATTTTCCATGGAATGATATGTTGAATTTGGTTCACAAGTCAATTGTTCACAGAATTTAATATTTCCATTCATTCTCAAAAGTTGTGCACAACCCCTTTATCATCACCGGGATAGTTCTTCGGGGTGGTATTCAAGCTCGTTGTATCCAAAAATGGCCATTGGAGGCCCTGGATAGGATTTTTGTGCCAACATATTTGAATAAAAAATTTCATTTTACCCACATATAAATAAAAAATTCCATAGAATAAAATATTAGGGTGGAAGAAACTAATAATATAATAAATAATTTCAAAAAGAAACATTATAACTCCAATAAAAGAGATATGAGTTAAAAAATCCCTTAAGACTTTGATAAACTTTTAATCACAAACCATTGAAGAGAAAACTTGAATTTTAAATTAAAATCACATAAATATAAATATAATAATGATATAATATGTCAAATAGGAAGTATATACACCATATAAATGAAAATAGGTCTATAATATAATACTTGTCTCAAAGAAGGAAAATTGAGATGAAAAAAACTTGTGGCTTTAGTAATATTTGAATAAAAAGAAATTAAAAATAAATCTTGAGATGGATTTCTAAATCCCCTTAATTTAATAAAATTTATGATAAAATTCATCCATAGGGTGGAATATGCACCTCAAAATATAAAACAAGTGGTAAATGTGATATAAGTATCAAAGAAAGAAAATCGAGATGAGAAACCCTTATGAATTTGATAAAAATGGAATCAAAAGGATATGAAGAATAGATTCATGAATATACATGTAAAAAACATGTGTTTTATCTTGAATCATTTTGTGGTCCTGGAGGGTGATTGCAGGGGTTAAGAATTTGTGCAATCGATCCACATAGGGTATGATGTCTTTAGATGGTCTCCAACAGGTTAATTTGTGGAGCCAAAAACACCCAATGACTCTCTTATCTATGATTCATGGAACTAATTTCTATAGGTATTCATTCTTTGGATTATTTGGCAAATGACACTTAAGAACTCACATTGGTTGATTGTATGGGAACTATAGCTCATTAGACCCTTTTTGGGGGAATTATTGCCTCTTCCGGGACTCTCTTATAGAATTATTTATGTTCACATGTTCATGAATCCTTGGTTCATTACCAAGAATGTGTCTAAATATTACTCATATGTTGCAAGATCGATCATGAATACTTGGGTCTAGAATCATCTGTATGTATCCAAGGTTCTCCATTAATGAAGAATTTATATGTATCTGAGGTTCTTCATCAATGTTACCCTTTTTGGATAAATCAAGGATTCCTTTGTCATTTATCGACACAATGTCATTTTTGGCCATGTAATGAGGCTCTATGGAGTTTATCATCATCCAGGGGGGTGGTAATTGCTTCGATGTTAGGATCGAACCCAAAATATGGGTTTCCAACGTATCCTCGTGAGAGGAATCAGAACCCTCAAAGGTCGGTAACCCATGCATTTTAACATAATTCAGTGAAGATGAAAGTGAATTGACCTGAGAATGATAGAATAGATGTGATTTATAGAATATTGGTCTTGAACATTAGGGAGGTTTCTTATGTATCCCAGTTATTTGGGAATCAAAGTCCACATACTTCTGAAAGATGTGGGTTACACATGGAATCTTCCCATAAAGGGGTCATGATTGGGGATTACATCTAATAAGAAAGACCATTTGGTTTATGGCTGGGATTTATATATGAGAAGAAGGAACATTTGATCTTGGGACTTATACATTCATACTATGTATCTTGGTTTGGATAGGAATTAGAGTTCTCATAGTTTAACCTCTAGGTGGATTGTGCGGGTGTTGTGACCATCAATAGCCTTAAAGCCCACATGAGTCATGCTCAGTGTGATAAATAAGAGGAAGTGGTAGATCCAAAAAACTACAAAATTTTATCTTCTCCACTGGTGGAAGATGCGGAGGATGATAGTGGAAGAGGAACAATACTGGAAACTCTTGCATGAAAGACTGGGGGCTTACTTCTAGAGGGATGCCCTGAAATTGGTTTTGGGAAAGTGGGGAGGCATTAATCCTCATCAAATGGAAAAGAAAGTGTGATATAACTTATATATCACTAGAACTTATCAAAAGGAAAGGACAAAAATTACCCTTAATCCCTAGAATGGGGAGGTTCATGTGAGCATCCAAGGCCATAACCCGGGTTACCATGGAAATGTAAACTTAGGGACATTATGGGGGTACACCTTGTTGCGGGGATTACCCACATGACTCTTCTTACCATGGGTATGTAAACTAAAAAGGGATTATTATTTTCCCAATGTTTTCATCATATGGGTCTGGTGGATTTGTAAAAGGCTTTAGCCTAATGCCGTAGGACTAGTTCATGGAGGGACTATGGATGATGCGACAAAAATAGAAGTGATTGGAGCCAAAGGGTGGAATGCCCAAAGGTACCCCATTCCGTGTACCATTTCTTTATACAGGATGGGGTTTCCTCCACATATTATGTTTCTATGCGAGTGAGGGGACCGTACACATATCATGGTGGTATGCATAACTGGATTCAGTCCACATAGAATTTTTCAACATGAAACCAGGTTCTATATGTGTAACATTTTGTTAGGCAGTGGTGAGCTTAGTTCGCATAGAGATTTTCTATGCGGAGCCATGTTACATTCCTATAGCATTTTTCTACATGGTTCAAGGTTTCTTCTATGTAGAGATTTTCTATATGGGATGACAGATAGTAAAGGGGACATTGATTCCATGTTTTGTGGGAAATTTATTTACAAAGGAACATGGGTTCATGGTTTTTCAATTATCTTAGTTTTTATTCATTTAATGCTATGCATAAAGTTTTACCTATAGGGAATAAAGAGTCCATATTTTTCAGTGATCTCTTATTCTATGACTTTTATCACTAAAGTCCTCCAAAATAAATCCTCCTTTAATGTTCTGAAATCAATCCTCTTTACTCATCCCCTCAGGGAACTTTTATAGAGATTTAGAAGAGTTGGATTGGTTGAATGTGAGTATCTTTTGTAGAGGCCCATGGGAGAAACTCAGTGTGCAAATGACTCAGTTAGTGTGGCATGTGTTCATCATCCACAGAGGTGAAAATCATAGGCTCCCTCCCATGAACGACTCTATTTCATTCGTAGGAAGCCGCCTCATTCACCTTTCCCGTGAACCATTTGAGTTTGCGGGGGAAAGTCTTATGAGGGGTGGATTGATCCTCCTACTTCCTGCAAATGATTTGTTTAGGGGGACTGGCACCAAAATCACCATCCCACTAAATAGTTAGTTTTCATATGCTTTGTGAAGCCACGGAGTGCCATGCAGAGCGGGAGTCCTCAAAGGATTTATGCTTTGTGGCACCCTATTTTCCTTTCCCAATTTTGGATTCTCTAGACTTCTTCTTTGATTATTACTTCAATTGATTTTCCTTACTTTTTTAAAATCTTTGGGAGTATTTTATTTTCCTTTGCGAAGTTTTCACAACCCAACAAATGCCCCTATCGGAATGGGTTCCGATCAGGATGAAGAGGATGGAATTCTAATGTAGAAAATGATCCTAACATGAACTAGTTTACAATATAAAGTTGAAACCATAGGGGGGACTACACCTATATATAGGGGGACCATGTCATTTTTCTTTTACCAGATTTTTTGGTGAATGCTATGTTCCCATGATTCTCTTAGCCTCTTTGTTTTCACAAACTGTCTCCTTTGTGGACACCCTTCACCCATGAACTAATATTTGCATCCACAAAATGAACACCTTAATCCATGAATGGTGAGTTCCGGATTCCACATAGTGTGGGTTTTTATGCGGTTATCTTGCTCTATAAACCATCAATTTTCTGTCCAACTCTTCACAGGCAAATGTTTTACGAGTTTCTATGAACTATCAGTTCATGGACGGTGCTTTCCGTGGACCATTCATGGAACTTTTAGCATGCATAATGTTTTTAGTCCTTTGTCAATTTTGTGTTAGACTAACCTTTTTCATGGTCTTTTACTATAGTTACAACCATGTATCTTCCTCCTACTTCATCAGATGTGATGAGAAAAAGGGTTTCTATGGTTGATAATGCCAAAGACAATCTCTAGTCTCACATCATTCCTCAAGAGAGTACTCTGAGAGATCTATTTTTTTTTCAGAACTTATGGATTACCCATTATCTAATCTATTTCCACTTTATAACTTTAGACTCCAAGATGATTCTTCTTTTCCATCGATTAACTAGATAAACCTTACTGTTTGTCTTGGTACATCTCAGGGATGTGATCGAGAAAATATTTCTTTCATGGGTGATATCACAACTACTTTGATCCAAGAGGATATGTTTGTTCTGGATGGCTCCATGTGGACATAGAGTAACCAACACCATCATAACAGATATTTTGGAATTAGTCATCTAGGAGTATCATTATATTTTCAATCTTTTACGAGGAAACTCTAATGGAGGGTAGAGCTCCAAATGGGATCTACAACTTGGAGGGTGCTTCTCCAATGAATGGGCCTAGGCATTCTGAGTGCACCAAAATTTCCTGAAATTCCCTGATCAATTGGAAGTTGTAAATATATATCAAACAGTATGGGTTTTCCAGTTTTCCATTTATTCACCAGATGAAATGCTGCCCGAACTACTCAATCACTGGTTTTCAATCACCAATACCTTCCAAATATCGCATGGTGAAGTGGGAATTAGTTTGTGGGATATTTACTGTCACAACCGCCGTTTCTATTTATTTTATTTTTATAATTTCTTGGTTTCGATTGTTTGCGCCGAGGTCTGGGCTGAGCCCGAATTAAAATTTGTTGTCGTTTACTGCCTTTACTGGGTTTCGGACCCGTGCGCGGCCGCCACGCGGTTGGCGGTCGCCGCGCAGTCAGCCCTGGTGTCGGGCCTTTTCCCCTTCTTTTTATTTTTATTATTTTTGATAATATGGTATCATTAACATTAAATTTTTTTTTATTAACCTTCATTTCATTGTATTTCTTATTTTTATTCTTGTGCTACTACTACTACTATTATTATTTTATTATTTTATTATCATTATTTTAAATATTATTATTTTTATTATTATTTTAACTTCTATTTTAATGGTTAATAAATTTTATTAATATTATCTTTATTATTGTAAATTTTATTATTATTATTTTATTATAATGAAAAAAAAACACTTTGTAACCCTAATACCCGTAGGCGGCGCCCCCCCCCCCCCGTTTTTTTTTCTTTCTCTTTCTTTCTTCCTGCGGCGCGCCCCCTGGTTTGCGGCCTCCCCTGCTGAGCTCTCTTCGCCTCGCCTGGCCGTAGCAGCCCCGACCCTCTCCTTCTTCGCGCGCCACCACCCGCAGCCCGCACCCCTTCTACCTTATCTGTTTTCCCCCGGTGCCCTTGCTTGTCCCGACCTGCGCAACCGCCCTGCGCAACCGCCGTCTTCCACCTTCTGTCGCCGCTCCGCTCCACGCAACTCACGGCCTCCCCTTCACCGGCCTCGCCCCGTCGTCCCGGCCACCAACCACCCGCGCCGACCTCCTGTTCCAGCTACCGCCGCCCGAACCAGCCCCCTTCTACCCCTGTTACTCCCTTCGCCCATCCCGCGCGGCGTTTCACCGGACCTTGCGCCCTCGCCGCTGCTGCCCTCCCCAGCATCGGGTCGCCCCTCGCAGGCCCCTGTGTCCTCACCGGTGCCCCTTTTCCCCGCACACGACCGCTCCCCAGCCGCCTCGCCGGGCGCTCCCCTCTCCTCTGGCACAACCGCCACGTGACCCCGCTCTTCTTCCCGTCATCGCCGCCGCACCTCCCCCTTGCCGACACAATTTTTTTCCCCTTCGGTATAACCTCTAACCCCATTTTCAATCTTGTTGTTCTAATGATCTGGTTGGGTGTTTTGGTTTACAATTTCATTTCATCGGTTTAATGTTTTAAGTTTCACGTGAAATGTTTTCAGATTTGTGTTTTCGTTACGCCATGGTTTTGAAGTAGGTATCTCTTGCTCGTGGTTTCATAATTTGAGTTGCATCTTTTGTTTGAAATTCAAACCTTATATAAATTCTAGGTATTGCTGTGCAACATTTGGACAATTTATTTGGTATGCAAGGATTGTAGTTTATGCCTTGTTTGGTGAAAATTGTGTTGTTTTGGTTAAAGTGTGCACACAAAGTGTGTGTTTAAATGTTCCAGTAGCTTTTTCACCCATTTCTCTAGATGTAAAATGTGTTTCGGTTTTTGTTTTGTGAATATTTTGTGGCGCGTATTAATTCAAGGGTAGACCTTTTTGTTTATGGTTTTTTTTATAAATGGTGTGTGCATGGTTTCAAAATGAGTTTTGTCGTGCGGTGTATTTTTATTTTGTAATGCAATTAGTGTATATAGCGGTGCAAGGGATGAACGTTCTGATACGACGTGTTACGAGTGAGCGTTAATTATAAAAAGTGGTTTTGAAATGTTTTTGGGCATGTAAAGCTGTGGTTTCTCTTTGAATTTGTTCAATAAATTTTGAAGTGGTTTTGTAAATAGTGTCGATGGTGCGAGTGGTGTTTTGAAAATGTGTCAAGGTGGTTCTTTCGCGTTGTTGGCTCTTTTGGGTTGGTTTAAGTCTATGTTTGTGTGATTTTAGTTATTGTGCTTTTGTTGCAGCGCGTTCGCGGGTTAACCTAGCGATACTGTGGTCGTTGACGTGCGCATGCTTGTACGCCTGTGCGAGGCATGTCGCGCCTTTGCGTTTGGACTGCGAGCCGAGGTAGGTCCCCCATTGCACTTACCTTTAGATTTAGAATTTATTAATTGCTTGTTGTTTTATTAATTTTTAATGAATTAGAAATAATATTAGATAATAAAACTTTAAATTATTATTTAGTGCGAAAAGAGCTGTTTATTTTATACTGAACACTTGTGACATTTTCTTGACGGGCGGACACCCAGTTTTGAAAGAATGCCAGTTTGGCCTTTAAACATAATTCACGGAACTTCAAATGTGCTTCTAGTTTTAAAGATAAATAATTTCTTCTGAACAAGCGTTTTGAGTTTTTGAGAAATGAGGTTTTACTTTAAAATTGGTGAAGGCCCGTTTGGCACTTTAATGAAATGGATTATTTTGGGAAATCCTACTTGGGGGTGATCCTTGGTGTGCGTTGTTTGCGTGAGCTGTATGTGACATTTGTGCATCGTGACTGATTTATTTACATTGTAGACGCACCCCCTTTTTATTACTTGTGATGACATGGGAACCTGGCATATTGAGTGAATTTTCTGAGAACGATTGCTGCACTAGTTTAGACCACGCACTGGCTAGTGGCCCCATAGCAGGGGAATACTGAGTTATTGCTGCTATGGGGGTTGGGCCCCTCGGTTAGGCCATGTAGGGCTATGCCGGGCGTTAGGGCGTTATGACGTCATCGAGTTATGGAATTCCTTCAGGATGAGTCACATGTATAGTACGTTCTGGATTGTTCACGATCTCCTAGGTTCGACCCATGTTTCTTTTAGTGTTTAGTTGTGTGTGGCGGACGATTGAGAGGTCGAGTTCGGTTGCTGACCCTTGTGTGCCACTTTACCATTGCCCTTAGTGTGTGTGTTGTGTGTGATTCTTATTTTGACTAACAACTAAAGTTTGGATTTCTAAATTGCTCAAAAAAAAATGTTTTGAAAATGCAATGCACCTGTTCTTTCAACATTAAACTTGTTCTAAATTAAAAAGGGCAATGGACTGTTACTTGTTTTAGAAATGAAAGTGTGTGGAAAACCTATTTTATATAATTTAGTTCAAACCTGGAATTGATAAACTCTTTATTTATTGGTATGTGCTTTGGGATAGAATTAGTCGGGCCTACCTACTGAGTTTTAATACTCACGCCTATAGTGTTTTCTTGTTTTTAGTTCTGTTGCAGGTTCCAGCTTCAGTTGTTCGCCTTAAGCGACGTCGTTTGTGTTGTTGGAGAGTGACCCACGAGGTCACGTGGAGCTTTGGTCGTGGCCAGGTTAGTTGCGTTGTTGGTTCCTTTTCCCTTATTTACATTTGTTCTATTTATTTCTGCTGTTTAGTTTATTTTCCTTTGGGCCAAATCGTACCCACCTGCTTAATTTTGACGCCCGGCACTAGTTGCCAGCCCGTGGGGATCGGGAACGCCCTTCGGGCCATGTCGCGAGCCGGCTCGGGGAACCGGTTCAGGTTCGACCCGGGTTGGTTCGTGACAAAAAGGTATCAGAGGCAGGTTCTTGTTATTTGGGATTTCTGGTAGATGGAGATTAGGATTGTCAGGAATTGAGAGGTAGGTACGGGAAGGAAGTCATGAACCCTCGCCCGTTCTGCACCTCGAGTCTCCAGGGATAGTCCGGGAATCGAGTCTTTGTTTCGTTTTAGACTGTTTTGGATTGAGGGATGACAACGGAGGTAAACCGATGTTACATCGTGATCTCACATGGAGTAGTGACCCATGTGGAGTCTAGGTACATGGTTTGAATTCCTCCTAGTGGTCGACGCCTTCTTGGGACATGGCTCACTACCATGTCACCAGGTTAAGTGTGACTACTAGTCCCTCACTTTGGTGTTTGATGCAATTTAAGTGTCGTTTTTGTTCTGGTTGGTGTTAGTGCATTTTTGGAAATGGAAAAAAGGGGTTTTTGAAAATGAGACTGATTTCTTTTGAAAGACATTAAATTTATGAAATGGGTTTTAAAAACTAAAAGCATTTGGATTGGAAAACATATGTTTTCTTTGAAATTGGTCGAGATCCGTTTGGGGTAAAACCTCAGGTACTCCTTATGGACATTTTCACATGTGAGAAGATGCGTGGAAAGTGCGCATTGGTGCGTATGAATGAAAGTGGATGAATATATGTGTAACGGTTCATGGGATTACCTGAGTGTGTTTGAAATTTAAGGCTTTACTTTGTTTTCTAAGTTGGCCTTTAAAGAGGAAAATGGTTTTTGGAAGGGAGTTTTGTTTGAAAAGTGGATTTGGTATTTGGAAAGTAGCCATGAAAGAAGGTGGTTTTAAAAAAAATAAAATAAAATGAAAAGCAGTTTTTGGGTTGTGATCGTGGTTGTTTGTTTCTTTTGAACTGGTTGTTTTGGATGAAGCTGCTTTCTTTTATGTTACTTCGAATGATATCGGTTTCGGATGGGTGTTATATATGTTGTTCAAAAATGCCGCCCAGAAAGGTTCCCAGAGTTTTGATGAGCCATGCCCAACTTTTGGTCCTTCTCAGGCATTGCCTGTACTTAACGGTGATCGGAGTCCGTTAGAGGTAGTTGTGTGGTCTGAAGAGGTCGAGTGCGCTTTAGGATGTTGGGAACTCCCAAAGCGATTAGAGTGCGTGTTGTTTTGGGTCTATTTGAAGGTCCAACTCTGGATGAGTAGGAGTTGTTCGCCCCGCCTCTACTGCAAGTTGGAATGATGTGGTATGTCTTTATAGTCGTCTTCGTCCAATGGTATACACTTGTGGAGGTGAAGATGAAGAAAATGGAAGATCTCATGTGTGTTCAACATGGCCAGCAGATGGTGAGAGTGTATGTTGACCATTTCAAGGATCTTGTGTCTCTTTTTCTGGGGGTAGTGTCGCAGGACTGGGTGAAGGCTTCTCCCTTCATCAGGGGTCTTCGTCTAGAGATCAATGAGTGAGTCCTCCCTTTTTGGGAGCATCACTTTTGAGAAGTGGGTGCATGAGGTGTTCTTAGTTGAGTTGGTCTCCGGAGCGCAAACAGTTGACAATCCACCATACCCAGTTGCTCGTGAAGGTATCCTTTCTGACGAGCAGAGCGTGTTGGGTAAATTTGTTTCTAAAGCGTTCTTTATAGTGGCTCTAACTTCCAGTTCGTCGGACTGTCTAATGGTGTGCCGTCAGTGTGGACGTTTAGGGCACGCAAAGCCATAATGTCACACCCCACCGAGGACGTGCCATTATTATAGATGTCTAGGCCATCTAGAGAAGCTTTGCAGGAAGCGTCGTCTAAGGAAGACACCGTGACCTGATGGATTCCAGTGCCTGACTGTGAGGCAGGAGATGCTTCAGCCATCAGAGCCCCAGCCATAGGTCTTGGGGTGAAGCTCGCGCGCAGTCAGGAGTTGTCGGGGGTGTGATGCCTCGGTTCGGGTTTCGTGTTCCATGTTGGCAACAGAACATTTAAGGCCTTCGGTTCTCGTCCTTCCACTGTTAAAGTTTTGATGTTATTATAGGTTCATTGTGTCGTTGTAAGGTTGGGGATGAACGTGTTCGTTTGTAATCCAAACAGTCTTGTTTGTCGAATTATGGTGTTCTGGGTCATGCGTTTTCTTTTTCTTAAAAGTATGTTTGGACCTTGCGTGGGTTAATCTTGGTTTAGCGTTGTTCGTTTGGATATATATAAATGGTTGTGGAGGGGTACAGGTTTGCGGTAATGCCCGAGTTTACTTCATGGGTTCAGTTTATCTCAGAGGTTTCTTTCTTGTGTTCCGGATTTTGGTCTATGTCTAGAGTTCCAAGTTTAGCAGAGGTGTTGTTTTTCTCGTGCTATAAAGGTTAGTTTGGGAGTTCCCGCGTCGCCCCCGCCCCCTTCCCGAGGTGGTATGGTCGAGTGTTAAATTTTCACACTAGTTGAGTTCTTGTGGTGGGGAGAACCCTCTCGTGTTCTCCTATTCTTTTATGTTGTGGTTTCTCTTGATTTTATTTGGGCATGAATTCTGGTTTGGTCTATCGTTTGACTGTGTGACTTTCTGGGGGCAGAAAGTGTCTGTGGTGGGGAGAATTGTCACAACCGCCGTTTCTATTTATTTTATTTTTATAATTTCTTGGTTTCGATTGTTTGCGCCGAGGTCTGGGCTGAGCCCGAATTAAAATTTGTTGTCGTTTACTGCCTTTACTGGGTTTCGGACCCGTGCGCGGCCGCCGCGCGGTTGGCGGTCGCCGCGCAGTCAGCCCTGGTGTCGGGCCTTTTCCCCTTCTTTTTATTTTTATTATTTTTGATAATATGGTATCATTAACATTAAATTTTTTTTATTAACCTTCATTTCATTGTATTTCTTATTTTTATTCTTGTGCAACTACTACTACTATTATTATTTTATTATTTTATTATCATTATTTTAAATATTATTATTTTTATTATTATTTTAGCTTCTATTTTAATGGTTAATAAATTTTATTAATATTATCTTTATTATTGTAAATTTTATTATTAGTATTTTATTATAATGAAAAAAAAAACACTTTGTAACCCTAATACCCGTAGGCGGCGCCCCCCCCCCCCCCCCGTTTTTTTTTCTTTCTCTTTCTTTCTTCCTGCGGCGCGCCCCCTGGTTTGCGGCCTCCCCTGCTGAGCTCCCTTCACCTCGCCCGGCCGTAGCAGCCCCGACCCTCTCCTTCTTCGCGCGCCGCCACCCGCAGCCCGCACCCCTTCTACCTTCTCTGTTTTTCCCCGGTTCCCTTGCTTGTCCCGACCTGCGCAACCGCCCTGCGCAACCGCCGTCTTCCACCTTCCGTCGCCGCTCCGCTCCATGCAACTCACGGCCTCCCCATCACCGGCCTCGCCCCGTCGTCCCGGCCACCAACCACCCGCGCCGACCTCCTGTTCCAGCTACCGCCGCCCGAACCAGCCCCCTTCTACCGCTGTTACTCCCTTCGCCCATCCCGCGCGGCGTTTCACTGGCCCTTGCGCCCTCACCGCTGCTGCACTCCCCAGCATCGGGTCGCCCCTCGCAGGCCCCTATGTCCTCACCGGTGCCCCTTTTCCCCGCACACGACCGCTCCCCAGCCGCCTCGCCGGGCGCTCCCCTCTCTTCTGGCACAACCGCCACGCGACCCCGCTCTTCTTCCCGTCATCGCCGCCGCACCTCCCCCTTGCCGACACAATTTTTTTCCCCTTCGGTATAACCTCTAACCCCATTTTCACTCTTGTTGTTCTAATGATCTAGTTGGGTGTTTCGGTTTACAATTTCATTTCATCGGTTTAATGTTTTAAGTTTCACGTGAAATGTTTTCAGATTTGTGTTTTCGTTACGCCATGGTTTTGAAGTAGGTATCTCTTGCTCGTGGTTTCATAATTTGAGTTGCATATTTTGTTTGAAATTCAAACCTTATATAAATTCTAGGTATTGCTGTGCAACATTTGGACAATTTATTTGGTATTCAAGGATTGTAGTTTATGCCTTGTTTGGTGAAAATTGTGTTGTTTTGGTTAAAGTGTGCACACAAAGTGTGTGTTTAAATGTTCCAGTAGCTTTTGCACCCTTTTCGCTAGAAGTAAAATGTGTTGCGGTTTGTGTTTTGTGAATATTTTGTGGCGCGTATTAATTCAAGGGTAGACCTTTTTGTTTACGGTTTTTTTATAAATGGTGTGTGCATGGTTTCAAAATGAGTTTTGTTGTGCGGTGTATTTTTATTTTGTAATGCAATTAGTGTATATAGCGGTGCAAGGGCTGAACGTTCTGATACGACGTGTTACGAGTGAGCGTTAATTATAAAAAGTGGTTTTGAAATGTTTTTGGGCATGTAAAGCTGCGGTTTCTCTTTGAATTTGTTCAATAAATTTTGAAGTGGTTTTGTAAATAGTGTCGATGGTGCGAGTGGTGTTTTGAAAATGTGTCAAGGTGGTTCTTTCGCGTTGTTGGCTCTTTTGGGTTGGTTTAAGTCTATGTTTGTGTGATTTTAGTTATTGTGCTTTTGTTGTAGCGCGTTCGCGGGTTAACCTAGCGATACTGTGGTCGTTGACGTGCGCATGCTTGTACGCCTGTGCGAGGCATGTCGCGCCTTTGCGTTTGGACTGCGAGCTGAGGTAGGTCCCCCATTGCACTTACCTTTAGATTTAGAATTTATTAATTGCTTGTTGTTTTATTAATTTTTAATGAATTAGAAATAATATTAGATAATAAAACTTTAAATTATTATTTAGTGCGAAAAGAGCTGTTTATTTTATACTGAACACTTGTGACATTTTCTTGACGGGCGGACACCCAGTTTTGAAAGAATGCCAGTTTGGCCTTTAAACATAATTCACGGAACTTCAAATGTGCTTCTAGTTTTAAAGATAAATAATTTCTTCTGAACAAGCGTTTTGAGTTTTTGAGAAATGAGGTTTTACTTTAAAATTGGTGAAGGCCCGTTTGGCACTTTAATGAAATGGATTATTTTGGGAAATCCTACTTGGGGGTGATCTTTGGTGTGCGTTGTTTGCGTGAGCTGTATGTGACATTTTTGCATCGTGACTGATTTATTTACATTGTAGACGCACCCCCTTTTTATTACTTGTGATGACATGGGAACCTGGCATATTGAGTGAATTTTCTGAGAATGATTGCTGCACTAGTTTAGACCACGCACTGGCTAGTGGCCCCATAGCAGGGGAATACTGAGTTATTGCTGCTATGGGGGTTGGGCCCCTCGGTTAGGCCATGTAGGGCTATGCCGGGTGTTAGGGCGTTATGACGTCATCGAGTTATGGCATGCCTTCAGGATGAGTCACATGTATAGTACGTTCTGGATTGTTCACGATCTCCTAGGTTCGACCCATGTTTCTTTTAGTGTTTAGTTGTGTGTGGCGGACGATTGAGAGGTCGAGTTCGGTTGCTGACCCTTGTGTGCCACTTTACCATTGCCCTTAGTGTGTGTGTTGTGTGTGATTCTTATTTTGACTAACAACTAAAGTTTGGATTTCTAAATTGCTCAAAAAAAATGTTTTGAAAATGCAATGCACCTGTTCTTTAAAATTAAACTTGTTCTAAATTAAAAAGGGCATTGGACTGTTACTTGTTTTAGAAATGAAAGTGTGTGGAAAACCTATTTTATATAATTTAGTTCAAACCTGGAATTGATAAACTCTTTATTTATTGGTATGTGCTTTGGGATATAATTAGTCGGGCCTACCTACTGAGTTTTAATACTCACGCCTATAGTGTTTTCTTGTTTTTAGTTCTGTTGCAGGTTCCAGCTTCAGTTGTTCGCCTTGAGCGACGTCGTTTGTGTTGTTGGAGAGTGACCCACGAGGTCACGTGGAGCTTTGGTCGTGGCTAGGTTAGTTGCGTTGTTGGTTCCTTTTCCCTTATTTACATTTGTTCTATTTATTTCTGCTGTTTAGTTTATTTTCCTTTGGGCCAAATCGTTCCCACCTGCTTAATTTTGACGCCCGGCACTAGTTGCCAGCCCGTGGGGATCGGGAACGCCCTTCGGGCCATGTCGCGAGCCGGATCGGGGAACCGGTTCAGGTTCGACCCGGGTTGGTTCATGACATTTACTAGATAGTAGGACTTCCCATTCTTCACAATATGTATGATGATTTCCTACTGGTGGACAATACTTGGGAGAAATATGATTAGGTACCCCCACTAGCGAGGGATTTACTAGTCAAGGATAGAGAGATTTATTAGTCAAACTCTTCATTATCTCTCCCATTTCATTCTAGGATTGGATAGGGTTATTCTTATAGGTGAGTGTGTTGAAGCTAAAAGTCCACCATAGTCGAACACATCCAACTCAACAATCTCGGCATATTCTAGGCTCCTACTGTGCTACCATCGAGGTAGGTCATATACCACATGGGGTTAAGAGATTTGTTCTGATGTATCACTTGATATTAGTGTTTATTTTCCATTTTCTTGAGTGGATTGATTTTCCCTTCCCCTAATGTCTACATCATTGTTAGAGTTTGTACCCTAATGATGGAAGATACATTGGTAAAGGGTCATCCTATCAATTTAGCCATCCCCATCCTTTCCTGTATTTATAAATTATTGGTACAAATATAGATAGGGAGGCCATCACATCATCTTCGAGAAAAATTTCAATTTTTATATGACTAGATAGTAGAGCATTTACCATGCTATGAGTATCGACATACCCCCACATTTCCTCATTATGACTTCCACTCGAATCTTCTCAACATTGCATCCATTTTTCCTTAATCTTTAAACATAGAAGGTGTAGTTGAACTACTGATTGATGTTTCTCAATTCTCCTTTTCACCCTTTGATGTTCCCCATGGAATAGTGATGGATATTGGTAGGGGATACTCATAAGAATGCTCTTATATCATTTCACTTCAGGATGGAGCTATGAAAGTGTGAATATAAATCATGACCATTTGTGATCCCTATGTATCTTATATGTTTTCTGGGTAAGTTAGGTTCTTGTAAAAGATCACACCTCCCACTAATACTCAATTTAAGTGGTAATATCATCCTGTAATCCTTCACTAATTATGGATGATGATGATGCAGGAGGATGATAGTATAGAATTCATTATTCCTCCCATAGTGGCCTAAAATTAATTGTCGTTAGTTTATTCCCAAATGTAGGTGTATTTCTACACCAATGGGGTATTAGAAAGGCCAATTTTATGAGTTCAGAGGCTGTTGACTACTTCCATTCCTATTCTAATTGTTCCAGCTACACCATCTCCCTCCATTCCTACTATAAGGAGGAATTCCATTCACCATCTCATGCATTCGGAAGGGACTTCATCTGCAAAACCTATCTATGTGGAGAGTGACTCAGACCCCATATCTCTAGATGATATGGTCTATGGCCCAACTAAGGCTGGGATGAGTGGAACATCACCAAGAATCCTTGAAATTGCAACCAATCCCTTTTGATTATCCTTGGAGATTAAACCACATGCCGAGTGGGAGAGTCCTTCTGCTTAGGTAAATCAACTTAGAGAGGATCAATCTTCTATGATAGAACTTCATAATTACATACCCATTGCAGTGGAGGAGAAAAAACAAGGTTCCAATTCCATTAAGAGGCATCAAGATATGAAGAGGAAGGCATGGCATCAAATCTGTGCTCTCACCATAGAAAATCTCCTAAAAAAACTTTTTGATGAGGAGGACACCTTCTGATGATTGTTCATTGACTTGGGTTCAGGTGGCCTTGATTTCCAAAACCTACATCTGATTATGTACCAAATCATCATAGCTCTAGAAGATCTATCAACTCATGAAGGAATCCTTATTCAGTTTAATGCCTCCCATCATCAAACAAAGACCTTTCTATATATTACTAAGTAGTTTCAACACTTGGAAGCTAAATAGGAAAATTCCCATTACCAAGTGATTTCCCAAATGGAGGATCTATAGGAATGTGAAACTTAGGTGGCTAGGATAAAGGCACAACTAGCATAAAAAATCACTAATTACGAGGCCATTAAACAAAAAACATGAGATCTAAGGGTCATTATGAAACAAGTGTGCCCAATAGTTAACACTGAAGATAAATATAGGGATACTTTGGAATAGGCTCTTGATGGCCTGCATCAGGTAGTTAATGAGCTACTTAAAATATAAAGTTGGGATTTAATGTGATTGTCTAGGTTTTTTGTGCCACCTTTGTTTTGATACTAGGGAGAGACTCCAGATTCTAGATGTTCCCCCATTCTAGTTTAATAGAATGGACACTTTCTTTCTCTTCAGTGTTTTTTTGGGGTCATGATTCCACCTTTGCCTTTTCCTGTAATTCCAATTATAATTGACTATATTTTGAATGAAAATCTTCACCAGATCTTAATCTAAATCATGAACCGGGATAGTTAACTTAAAATAATCAAGTAAAGCTCTAATTTTTTCCCGATCCAAGTGAATTAGCGAGTGCAATTTGACTGTTTCTAGGGTTATTTAGAAAACCATATGAACATTGCATATTTTTTTTCATTACCCTAATTTTTCCTAGACCTTATTTGGTGCGGGATTAGTGGGTATAACTCAACCTTTTCTTAGGATTCACTTTATGGGTTTTAAATCTAACAATATTTGTGTCTCTTTTTATTATTGATTGCAAAATATTTTTCCTAAACTGCATGTTTCATAGGTTTAGTGAGACGGTACTCAACTTTTTTCCAAGTTTCCCTTTGAGGGTTTTCATCCTGGTGAGTTTTGTGTCTCTTTTTTATAGACAGTTTAAAGTTTTACAAACCAGACTATCATTACTTATGTTTTAGGTCGAACATGTTTGACTGCGATTGATGTTTTCGGTCGAGCATCTTTGACCGTGACTTGTAGGGAGATGGGCCCAATGAGTAATCATTAACCGAGGACATCCCAATAGCTTTCAGACATGGATAAGGGATTTTTCTTGACCTGGATTTTGCAGTTTATGGATATAAAACATGTTATGGATCATGTAATCCATGGGGCATAAAACGATAGTAAAATCATATCTTGAGGATGAATTTTCCTTTGGTTGACTGACCCTTTTTGTGGGAAACTTATGCTGAGCCACCGAGGCATTGTGTGCATAATAAAATAACGGTTTCCTTAGGATGTTGACTTTAATTTTTTGATGGATAGGTATTTTTATGAGAATTTGGATTTGTTTAATTTTTTAAGACCACAGTGAGTGGCCTATTGAGGGAACGACATCTGAAAGTAATAGGGACATTTGTATCAGTTTTGAATAGGAACACTTCTCCCATATGAATTTGACTTTTCTAAATGAGGGATAAAAAATGGTATAGTTTAATTTCTTACAACCAATAAATCCATGAATTAGGATTTAAAGTTTTTTTAATCTGACTAGAGGGGGGTAAATGATCTATCCTTTTCATGGTAGTTTAAGCAGAATTTTTCTATCATCTTCAGGCATGAGAGAAGAGAAAATGTGAAAACTATAATCTGGGGGGTTTTAAAAACTTGGAGTGAGGTGAGACATAAAAATCATATGGCCATACGGAGGTAGGAAAAGCCTCTCCTATGGATGAATTTTCCTTTGGTTGGAAGGCCATTTTTTGGGAAACTTATGTAGAGCCACCGGGGCATTGTGCACACTGTCAAACAAAAGTGTCTACAGGACACTAACCTTCCATTTTTGATGGACATGAATGATTATGGGGATTAATAACTTTCTGAAAAAAAGTTTGGTTTATGAAAAGAGACTTTCTGATCATGAAGGGGGCATTTCAAGATAAAATTTCCCAAGGATAGGTAGTGACATCCTCTCCATACAGGTTTGAGGAGGGTCCCCGTGTAGGTCTAACTAGTGAAAAATGCAGGGAGGGGAAAATTTTGTTTTATGGATGAGCATGAGATATAAGATTCAGGTGTTACTACGTATTCTATGATGATAATAATCAACCCAATCATAGTTCTTTTAAGGTTTCACCATATCCAGATCTGATTCACGCATAGGGATGGGGAATTTTTGTCTTGTATATGAGCCCACCAATGAGATGGGAATCATATTGGACTTCCCTACGTGAATTTATTACATGAATAGAAACATGGGGGAAAATATTCTTTGATGCATCTGGGCCCAGTGGTGGATGTTGGGTATCAATCATCATGTAATTTTAATGTCATGCGATTAGGAAATTGACATAGGATCCATAAATAACCAGAGGATAACTGAGTCAGGATGTTCCAACATGTCCAAGACGTGGGTAGGAAGGAAGGTGTAAATTGTGGTTTTAATTGATCTTAGATATGGACAAATGATATAGGGAATGGAAGCCATTGGGAGTATAGAGGTATGAAAAGACTCTCCTGAGGATGGATTTGCCTTTGGTTGATAGGACTTTTTTTTGTGGGAAACATATATAGAGCCAAGATGGAATTATGTCCATAGTCAAACAAAAGTGTCCATAGGACATTTACTTTCCATTTACGATGGATAATTAGGTTTTTGAAGATCCCAAATCAGTTGAATCACAAAGTTTGAAAAATATAAAGGATTGGTCTAGTCCTATTAAAACACTCAAGATATTATTACCCATGGAATTGGGAGCCTCATTACACAGACTTGAATCGTATGTAGGGAGGGAAATTTTGGCTCCTTTTTTTGGAGCTGGACCTCAGGTTTGAGGACCTAGGAATCCTAAAATTAAACTCCCTACATAGGTCTGGTTCGTACATAGGGTAAGAGGCATTTTTAACTATGTTTGTTTTTGTTTGGGGGGGGGGGGGCTGAGCCTAAGATCTCTCATCTAGGCATAACTACATATCTTGCATGCATATGAATCAAGAAAAACATAGTTCTTTGGGTTCCTTGAAGTTTAACATCATGCAGTTAGGACTTTGGGTTTCTCAACATGGAAGGGAAAACTCTACCATGCCTTTTAAGGCCGTAGAGCCAAGACCAACTATCATGGATTGATTTTCCATGGCTGTGTGGGGAATTACATTATGAAGTTCCTAAGCCCATTTTATCTATGCTCAATGTGAGAAACAAGGGGCGAAAAGAATTAAATCCACCACATACGGATGGAATGATCAAGGAAAGGAGAAAATTATACTCAGGATGATGTTGTGTAGTTTAGCTTCATACAATAAGAACATTTATCATATAGTTTTAACATCATATGATTAGGATGATTTCCATACAGTTTAGCGTTGTGTGGATATGATGCAGATTCCATGCAATTTATCATTGTGTGGTGAGGACGTAGATGATATGACCTAAAAGAAGGGACACGTGGTTATTCATGAGATGACCCTGTAAATAGGGATCGTTCTGGAGCCTCCTGTTCTGACTTAATTTACATGCAGATGGTACATTATTTATGTGTTCCAAGACTAGTTCTAGGTCATATGATCCATGCATCGCTGCGTATACCATGGGATGATAGTAATCAAATAACATGTAGTTCCTTAAATAAAGTACCCTATGTAGGTCTAACCCATAAATAGGGAGAGAAAGAATTTTCTTATTTGTGGTGGTTGGGATAAGATGAAATTCCTGGTGTCTCTACGAATCCTATGTAGGTAGGAATCAAGAAGTACATAGTTCTGTGATGCGAAATGGTAGGTGACCAATGTTGGGGGTGGGGGGGGGGGAATTTCCTCTCAACTAGGAACACTATTATTCCAATGTAGTTTAACGTAATGTAGTGAGGATGTGGGTGAATTGATGTGAATGAAGATGGATATTGTGGATCCATTCAGTTTAATGTATTTTGATAAGGATGTTGGAAAAACATTTTAAGGACATGTTTTGGGGACAAAGTGTCATAGAGGCCGTGAGTAAGTATGGTCTAATCGGTCTGGGATATTCTAAAATGACCTGGATGTGAGGGGGAGGGGGAGATAGTGTAAAGCATGATCCCTAGGACCCTCATATTAGGAGGAATGATAGGGTCTTAGAATCCAATGGGTGTACAGAGGTAGGAAAATCCTATCCTAAGGATAGATTTTACTTTGGTTAATAGATCCTTTTGTTGTGGAAAACTTATGTAGAGCCTCTAGGGTATTGTGTTCATAGTCAAACAAAGGTGTCTGCAAGACGCTGTCCCTCCGTTTCTAATATCCTAAGATATTTATGGGGATCCATGATTTCCAGAGGCATGGAGTTTTATGAATGGATGGTATATTCAACACCCAAGAAATATCTAGACCATGATTAGTTGTGAATTATATAATCCCCTACATAGATCCTACTCGTATGTAGGGGGGCATGATCCTATGATAAATCCTTATTATAAGAATAAAGGTTTGGAATCTTCTACACAGATTTACATTTTTTGTGTAGGAGATGGGGGTATTTTTTTTATTTTGTGTGATTAGAATAGGGTAGGTCCGAGTGTCACTACATATCTCATTATACAAAGAATCAATCCACATGTATTTCTTGAGGTACCATGTAGTTTAACATCGTGCTGTTATGACTTTGGTTTCTCCAATGTGAAGGGGAAACACATGGTGTACTTTTTTAGGCCTCACTACCAGGATCGTGAAGAACCTACTCTGGATTGATATTCCCTGACCATATAGGGAATCCCCTACTGAAACTCCTAATCTCACATGAGTTATGTTATTTGTGAGAAACAAGGGAAGATAGAAGATTATTTCACCATGTGGGGTTTCCATAAATGAGGATATGGGCATTTTACTTTTGAACCTTTTCCACGGTTGGGCCCAACTATGGAGATCTAGATGTAGCTTCATATATTTCCCTATGAAAGTATGAACCATACATAGGGGATTATAATTTTTTATTTTGGTGGTATATGGGACCAATCATGTAGAACCCAGATGTCACTATGTATCCCATGAGTGTAGGAATCAAGCCACACGTAGTTTTAGAGGGAAATTCCATACATAGGTCTCGTCTATACATAGGAAAAATGGGAATTTTTTTTATTGATAGTGGATGTACTAGGATGTATAACTCATGCATCACTACATATCCTACAAGGGAAGGAATCAACCCATATGTAGTTATAAAGTTCTCTGTACCGGTTGGACTCGTTCATAGGGAGGGAGAATTTTTAACAATTTCTTATTTTAGGTGATTGGTCTATAATGTACCTTTACTCTTTTTTTTGTACAGGGAAATTCTTAATCTACATTCCTAAGCTCACATGAGATATGGTTGGTGTGAGAAACAAGGAATAGAAAAGGTTTCCTCTAGTAATATAGAGGTAGTTGAGGGTAAAACATAGGTATTTTACATCATATGGAGACTAGACCAAGATATAGGATTGAGGTGTATCTACATATCCTACGAGGGAATGAATCAAGACATATGTAGTTATGTGAAGAGGCATCCCTGCATAGATTTGGTCCATACACAAGGAGGGGTGGATTTTTTTTGATAATGGTGGATGGGCCTGAGACATAGAGTCTAGGTATCACTACGTATACTATGATGATAGGAATCATGCCACACGTAGTTCTGTAGAAAGAGGGTTCCCATGTGGATTTGACTCTAGCATAGAAATATGGGAGTTTTATCTTTCTACGGCACTGATCTAACCCATGTGCGATGAATCATTGATTGGAACACAATTATCCCCATACAATTCAACATTACGTGGTTAGGACGAAATATTCCATGCAGTTTAACATCATAAGATTATGATGATTCATCCCACAATTTAATTTCATGAAATTAGAACATTTTTTCTATTTATTTTAAAGTCTTTTAGTTAGGAAATTTATACTATGCGGTTTAATTTCGTGCAATAAGGATGTTTCATCATGCATTTTTACATCATGCGATCAGGATGATGATTTTTGGATAAACGAAAAATTTATTCAAGAACCTTGTCTTGGTGAGAGATGTGGTAAGTTATCCATACATTTAAATTAAGGAATATGATTCATTGGAGTAGACCTTGTGTATGAAATATGGTCCCTCCCATTTGGCTCCAATTTTGGAGGCTTCTTTTTGAGTATCATCAGGGTTCTGAGGACCAACACCATTTCTTCTTCGAGAAAGGATCAGAGGTGAACCTTTTTATTAAAGGATCATGTAATCCTGTTTTGGTAAACTTGAAAATTGTGAAAAGTGTGAAATCTTTTCCCAACTAGTCACTCCAACTCATCAAGCAACTTTTGGGATTTCTCTTCTATGGATAGTTGATCAAAAAGGTGACGCGAAGCAATGGTAGTTGGAATTTAATGTGTATAACCACCTCTATCCCGTATACTAATGAGTATGGGATTTCTCAAGTGGTGGTGTGGTTCATGGTCCGGTAAGCCCACAGATCATGGAAGAGATTGTCTGACCAGGATTTATTATCCTTGTTTACCATTTTCTTGAGTATATTGGATAGGGTCTTGTTGAAGGCCTATATCTGTCCGTTGGACACTATATGGTAGTGAGATGAATGGTTGGCCTTTATACCATACTCCTGATATATCTTCTTCAATTCAATAGAGAAGAAATTGGAACCATTTTTCATTATTATTTTATGACAGACACAAAATCTGGTGATGATGTTGGCTTTCACAAAGCTGACAATTCTTCTTACCCCAACCTCCATAAGGGGAATAACTTCTACCCATTTAGAAAACAAGTCAGTTTCTATGAGAATATACTTGAATTTCTTGAATGTGGAAGGAGTATATGGTCCCATTACATCCATTCCCCATATGGAAAATGGCAAGGAGTACTTGGATATATGAAGTAACTCTGGGGGTTGGTGGATGAAATTGGAATGAACTTGATAGGAGTGTCACTTCTTGGTGAACTTAGAACAATCATGTATCATAGTGGGCCAGTAGTACCCAAGTCTTTGAATTTTATGAGAGATATTGGATTCTGATTGATGTGTTCCATAAGCTCCGACATGAACTTCATTCATGATGGTGGTAGTATCTTCTCCATCAGTACACCTAAGAGGGATTCTATTAAGACCCCACTTTTAGAGGACCTTTTTTGGTTTTTTCCATTTTATAAAAAAAATTTGATTGCTCATCTCTAGATCTTGTCCCTTTTAGCTTTATCTGGTGGGAGTTCTCCCTTGAAGGTAATCCAGAATAGGGTTCATACAACCAGTGGTAGGACCATATGGATCATATATGGGAATAATCACATTGATTTATTCTTCCTTGTCTTGGACAAATGGTAATACCATCTAGCGGTGGGAAATGTCGATGATTGTTTCATCCAAGTCTCGATCAGCCAAGGCTATGGATGTATTTTCTAATGTATCAACCTTAGCATTTTGTAACTAGGGGACATAAGTTAAATTTAGCTCTAAGGGGAATTCTTCCATCAGTTCTTTGACATGGTCCATCAAATGTTTTAGATTCTCTTTCTTGATATCGTAGTCACCATTGACTTTCTTGAAGACTAGTTCCAAATTGCCTTTAATATTCAAGTGTTCTGCTTGTACTTGAAGTGCCAGTTCTAAGACTACAATGAGAGCCCAATACTCTGCTTCATTGTTTGTGTAACCCCCTAATAGTAGGAAGGAATGGTGAAGGACATCCTTTTCAAGAGATATGAGTATGACTCCCATACCCACTTTGTTGTGCTTGGGGACTTCCATCCTTTTTCTTGTCGGGCTTCTTGATGCACCATCAAATTGAATTTCCCATATCTTGGAATCCTCTTGAACTAAGAACACATTTTTATTAGGTAATTCGACATCCAATGAAGTCATCTCTATATAGGGGTGTTCTTCTGGAAAATATTCTAATGCATGCCCCTTGATAACTTTATGAGGTATAAACTATATATCAAACTTCTACATAATGACCACCCACTGTGATTGGTGTCCATTCAACATTGAACTACTAAGAATATAGTTGAGTAGGTTGGTATGAGAGACCAGGTGGACCTCATGTTGCTATATATAGTTCCTCAGTTTCAAGACCACAAAGAATAGGTAAAGGTAGATATTCTGAATATTTAAATAACAATTCTCAACATCAATCATAGTAATAATGAGATAATTGAGGCTATTTTGATGTCAACATCATTATTCTATTCCAAGAAAGCACCTAGGGATCGCTCCAAGGTAGTCACATATAGTATAAGTGGTCTTCCTTCAACATGCGACATTAGAACTGGTGATCTTAAGAGATATTTCTTGATATTATCGAATGATTCCTAAAAATCATCCGTCCACTAATATAAAACCCCTTTTTTCATCAACCTGGTGAAGGGAAAACATTTTCCCACAAGTTTGGATATGAAGCACTGAATATAAGAAAAATTTCCTTGGAGTCCTCTCAAATTAGTGAGGTGGAGAGGAGGTGGCATGCCAAGGATAGACTTTGTATTCTCATGGTCGACTTTGATTCCATGATGGTGTATGAAAAAGTCGAGTAATTTTATTGAGGTGACACCGAAAGCACATTTCATGGGGTTTATTTTGAAACTATGTTCTCATAGTTTGTTGAAAATGGTTTCAATATTTGATAGGTGGTCGGAGTTTTTTCAAGATTTAACTACTAATTCATCAATGTAGAACTTGATGAACTTCTATTAGAAGGGTTTTAAAATGTGATGCATGGAATTTTGGTATTTGGTGCTAGCATTCTTAAAACAAAAGGGAATCACCTTGTAGAAAAATACTCCCTGAGGGGCCCTAAAGGTGGTGGATTATTCATCTTCTTGGGAAATTAAGATTTGGTTATATCCTGAATATCCATTCCTAAAAGAGATATCTTGATATTCAATGGTTGCATCGATCAATAATTCTGTGATCGGGATTGGAAAATTGTCTTTCGTGCAGTGCCAATTGAGATTCCTTAAATTGATACAGACTCTAATCTGCCTATTTTTATTTTTATGGGAACTATATTGGACATCTATATGGGATATTGGACCTCAAAAATTAATTTTTCTCTAATGATCTTGTTGAATTCATCATCTATTTTGGAATCATGTGTTGAGTTCATCCTTCTGACAGCTTTCTTGTAACCACAATGGTCTTTCGGTAAGACCAGGTGGTGAGTGGCCACATTGAGATCGAGGCCCTACATTTTTGTATATTTCCAAGAGTGAACATATCAATTCTAATTTAAAAATGAGGTCTATACCACTTACTATTTATAAGACATGGCCGCACTAATCAAAGTGGGTTGTGGGTCTTCTTTAGTACCCAGGTTTATTTCCCTAAGTTCATCAATGGTGGTAGAGACACCTTCCTCAAATGATAGAGGGGAATCCCTAATATCTTATTAATATTCCTCTTCCAAATCCTCCTCATCATATTCTACTTCTAATGTGGAAACAACCCTTGATATAAGCTCCTCAGAGTTAATAGAAGAGTCTTAATTTTGGTACTTGGAAGGAAAAGCAACTTCTTTTGTCCCTCCTGACAATGAAGATTTATCTAAAGTGGATGGAGTGAGGGGTGGAAGAGTTTATACATATTATCTGGGTGATGATAAATTCTATTATACCTCATTTGTTGATTCATGGGTTATTTGGATCTTTGGGGATGGATTTGGGGCATTTCCATTCGAGTACTCGCCATTGTTTTGGGGGTCAGTGGACTTTTCAACACGATTAGGCTCAATGGAAATGATTCAAACCATGAGTACTATGGAATAATCATCATAATTTGGACTCATAAACTCAATATGATTGATGGGAAATGCATATTTTTCACTGAACTACCTGGGGTTGGCGGGGACCACTTCCAGATCGTTTGGGGTGGTGACCCAATAGAAACCCTTGACTGAAGGCTACTTCCCTTGCTACTCATAGAAATCTATGTCAATATAGTGTGAATCATAAGATTCAATGGTTCCTTATCGATGTAAAATGTCCCACTTTTTCTTTTCATACAATACTTGATGCATTGATGGTACGATGAGGGAATCACTATGTGCTGATGCATCCAGGGCCTCCCTAATAGGATGTTGAAGGCCATTTTTTCCAGACCACCAAAAATTCTAAGTTGGGTACTAGGTCTCCAAACTTGGTTTTGAGTTTTATTTGGCCTAATGTATTCTGCTCACTTTTATCATAGCCCAATAAGGTTGTGGTGTAGGGTGTCATATTATCTTCATTGCGGCCCAAATGATGGAGTGTCCATAGTGGGATGAGATTAAATCTAGAGCCATTGTTAATGAAGAATTTATGAATATCAACACCATTTATCTGGCCACACACATATAAGGGTTTGATGTTTCCCTACATGATGGAATCCTTGTCTTGATTTGTTAAGGAGATGACAACATGGTATTCTGTAGGACCAGTCTATGTCCGATAGACTTCAGTGGTGGCCACCTCAACTTCAAACTTTTGGGGACTTAGAAAAGATTCTATAAGTGCTTCCATGAGTTTTACTGACATATTTAGTGCATCCAAGATTGATAACTTAGATGGTACAAAGGATAACTATTTAATAATATCATATTTATGATCTAAAGGCTGGTGCTTCCCAACATGGGGATGCTTGTTCACATGAGCTTTATGGGCTTGAGCATGGGATACAGATGGACCAACCCCT
The DNA here is from genome assembly GCA_963277665.1 of Viscum album. Lineage (NCBI taxonomy): Eukaryota > Viridiplantae > Streptophyta > Magnoliopsida > Santalales > Viscaceae > Viscum > Viscum album. The sequence goes on from OY728129.1 coordinate 1,706,061,280, forward strand.
AAAATAGGAGCTGGTGGTGCTTCTTTAATTTTTGGATTTGGATGATTAGGTATTCTTGCGTAGTATGGGAGAATAGGTATTTTTTCTTCTTTTGATGGATATTCTAGGATGATAAGGCCAGAGCGTCTTCCAACAGGGGTAGATAAATATTTCTATTCTTGATGGTTTCACTAAAGGGATCTTCCTTGAGTTTCTATAACATTGACAGTTTGAACAGGAGTGTAGCCATGAATTGGGTTTCTATCATGATTATGTCTTGTTAGGTATCCTAAGCTCCTATGGCCTCTTTCTATGGATCCTTGATTGGGTGTGGGGAAATCGTGTTCATAACCATATTCTTCATCATAGAAGTGGTCCATTAAGTGGATGACATTAATGGATATGAAAATCAGTTTCTCATTTGATGATGAATCCGCCTGATTGACTTATTTTGGTACTGCCATTTGGTAGGGGTGGTGCCCATTCCTTCATATCTAACATGAAATATGCGAGTATCAAAGAAAAATTTGGACTTGGTTCATATTTGTCTTCTTTAAGTTTCTATCTATCTTTCTAGTTTGATTTCTTTTTGGATGGTTGACCCTTCGAGGATTCTAGGGTCGAGGATATTGGCTGCTTTACATCAGGAGCTACTGGGGGCACAATCAGTTGCTTCGGTTGTGCTTGAATTATTCCATGGTTTTGGTTGAATATTTTCTAAGTCATACAACTATCGAACTTCTACTCCTTTTTACTGATGACCTTTTTCCATTCCCCTCCTTCATCAGCATTAGTGGTGGAAACATATGACACTTTTTCTAGCAGTGGTCCCAACTTGAATTGTCCATAACTATCATTCTCTTCTAGAGGTCCTTAAAGAAAAAACACTCTTGAATGGTGTGTCCTAGTATTAAATTGAAGGGAAAATAATATGGACGGTCATCGAGACCTAATTTATCATCCCTCTTCGGCTCTGGTAGCCAATGGAAGTTTCAATTCATGGCGGCTACAAAGTAACCATAGACTTGGTCATCTTGGAATGAGAAAAATTTATCCCTCCATTCCCAGAATTGATTTCTTCTGCCCCCCTTCACTCATCTTGCTGAGGCAGGGGCTGATATTGACATTCAGGGGTCCTTTCATGATTCAGTATAGGCCTTGGTGCTAGGGCTATTTAATGAGGTGTCTTGAGCATAATTGAAGCCACTTCAGCTCTCCCCACTCTTTTCCTTGGGGCCGATGGGGCTGACTGAGACTTGAGATTAGTCCGTTTAAAGGAGTATTATATTCTTTGGGTGATGGTAGAGAAGTCTCAAAACCCACTTTCATATTTTACCAGAATGATTAGTGTTCACAGCTCATCGTGGGGGTTATCGATGCATATAGAGATCATCTCATTCGGGGGGAGTGGCTAGTTTAAAGAGTAAGTCGGACCTTTTTATCTAGTGATGAAGTCTGAAACTATTTCATTCTACCAAAATTTTCATTTCATGAGATTGCTGTGTATTATTTTTGGAAACATTGAGCTGAATTGGAAAAACAACTATCACCAGAGATCCTCCCATCCCATTATCAAATGGTATAGAAGACTATTATACCATACAAATTCAGATCCTTGCAAGGTTCACATGAAGTATATGAGTTTAACTGCTTCTTGTTGCTCTTGGGTTCCCATCATGGAATCACAATAAGATGTTCAATACATCATATGTTGTTCCAGGTCACCTGAGCCATTGAATACTGGGAATATGGGGCTCTTGAAATTTGGGGGTGGTAGGACGTTTCTCACCCAGTTAGGGAAAGGTTTCCTTTATGGTTTTATTGGAGCACACCACCCCTCCATGGATTCCAATCAAGCATCCAGTGACTTAATAGTATTTATGAACCCTAGATGTATGTCTTGTTGAATTTGAGCATGGGAAGGAATAGTAGGGGAAATATTGGATGTGTTGGATTTTCTAATATTCAAGGAGGATACTCGAAAAAGGGCATCCTTTATATATTTGGCTGAATTTGTTCTAGTTATTTCCTAAATGGAGGGAAATCTCAGTATCCTTATGAGACTGAATTCAGGTAGACTGATGGTCCTAGTGCTGGGTTGGACAATCACCTAGAAATTGATTCACTTGCTGGGATGAGACATTGTGGCAAAGGAACACCCACTAGAAGTGTATTCTAAAGCTATAACTGGGGAACATATCCAACAACATGATTTCCTTGGAGTATCTCAATATTGATTCATCTTAACTAATTCATTTCTTCCTCCTATCGAGTGAATATATCCTTGATAATCAGGGACCTGTTTTTATTATGAGGAGGAGCTGGGTCATGTGTGAACTTTCTCATATTCTTTTGGTTGTTAGAAATTCACAAAGTAGGTAATGATGGATTGACTGGGGGAGTTCCCAAATTTAGGTCCGTTCTTCGGTTCTGGGTAAGCACACCTTCACGCTCGATGTGGACCAACTCTAGGTGAGAACCCTCTTCTCTTGTATCCTCATAATTTGTATTATTTTCAGTGAGGTCTATAAGATTGAAATCCATGAAATTCACTGATGCATACCACATTATGGGTGGTGTGCTGGGTGCTGAATGGTAGGAGAGATTCTTTCATCCTTTGTTGGATCTTCTCCTTCCATTCCAGGATTCTCTTCAGGCTTCCCGGTGAAGGGTAACCTGGGGGAACCCTTGTATGGCCTTGCTATATTCCTTCTTTCATGGGGATAGGAGTCATGATATGGGATAGGATGGGTAAACTCTCAACTTTTCACCCTCCCGTGGTGAGAAAAGACTAACATCCACTGGGCATGTGGTTGAGGTAAAATACCCCCAACCCTACGGGCTGAGGTTTCTACCATTCCCTTGTTATTGTACCTCAACCTAGATTTTCTAGTCTTACAAAATAATTTTGTGTTAAAAATTACCCTAGACCTATGTTCTATGGTTTATCACATACTACAGAAGTTTCTTCTACTATGGACACTTTCTTGATCTCATGCATTCCCATTCGGGCATGATCTGAATACAATTCGGGTCTAAATTTGAATTAATTTTTTATGAAGACACGAGCAGTGCTGGTTAATTGGATTCCCTTAGGATAGAATCTTGATAAATGTTCTTGGTGGCCTGGTTCGAGAGTTTTCCAATATATTTCTCTCATCAGGCCTAATGCTTTTGAGAAATACTCAAGGCCAATTATTGTCGAGCATGCCACTTTTCTTGAACAGGGACTTCATTTGATTGTCATCTTGAGATGATAACATTGTAAGATGTCACTTCCAATGGGTTTAGATGGATAGGATATGAGATGTAGTTTAAATATTCATGTTCTCCCCATACCCAGATATGAACACCATACGAGGCATCACTGATAAGGCTACGTAACCTGTAAAGTGCATTGAGACACGTTAGTTCGAGATCTTTCTTTTGCCTCTCTGATTGTGGTCACCGTGCATATGGGAGATCTTCTAGGTCTATTTGGTGGTGAATCTCTCCCAATATTTTGATATGGTCTATGTACCCATCATATGATTTTTTCCTTTCAACTAGATGAGATTTATCTAAATATTGAGATGAATGTTATGCATGCATTCTTCAGACAACTCTCTTGGTATGTAGAAATGAGAAGTGGCTATGAGCTAGAGCATAACTGGTATGTAATCCCTATCTTGTTGCCTTATCATGATAAATATATCATTTTTTTCATCCACTAAAGACTCATATGTTTAGTCACCCCAACTTGAATGCTTATTAATGGTTTCATTCCAAGTAGTGAGGCTAGTAGGAGTCTCATTGATATATGAACGGTACATGGGTGTCTCAAAAGATGAGTGTGGTATCGAACTGTCTTCTAGTCAAGAAAGGATGTAAATTTTCATTGAAAGATTATCTAACATGTCTAAATCCATATTTCCAAGTGCCTTAGAGTATGAGGGATTTCTTGTATTTGATCCAGTGAGGGGAGGACCTTCTTGCTGGTGTGAATTTTGATTGTAGGGAGGACCTTCACAGTCAATGTCATGGTGGAGAGGGCTAACATCACAAATTTTTGTCAAAATGAATGGAGAATTTATAGGGTGTATACCCTAGGTAGTATCTTAAGAGAATACTGAAGCAAGGGGAGGGCCTTCTTACTGCTTGATGTCATTGTAGGGAGGGCCTTCGCAGTGATTACGATCATGGTGATGACTACCATCATAGCTTGATACCCAACTACAAGGAGAATATCTACAGTTTCCATCATGGGGAGGACCTTCAGGATGTACTAAAACAAGGGTATGATCTTCTTATTGCTTGGCACCATTGTGGGGTGGGCCTTTTCAGTAGATGTCATCATGGTGAGGACTACCATCATAGCTTGACATCTGATTGCAGGGAGAATTTCTACAGCTTATACCATGGGGAGGACTATCAGGGCGGGCGATAGTAAGGGGAATTCCTTCTTACTATATGATATTCTATTCAAGGGTAGGGATACCATGACACTCATCAAGATATATTCTCTCATAATTAGTCATTTCTTGCCCACGAGGTAAGCCCCAGTGGGTGCTCTAGTGAGGGCCTTCAGAGATACTGGTAACAATATTGCGGGGAGGACCTTCACAACTCTACTACCACTCCAATAATTTTGTAATGGGTTGAAAGTATATTGTGCCTCCATTTATAGGTGTTTTATGGAATCAAGAACTCCAGATTACTACAGATCATGATCATGAATGTTCTCTTCATTTTCTAGTTGTCTTTGGTGTGTTTAATTTTTGGGTTCTCTCTTGTGGGCAACTGGGGCTGCATGATGTTGGAAACAAACTTCATAGATGGTTTCCTTTTATAGTGGTTCCTTCAATTCCACTAGGATACACCATTTATAATATTGATTTCTGATAGGGATATATTCTTTCCCAAGAGTGGCCACCACGGTGGACTGGTGTCCCCTAGTTATAATGGGAATTTGTTCCCGATCCGGTTGTCCTTGTATTGTAGAATATGGATGACGACCCTCTTGGAATAGAGCAGGGATGTGGGTCTACTTTGTAGTGACCATATTATTTGGAGGATGAGTCCCCCCACTTGGGGAGATGAGGTTTTGGGACCGACTCCTTTCTATTTCTGTGGATGTGATTACATCTTGATAGATCTAGAGGATATGATCAGGAATTTATGTATGATACTCCATTATTTATAGGATGTGTTGAGATATGTATTTGGTTGGCAAGTGGATGAATTCCCATTATAATGTCATAGAAAGAACTTTTACTTGATTTGGTACTCCATGTTGTGCCGGTGGGTACTGTCAGTTCTCCTATGTTGGAGCAGAGGAATGAGTCTTCCCCTGATTTATAGGCAGGATACGCCAACTATTTTCTCATGTTTCCACCATATTTGACTGGTGGTATTCATATTTCTGAACATGAATTTTCATCTACTTGTTTTCCACTATATTTTTCTGAAGGTCTCACTATGCATCCACAATAATTTCCATCTTCTTATATTTGATTGCCACCATATTTCACTGGTGGGATTCATATTCATCAGTATGGATATGCATCTACCTATAGTTTTATGTCCTATTTGGATGACGGGATTGGTATGTGTCAGTAGTAATTTACATATTTTCATTGCTGGTTTCCACCATATATAGATAATGGGATTCTTCATATCAATAGAGATTTTCATCTACCTGTAATTTTCCACCCTATTAGCACATTGGCACTGGAGGGAATTAACAAGAATTTGTTCTTGATAATAATTATCTATAGTATTTTCATTGATGAATTCAAAAAAGGGGATAGGGATATATGCCTTCCCATAGCAGGACACTGTATTTTCATAGATGATATCTTCCTTAGGAAATAGGGTTATGGATTTCTCCTAATTACACCTTTTCCACTCATTATGGGTAGCCTTGGGGGAATGTGTTTGTTGAAATTCATCAGGATCCCTTGGTGTGGTATCCTCTTCAGAACAAGGATACTTGGTCGTATGATGATGGTGGTGATGTCTTCTGGTAAGGGACTTTTCATGAGGCCCCTGTGTAGTAGGGATGTATTCATTGATGAAAACTTCATCTACCTCCCTTTAATAGGGGAGGTACTCTTTGTCACGTTCTGGGATAAGATCCCAAAATGATTGGAGACGGAAAGTGGATCCACTCAGTTCTGGACCACTGATTGCTACTAAGTGGGTGGATAGTGGGGATTTATGACATGGAGGGATTTCCTTACTACCTCCATGGTGGGGAGAGTACCATTTTGATTATACTCCCTGATTAGTGTATTTGAAACCCAATGTTGAAGATTTTGGGTGGGTGATGGTGTCTTATTCTTCATTAAGGACCCATCCTCCTGTACAGTTGTAAACGCGTTTTTATAATAAAATAGTTGGGATTACATTGGATTTAAGGAAGCTCTATGAATTTCATATAATATATATGAAAAGTACAGAAAGAAACCCCCCATCAAAGAAGCATGTCATGAACATATGTATAATTGATGATTTTTCTTGTACCTCTTTCTTTTTAGATGTGAAAGGGGTTTGAGGTGGGGTAATGCTACCACCTTGGTTAAATATTCACATTGTTTTCACCATTTTTTTTCATATTGAATAGAATTTTAGTCCTGATGGATGATTGTAGGGGGTCAAGTATTTGAGAAATCAATCCCCATTGGGTACTATGTCTTCAGATGGTCTCCAACGAGTTTATTAATGGATCCAAAAACACCCAATTCCCCTCTTATCCACTATTCATGGACCTGATTTCCAAAGGTAGGAATTCTTTGGATGATTTGGCCAATGACACTTAAGAACTCATATTGGTCGAGAGGATGGTAACTCAGGCTCATCATACCCTTTTGGGTAAAATTATTTCATATTTCAAGACTCTCTTATAGATTTAAGCTATGTTCATATGTTCATGAATCCTTGGTTTGTTCCTAAGAATGTGTCCATGAATTAATACTATGTTGCAAGATCGATCATGAATACATGGGTCCGAAATCATCTGTATGTATCTGAGGTTATCCATTAATGAAGACATCAATATGTATCTAAGGTTATTCATCAATGTTACTCTTTTGTGGAAAAAATATGGATTCCTTTTCCATTTATCGAGACAACTCTGGTTTAATCCATGTAATAAGGCAATCTAGAGTTTATCTTCATCCAGGTGGGATGATAATTACTTCGATGTTGGGATCAATCCCATAATATGGGTTTCCTACATATCCCCATGAGAGTAATCAGAACCCCATAGTTTGTAAACCCATGAAGTTTAAAGTCACAAGGTGAGGATGAGAGTGAACCAATATGAGAATGAAAAAACTGATGTGATATATGGAATATCAATCTTAAACCTCAAAGAGGTTTCCTATGTATCCTAGTTAGTTGTTAATCAAAGTCCACATAGTTATAGAAGATGGGGGTTTTTCATGAAAGCTACCCATGAAGGGGGCATGATTGAGGATTACATCTAAGAAAAAACCCCATTTGTTTTATGATTGGGACTTATATATATGGAGAAGGCCCATTTGAGCCCAATCCTTAGACAAGCATCTTAATTATCTTAGTTAGGGTAGGAATTCGATTTCTTATAGTTCAACCTTGTAAGAATGGTATAGAGTAAGAGGTTTCCAACCTCTGATACCAATTGTAGGATCGAAATATAATATGAGATGCTCAATATACAAGAGGGGGGGTGAATTGTATACTTTAAAAATTCCTTTGGAACCTTTAAAGTTAGTTATGAATAACTAAAGTTTCCTTAAGAAAAGGAAAGGACTAAGTTTAACAAAGTTAAACTAAGTAGATTCACAACACCTCTAACACCGAACTGAACTTGGAAAGGGATTCCAAAAGTAGGTTCCGGAAATATGGTTCCGGAAATTGAAACTTAACAAAAGTTACAATATAAGATTCTACCTTAAAGCGTATAGAATCTAAACTAATCAGAGTAAGTAAGGAAGTATAAGAAAGTTATACTTTCCTTAAGATACAAATTGCAGCGGAATAAAGACAAGTAGTAAAACTACTAGTAACAAGATAATAGTCTTTTAACCCAAAGAGAAGGGTATCCAACAACCTTGGATAAAGGTCCCTTGATTTATACTTTCAAGAAAGTCTGTCTTACCCACACCAGGGTAAGCCCTCGATACGAAGATCGGTGTCTCTGTCTTGCTATCCCCGCAAGCCCTCAACTTCAAGGTAGTTGTCAACCTCTGTCTTCCTCAGCAAGGAAGTCCTCGATCTTTAAGGTAGTCGGCACCTCTGTCTTTCTCAGCAAGAAAGCCCTCGATCTTTAAGGTAGTCGGCACCTCTGTCTTCCTATCCCCGGAAGTCCTCGAATGTAATCACCAACATTCGGAGTCGCACGAAGCTTTGAGAGTTAATAAGAGACTCTCTCTCTAGAAATCACTTCAACAACATGTATGCACAAAATCCCAATTGTTCATCCATCCCTTGCGAGCTTTTTCAAATGAGCTCCTATTTATAGGTAAGGTCGGCTCCTTCTCCAACGGTCATATTTCCCTTAAAGTTCGGAGGGACCTGTACACGTGTCACTTAGACAACGGTTAGTTTATAACAAAATTGACGACATCGTTTTATAACAAAACAAGTGTAACAGAAAGTACGACATCGTTTTAAACTCTAACATAAAGGTTCGGAATAGAAATTTCGGAGTGAAAGTTCGGAGTGAATGAATTCAGAGTGTATAAAACAATGATAATCAGATTCTGTTTAATAGGTGAATTCGGAATGAAAATTCGGAATAGGAATTCGGAATAGGAATTCGTCATCAGAAATCGTAATGAGAATTCATCATCAGAATTCGTAATGAGAATTTATCATCAGAATTCGTAATGAGAATTCGTCATCAGAATTCGTAATAAGAATTCTTTATCAGAATTCGTAATGAGAATTCGGAATGAGATTTCTTCATTAGAATTCGTAATGAGAATTCTTAATTGGAATTCGTAATGAGAATTCTTCTTCTGAATTCGTAATGAGAATTCTTAATTGGAATTCGTAATGAGAATTCTTCATTGGAATTCGTAATGAGAATTCTTCTTCAGAATTCGTAATGAGAATTCGGAATGGGATTTCTTCATTAGAATTCGTAATGAGAATTCTTCTTCAGAATTCGTATCCTGAATCTGGAATAGAACTAAGTCAGAATTCATATCCGGAATTCGGAATGAAACTTCCTTATAGTTCTTGTCCAGAACCGAATCCTAAAAACAGAATGCTTTTTATCAGTTTTAATGAATCCGAGAAAGTGAATCCGAATTTCATACTTAAGAAAAATATTAATGAAAATATGATAAGGATAAATTTTTCTTATAAAAGCGATTTTCCTTAAGAAAGCATTTTTCCTTATAAAAGCAATTTTCCTTAAGAAAACATTTTTCCTTATAAAAGCAATTTTCCTTAAGAAAGCATTTTTCCTTACAAAAGCGATTTTCCTTAAAGATAAGGTGTTTGTGATTTTCAAAACAAGAAGGAATGGAAAAGTCATAAGGAAAACCTTATTGACTCAACAATCTCCCCCCTTTTGGAAAGCACAAACATCCTTACGAAAAAGCTATTCTAAGAAGAAAGAAACATATTAAAGCTTATCTCCCTTGGTTTAAGAATATAGATGAATACGACTAACTCCCCCTTAGGCTTTGAATCTCTAAGGATCGTATTCATATTTCCGGAGTGATGTTTCTTTAAGAAAAACTCCCCCTTAAACAAACTCTTATTAGAGTTCTTTTTCCTTGGGTATTTTCCTATCTCCCCCTTTGAAAAACTCTTATTAGATTTCCTCTTTTTCTTAAGGATCTTTTCCTTCTCCCCCTTTGTGATTTTCAAAAAGAATTGGAGGGAATGGAAAAAAATAACAAAGTACCTGAAAAGATTAGTAACGACATCAATAGAAACAACAAGCACAATTTTCATTATATTTGAAATGTCAGCAACAAAAACAGATTACAACAAAAAGATCGGATTGGTCATTTCGGATCTTTCTCCTTCGACATGAGCCCCTTGAGAATTGTCTTGATCTTCTTGAGGTCCTTATGATCTTTCTCTGCTTGCTTTTCTAAGGCAACTATTCTTGCTGACTGGGCTTCAATGATTTCTTCCTGAGCCTTCAACTTTTCTTCCTGAGCTTCCATTTTCTCTTCCTGAGACTTTATCCTTTCTAGAAAATTGATCCGATGATCTCTTTCAGATTTCCAATTCTGAGAAACAGAATTGAGCTTTCCATTCAGATCTCTTACTTCCTGACTCTGAATGTTATTTTCCTTTGTCAATTTCTCATCGAATGATGCAGTCATCTCATGAAACTTCTTGTCCTCGGTTTGAAAAGCATCCTTAACATTCTCCTGAAACTCATCCAGCAACCTCATCTCTTCCACATTCTTCTTCGACCAGCTAGTCATCCTTTTGCAAGATCTTTTATGGGCTTCGTAACCAATAAAGAAATTTTTGAACTGGGCTTCTATCTCAACACATTTATCCATAACCATGGATACGGAGTCGGTTTTATGATTCATCGTATGTTGAAGCATCTGGCATCTAGAGTCTATACTGGAGAAGGTCGGAATGGTTCCCACCAACTTCTTCAAGGACTGAACAACAAAATCGTGCCCCAACGATGATGACTCCGAATCAGAAATCTTGCTAGGAGAATTTTCTTCCTCAATAAGCTCCAACTTCCTCTTAGAAGAGGTACCAGCTTCCTTCCTCATACTTTTTTCTGAACTCGGGGTATCAGCAAGAATTTGCTTTCCCTTATCTTTTTCCGGAATGGAAACCTGTTCCGGAGATCTGTTCTCACTATCAGAGACTTGAACAATTTTATCTTCCTCATCAGCAACTTCTTGAACATTGGCTTCCACGTTTCCCATCTGAGCAGCATCAAGTAAAATATGTTCTTGACAAGTAACTTCTTCTTCTCCCTTTTCTTCTTCCATTGCAGGAGTAGCAAGCTTTGAAGATTGAGCTTCAGATGTTCGGAGCGAGAGGTGATCCGAAGGAGTTCCCTTATATTCATCTACTTGTTTGAGCACATCTCCTGTCTCACCACTTCCTTCAGCCGCTTCTTCAACCTCTTCCACTAGCTCTACTTCCTCAGTAGCAACAGCCTCTTCCGGAGTTACAAGATTTCTTCCTGGAGTCTCAGGTAGAGATTCCAGAGAAAAAGATCTCGGAACGGGAATGGTTGCTGAAACCATTTCATTAAATTTCAACAACGCTTGCACAGCCTCAGCTTCTGACAACTTCTTCTTCAGCTTCTTTTCCTTTGCTTGTTTCTCGAGCTCATCAACAGCCTTTTCTTTCAGAGCTTTAGTCTCTGCAGGATCCAATCCGAACTGCGGATCTCCTTCCTTCCTCTTCTCTTTATCAGCTCTCCACTTTGCTGCAACCTCATCAGTATAGGTTTTCTTCTTCTTAGACTTAGGAGGTGCGGAATGGACTTCCTTAGACTTAGGTTCCTCGGCTTCACCTACCACTTCTTTCTGCTTCCTCTTCCTTACCGGCTTGGATGATTCCGGATCAGCCACTTTCGGAGTCACTTCTACTTGAGGAGGAAGATCAATAAACATCCCAGACTTCTTGTCAAAAGCTATATTCATCCTTTTAAGAGTTGCATCACTGAGCAACATGATCTTGCAAACTTTCGGCTTAGAACTGCAAGCAACCTTGAAGGATTCTAGGCACCGAACTATCAGCTTCGACAATATTGCCGGGTACATCACTATCTGAGCTCTCAGATTCCCCTTCTTCAAATTATCAATGTTGAGAAGAATATGCTTCATCAGGTTGAACTTTCTTAGATTTATCAGGAAATCCAAGATGTATATCTCACTCTTCTTCAGGCTATCCTTATCTCCTTTTCTCGGTACAATAAGCCCTTGTACCCATAACTCCAGAATCCGGAAGTTTGTAGAAAGAGTTGCTATTTTCGGAGCCTTGTCATCATCCAATCCGAGAATTTCTAATGCCTTTTCCTTGTTGAAGCTACCCAAAGAGTCTGGCAATACGTGGGAAATAAACTCAGCTTCCCCTTCATAACTCAGCCCTACCAAGCTTGCAGCCTTGGTGTAAGATAGCTTATATGTCTTGCCATACGATTTGAAGGAAAACTTCTCTCTATTATCTTCCATGAAGAAAGCAACTGACTCATAAAACTCGACAAGCAAGTCAGAGTAGACTTCATCTTGGTTGCCGGTTTTTGATACCGCAACACCTTCCCAGCCATTCAGCTTGATATTCTTTGATATAATAGAATCATAGTTGCTGAAGAAATTCGGATGAACTAACCGCTCTCTGTAGACTAACCACTGTGAAATGGGCTTGGTTGAAGACATTTCTTGAGAAGCTAACTCTGCAGACATTCGGATCTGAAGTCTCTGAGAAGTTCGGAACTGAGAAGACTGAAGTTCGGAATGGCCTTAAATCAGAGAGTCAGAGCTTCAGCACACAAAAGCTTGAAATCGATGTGGGACGAGAAAATAGGGTCCCCTTTATATAGGCATTGGGATGACGGTTCAACTTCCTCGGTTGATCTAACGGTTTAGAATGATCTGAGATCTGATCTAACGGTTGAAAGCTTGAATCCGATCTTTTTGAGGTTTTATTAAAACAAAGATTTAAGAAAACTATAATCCGAAAACATAATATAAGAAACTGCCAGCAAGTAAAATATGATTACGAAAACTTCAGTAAGGAAATCATACCTTTCAGATTAGCTTAGGAAAGTTATTCGTAATGGGTAATATAAAGACGACTACGAAAAAATTCAATACGAAAAACTAAATACGAAAACCTTAATACGAAAAAGTCAATATGAAAAAGTAAATACGAAAAACTTAACTTGGTACGAAAATTTGGTTATGAAAGTCCTAGTACGAAAGTTGTCCATTCCGGAAATTTTCAATACGAATACTTTCATTCCAGAAGTATTCTGTACGAAAATATCCTTTCTGGAAAATTGTTGTTCCGGAAATTCCATACCGGAAATTTTCGTTCCGAAAAGTTCGAAAACAAATTTTGAAAAACTTTGTTAAATAAACAAACAAATGTACTCCCCCTATGAAAAGGAGTTTATTACTGTAAGGAGACTTTTTCAACAGAAAGTTAATTAAGGAAGATTACCTTACGGTTATCATTCCTAACTTCTGTTTAATATATTCAAATCTATCAGAAGGCAAGGATTTTGTGAAAATATCAGCAAGTTGATCTTGCGTTCCGATAAACTGAAGAATAATATCTCCTTTAAGTGTGTGATCCCTAAGAAAGTGATGCCTAATATCTATGTGTTTTGCACGGGAGTGATGTGCAGGGTTTTTACTTAGGGCAATGGCACTTGTGTTATCACACAAAATTTGAGTTTTAGTAAAACTCAAGCCATAGTCTGTGAGTGCGTGTTGCATCCACAACACTTGTGCACAACAACTTCCAGCTGCTACATATTCAGCTTCAGCAGTGGAGAGTGCAACAGAATGTTGCTTCTTGCATGACCAAGAAACTAATGAATCTCCTAAGAAATGACAAGTTTCGGATGTACTTTTCCTATCCATTCTACATCCACCAAAGTCAGCATCAGAAAAGCTTTTTAGAACAAAATCATTTCCAGAAGTATAAAATAATCCTAGATCCATGGTTCCCTTAAGGTAGCGAAAAATTCTTTTTACTGCCTTTAAGTGAGATTCCTTAGGATTGGATTGATATCTTGCACATAAGCATACAGAAAACATTAAGTCTGGTCGACTAGCTGTTAAGTAAAGTAAACTTCCAATCATACCTCTAAAAGATGTTTGATCTACTGGTTTCCCAGCTTCATCAAGATCTAAAGAGTTTGAGGTACCAATGGGAGTACTTATACTCTTAGTGTTGTCATAACCATACTTTTTAAGAAGATCTTTAATATACTTATGTTGGGATATGTAGGTTCCTTCTGGTTTTTGAGAAATTTGAAAACCAAGGAAAAATGTTAACTCACCCATCATACTCATTTCAAATTCAGATTTCATTAGACTAGCAAAAGAGTCAGTCAAAGATTGCTGAGTTGAACCAAATATAATGTCATCGACATAAATTTGAACAATCAAAACATTTTTCTTATCTTTCTTTATAAAAAGGGTTGGATCTGCATTTCCCTTAACATAGTTATTTTGAAGCAAAAATCCAGTAAGTCTATCATACCATGCTCGTGGGGCTTGTTTAAGGCCATACAAAGCTTTGGTAAGTCTAAAAACATGATCAGGATGTTTTGTATCTTCAAAGCCAGGAGGTTGTTCAACAAAAACTTCCTCTTGAACATAACCGTTAAGAAAAGCACATTTCACATCCATTTGAAATAGTTTGAAATTAAAGAATGCTGCAAAGGCAAGTAGAATACGGATAGATTCAAGTCTAGCTATTGGAGCATAGGTTTATTCTTAGAGAGTTTACATAGGTTCCTAAGATTACAGTGTCCTAATCTTCTATGCCATAACCAAGAATGATCTTCCATTGCACTTAGGCAAGGTAAATCTTGGCTTCTTAGGTCTTCTAAGTTTAAGGTGTAAACATTCTCTTGCCTATTGGCTGAGAGAATAAATTCTTCCTTGGAATTGTGAACTAAGCATTTATCATTCCTAAAATTCACAAGGTAACCTTCATCACATAACTGACTTATGCTAATGAGGTTGTGCTTAAGACCTTTAACAAAAAGAACATTTGAAATCAAAGTTTTACCTAAAAGAACAATATTACCAATACCAACAATATCTCCCTTAGCATTGTCTCCGAAAGTTACCTTTCCTCCTTTCGTTTTGATAATCTTTTCAAAAAAGCTTTTGTTACCAGTCATATGCCGGGAACATCCACTATCCATGTACCAAATATTGTTGCTGGAACTTTCTTTATTTTCCTGAAATTAAGAACAATGTAAGATTTTCGGAATCCAAACTTGTTTGGATCCGAGATTTCCAGACAATAAAATTTTAGGTATCCACATTTTCTTAGAAAAATAAGCTTTATGAAAACCTAAGGATTGGGTTTTGTTTAAGGAATAATTTCTTGCCCAGTGACCACCACATTGACATTTAGTGAAAAATGGGGCACTTTGAGGAACAAAATAATTGTTACTGAAAACTGGTTTTGCATGGGTATAACCAAATCCGGATTTATTTCTTAAAGGTCGTATTTGAGAATACATCTTATCAAAATTTTCCTTACCATGGGTAAAGTTTGATAAACACTTCTTTAAGGAAAAAATTTCGGACTTGAGTTTTACAACCAAGTTTTTATCCTCAAAATCATTAGTTTTTGAACTAGAGTTAGGCTCGAAAACATTTTTATTAGAAATTACTTTTTCTAATTCTATAGAAAGTTTATTCTTCTCAGAACTTACTTCCTCAAGATTTTTTGAAATACTTTCAAAATCAGAATTTTTCTTATCAAGATCTTTAGAAAGATCTGAT
The DNA here is from genome assembly GCA_963277665.1 of Viscum album. Classification (NCBI taxonomy): domain Eukaryota; kingdom Viridiplantae; phylum Streptophyta; class Magnoliopsida; order Santalales; family Viscaceae; genus Viscum; species Viscum album. The sequence continues at coordinate 1,706,076,708 of OY728129.1, forward strand.
ATCTCTTTAGTAAGAATAGAATTCCTAGAATTTGCCTTATCAAGTTTCTTGTTGAGTTTGGAATTCTCAATCTCAAGAAGTTCAGCAAATCTAGAGACTTCTTCAAAAGTAGGTAAAGTATTTTCCTCATCAGGAGATGATTCTTCATCAGAAGAGTTATAATACTTACTATCATTAGGATTTAAGGAAACATTGGTCAATGATTCAGCATTTCGTACCTTAGCCATAAGACAATGATTATCAATAGGTAATCTGGCTATAAGACCAAGATTCTTCTGTCCTGAAGATTCATAATCAGAAGATTCATCTGAAGAGTCACCACCACTGGCACTCCAGGTGTCATTAGCTTTCAAAACTTTCTTAGCTTTAGCTTTGTAATACTTCTTCCTGTTCCTGTCTGAATGTCTTTCCTTTCTTTCTTTCTTTTTGAGCATAGGGCAATCTGGTCTAATATGTCCAGCTCTCTTACATTCGTAACAAGTAACTTCTCCATCTTTCTTATCTTTCCTGTCCTTCTTCTTATACTTGGTTTTAAAGTTTCTCTGTCCAGCTATCTTGTTCATCCTTCGAGCAAGATTGGCTAATTCATTTTCTGAAACTTCACTTTCACTAGATTCGGATTGGAAAATGACTTTCTTAGACTTGGATCTGGTTACTCTCTCAGGAGTCTTAGCTTTCATCTGATTTGAAGTTGTAGTAAAAGCAACAGTACCATTTCCATTCTTCTTCTTAATGTTGTCAGCATCTCTCTTCATTCTGGTCTCATGTTGTAGAAGAGTTCCAAATAATTCATCAAGAGTAATTTGAGTGACCTTACTGTTCTCATCTATAGCTGTTCTCTTGGATTCCCACTCATTGGGCATAATGTCAATTATCTTGTCCACAAGAGCTTCATCATCTAAACCTTTCTCTCCCATGGATTGTAGACTGTTGACGATTGTCATAAATCTTTGTTGAACTTTACAAATAGGTTCTCCATAAGGAAAATTGAAGCCATGATATTCAGCTCTAAGCATAGCTCTTCTAGTCTCAATCACCTTAGAAGTCCCAAAATGTGTAACCTCTAACTTCTTCCATATACAATTAGCTGCTTCACAAGAAGAAATTTGGCTATATATATTTCTAGTCATTGAACATAATAAAGTATTGCGTACCTTATAGTTGAGTTGATATTCTTGCTTTTCCTGGTTAGTAAAGGTTCTGACTTCCTTGTCAGGAATTTTATAATCACCAGTAAGCATCACAAAGTTGTCTACTCCAGTATTGATAACAAAAGTCTTCATAAGATCTCTCCAGTATTCATAGTCATTACCATCAAAGATAGGTGGCCTTGTAGGATTCAGATTGTCAATCGATCCAACATTAATTCCTGCCATACTAAATAACTTTGCACACAAACTAGTTAGTAGCAAAAGTTCGTAATCAAAAAGTTCGGAATGAGAAAAGTTCGGAATGGATATATCGGAATGACAAAGTTCGGAATAGAAAAGTGAGCAAGAAAAACTTGTATGTGAGTACAAGTATTTCAGTAACCTTGGCTCTGATACCAAATGTAAGAATGGTATAGAGTAAGAGGTTTCCAACCTCTGATACCAATTGTAGGATCGAAATATAATATGAGATGCTCAATATACAAGAGGGGGGGTGAATTGTATACTTTAAAAATTCCTTTGGAACCTTTAAAGTTAGTTATGAATAACTAAAGTTTCCTTAAGAAAAGGAAAGGACTAAGTTTAACAAAGTTAAACTAAGTAGATTCACAACACCTCTAACACCGAACTGAACTTGGAAAGGGATTCCAAAAGTAGGTTCCGGAAATATGGTTCCGGAAATTGAAACTTAACAAAAGTTACAATATAAGATTCTACCTTAAAGCGTATAGAATCTAAACTAATCAGAGTAAGTAAGGAATATAAGAAAGTTATACTTTCCTTAAGATAGAAATTGCAGCGGAATAAAGACAAGTAGTAAAACTACTAGTAACAAGATAATAGTCTTTTAACCCAAAGAGAAGGGTATCCAACAACCTTGGATAAAGGTCCCTTGATTTATACTTTCAAGCAAGTCTGTCTTACCCACACCAGGGTAAGCCCTCGATACGAAGATCGGTGTCTCTGTCTTTCTATCCCCGCAAGCCCTCAACTTCAAGGTAGTTGGCAACCTCTGTCTTCCTCAGCAAGGAAGTCCTCGATCTTTAAGGTAGTCGGCACCTCTGTCTTTCTCAGCAAGAAAGCCCTCGATCTTTAAGGTAGTCGACACCTCTGTCTTCCTATCCCCGGAAGTCCTCGAATGTAATCACCAACATTCGGAGTCGCACGAAGCTTTGAGAGTTAATAAGAGACTCTCTCTCTAGAAATCACTTCAACAGCATGTATGCACAAAATCCCAATTGTTCATCCATCCGTTGCGAGCTTTTTCAAATGAGATCCTATTTATAGGTAAGGTCGGCTCCTTCTCCAACGGTCATATTTCCCTTAAAGTTCGGAGGGACCTGTACACGTGTCACTTAGACAACGGTTAGTTTATAACAAAATGGACGACATCGTTTTATAACAAAACAAGTGTAACAGAAAGTACGACATCGTTTTAAACTCTAACATAAAGGTTCGGAATAGAAATTTCGGAGTGAAAGTTCGGAGTGAATGAATTCAGAGTGTATAAAACAATGATAATCAGATTCTGTTTAATAGGTGAATTCGGAATGAAAATTCGGAATAGGAATTCGGAATAGGAATTCGTCATCAGAAATCGTAATGAGAATTCATCATCAGAATTCGTAATGAGAATTTATCATCAGAATTCGTAATGAGAATTCGTCATCAGAATTCATAATAAGAATTCTTTATCAGAATTCGTAATGAGAATTCGGAATGAGATTTCTTCATTAGAATTCGTAATGAGAATTCTTAATTGGAATTCGTAATGAGAATTCTTCTTCTGAATTCGTAATGAGAATTCTTAATTGGAATTCGTAATGAGAATTCTTCATTGGAATTCGTAATGAGAATTCTTCTTCAGAATTCGTAATGAGAATTCGGAATGGGATTTCTTCATTAGAATTCGTAATGAGAATTCTTCTTCAGAATTCGTATCCTGAATCTGGAATAGAACTAAGTCAGAATTCATATCCGGAATTCGGAATGAAACTTCCTTATAGTTCTTGTCCAGAACCGAATCCTAAAAACAGAATGCTTTTTATCAGTTTTAATGAATCCGAGAAAGTGAATCCGAATTTCATACTTAAGAAAAATATTAATGAAAATATGATAAGGATAAATTTTTCTTATAAAAGCGATTTTCCTTAAGAAAGCATTTTTCCTTATAAAATCAATTTTCCTTAAGAAATCATTTTTCCTTATAAAAGCAATTTTCCTTAAGAAAGCATTTTTCCTTACAAAAGCGATTTTCCTTAAAGATAAGGTGTTTGTGATTTTCAAAACAAGAAGGAATGGAAAAGTCATAAGGAAAACCTTATTGACTCAACAAACCTATGGGTGGATTGTGTTGGTGTTTTGATCATCACTAGCCTCTAAGCCCATGTGAGTCATGCTCAGTGTGATAAATAAGAGGAAGTGGTAGATCTGGGAAACCACGCACTTTACCCTTCTCTACTAGTAGAATAGGGGGAGCATGAAAGTGGAAGAGGATCTAGACTACAACCTCTTGCATGAAATTCTAGGGGCTTACTCCATGAGGGATGACTTGAAATTGGTTCTTGGAAAGGGGGAAGCATTGCTCCTCATCAGAGGGAGAAGAAAGTGTGATTTCACTCATATATCACTGGCCCTCATTGAAAGGAAAGGCTAGAGATTACCCTTAATCCTTATAATGGGGAGGTTTATGTGAGCATCAAAGGTAATAACCCAGGTTACCATGGGAATGTAAACTTAGGGACATTCTAGGGGTATAACTTTTGGTAGGGATTACCCATGTGGTTCCGATTAATATGGGTATATAAACTAAAAAGGGTGAGCTGATGTTCCTGATGGTTTCATCATATGGGTTTGGTGGCTTTGGAATAGGCTTTGTCCTAATGATGTTGGACTGGTTTAAGGAGGAACTATAGATGATGCGATGAAAAATGGAAGGAAGTGATTAGAGTTAGAGGGTGGAATGCTCGAAGGTACCCCCATTCCGCATACCATTTATTTATATGGGAGGGGGTTTCCTCCACATAGCATGTTGCTATACAGGTGAGGGGCTGTCTGTATATCATGGTGGTATACAGACTTGGATTCGATCAATGCAGTAGTTTTCTACATTTAACTAGTTCCATATATGTAACTTTTTGCTATGTGGCACTGAGATCTGTTCGCATAACAATTTTCTACATGGAGCCAGGTTCCGTCCGCATAGCATTTTTCTATGCGGTGCAGGGTTTCATCCACGTAGTGATTTACTATGAGGGAAAATAGAAAGTAAAGGGGGAATTGATTTTGTGCTTTGTGGAAAATTCATCTTCAAAATAATTTGGGTTCATGGTTTTGAAATTATCTTAGTTTTTCTTACTTTAATACTATTCAACAAGTTTTACTTATAGGGAATCAAGATTACATTTACGATGCTCTCTTATTCTATGACTTCGATCTCTCATGTCATCCAAAAATAGTCCTCCTTCGATTTCCTAAAATCCAACCTCTTTACTCCTCCCCTCGGGGTCCTTTATAGAGAGGTGGAAGAGCAGGATCGGTGGGTCATGAGCATATTTTTAGGATTCCCATAAGAGAAACCTGGTCTGCGGATGACTTATTCAGTGGGATATAGGGTTGTTTTTTGCAGTGGTAAAAATAACCTCTTCACTCCCACAAGAAACCCAGTTTCATTCATGGGAATCCTCCGGCTTTTCCTCAGCCACAAACTATTTGAGTTTGCGAGGGGAAATCATATGCGGGGTGGATTTCTACGCCTCCTTCCTGCAAATGATTTAATTTTTGGGGGACAGGTGTTTGAGTCACCATACTACGAACTAATTAGTTCATGGATTCTTTGTGAATCCATGGACTCCCATGCAAAGCGGTGGTCCGTGAAGGATTTATGCTTTGTGGCGCCCTTTTTTTCCTTTTCCAATTTTGGATTCTCTAGAATTATTCTCCGATTCTTCCTTCAATTAACTTTCCTTCTTTATTAAATCTTATGGAGCATTTGATTTCACTTTACAAAATTTTCAAGACCCAAAACCATGAAATAAGATTTAATAATAATTATATTATTATTATTATAATCCAATGTTGTTGTAAGTATACCATATAAAATAATAATATGTGTATAATATGAAAACATGCCTCAATGAAGGGAAATCGAGACAAAAACGCTTACCTTTACTTTTGACTTCAAAAAAGTTATTTTAAATAATTTATATTAAACATAAAAATATTAATCACATATTTCATAAAATTATTCAGATATATTACCATTTATACTCTTCAATTATAATCATTTATTATACATTTCTTAGTTAGTCATTGTTTATTTTCATCACTAGATGTTAGTGATTTTGATTGATTCACAAAACTTTGTAATGTTGATATTGATACCCACAATTTGATAACAAGATCATCCTTATTATTCAATTTAAGGTACTATAATACATTTTCCATAATGATTTATAAGGTTCTAATTTCATCCCATGAGATTTTGTGTTATGATTTGTGATAATGAAATCAGTGTTGAGCTTGTTTTGATAATTTTTAATGAACGAAAGGTGGAATATTAATGAGTTAAATATTTATATTTACATTAAAAAATAAAAATAAAAACATAATTTATATATTAATATCATATTATACCTACAATTACGTTTCCATAACCATCTACAATAAAAATTTAATGCATTTTTCATATAGGTGGTTAAATTGACTTAAACAAGAACCTACTAAAACCAATGGATTAGAATGAAGTTGATTTTATTATAGAATCATAATTACATAATCATAATTATATTATTTATATTTTATTAAATAGATAAATTTTAATTTATAATAGGTGATAAGATATTAATTAGAAATCATAAATCATTTTTTCTCTTGGTATCTCGTTTTAGGCGATTAAATTTACAATGATCACTTATTATTAATATTATTAATATAAGGCCTAATTTATATTTAAATTTTTTTAATCAAGATATAAATATTATATTTATTCATTAAATCCTTTTTTATAACCATCTATGAAAGGTAGTGATGAAAATGAAAGATGTTGTTCATGGAGGCGGTAGTCCTCACCTAACATGAGTGACGTTTTCATTTTCAAGTCGATGAAAGGAAGGTAAAAAATGATTATTACATCATTAAAATAACATTACATATTGATAATTACACCTATATAATTATATTAGTATGGTAGAATACTTTTTTATTAGAAATACAAAAAATAAAATGTTAGAGTGGATAGTACTCATGTTGAGGACTTGAGTCTTCTCTTAAAAGACTTATTGGAAATGGGGGACTTATAACACTTTATTGTAACCAAGGGATAAAAAATATGTAATCTGGATCTATGAGATAAAAAATTTGAATATAGTAAAGATAAATACTTAGGATAAGTGTGGTTTGAAGTTGGTGAACTTGATATCCTTTTATAGGTGAAAAAGAGGGACTTTTCCTTGGAAACTAATGTTTGGTAAGGGGTAAAGATGGAATCACATGAGATTTATGTGAGTTAGTTGAGTAATTTTTGGTAATAAATGAATATATTACTTTATTTCATAACAAAGGTCTTATATAATGTCAAAGTTTCAAGTTAATTTAGAAAAATTCAATCTACTTTATGTTACCCATTTTTCACCCTTATTAACCTTGATTAAATATTTACCATGGTAATTATTTTTTACTAAAAATTTAATATAAAACCTATAAATTTTTTTAAAGTGATTAATATGAATATGTCTCCTTTTAAACAAATTAAATTTATAAATATGAGAAAATTAAATTTTAAATTAAAACATAAGATATAGAAAAAAACTGTTTTTTGTAGAAAAATGTCTTTTTATAGATTTAGTGTTTTTATTATTATTTCATATCAATAACTAATTAAATTAGTGTTAATATATTTTTTATATATTTAAAAATAATATTAGATTCATTAAAATAGATAAATTAAATTTATTTAGATAAAAATTACACAACATTTATAAACAAAAATTATTTGATAATAACCATTTTACCATCATTGTGGTAATTAACTTTAACCTTGGAAACTTATTTTTATGTATAAAAATAAAATTTATATTATTACCTAATTTAAAAATTTTAATTCTAAATATGAAAATAATTTTACTAGATTCAACTTCTATACGTGATACAAAATTAATTTTAAAATAGGCGCACATAACATATATTTTTTTAGAAAGTAATGTATTTTTAATCATAAAAAGAATTTGTTCTTATTACTTGAATAGTAATAACTATTGGATGAATGTTAATTTATTTTATTATATATATTATCATTAAATTTCATTTAAAATATTTCATTAGTAGAGATTAATTTTATTCGGTTAAAGATACTGAAAACTAAAAAAATATTTCTTTGAAAAATATCACTTTTAAATAATATTTACCAAACACCTTTAAAATTAATTAATTATATCCTAAAAACATAAATTTATAAATACATTTATATTAAAATATTTCTTTTATTTTTATAAATATATCATATTATACCTTGATAATAATAATATTTAACGTTTAAAAATATTTTTATAGTAAACTATTTTTGTTAAATATCATGTTTTTGTTTTATTATTTATTATTTTAAAATTATATTATTTTAGATTTATTTCTAATAATAAAAAACTTCAAATACTTATTGGATAAATGTATATATTTTCATTTATAACCACTATATTCCCCTCATTACATCCTATAAATTCATTCCATTTTAAATTCTTAAACTAAAAATCACATTTCATAAACTTTCATTTAGGATTTTGAATAATGTTTTCTTCTTTTACGATGTTATTTATCAATTTAGGTTTAGTTCTATTAATTATGATTCTCAAGTATGAATATGATCTAGGGGATATCCTAGTTTTAAAGATATTAATTTTTTCTATTTATTGTTCCATTTTAATTTATGCACTTTTATAAATGTAATCTCCCATGATATGTAATAATCTAGGGTATGTAATTATTAGTTTTGTTAAACAAAAGTGTTTCATTTGTTTCCAATAAGTCAATATTTGTTAGTGAGTCAAGTGGTAATGCTTGGAGAATTTTTATGGATTCATTTAATGGATTTAGACGTCATGTTTGAGAAATTATCCTCATTTATCTGATGATTGATGTGATGATATTTAAGGGAAATAATGACAAGTGTTGGTGGATGTAGAGACACCATTTATAAAATTTTATGGAATATGAAAGGATTCAATATTGGTTTTGAGAAGGACCTCAATGATTTTATTTATTTTGTATACCTATGTAATGGTAAGTTATAAAATGGATTTATGTGTTAAGGTAAGTGGATTGGCATGTAAAGGTAACCAAAAATTGGATAATTACATATGGGTAATGTGTAACTTACTCTTATTATGTAAAGGTAATTTGTATATACATAAAGGTAAATTGGGTTCTACGTAAATCTATCGAGAAACTCATTTCGTTGCGTAAAGGTAATCAGGTCACTACCTAAGGGCATCCTAGGTTATGTGAAGGTAATATGTTACCTATGTAATAGTAAAATAAGTTGATAAAGAATTGTAAAAGTGTATATTAAAGTTTGTGTAAAAGTAAATTGAGGATACATAAGGGTACACAGAAGCTGTGTAAGGGTATAAGGAAGGTACATAATGGTATAATGAAGCTCATGTAGAGGTACAAGGGACTTGTGTAAGGGTAATAAACAAATTCATAAAGGCACAATCAGGTTTCTATTACCCACACAAGGGTGATCTGCATAAGGGTATTTATTGAGGGTTTCTATACGCAACATCTATAGGTCGTGCAGATCATTCATCAATCCATGAAAGAGTTCAAGATTTAAAAATAATAAGGATCATGTGATAATATCATGCATGTGATATCCAAATTCCTGAAGGAAGAGATGTCATGATTTTTGGCATTGCATCATAAGAGGAAACTTGTGTGAGAATAATTCAAATGTCAAAAGATTCGGCAGTTAACCTGATATATTTTATGGGATCCAAAATGCTCATTGACTCGGCTTGAATTTATGAGGAGAGGTGGTAGAGATCTCTCTATATATACTGAGGGGCCAAGTAGGGGAATGTTGCTACTATTCAAGAGAGCTCTTGTTTAGAAAAATATCACTGGGAAGCCCTTGTTTCACAAGGAGAAGATCCCATGAATCTTTCTTCTTGCATAAAGAAGAATAAGATCCCATGGACTCTTGACATTTGAATCGCACACTCAAGAGTTTTTTGAATAACTAGTTTGACGAATCCCTTTGAGTTTTCATGAAATAACTGAGACATTTTATATACATATAGTTATATATATATAGTAAGTGCCTATGTTTCACAAATAATTCTATTACATGGAAGTATATTATGTGAAGGAAGTGAGATAAGAGAAGACTAATTACAAGAAGTGAATAGTGTGGTGCATGTATGCATACATAAATGCATAAGAACTTGAGACACTTTAACTAGACTTGAATAATATCACATAAAATAATAAATATATTTAAATGGATATGTTCTATGGTTTATAACCTTGATAATCCCATACAATACATGGATAAAGTGAACATGTTTATATTGAATTGAGAACTCTATAAGAGAGTGGATTGAGTGGTGAATGATTTATTCTTACATATAATAATCTAATAAGAAGTTTGTGTTCATAACTTGCAAACATTAATTTGAGGTCAATACTTTATTAGACTAAGAAAAGAATATATTCTTGATCATTGTTGTTCTGAGGTAACTGATCATACACATGTGATCATAATTATCAAAGAAAGACCAAAAAATTGAAAAGGCACTTGAAGTTTTACATGAGCGGAGCAGATATGGTATGCTCATAGCGGAAGACTATCACCCAGAATGTTTAAGATCTTTCTAGTTATAGATAATCTTTTAAGAAGAGAAGAAGTATTTTAGTAGGTTTTGGAAGTATGAGAATTCTTTAAGTTATTTCTGGATGTAGGTTAAGACTCTCAGTTGGAACTAGAAGTGGGAAAAGTCTTTTAATTGGTTCTAGAAGTATGAGAAATCGTTCAATTATTACTGTAAGTAGAAGAATCTTCTAGTTGGTGCTAGAAGGGGATGTAATAACTTATTTTATAATGAAGAATTTTTAACTGGGGTTAATAACTAGTTGTAACAAGGAGTAATCTTATTACTAAACCTTATAAATATAGTGTACTTCTCTCTATATTGTTACAACTACACATGAGGTGATATTGACATATAATATTTAGTAGATTGATAACCTTAACATGTTCGAGAGGTTGAATTGGGAAGAAAATGAATTCATAAAAAGTAACTATCGATTCAATCCCTATCACTAGTCAATCCAGCCTAGGTTTCTATAAATGGAATTAGAGTAGGTTTCCTCTAAGGATCTAAGAAGCATTCTGATTGATAGAGAATATTAATTCTTTTGACATCCAAGGTGTTCCCATTTTCTATGGGAATAATTACAATAGTTGGAGGAATAGGATGTTACCCTACCACCTATCACTTGTCTTGTAAGTGAGAGATGATTTAACAATTATTTTTTTCACCCATTACACATGATGCTTCTATGATAAAAATGATAACATAAATATGGAGTTAGATGTAAAGGATCAAAATTCCATCTTGATGTCTCTATCAAAGAAGGTCTTCACAAAGTTCATGGGTCTACATAATTCCAAGGAGATCTAGTATATACTAAGAAGTAGTTATGAAGGTAATTTCAAAGTTAATGAATCCAAAATAAAAAGTTTCAAGGAGTCAATTTGAGAACATAAAAATGAATAATGAAGATAATATTGATGACTATTTTACCAGAGTTATTGATATAGTCAAAAAAATTTGAGGATTTAGTGAGAAATTGGATGACTCCATCCTCTTCTAAAAATTAATGAGAAATTTTCTTTATTGTTTTGATTTAAAAATTAGTTCTTGTAAGAAATTAATTATTTTTCTATTGATGAACTACCCAAAATTCTCATTGCTTATGATATAAAGAAAATTCTATATTTTAAGAAGAAATAAAAACTTTCAATGGACTTTGAAGAAATAAGGAAAGGGAAAGTTAAAGAATAAGAGATTACTAAATCTGGTGATTGAGATAGTTATGAATTAGATAAAATTATTGATCTTATATTAAAAGGATCCAAAAAAGGGAATTAGAAAATCAAGAGTAATAAACCACTATTATTTTTTAACTATGGTGACTTTGGTTATTTTTCCAATAATTTTCCAAAAAAGAAGTTTGAAGAATCAGAATCTGAATCAGAATCATAATTTGATGTGAGAGACCTCACAAATTCAAATGGGTTATGAAGAATAATAATCACTTCATCATAAAGAAGAAATGTTTGATGAGAAAATATAATCAAGGTTCATAATCGATTTATTCTTTAGATAATGAAGTTGGTTTCTATGATCATGTAAATAAATAAACTAATTCTTCAAGAAGTAGTAATAATGAATAATAAAGGACAAAACTTGGGTGGGAGTTGAAATAAAAATTATAATTAATCATGGGAAAAATTAAATACCTCAGAAAAGAAAAGAAAAATATTGAGAAAGAAAATATAAGTGTGTATTCCAAGAAGGAATTACTAAGAAATAAGGAAGAATCTTATATTGATGATATTTATAAAAAAAATATTAGAGAAGATGAACATGAAAATATAATCATAGATCTTATAAAGGAACTACTTACAAAGGAATAAGAACTGGTTAAGAAACAATACATATGTATCATAATACAACAAGAGTTGAACAAGGATATGAAATAATTTACTAAGGCTATAGAGTTATGTGGAGGATCTTACCATACCAATGAGAATAAAATTTCTTACAAACAAAGTAAATCTACACTAAATCAACTGAAAAATAGACCCTTGTTATTTAATAGTTCATATGTGATAACCAAAAATGAGGATATGGGGCCGAGAAGATTGAAAGTAAATATTACACATTAAGGGAAGAGAAGAATATTCCAAGTATACCATAACACCCTTATAAAATTGAGACTAAATTTGAAACTGGACTCAAAAAAATAGACCTGGATTCATTTATAACCAATCTAGGAGAGTAAAATTTCAAGTATTTTGTTGGTGTTATGGTAATAATTGTCACAAATCCTATTATTACTGGTTTAGTATGTCTTTAATTGGAAAGAGTAAAGAATCAAAGGGGATTTTTAATGAGAATATGAGGAAAAAATATGATGTTATTCATTTTTTCATAACTTTTTGTATACCCCCTTTATAAAATTTCATGTAAAAGTGCATAATTGGTGTGAGATACTCATGTTTTAATACTAAATATAATTTTTGAGCATTATTTGAATTATTCCAATTGACTCACTTTACTATTTTAATTATAAATATCACCCTGATTATCCAAATTGAATGGTTATTATTGTTTAGGATTTATTATTCAATTTAAAACATATCCTTATATGGAATTATTGGCCAATTCTTCTATTTTAAGGGTCATATGGACTACACAACAAGGCCTACAAAATTTGTGATGAAACTGGACCACTATGATGATTTAATTTCTGGGATCAATCCAGAAGTCCAAATTTCTTTATTATCCTCCTAAGTTTGGGGTACAGTGCAAGGATTAATTAATAAAAATTTCAGGGAACAAATCCAATAACAAGGGGCCCAAATGATTCTATGAAATCCATCCCACCATTCTTTCCAAGAAATGAAATAAGCACACCAAAATTTACTTTTCTCCTGATATAAAAATCTATTAGAGCTGATACTTTGTAGTGTGAAATAGAAGATATAGTAAGACAACATTTTGGAATAAAGTTTTCTGATTTGAGGGAATATTCACATTCAAAAACCCATTGACCATAAAAAAAGAATGGATAGAAATGGAAAATTTAACATTTTTTATTAAAATAACCATAACATTGGCTCCATAAATCAAAATGACCACAAATTTTGATTTTTTACAGATCACATCCATATATAAAACTTTTAAGAAGAGTCTATCTTGATATCTGGCTGTCGTAATTATCAAATTGGAGATGAGAAAGAAGGGGTAGTTTTGGAATGCAAACAGTCCACTTCCTTGGGCTGTAAATACTTCCCCGTTCTCTCCTTGCAAAGGGTTGGAATTTTCGAAGAGATGAGAATAAATTGGAATGAAAAAATACTTTCCAAAGGCTTGGGAGGACCTTACATACTCAAGTTTTCAATTGAGAGACCCTTCATCCTCTCTTTGTTTTCATTTACTTTTGTGTTCCTTTCATTTGTAATTGCGTAAATTGTTTTCAATTTTGTTTAAATTTTAATGAATGTTTCTTATTAATATTATCTTTTAATAATCCACCATTTGTTCTTAAAAATTAATTCTCTAAAAATATTTGAAATCAATTTGAAACCCCTTCCCTTATTTATCTTCCTCATTCAATTGAAATTTTATTTTTAATTCTCATCATCGTTCATGTGTGTGTGTGTTCGACGCACAAATATTTTTTCCCTTTATTTTTCATCTCTTATTAATTAATAATCATAAATATAATAAACCATATTAATAATCATCTCAATGGATGAGTAAATATCTCATTGGGGTGAGTCAAAATTTAGGGATGTTAAGTGATTGAGAGTATTTTCTCAATGTATATTATTCAAATTAATATTGTGTATATTGGACTTAACTTGTCATGGATTAATAACTTGTTTTGTTTAACGTGTGGTTTTCATGGATTATTACAACCATAAATATAATACCATCAACAATATATGATTGATATTATAACCCTAATTTTAGTTAAGGCTTGGATTAAACCCTTAACACTTAGGAATTCCAATCAACGTCATCTTGTGAAATGGGTGTTAATTTAATGCAATATAAAGTAAAGCTCAAGGATATCAAAATATTAACTCTCTAATAATGAACTAACCCCAATCTTTATCAAATTTTTAAGTTAAACCCCAACCATTAATCACTTCATTTAATCTCAACAAACAAACCCTCCAAATAAAAATACAATTACTTTAAAACAATCAACTATTAAAAAGTATCATCACTGAGGATTCGACCTGAGTGATGCTATACACATTAGCAGAGAACTGAAACCTTGAATGGTCAATAGAGGACAATAGTTCTCACATAAAATGGTTCCATTCTCAAGAATGGTTCATTAAGTAGTCATTATTTTTTTGGTTATTGTAAAAAAACAAAAAATAAACAAGATTTTTAAAAAAAAAACATAAAAAAACACCAAGAAAAACCCGCCTTCTCATAAAAATAATAAACAAAAAAACAATGAAAAATTTATCTTCCTCATCCTTAAAAATTTTATGTGAATTCACCATAGCCTCCCAAAAAATCCCCGGATCTGTTTGACCATGAAATAGAGTGAAATATTCACCAACTTAGGAGGAACATAAGAGATAATCAAATCATTTAAGAAACAGTCCTTATATAAACAATTGAATTAGATATGGATAATCCTAGAGAACAAATACTTGAAGAAATTTTTGCTCCTTATATGAATTACCAACCCCAATATCCAAACATATAGGTTAAATTCAAACTCAAATTGAGTTTGATTCATCTTATTCCTTATTTCCATGGGTTAGCCAGTGAGGATCCACATCTTCATCTTAAAGAGTTCCAAGTGGTGTACTCTACCATAAAGTATAAAGGGGTTTCTGAGGAATAAATAAAACTCTGAGCATTCCCTTAATCCCTAGATGACACTGCTAAGTCATGGCTTTACTACCTCCCGACTGGTTCTATAACCACATGGAATGACATGAAGTGACTTTTCTTTGAAAAAATATTTCTTGCTTCTCATAATGCTTCTATCCAAAAGGAAATAAGTGGTATTCGATAATTCCCAAATGATTTACTCCATGAATACTGGGAGAGGTTAAAAAAGCTTATGGAATCCTACCCACACCACTAAATCCCTGACCAACTATTGATCCAATAATTCTATGAGGGGTTATTGGATATGGAGATAACCCTCATTGATGTCGCAAGTGGTGGTGCTCTTGTTGATAAAACTCATGTAGCTGCAAGAGATCTCATAAGCAACATGGATGAAAACACATAATAATTACATACTCAAGCACATAATTAAATAAAGTAATCCCAATATAGTCAATTGATATAGAGAAACAATATGACAGAGTGGATGAGTGAACTTAAAAGTCTTGTGCGACAACTAGCGGTGCTTGCCAAAGCCCCAAAACCATCTTCTCCATAATCTCTATTCCCTAGAACTATCAAAAATTGTGGTATTTTCAGCTCCCCATCTCATCCAATGACACATGTATATAACTTCAAGATGATCCCTCTGATTCATCCGGACCAATGGATCTCAAGGAAGCATATGCTCAGAGGAACACCAACCCTCAACAACCAGGTCAGTTCATTAGAAACTTCAACCAACCACACTATAAGCCCTTATCTTATACTTTCAACCAAGGATTGTGGTATGGTAATCCCATTTCTCACCCCCCTCAATTCCCTCCTCAAAACCCAAACCAATTCCAATATGCTCAAGGTGTTGGTAACTTCCAACAACCTTACCCTTTTATTCCTCAAACTCAAAGGATCAATCCTAATCTTTCTCCTCCTGGATTTCATTATCCTAATGATCCTTCCCAATTCCAAAACCAGTAAAATAGATTTCCCAAGAACCAAAATCAAGGTAATCCCAATCCGGGACAAGCCACTTCTTCTAAGAAACCATGGGAAAGTGTAGTGGAATATCTTATCTACTTCACCCATTCCAACCTTAAAAATATTGAAACCAAAATTGGTCAACTTGCATCCCACCTGAGCCAGCAACAACAATCAAATTCTTCCCAACTCCCAGCTCAACCATTACCCAACCCCAAGGGTAATGTAAGTGCAATTTCACTTAGAGAAGGAAAGTAAATTTCTATGAATTATGATGAGTCCTCCAACTCCCATTTAAATGTTTACCTAGAAAAAGAAAATAAAAATAAATTAGAAATGGAACCTAATTCCATTCTCTCACCTACTTCCATTCCACTTGAGAACCCAATTCCTTTTCCTCAATACGTTTCAAATCCATGGAAGTCCTTTGATCTCGATCCTGAAATGCTCAACATGTTTAGACGCGTTGAAGTCAACATTACCCTATTAGATTCCATAAAAAAATACCTAATTATTCCAAGTTTCTTAAGTAATTTTACACCCATAAAAGGCAACTTAGGACCTTTGAAAATGTTTCCACCCCGTAGTCTATTCCCATAAAGTGAAAAGATCTAGGGAATTTTACAATTCCATACCAAATTAGAATTTCCAACTTCAATGATGCACTCATAGACCTAGGATCCTCAATTAATGTATTTACAAAATCCATCTTCTCCAACCTTGGTCTTGGTCCCTTGTATACAATGGGTGTTGTCATTCATTTGGCCAATCAAAACACTGCTAGTTTAGAGGGTATAATAAAGGATGTCCTTGTTCGTGTGAATGATCTTATCTTCCCTACTAATTTCTATGCTCTTGACATAAAAGGTGAGACAAACTATTCTCGATCTCCCTTAATTCTAGGAAGACCATATTTTAATGATATAAAAAACCAAGATTGATGTCCATTCAGGTATTTTATCCATGGAATTTAGTGACCAACTGTTCAAGTTCAACATTTTCCAAGTCATGTGATACCCATATGAGGATCACTCTGGATTCTCAATCCATGATTCTGAGGACACTTCTGAGAGTCAATTAAACCCCATTCCATCATTTTCATCATGTTATAATGAGACATGATATTGTGAAATCTAAACTATGATTAACCAAGTTATAAATGGTGAAGTTGTTGTGGACCTCTCATTCATAGACTCTATCAATCAATAGGATCTTAAAAACTCTCTTGAATCCCACATCAAATCTGATCTCTACTGCTCCACCTGGGTCAATATTAAGGAAAATGAATCAAAACCAACTGAAATCCATTCCTCTATTATTGAGTTGTATAACCAAAAAATGAAATAAGAGACTGATTTGAAACCTCTTCCTGAACACCTAAAATAAGCATTCCTTTTCCATGACCACTCTTATCCTGTCATTATCTACACTTCACTTAATGAAACTGAGGAGTCCAAACTTGTTCAGGTGTTAGAGGAAAACAAAAAGGCCTTAGGTTGGAATCTAAATGAAATACCAAGAATCAACCCTGCCCGTTGAATGCATCACATCCATATTGAGGAATCATCCAAACCAATTAGACAACAAAAAAGAAGACTCAATCCACTCATACTTGAAGTTGTTAGGGAAGAGATCACCAAGCTTCTTCAACATGGTATTATATACTCGATTTATAATAGTTAATGGGTTAGTTCAATTAAAGTTGTACCTAAGAAGGGTGAGATAACTTTTGTAAAAAATGAACATGGATAAGTAGTCACAAATAAAGTGAAGAAAAAATGAAATGTGTGCATCAAATATTGGAAATTGAATGTTGAAACAAGAAAAGATCACTACCCTATTCCATTCCTTGATCAAATTATAGAACGATTAGACGGAAAGTCACATTATTGCTTTCTTGATGGATACACCGGCTACTTCCAAATCCTAATTACACCTCAGGACCAAGAAAGGACTACTTTCACTTGCCCCTTTGGAACATATGCATATAGAAGAATGCCTTTTGGCCTTTTAAATGCTTCTAAAAAATTCCATAGGTGTATGATGAGTATCTTTTTTCAATCCATTGAACACAACATGTAAGTCTTCATGGATGAATTTACCATTTATGGTGAGTCATTTGAATATTACTTCAATTCACTCTCTCTAGTCCTTAAACAGCGTTTCAAGTGTAAAATTGTGTTAAATTTTAGAAAATGTCACTTCATGGTTTCAAATGGGATTTTTCTAGGGCACAAAGTTTCAAAAGAGGGTATTAAAGTTGATCTCACCAAAAATAAAGTGATCCAATCACTTCTTGTACCCACCTCTATTCGAGACACCCGTTCATTTCTCAATAATGATAGTTTCTATAGGAGATTCATCCATAAATTTAGTAGTATTTCCCTCCCACTCAATCAGTTGATCCAAAATGATGTCACTTTACATTTTGATGATGTTTTCAAGGGATCCTTCATTGAAATCAAAACTTCTCTTACATCTTCCCCGATCACTACTAGAAAAACAAGTATTTGCGACGGGCCATTTGCGACGGGATCCCGTCGCAAATAGCCCGTTGCAGAAAACGGCGTCGCTACAATAATTATTTGCGATGAGCCCGTCGCTAAAGACATTATTTGCGATGGGGATCCTTCCCGTCGCAAATATTACTCCATATATTTGTAAAAAACTTTTAAAATAGTAATTGCGACGGGCCCTGTCGCAAATACTATTTTTTAAAAAAAATTAAAAACTATTAATAAATTATTTTAATGAATATAATAATAATACTATTTGCGACGGGCATAGTATCTCGTCGCAAATACTATAAAAAAAATAAAAAAATAAATGATTAATAAATTATTTTAATTAATATATTAATAATCCAATTATAATTCAAAAATAAAATATAATAAAATATTAATAAATGATTTTAATTAATATAATAATATAATTATAATTCACAAATAAAAATAATAAATTATTAATAAATTATTTTAATTAATATAATAATAATAGAATTATAATTCATAAATAAAAAATAATAGAATATTAATAAATTATTTAATTAATATAATAATATTAGAATTATAATTCATAAATAAAAAAATATTAATAAGTTATTTTAATTAATATAAAAATAATAGAATTATTTTACATTCAAATATTAAAATAATTCAAATATTACAAAAAAATATAATTAAATTTTAATATTATAAAATTTTAATATATATATATATAATTTAATATTATAAAATATAAATAATATTATTATTCATATTAATATTGTTATTTCAAAATATAATATTATTAATATTTTATAATGAGACAGAAACTACGAATAGAAAAAAAATTCATATTTTGATTTAACAAACTTTATAACATAAAAACAAACTCTAATCTGAAGGAGGGGGAGGGGAGGGGGGGATCTGCAGATGCTGGTGGAGGAAACTCCATCCCTAAAGCATGAGTGAGTCGACACATGTACTCCATCTGCTCCTGCTGCTGCTGCTTCCACTGACTCATCTGCTCCTCGTACAGCTGCTGCTGGCATCGACGCTCCTCCTCATACTGCTGCTGCTACTGGCACATCTGCTCCTGATCCTGTCAGAGACTCTCTATCAGTGTAGTCTGAGATCGTAACTGATCCTCATACTGTGTAGCAGAAGAAGATGCATGATCTCCTCTCGAGTTGGACGCCGACATCGCAGCACTGCCATAATAATCTCCGGGAGTCAGTCGAGAGCTGATACCAACTACCCAGCCCTTCTCGAAGGCATACTGGGTGGTCTGTATCCATGCCGCCTCATTATGTGTACTGACACCAGTACTCCAGAATAAACTTAATTCATCAATCAATGGTTTCAAATAAACATCAATATTTTTCTTCGGATGTCCTGGAATTAGTAAAGTCAAAACGATATATGACTCCTTCATCAACATCCATGGAGGTAAATTGTACGGAGTTAAAAAAACAGGCCAACATGAATATTGACTACCATAAGATCCGAACGGACAGAAACCATCAGTGGAAAGGCCCAGTCAAACATTTCTAGCTTCTAAAGCAAAGGATGGATGCACTCTATCAAAATGTTTCCGTGAATCACCATCGGCTGGATGATTCAATCTTTTATCGGTTGAAATATTCGCTTTA
Organism: Viscum album; assembly: GCA_963277665.1. Classification (NCBI taxonomy): domain Eukaryota; kingdom Viridiplantae; phylum Streptophyta; class Magnoliopsida; order Santalales; family Viscaceae; genus Viscum; species Viscum album. The sequence goes on from OY728129.1 coordinate 1,706,096,618, forward strand.
TGCCATGACATCATTGTCGTTGTATTCTTAGACATGAATAAACATTGAAGTCTGGATGTAAGCGGAAAATATCTCAACTGTTTTACAGGAATCAAACCAGACTTCCCATGTTGCCCTTCTTTATATTTCAATTGCCCACATGTGGGACAACTATCCAATGACTCATTTTCCCCAGAATATAAAATGCAGTCATTTAAAAATGCATGAATCTTCTGACAAGTAAGTCCCAAATTTTGAACCAGCCTCTTACTCTCAAAGTAATTTGCAGGCAAAACATTTCCTTCGGGTAACAGTGTTTTAAGCAAAGAAAACATCTGGTCAAAACAGGTGTTTGACATTCCGTTATCTGATTTGATAACCATAAATTTTGCAACTGCTTCTAATTTTCTCATCTTGCAGCCAGGATATAATGCATCCTCAGCAGACCTCAACAACTCATAAAATTCAGACGGTGCCAACTCAGGATTTGAATCTATATCAGCCGGAGTTTCTGTATGTTGAACAGATGAACCTGCAACATCATGTACTAAATCATGAAACCGGGATGGATCCAGAATCAAGTTGGTATCACCTACTCTGGAACTACATTCACCGTGTTGATACCAAAAAACATAATCTGGTTGAAAACCAAAATGCAAGAGATGTCCCCCCACTTTGTCAAACGTGTCAAACGTTCTCAATGCACATTTTCTACAAGGTCATTTTATTTTTCCTTCTGAAACAAATTCTGGATTTGATGCCGTAAATGATAAAAAAGTCTCCACAACCTCTATATATACTGGATTTAAACAAGAACCGTTTGGATTTCTACATTGATTTATCCATATGCGGTCATCTAATAATGACTGTTGATGACCTCGTTGTTCCATATTTTTCTATAAAATATAAAATCATTACTGGTTTTGAATAATTTGTTAGAAAAAACACTCAAGCAATGATTGAATATGTTGAGAATAAAGCAAAACCTGTTACAAATATTGGTAATTTTAATATTATAATGATTTTTTATTTTATTAATAATACTAATATAATTTTTTCATAAATATTAATTATATAATAATAACATTATTACATTATTAGTATATTTTATTATTAATATAAAAATAATATAATTTTCTATATTATATACAATTCTCCTTTCATCTGTGTGTTTAACATTCTGTCTCCACATGTAATATTTGCATTCACTTTCACCTCTCCATTGGCGAGTAGGTTGATAATTTTGAAAAAGAATGCAAATATTACATGTGGAGGTAGAAAACACACAGATGAAATGAGAATTGTATATAATATAGAAAATTATATTATTTTAATATTAATAATAAAATATACAAATAATGTAATAATGTTATTATTCCTAATTATTGGTAATTATTCTTAATTATTGGTAATTATTCCAAATTATTGGTAATTATTCTAAATTATTGGTAATTATTCCTAATTATTGGTAATTATTCCTAATTATTGGTAAATATTGGTAATTATTGGTAAATATTGGTAATTATTGGTAATTTTTGGTAAATATTGGTAATTATTACTAATTATTACTAATTATTACTAATTATTGGTAATTATTACTAATTATTGGTAATTATTACTAGTTATTACTAATTATTGGTAATTATTACTAATTATTGGTAATTATTACTAATTATTGGTAATTATTACTAATTATCGGTAATTATTACTAATTATTGGTAATTATTACGAATTATTGGTAATTATTACGAATTATTGGTAATTATTAATAATTATTGGTAATTATTGGTAATTATTACAAATTATTGGTAATTATTGGTAATTATTCCTAATTATTGGTAATTATTGGTAATTATTACTAATTATTGGTAATTATTGGTAATTATTGGTAATTATTGATAATTATTGGTAATTATTGGTAATTATTGGTAATTATTACTAATTATTAGTAATTATTACTAATTATTGGTAATTATTACTAATTATTCTCAATTTTTACTAATTATTGGTAATTATTACTAATTATTGGTAATTATTACTAATTATTGGTAATTATTACTAATTATTGGTAATTATTCCTAATTATTACTAATTATTGGTAATTATTACTAATTATTGGTAATAATTACTAATTATTGGTAATTATTACTAATTATTGGTAATTATTACTAATTATTGGTAATTATTACTAATTATTGGTAATTATTACTAATTATTGGTAATTATTACTAATTATTGGTAATTATTACTAATTATTACTAATTATTGGTAACTATTACTAATTATTGGTAATTATTACTAATTATTGGTAATTATTACTAATTATTGGTAATTATTACTAATTATTGGTAATTATTACTAATTATTCATAATTATTACTAATTATTACTAATTATTACTAATTATTACTAATTATTACTAATTATTACTAATTATTGGTAATTATTACTAATTATTGGTAATTATTACTAATTATTCTTAATTATTACTAATTATTGGTAATTATTACTAATTATTGGTAATTATTACTAATTATTGGTAATTATTACTAATTATTGGTAATTCTTACTAATTATTGGTAAAAATTACTAATTATTGGTAAAAATTACTAATTATTGGTAATTATTACTAATTATTGGTAATTATTACTAATTATTGGTAATTATTACTAATTATTGGTAATTATTACTAATTATTGGTAATTATTACTAATTATTGGTAATTATTACTAATTATTGGTAATTATTACTAATTATTACTAATTATTACTAATTATTACTAATTATTGGTAATTATTACGAATTATTACTAATTATTGGTAATTATTATTAATTGTTACTAATTAGTGGTAATTATTGGTAATTATTTCAAATTATTACTAATTATTGGTAATTATTACTAATTATTACCAATTATTACTAATTATTGGTAATTATTGGTAATTATTGGTAATTATTACTAATTATGGATAATTATTGGTAATTATTTGTAATTATGGATAATTATTGGTAATTAATACTAATTATTGGTAATTATTCGTAATTATTACTAATTATTGGTAATTATTACTAATTATTTCTAATTATTGGTAATTATTATTAATTATTACTAATTGTTGGTAATTATTGATAATTATTACTAATTATTCCTAATTATTGGTAATTATTACTCATTATTAGTATTTAGTACTAAATATTGGTAATTATTACTAATTATTGGAAATTATTACTAATTATTGGTAATTATTACTAATTATTGCTAATTATTAGTAATTATTACTAATTATTACTAATTATTGGTAATTATTGGTAATTATTACTAATTATTCCTAATTATTGGTATTTATTACTAATTATTAGTATTTATTCTTAATTATTGGTAATTATTACAAATTATTCCTAATTACCATTAACTATGAACAATGAATACTAATAATTTAAATTTATTAAGTAACAAAACAATCTAAACATAATTAAATTAAAACTAATTAAGAATAATTGAAACTAATAAAAAATTTAAAATAAATATTAAATTAAATTGAACATAAATACCTTTAAAATTGATCTGAGGTTGATCTCTGATCGTTGTTGAAAACTTCAATATCAACTCAGGAAAAAAAAATTAAACTTAAGAAACGCTGATCTCTAAAAATAGAGTTTTGAGAGAAGTAGAAGATGGAGTTTGAGAATGAATGAAAAAAATGGATGGGGGGGTATTTATAGGTTAGATTATTTGCGACGGTACCCGTCACAAATACCTTAGCCCACATTTATTACGGTCAACAGTTAAATAGTTATTTGCGACGGGCGGTAACCGCCCGTCGCAAATAACTTTCCCGCGATTTGGCGTGAAAAGCGCGCCAATCTTTTTGCGACGGGGAAAGCTAACCCGTCGGAAATCACTACTTATTTGCGACGGGGGAATTCCCCCGTCGCAAATAAGTTTCTAACGGGACTATTTGCGACGGGATTTATCCCTGTCGCAAATAACCCGTCGCAAATACTCATTTTTCCCGTAGTGAATAATCCAATCCCCAGATTGGTCCTTACCCTTTGAGTTGATGTGTGATGCTTCTAATAGAGCCATTGGGGATGTTCTTGGTCAAAGAAGAGAAAATATTCCTCATGTCATCTATTATTGCTCAAAAAATTAGGTTGAAACTCAATCCCACTACACTGTCACTGAAAAGGACCTTTCAGCAGTGGTTTTTTCCTTGGATGAATTCTGGCCCTATCTCTTAGGTTCCAAAATAATAAGCTTCATAGACCATTCTGCTATAAAGTTCTTACTCCATAAAAGTGATTCCAAACCAAGTCTAATAATATGGATCCTAATGCTCTAAGATTTTGACCTTGAAATCAAAGATAGACAAGAAAAATAAAATCCTGTGGGAGATCACTTGAGTAGAATTTCTAATTCTTCTCATTTAGAAATCATTGATCTTGAATTTTCCACTAATCACCTTTAATCTCTCACTCCAAAGTCACCATGGTATGACCCAATTGTAAATTACTTGGTTTCTGGCGTTTTTCCTGAAAAGTTTTTAAAAGAACAAAAAATAAAGCTTAAAAGTGATTCAAAATACTATTTTTTTGGAGAAAATAAACTTTGGAAAACAAGGAATGACATGGTAATTAAGAGATGTGTTGATGACGATGAACATTCATTTGCATTATAATTCTATCACTCACTTCCCATAGGTGGACACTTTGTACCACAAAGTACCTCTAAAAAGGTCTTAGACTTTGGATTATTATAGCCTTCACTCTTCAAGGACTCACATTAGTTCGGTAAATCATGTCCCACTTGCCAAAAGTTTGGCACAATTTCCAAAAGAAATGAAATTTCCCAAAATCCCTTAATCTAATATGAGATATTTGATGTTTGGGGCATCAATTTCATGGGACCTTTCCCTCTTTCCAATAGATTTACATACATTATTCTTGCAGTTGATTATGTTTCTAGGTGGGTTGAGGTCAAATCCACTAGAAAAAATGATTCACATACTGTTAGTGACTTCCTAAAGACCCAAATCTTCCATAGATTTGGAACTCCCCGCACCTTGATCAGTGACTTAGGAACACATTTTTGTAATATAACCATGGAATATCTTTTGAAAAAGAATGGTGTTGTACATAAAACTTCATCTTCATATCACCCCAAACAAATCGCATGGCTGAACTTGCTAACAGAAAAGTGAAAAGAGTGCTTGAGAGAATTGTAAAACCCACCATAAAAGATTGGCCTGAAAGACTTGGTGAAACACTTTAGGGTTATCAAACTTCCTATAAAACACCCATTGGGATGTCTCCTTTTAGGATAGTTTTTGGTAAAGCATGTCATTTACCAGTTGATATCCAATATAAGTCATTTTGAGCTATGAAAACTTGTAAATTTGATTGTGAAAAATCTGGTGAAGAAAGATTATTGCAATTGACTGAAATAGAGGAGCTTTGACTTGATTCCTATGATAATTCCAATCTGTACAAAGAAAAGGCTATGGTAACCCATGAAAAACACATTGTGAGAAAGGTATTCCATGAAGGTGAAAAGGTATTGTTCTTCAACTCTCGATTTCAGCTTCACCCAGGTAAGATTAATTCTTGTTGGGAAGGTCCTTTTATTGTTTCTCATGTTTACCCATATGGTGCAGTGAAAGTTCAAGACCCATATTCCAAAAGTAAATTCACGGTTAACAGACATAGGTTAAAGCATCACTATGAGGGGACACACATCCCAAGAACCACTTTGACTTCCATCAAACCACCACTAGATGAAGACATAGACCCATCGAAACCAAACTAGGGGGAACCTCTTTCCCTTTAACCCTCTCTCTCTCTATCTCTTCCTCTCTCTCCCTATTTCTTCTTCTCCCTCTCTCTTTCATTTTTTTACCACTTACTTCATCAAACCCTTTCTTTTTCTCTTTCTGTTATGTTTCTGCGTGTATTTTAAAAACACTAAACAAACTATAAAAATAATAAAAAAAATGTAAAAAAAATAATAATGAAAAGAGTCATACTTACTCACCATCCAATTTTGAAAATTTGTCCAACCATTTTTTAGAGTCAAAAGACATGTTTTCATCTCAAAAATTTTGTATTTTAATCATTAATTTTGATAAAGAATCTTATTTCAAAACCAAAAACTTTTGAATAATCAGTTTTAGATTTGGAAAATGATTCTTTCACAATCGTGAGGAACAAAATTAGCTTTGATTCAACGAAAACCTATGGCTATCTTTTCAAAATGTGTGTTTTCAGCCTCGATTGTGAGTCTCGAGTTTTTGGACCTTCGAGTTAAATTTCCTACTTTTGCGTGCATTAATATGATAGAGGCATTTTCTGAACCTCGTGATAATCACAATATCCAAATAGTATCCCATTACCCTTACATTAATCATACTTTTGAAATCCCCTATGAGCCTATAAAAACCTTTTATTTGATATCCACATTACAATCCCAATACCTTATCCCACCTAACATCTATATGGATTTACATTACATTATTTATTGAAATTTAAGTGTGGGGTGAATGGATTTCATTTTTGGATGTCCTTTTATTGATTTTTAACGTTTTATCATATGCTTGAGGGCAAGCATACATTTTATTGTGGGGTAGAGGTTGTCATTTAGTGAGTTTTGGGGAATGGAATTTCATTTATGTAATGTTTTAAATATTATTGACAAGTATTCAAAAAAAAAAAATTAAAAAAAAGGAAAAAATGGGTAGTGTCTTGGGCAGGTAAAAAATCACTCTTCCTAAACCTTTTATCTTGTTATAACTATTACAATCAGTGTCATGAAGAGATCAATCATGGGTTGGGAGATGAGTGTGAGATTTATTTCAAGTTCAAATTTTGAAAAAAAATGAAAAGAAACGAAAAAAAGAACACTTGCATTATATATTCTTATGTCATTGGGAGAAGTTTTTTGTTTTATAAATATTTCATATTCTCACCCCCTTCAAATTTTATTTCTCCCGTGTGTCTTTATTCACACAATCATTACCTTGTAAATATAGATTTCCATTTTTTTTCATGTTTCATTTAGAAAAAAGTGCATTGTTTTACCCATGATGATGTTTTACCCATCTTCTCCTCTCTCTTGGACATTATATTCCTACCTCTCCATAGCCACAAAAAACCCCTTAAAAAGAACTCTTGATTCTTGTACACTTTATTATAGGGAATGAAATCTGAGAGCTCTTTCAAACTCTAAGATTTTCACTTTTGGTTGGTGAATGAGTAAACCTCCAGAAATAATTTTTTATCATCTTGAGAGGAGTAAGTTTTGAGTGCCTACATTTTCCATTTATAAATTTGAGCATTAAAAATGAATTGTTATTGGAATATTATTTTTGTATCAATTTGTGGTGGAATTCAATATGGATGAGTGAAATGGTCTAAACCTCCCCTGATTGGGGAATTTGTTTTTAATATTTGTTGGCGAGTGAGAGTGATTTAGTTTTGTTTTTTGTTTCACATTAGGACATGGACAAGACTAATTGTGAGGAAGTTTATGTTATTCATTTATTCATAACTTTTTATATACCCTCTTTAGTAAATTTCATGTAAAAGTGCATAATTGGTGTGAGATACTCATGTTTTAATACTAAATATAATTTTTGAGAATTATTTGAAGTAGTCCAATTGATTATGTTTACTATTTTAATTATAGCTCTTAACCTGATTATCCAAATTGAATAGTTCCTAGTTTTTAGGATTCCTTATTCAATTAAAAACATATCCTTAGAAGGAATCATTTTCTAACTCTTCAATTTGAAGGGTTATATGGACTACACAAGAAGGGCCAAAGAATTTGTGATGAAACTAGACTAGATATAAAGATTGAATTTCTGGGATCAATCATGAAGTCAAAAAATTTTATTATCCTCAAAAGCTCATGGGAAAATTCAAGGATTCATGGATAAAAATTTTAGGGCCCAACTCCAATAACAAGGGGCCCAAATGATTCTATGAAGTCCAGTCCACCGTTCTATCCGTGGAATGAAATCAGAACACAAAAATTGAATTTTATATTAATCTAAACATCCATTAGAGATGAAAATTTTCAGTGTGAAATAGAAAATATAGTTGTCTGACATTTTATAATAAAGTGTTCAAATTTGAGGGAATATTTCTATTCAAAAACCCATTCAAATTTCAGCCATCCAAAAAGCATGGATAGAAATGGACAGTTTATCATTGTTTATTAAAATCTCAATAACTTTGGCTCCATAAGTCCAAATGACACCACATTTTTAGATTTTATAGTACACGTCCATATATTCAAATTTTAAGAAGAGTCTATCTCAATATTCAGCTGTCTGAATTATCAAATTGGTGATTTAAAAGGAGGGGTAGTTTTGGAATGAAAACAGTTCACTTCCTTAGGCTATAAATAGTTTCCCCTCCTATCCTTGACAATGATTGGAATTTAAAAAGAGAAAAGAATACATTAGCATGAAAAAAGACTTGGAAAAGGATTGGGAGTATCTTCTATATTCAATTTTTCACTTAAGAGACCCTTCATCCTCTCTTTGTTTTCATTTACTTTTGTGTTCCTTTCATTTATAATTGTGTATGTTGTTTTCAACTTCATTTGAACTTTAATGAAAGTTTCTTCTTCATATTATCTTTTAATCATCCACCCTATGTTCTTAAAAATTAATTCTCTTAAAATATTTGAAATCAAGTTGAAACCCATTCCCTTCTTTAGATTCCTCATTCAATAGAAATTCTATTTTTAATTCTCATCACTATTCATGTGTGTGTGTTTGACACACAAATCTTTTCTTATCCCTTTCTTTTTATTCTCTTATTAATTCATAATCATAAATATAATAAATCGTATTAATAATAATATCAATAGCTAATTAAATATTTCATTGGGGTGAGTCAAAATTTGGGAATGTTAAGTGATTGAGAGTATTTTCTCAATGAATTTTTTTCATACTAACATTATGTATGTTGGACTTAACATGTCATGGATTAATGAATTGTTTTGTTTAATTTGTTTTTTACATGGATTATTGGAACCATAAATACACTACTATCAATAAGCTCTGATTGAGATTAGAACCCTAAGTTTAGTTAAGTCTTGGGTTAAAGCCTTAACACTTAGGAATTCCAATCAACATCATCTTATGAAATGAGTGTTAATTTAATGAAATATAAAGAAAATCTCAAGGATATCAAAAACTTAACTACCTAATCACGAAATCACCCAAATATTTATCAAATTGTTAAATCAAACACCAACCATTAATCACTTAATTTAAGCTCTACAAACACCCCCAATCAAAATATAGTCACCTAAAAACAATCTACTATTAAAAAGTAGCATCACCGAGGATTCGACCTGAGTACTGCTATACACATTAGTAGAGCACTAGAATCTTGAACGACTGATAAGAGAAAATTGGCCTTGCTTCAAAATCTTAGAGAAAAAAAACATGTTACCAGAACTATACCGTAATAATTTACACAAAAAAAATTTCATACTCTAGAAGAACTTTATGGAATATGTAGTTCGGAAGGTCACAAGGCTGAGGTATGTAAGACTAAGTTGGACAAAGAAGTTACCTATGCTGTTAAAGGGAAAATATTTCAAAATAAAACCTAGTGTAAAGTCATGTAAAGATTTTGAGGATTGATATTGTTAGGAAATAGTTACTAGTTATTTATCCAAAACTATTGAAATAGATTAAAAAATTAGAGAAAGATGAAAAAATTGACAAGGCTAAGGGAAAGAAATTTGTTTCATAAAGTGACTTGAAATTTTACAAGAAGTTTTCCTCAACTATAAGCTTGAAGATCCATATGATTGAGGTGGAAAAAGGTATTTCACAAAAAGAATAAATTAAAGGGAAGAAATAAGACAATCAAATATATGAGGCTCAAAACAAGAATAAGTGTACAAAGAAATATTTCGATGCTGATATTGGAAGAAAAGAATGGACTAGATTGAGAGGAATCTCTCAGTTTTAATGTTATTTCTAAAAAACCACTTGGTCCCTCCTTATTTATAATTTCCCCCAATCTGGAACTCTCTCACGTGTCCGAAAAGGGTTGGTTATGAGACCTAAAGCTTGCCTCCCCATATTCCAGAGGCTATCGACTAGTAGTTGGGGTGTGAAATGTATAGTGGGGAGACTATACCCACTAGTATGAAGTGTCACAATAGTAGAAAAAATCATAATAGAACATAAATAATCTACCTAAATACATAGAGGAATAGAATAATAAAATCCAACTAAATAATCCAATAAATAAATAATGAATAATGTAATGACATGCTGGAATGTAACTATATGTTATGATATAACAATACAAGAAAAAGACTCATAGAATCAAATAAAATACTCAAAGTACTAGGTCCCAAACCCCATGTTAGCTCCATCTCCAAACTCCATCCCAACAACAAACAAGAAATTAACAACAAGGTCCTTTTCCCTTGTCCAAACCTGCATCCATGAAATCTACTTAGGTTCCAAATGGTGGACAAAAATAGGTGTGAGTATAACTCCGTAGGTCAACACCATCGTGTCTAAAAAAACTAGTCTGATAATAAGTGTATGCAATAAAACAATAAACATGTGTATTAATTAATTCAAAAATTAATAAAATACAATAACAACCTGCTTTGGCTCTATGCAAGAATATATCTGAGGATGTATTATGACTATTCCAACCATAACTATATAACCAAGGTAAAATAATATTCTTCATGGACATGCTATAATATCTCTGAGCATTTCTTATGACCATAAAAAATATAACCATATAACCAAGGTAAAATAACCTGCTTCAGCACCATGCTAGAATATATCTAAGCTTTTCTTACAACTATGTCAACCAAAACTATATAAACATGGTATAGTCACAAAAATTTGGTCCAAATCCCTATTATAATTACAAAATCTGAGATAAATCCCTATAAACAATACAACATCTGGGACAAATCCCTATAATAATTACAATATGGGATTTGGAATAGCCTACTCTCTATAAGAATTACAACATGGGACTATGCCAAGCCCACTCAATATCAGCATTATAAAATATAAGTGTGAAATTTATAGGGATAAGTCTGATATGTAAGCATTAAATAATAAAATACATTCCCTATCATACAACATGTATATCACAATATCACATCACAATTATCAATGGCTAATTATGAGAATTACCATTCTTCTTTCATATGACACTTGAAATTTAATTCACAATTGATTAAAAATTATATCAATAAGAAATAATACACAATTTAGGGATTCTATAATAAGAAATCACCCTAGGTCACATGCCTTGCTAAACATACATTAAGCCAATATCCAATTCAAATATATCCATGGTTCGCTCACTGAACGGGTATCCATAAGATAGGTCATAAGCCAATTGAAAACAAAGGAATTCAAGGAAGAGTATCATTCATTATTTATTCAATTTGGGTGCACATTTTTCTGGTACAATCACAATATTTCATAAAATAGGCAATTATCAAACAATAGGGTTAATATTTAGACCCCCTAACTTTAACTGGAGATCCAAAAACACTTCCAATGGACAATTCCCATGAGGAAGAAGGTGCAGATGATTACAAAGGGGTTCCTAGATAAAAAATGATCATGATAAAAACCAACAACATAACAGGGAAAAGTATTTCACCGAAATGGTTGGAGAAGAAGGAAGAGAAGGAAGAAACCTTACCTAAAGGAATTACCCAGGATTTCTCACAAAAAAAAGATATACGTAAGGGAAATTGGCTCCCCAAATCACCTGGAGATAACCCTAGGGTTGACAGGAGAGAATCTATAATGAATTATAATGAAAATAAGCTACACAACATGTTTAAAACAGTAGTTCGAGAATTTACATGGCGTTTAATGTGGTTACACATTGTGTAAATGTTTTTAATAGAATTATATTAAAAACATGTCCCCTCAGATTTATTTTATTAAAAACAATGAAAAATTACATGATGTGAAATCCACATACACAACATGTAAATATTTTGTAGTTGATTTTTATACCCATTTTCCTTTTTATAAAACTGAACCTCTTTTAAATATTCTCAACTCACCAAGAACCAATGAAACACCTAACTCATTTTTCCCAGAATCTATTAATTCAAACAAGAATACATGAAAATTTTTAGGTCATTTTATCTAGTAAAGGCTCTCTATACCTAAACAAGACTCGACCACCAAGGCTAAAAAAACATAGAGAGAGACATACTTAGAAAAATATGGGATCTTACAGCCTCACAGCCTTATAATATCTCATCCCAGAGATGCTCTAAGAGCCACTATGAGGTCATAAAGAAAAATTCCAGCCACTGTGTTTTCATATCAGAATCACTATCCCATGTCTCTTCTTTAACTCTACCATGCTGCCACTACACCCAAACCAATGGTATAGCCTGATCTCGAAGATATTTCTCACTATGATCTACAACCCTTATCATATGATTCTTAAAGGACACATCAACACAAATCTTGAAATATGATACGTCTATCACATGGTAAGAGTCTGAATAATATCTTTATAGTAGTGAAATATGGAACATGTTGTGTGTGGAACTATAGCATTGTAGAAGGTATAATCATTACACCACAGGACCGACCCTTTCCACTATTTCAAATGCCCTGATAAACCTAAGTGATAGATTTCCCTTTTTCCTAATACATAATTTCCCCAACTTAGGAAACACCTGAAATAAAACACGATGACTAACCTCTAATTCCATAGGTCACCTCCAATGGTTATCATATGATTTATGCCTAATATGTGTGAGCACCGACCACTATCTGATTAACTGAACCAGCTCATTTTCTCCAACACGATACGAGGCCCATCAAGTGCTAACTCACCTACCTCTATCCAACAACGAGGTGAACAGGATGAACTTACATAAAATTTTTCAAAAGTTTCCATTTGGATCAATTCTTGGAAGCTATTATTATAAGAAAACTCCAAGAGTGCTATATGTTGCTCCCATGAACCACCAAAATCCAAAAAATAGGCTCATAACATATCCTCCAAAACTTAAATAGTCTACTCAGATTGAAAATCATTATATGGATAATAGTATGTGCTTAAAAGAACTCATGATCCCAGGGATTTTTAAAGACCCTACCAGAAAAAAGATGTGAAACGAGGATCTATTTCTGAAATGATAATCCTTTGAACACTGTGTAACCAAACCACATAGATCATGTAAAGATTTACCAGATCATCAACTTTAAAGGTTTACACAATATGTAAGAAGTGGGATACCTTTGTCATTCAATCCAAAAAAAAACATACAAAATCATTCTCACATATTATCCTGGGTAATATTATCACAAAATCCATCTTGACATCACCCCATTTCCATTCAAAAATGGGTAAATACTATAAAAGTCTAGCTGACCTCTGATTCTTGGCTTTCAACTGCTGACAAGTGAAGCATCTATCCATGAAGCTTTCCACCTCCTTCATCATGCCTAAACACCAATACTATCTATAGAGATCACAATACATATTTGTTAAATCAGGATTCACCTCTCATATAGAAGCATGAAAATCCCTCATCAGCTCTTTGTGAAAGCCCGTATGAACCCATAATCAACCATGGAAAAGTATAGAATTTCCATTTATGAGAGTTTATCCTGATGGAATATCCCCTCTATATATTTTTTCTCTTAGAATTGATCCCTATATATTAGACAACAACTAAATCTTAATCCGGTCCAAAATCATTGGTATAATTGATGTCGAAGTCATATCTACTTTCCCCTGAGATTCCAGAACATCCAGATACATTTCTAAAAAGAGGAAAATTATCTACCACTCATCACAAGACTCCCATACTGACTCTATATTTGTATTTCGGCTCAAAGTTTCTACAATGAAGTTTACATTACCTAGTTTATAAGCCAATTCAAATTCAAAAGACAGTAGATACTTGACCCACCTCCTCTTATGAAGGTTCAGGTCTCAATGAGAAAAGATATACTTGAGAATTTAGTGATCTATGTATACCACAACCTTATCACCCATGATATAGTTTGTCCAATATATTAGGGAATGTACCACTGCTACTTACTCCAGATCATGATTAGGGTAATTACTTTCATGTGGTCTCAGCTACCGAGATCCATAAGAAACCACACTATTAACCTTCATCAGAACTGACCTGAGTCCAACTCTGGATGCATCACAATACATGGTATATGATTTACCTAGAACATGTAAAGTGAGGATAGGTGCTGAGGTCTTCCTAACTTTCAGCTCCTGAAAATCTCATTCACGTGATTCAGACTAAACAAACTTCACCCCTTTCTTGGTTAGCCCAAAAATTAGTGTTTCCAAATGGGAGTAATCTAGATAAAGTACTAGTAATAAACTACCAATCCTAGAAATATTTGAATTTCAAAGATGTTCTTTGTATGTTCCTAAGATATCACTAATGGAACTTTATACTGAAATTACATGGCCCAAAAAGTGCACTCCATTAATCTAGAAATTGTATGTGTTTAGCTTGGTGTAAAGTCAACGCTCTCTCAATGTACTTGGGGTGATGTAAATATGTTTGGAAGGATATTCTGCTGACTAGGAGTACACTAAGATATAATCTACTAAAACTACCACAAACTAATCCATAAAAGGATGAAATATTCTATTAATTAAGTCCTTGAATACCATAGGCGCATTAGTTAACTCATATAGAATCACTATGAATTCATACAATCCATAAATGCTCCTAAAAGAAGTCCAAGGTATGACTAATGATCTCACCATTAACTGATGATATCCTTATCTCAATTGAATCTTGTAGAAGATATTATCACCCCTCAACTGATCGAAAATATCTTTAATGCGTGGAAGAGGATATCAGTTCTTGACTATCATCTAGTTCAACCTCTGATAATCCGCACATAATCACAAAGATCCATCATCCTTTTGGTGAAGAGAATTAGAGAACCCCAATGAGATGTACTCAGTTGTATGAAGCGTTTAGATTCAAAATTTTTAAACTGAAATTTCAACCCCTGAAGCTCTACTAGTGTCATTATGTAAGGTGGTATAGAAACTGGCTCTACTCTTGGTACCAAATCAATCATGAACTCAAAGTCTCGCTCGAGTAGTAAGCCATAGAACTCATCAGGGAAGAAATCTTGGAAATAGTATACCAATGGAAGAAAAGAATCCCGATGCATTACACCATCATCTATAGAAAGAACATTTATCTGGGTCGTGAGACAATCCAATCTGAACTGAATTGGCCCTATACGACCAGCCTGAAGGTCTCACTCTCCCTGGTGAGAATATATTCTTCCTTCTGGTGTTAGGAAAGTAAATCTGTTCCTATAATAGTCAATATGATCTTGGTATAAAACTAACCAATCCATAACAAGAATCATTTCAAAGCCTATCATTTCTAGCATGAATGGTTCCCAAACAAAATGGTTACCTACAATCTCTAGAGAACACACCTTTCAACGTTTGATATTTTTAGACCGCACTCCCAATGATGTGTCAATGGTTAAAACCCTATCTAATATTTCCAAATCAAATTCAAAACCATTTTCAAAAATAGAAAATAGAAAATAATGATATTCTATTATATAAAATAACACAAGCTAAGGTAGATGATACAAGAATTGTACCTCTGATGGTAGACGGTCATGTATCCACATTAGCTGGAGTAGTCTACATAATGTGAAACTGACTTATCCCTCTGTCCTAGGATCTATTCTGACTACCTTGAGCTATATCCCTTGCTTGGTAATATTTCTCATGCACTGTGGTACCACCTCCCCTTAATCGGCATGAACGACCTGTGAAACTCCAGCTACTAGCCTGCTGAGGGGTAGCTAAGCCCCTTACCGACTCTGATTCCTATCCTAATTCTATTCCACTATTCTGCTATAGAAAGTTCACACAGAACCTATGAACATGACCCAGTCTTCCACAGATATGGCACTCGACTGTGGGGTAAGGACACTATGGGTTATTATCACCAAAATTCCCACACTGATGTCACTGAAAAAAACATGATCTTGAGATGGTTGTCCACTGCCCTAACTACACTGCCCAATACTACTTTAGTATAAATTGTCCTAATAATGCTTATGGACACTCGATGAAGAACTCATAAATCGCCCTGATGAAATAGCTTGTCCAAGGATCAGAGCCTCTCTTAGATTCTCCTATGTGATGAGTGTTTGATTCATCATTTATTCAAGGATTCTTAAACCTAAAACTTTTAACTATGAATTGATTTCATAATAAATAACATCCTAGAAATGTCTTTCCCTGGAGATCTCATTAGCTACCAAATATGGAACAAAGTGTTGTAGTTCGGTAAAACTTTCCAACATATTCCAACACTAAAAAACCCCACCGCGTTAGATAAATAAACTCAAGAGTTTTTTCATCCCTCAAGGTCTCAGGATTGAAATATGTTAGGAACTTTGTCTCAATGTCCTTCCAAGATAGCCCATCCTACAACCTAGATTCCTCATGAATATCCCGCCAACTCTTGTAAGGTCCATGAAGAATATGTGCATCAAGCATCACCCTTCTATCTATGGGCGTATTAATATGCTAGAAGATCATTTGGACTGACTCAATCCATAACTCGACTTCCTAGGGCCCCACTTCCCCAGTAAACATAGGTGGATGATACAGATGAAAATCTATTATCAACTCAGATATAAAAGGAATGGTATGAATAGTCTCCCTTTCCATTGATCCCATGACCCTCAAGAAGTTGTTGCGAAGCTGAACATCCATCTTCTCCCTTGGAACTATAGGAAGTTCTAGTCCAATTGTGTTAAGAGCATGCTGATTTCCACTCTCCTGATGCTCGAATGAAAGACGATGAGAGGGAATGTTCTCTACAAGACAAACAAACACCTTAGAACACCAGATAGAAATAAGGTTAACCCTAATAGGTGATTGAAATAGAGAACCACTAACTATTGCTCTCTCTAGACATTGATTAAAAGTGTTTTACAATGACATGAAAAATCAATTAATTTATCCAATGAAATAGATATATCATATTACAGTTCAATAGGAAAGTATACATCACATGAAAAAATTGAACAGTTCATGTTAATATATCCCCATATTCCTATTTTGATGCATGTATTCTTATCTCGTGCTATATCAGTCCACAAGTAAAAATCTTTAGAAATAGTAAGATCATAAAACAATAACCTCAAACAACATGTGAATCACCTAATGTGACATAACACCAGTTGTAAAAATAATATAGCACAACAAAAATCCCATCCATAGGCACTAGGATTTCCCTCATACATTGGTTAGCTACTCCTATGAACAAGCTCATTACCATGTCCTAACACATCCTAGTATCCTTTATACCTTTCCCAAATGGTAAATAAAAATACAATAAAACCTTCTCCTTTTATGCCACTTTGTAACATCCCCCAATCTGGCACTCTCCCACATGGTTGAAAATGGTTGTTTATGAGACCTCAAGAATGACTCCCCACACGCAAGAGGCTCCCAACTAGTATCAGGGGTGTGAAATGTATAGTGGGGAGACTATAACACCTAGTATGAAGAATCATAACAGTAGAAAAAACATAATATAATATAAATAATAAAATTAAAGACACAGCGGAAGAAAAAAATAAAATATAACCAAATATTATAATAAATAAATAAGGAAAAATGTAATGACATGATGGAATGTAACTTTATGTCATTCTAGAGTAATAAAAGAAAAATAATAGAAATATTAAATAAAATACTCAAAGTCTTGAGTCCCAAACCCTACATCGGTCCCATATCCAAAATCCAGCCCAACAACAAAAAAGAAATCAATAACAAGGTCATTTTCCCTTTTCCAAACTTGCATCCACGAAATATGCTCGGTTTCCAAATAGTGGCCTGAATAGAGTGTGAGTATAACTCATTAGGTCGACACACCATGTATAAAATAAACTATTCTGATAAGAATGTGTATGCAATAAATCGATAAACACGTGTATTAATTAATTCAACAATTAATAAAATACAACAACAACTTTCTTTGGATATGTATGGTAATATATTTGAGTATGTCTTATGACCATGCCAACCACAACCATATAACCAAGGTAAAACAAACTTCTTCAGTTCCATGCCAGAATATCTCTAAGCATTTCTTAAGACCATGCCAACCAAAACCATATAATCAAGGTAAAATATCCTACTTTGACACCATGATGGAATATATATGAGAATATCTTATGACCATGCCAACCAAAACAATATAACCAAGTTATAGTCAAAAAAATATGAGTAAAATCTCTTTAAGCATTACAACATCTAGGAAAAATCCCTATAAACATTACAACATTCGAGACAAATCCCTATAAGCATTACAACATGGGACAAGTCATATCCTTCTCTCTAAAATCATTGAATCATTGTACTTGGCCGAGCATGTTCAATAATATAATTACAATGTATAAGTGTGAAAGTTTCAGGGTCGATCCTAATATATAATCATTAAATCATAATACCCATTCCCTATCATAAAACATAGATATCACAATATGACATCACATACCTCAATGGTTAATTATGAGAATTATCATTCTTCTTTTATATGACACATTAATTTAATTAAAAATTTATTAAAAATTATATCAATAAGAAATAAGAAACAATTTAGGGATTCTATAACATGAAATAACCCTAGGTCACATGTCATGATAAACATACTTTAAGCCATTATCCATTTCAAATATATTCATGGTTTTCTCAGCCAACAGGTAGCCATAATCCAGTTCTGAATCCAATTAAAAAAATGAATTCATGGAATAATCCCATTTATTATTTATTTAATTTGGGTGAATATTTCATTAGAATAATCACAATATTGTATAAAATGGGAAATTATCATACCATAGCGTTAATATTTAGACCCCCTACCTTTAATCGACGATCTAAAAATGATTCCAATGGCCAAATCGCATGAGGAAGAAGGTTCAGATGATTGAAAAAAGGTTCCTAGGTCAAAACCGATCAAGATCAAGACCAACAACACAATTGGGAAAAGGATTTCACCACAATAGTTGGAGAGGAAGGAAGAGAAGTAGAAAACCTAACCAAAAGGACTTACTGGGGATTTCTCACATAGACATGATATCTAGAAGGGAAATTGGCACCCCAAAATTGCCTATAAAGATCGCTAGGGTCAATATAAGAGGATATTCAGTGGATTACAATGAAAATAAGTTGTACAACATGCTTAAAATATCATGTTGGTCATTTACATGACATGTAATATGGTTACATGTTGTTTAAATGTTTTTAATGGAATTCAATGAAAAAAATGTTGCCTCAAATTTATTTTATTAAAACTCATAAAAAATTACCTGACATGTAATTCCATTAAACGACATGTAAATGTTCTCTATTTGATTTTCATCCCATTTTCCTTTTCAACAAACTGAACCAATTTTAAAGCTTCTCAACTCACCAAGAACTCAAGAAACACTTAACCCATTTATTCTCAAACTCCATTAATTGAAAAAAGTATACATCCCTGAACATTAGGTCATTTTTTTTCCAATAAAGGCTCCCCATATTCGAAAAAGACACAACCACTAAGGATAAAATGGAAAAACTTAGAGAGAGACATACCTGAAAAAATATGGGATCTTACAACCTCCCCACCTTATAATAGCTCATCCCTGAGCTGCTCCATGCATCACTATGAGGTCTCAACGAACAAGTTTGGAAATTGTGTTTTCATATCTGACTACCTCTCCTAGGTCTCTTCTTGAACTCTCCCTTGATGCTACTACACCCAAAAAAATGGTATAGTTCAACCCTAAAGACATTTCTCACGATGATCCAAAACCCATATCAGATGTACCTTAAAGGACCCATCATCCAAAACCTCGATGTATGATACCTTTATCGCATGGGAAGTGTCTGGATAATATCATCGTAGTTGTGACACATGGAACACATTGTTAATGGAATTATAATGCTATGGAAGGGATAATCAGTACACCATAAGACCGACCCTTTCCACTATTTCAAATGGAATGATAAACCTGGACACCAACTTTCCCTATTTCCTCATACGACATTTCCCTGACCTAGGAGACACCCAAAGGAAAACATGATGACCAACCTAAAATTATAGAGGTCATCTATAATGGTCATCATATGATTTCTACCTACTATTCATGGTCACCAACCATTTTCTGATCAACTAAACCTACTTAGATGTCTCCAACAAAATACTAGGCCCAACAAGTGCTTACTCACCTGCCTTCATCCAAAAAAGTGGTGAAAAAAATTAAATTCCATAAAAGGACCCAAAAGTTTCTATTTGTATCGATTCCTATAATATATTATTATAAGAAAATTCTATGAGTTCTATATGTTTCTCCCATGAAACACCAAAATCCAAAACATAGGCTCGTAACATATACTCAAGAACCTAAATAGTCCACTCAGATTGAACTTCAGTTTGTGGGTGATAGTTTGCGCTTAAAATAACTTGTGATCCTAGGTATTTTATTAGAATCTTCTTGAAACACAATGTGAAATGAGGATCTCTATCTAAAACAATACTCCTTGGAACATCATGCAACTGAACCACCACACACACATAAATATTTCCCAGATCATTAACTTTAAATGTTTTCCTAATAGTTAAGAAGTAGGATAACTTAGTTATTCAATACAAAAAAAACTCATACAACACTATTCTTAGGGGTCGTCCTGGGTAATCTTGTCAAAAAATAAATCATGACATTATCCCATTTCCATTTCAGAATGGGTAAAGACTGCAAAATCCCATCTAGACTCTAATGATTTACTTTTACCTATTGATAAGTGAAGCATACAAACATGAATCTTCCCACACCCTTCTTTATTCCTGACCACCGGTACTATCTACAGATATCATGATATATATTTTTTAAACTAGGATGCACCACCCATTTAGAAGCATGAAACTCCCTTATCATCTCCTTGAGTTATCCCATAAGAACCCATACTCATCCATACAAATGAAGTGAATTTACATTACCATGAGACCATCATAATGGAGTCTCCACACAATATAATTTTCTTTCAAAACCAAGCCCTCTAGATCATAAAACTACTTGGTCTTAATCTGGTCCAAAATTATAGGTATAACTGATTTCAAAGTCATATCTACTCACCCCTGATATTCTTGAACATATAGATGCATGTATATAAAGAGGATCATTATACACCACTCATCAAAAGTCTCTCTGACTTCCTATTTTGGTGAAATTGGGATTATAGCATCGAAAACAATATTTCCATTTCTTGGTTCATAAACCAATTCAATGTCTAAAGACTGCAGATAGTCAACCCACCTCCTCTACTGAAGGTTTAGGTCTCACTGAGAAATGATATACATGAGGATTTTATGATCCATGTATACCATGAACCTCTCACCCATGATATAGTGTCTACAACATCTTAGGTCATGTACTACTTCTAATCACTCTAGATTTTGAGTAGGGTAATTCCTCTCATTAGGTCTCAGCTTCCTAGAGATATAAGTAACCACAAAATCCTATTTCATTAGAAATGCTCCAAGTCTGACTCCGAATGCATAACAGTACATGATATATGCTATACCTAGCACAAGTAAAGTGAGGATAGGTGCTTAGGTCATCCTACCTTTTAGCTCCTAATTTTTTTTTTACAAGATTCAGACCAAACAAACTTCACCCCTTTCTTGGTCAGCCCATACATTGGCACTACCAAATGTGAGAAATCTTGGATAAAGAACTGGTAATAACCTTCCAATACCAAAAACATCTGAATTTTGAAGTCCTTATTAGTCTGTTACCATGATATAATAGCTAAAAATTTCTTTAGGTCCACTGAAAATCCTGCTTCTGAGATGGCATAAACAAAGAAGTGCACTTCATTAATCCAGAAACTGTATTTGGTTAGCTTGGTGTAAATATGATGCTTTCTAAATGTACTCAGGATGATGTCAAGATGTTTGGAATGATTGTTTGCCGGAAGGGAGTACACTAAGATATCATTGATCAAAACCACTAAAAATTGATCCAGAAAAGGATGAAATATCCTATTCATTAAGACCATGAATACCACAAGCACATTAGTCAACCAAAACTAAATCACTATGAAATTATACAAGACATACTTAAACCTAAATGTTGTATGCGGTATGTCTAATTTTATCACCCTTAATTGATGATATAATGATCTCAAGTCAATCTTAGATAAGATATAATCACATATCAACTGATCTAAAAGATCATCAATGTATGTCAAAGGATACCGATTTTTGACCGTCATCCGGTTCAACCTTCGATAATCCACACATAAGCACAAATATACATAAGCCTTTTTGGAGAAGAGAATTGGATAAAACTAAGGATATTTATGTGTTCATATGAATCATTTAGATTCTAGATATTCTAACTAAACATTCAACTCCTGAAGCTCTATTGGTCCCATTCGGTAAGGAAGGATAAAAACTGGATCTGCTCTCGACACCAACTTGATTGTGAACATGACCTCTCACTCGAGAGATAAGCCATAAAACTCATCAGGAAAAACATCTTGAAATTTTTATACCACTAGAGGAAAAGAATCCTAATTCATTTCACCATTATATAGAGAAATAATGGCGATTTGAGCCATTATAAATCTAATCTGTACTAAATTGTTCCCACAAGACCAGTCAAAATATTCCACTCACTCTAGTGATAATTGCAAATTTCTTTTGAAGATAGATTAGTAAATCTACTTCTATAATATTCAATATGATCCCAATATAGAAATAAGTAATCCATACTAAGAATCAAGTTGAATCCTTCCATTTCCATCACAAATGGTTCTCAAAATAAATGATAACCACTAATATCTAGAGAACACACCTTGCAACATTTTATATTTTCAGACTGCACTCCCAATGGTGTGTTAATGGTTAAAACCCATCTAATATTTCCAAAAACAAACACAAACCATTTACAATAAGAGAAGATATAATAGAATGTGATGCTCCTATATCAAAAAAAACAATCTAAGGAAGATGATACAATATTTATACCTGTGATGGTAGATTTTCCTGCATCCATGTTAGACGAAGTAGTCTGCATAACATGTAAATAACTTATCCCTCTTCCCTGGGCTCCATTATAACTACCCTGAGCTATTTACCTTGCTTGTTACTATTTATCATTCACTGGGGTACCACATCCCCTACCTTTTCCTAAACTTCCTATGAAACTCCAACTACCAACTTGCTAAGGGGTAGCTAAGCCCCTTCTCGACTATGGTTCCTATCCTGATCCTTTACCACTAGTCTGCTGTAGAAAGTTCACATAGAACCTCTGAATATAACCCAATATACCACATATAAGACACTAAAATATAGGGAAAGGACACTATGGGAACTTGTGACCCAACTTTCTATACTGATAGTATTGGAACAGAACATGATCTTCAAATGGTTGTCCACTACCTTGACTTCTATTCCCACTACTTCTTTGGTAGAAAATTTCATAACGACGCTTCTTAACACTCAAAGAAGACCTCCTATATCACCCTGCTGAAATATCCTAGCTGTTGTTCAGAGTCTCTTTCAGATTCCCTTTTGTGATGAGTGCTTAATTCATCACATATTTAAGGATGCTTAAAAGGAAATTATTTACCTATGACTTGATCTCATAATAAATACCCTCATGGAAATATCTTTCCCTAGATATCTCATTAGTTTCCAAATATGGAACAAAGAATTTAAGGTCAGTAAAAATCATAGTGTAGTCTAACATTGACAAACACTCCTACATCAGGTGCATGAATTCATGAGCTTTCTCATCCCTTAAGGTCATAAGATATAAATGGATCATAAAATTTGTCTCAAATTCATTCCAAGGTAGATCATCTTTCTTCTATGATTCCTCAAGAATATCCCACCAATGCTTGGTAGGTCCACAAAGCATATACGTAGAAAGCTTCAACCTCTTATCCTCAGGTGTCTCAATATGATTGAAGTTCATTTGGACTGACTCAATCTATAACTCAATTTCCTGGGAACCCCTTACATAGTAAACACAAGTGGATGGTACAACTGAAACTCTCTTTTTAGCTCAAAAATTGAAGGAACTGTACAAAAATTCTCCCTTTACATGGATCACATGACCCTTAGGAAGCGGTCGTGAAGTTGAACATACATATTCTCCCTAAGAACTACATGAAGTTCTGGTTTAGCTGTGTTTGGAGTGTGCTAATTTCCACTCTCCTAAAGTTCAATTTGAAGACGAAGAGGATGCATTTTCTCTACAATGACAAATAGACACCATAAAAAATTGGCCAGCAACAAGGTTAACCCTAACTGATGACTGCAATAGAGAAACACTAACTCTTGGTTATCTAGACATGGATTACAAGTATTTTAGTATGACATGAAAAATCATTTCATTTATCCAGTGAAACATATATATCATATTATAATTCAATAAGAAAGTATACATCACATTCAAAAATAGATATTCCCCTCTCATGAACAATGCATGTCAATATATCCCTATGTGCCTATTATGATGCATATATTCTTATCTCCCACTATATCAGGTCTTAAGTACAAATCTCAATAAATAGTAAGATCATAAAACAATATCCCCACATAATATGTGAATCACCCAAGGTGAAAAAACACTAATTGTAAAAAACACACAACACAATAGCAATGCCATCCTTAGGCACCCAGATTTTACCCCATACATGGGTTAGATACTCCCATGAAAAATATCATTACCAAGTCACAAAACATCCTAGTATTATTTATAACTTTCCCAAAATATATGGAAAAATAAAAGAAAACCTGGACTTTGATACCACTTTGTAACGTCCCCCAATCTGGTACTCTCTCACATGGTCAGAAAGGGTAGGTTATGAGACCTCAAGCACACCTCCCCATTCTGTAAAGGCTTCTGACTAGCAATGGTGTATGAAATGTATATTGAGGAGACTATAACCCCTAGTATGAAGTGTCATAGTAGTATACCAAATCATAATAGAATGAAAATAATCAAAGTAAATTCATAATGGAAAATAAAAATAAAATCCAACTGAATAATCCAATAAATAAATAAGGAATAATGTAATGACATGTTGAAATGTAACTAAATGTCATACTAGAAAAATAAAAGAAAAAACTAGTATACTGAAATAAAATATTCAAAGTCCTAGGTCTTGAACCCCACATCAGTCCCATCTTCAAATGCCAGTCCAATAATAAACAAGCAATCAACAACAAGGCCCTTTCCCCTTTTTCAAACCTATATCCAAAAAATCTACTCGGGTTCCAAATAGAGGCCCAAATAGGATGTAATTATAACTTATTAGGTTGACCACACTTTTTATAAACTAAACTATTTTTATAAAATGTTTATTCAATAAAGCGATAAACAATTTTATTAATTAATTCAACAATTAATAAAATACAACAACAACTTTATTAGGCTACATTCCAGAATATCTCTGAGCATGTCTTATGACCATAAAAACCACAAACATATAACCACGGTATAGTCAAAAAAATCTGGTTTAAAGCCTTATAATCATTACAACATCCGATATAAATCCTTATAAGAATTACAACGTCAGGGGAAAATCCCTATAAGCATTATAGCATCCTGAAAAAATCTCTATATGAATTACAACATGGGACTAGGCATAGCTTGCTCTCTATAATAATTAAACCATGTACTGGGTCGATACCACTGAATATCAACATTACAACATATAAGTTTTCAAGTACCAAGATCAATTTTGATATATAATAATTACGACATATATTACATTCTATGTCATACAACATAGATTTCATAATATCACATCACAATTATCAGTGGTAAATTATTTGAATTACCATTCTTCTTTAAGATTCCACTTGTAATTTAATTCACAATTGATTAAAAATTATATCAATAAGAAATAAGCCACAATTTATGTATTTTAGAATAAAAAATCACCCTAGGTCACATGTCATGCTAAACATAGTTTAATCCATTATCCAGTTAAAATATCTTCATGGTTTTCTCAACCAACGAGTAATCATAAGACAGGTCAAAAGCCAATAAAAAATAATAGAAATAAAGTAATAATTGAATTTATTATTTATTCAATTTGGACACACATTTCATTAGCTTAATCACAATACTACATAAATTGGGAAATTATCAAACAATAGGGTTAAGATTTAGACCCCCTACCTTTAACCGACGACCCAACAATGCTTATAATGGACAATACTTATGAGGAAGAAGGTGAGTATGGTTGTAAAGAAGTTCCTAGATCAAAATTGATCATGATCAAAACCAACAATGAAATTGGGAAAATGAATTCACTACAATGGTTTGAGAAGAAGGTAGAGAAAGAAGAAACCCAACTAAAAGGACTTACCAGTGATTGATCACACAAATGGGACGTCCAAAAGGTAAACTAGCACAAAAAAATCACCTAGAGAGATCCATAAGGCTAATAAGAGAGGATCTGAAGTGGATTATAATGAAAATTATCCACACAATAAGTTTAAAACAAAAAGATAAAAATTTACATGATGTGTAATGTTGTTACACATCGTATAAATGTTTTTTAATAAAATTAGCTGAAAAACCCATCACCTGGGATTTATTTTATTAAAAACTAAAAACAATTACATGATGTGTTATACCCTTACATGGAATTTAAATGTTCTACAATTTATTTTTCATCCCATTTTTCTTTTCAACAAAATGAACCTCTTTTAAATCTTCTCAACTTTCCAAAAACCCGTGAAACACCGAACCCATTTATTCAAGAACTTAATTAATTAAAACAAGGATACATCCCCAAATGTTAGGTCATTTTATAAAACAAAGGATTCCCATCTCTAAAAAATTCTTTTACACCAAGGATAAAAAAAAAAACTCAGAGATATACTAACATGAAATGAAATAAGAAAAGTACATCCCTTAAGGGGGAGAAACCTTGAGAAGAATATGTCATTACAATAAATTCCAGTGAGTTTGTAAATTATGGATAGATTTGAAACCTGGATGTTGAGGTTTGAAAATCACACTCTCTACTCATTCTTTAATTATATTATTATGATAATTTAGGGTGAATGTTGGTTGATGAAAATATGATACAAATGGGGAGTTATTCTTATGCACTTAAACTTTTTGATGTGTTTGTTAAAGTGTGTGGAGGATCATTAATTTCTTGTCTTAATGGACCCTAAAATGAGAATTGAGAAATTTTGGACATGATTTCACATGACTGATAGTTTATGGACAACATAGATAACATCGGTTATATCTCTATTGTGTTCTAATTTGGGTTATCACATGTAGACTTAGAGATGACCAACTAAATTATTTTTTAAGAGAACCATGTGATATCATACATCTTTTAGAAGTGTTTATGAAATTATCATATAAAGGAGGAGAGCGTGTTTTTGAAAAATTTATGGGATGAGAAGACCCCTTCATTACCCTTTTCATTTTATTGTCAATATGAGGGATAAATTTCACACATATTGACTTAAAAAATGTGGAGTTATATTGAAAAAATAATACAAAGGGCGAGATTGTTGAACCCGAGTGTTTTATTTATTATCAATGAGTCAATATGTGTTGGTGAGTGAAGTGGTTATGGTTAAATAATTGTTATGGATTCATTTAATAACATTGGAAGTCATGCCTAATTAATTATTTATATTTATCTGATGATTTATGTGTTGATCTTCAAAGAAACTAAAGACAAGTGTTTTTGGTTGTAGAGACACTGTCTACAACATTTGATGGAATATGGAAGGCCTTAAGATAGATTTTTGAGATTTACATAAATTATTTTAAGTTATTTTTGCTACTTACATATATGTAAGTCATTAAGTTTCTTACTGTATAAAGGTAAGCTACAAATTGGTTAATTACATAAGGGCAATGTGTAACTTACATTACCTACATAAAGGTAAGCTATACCTATGTAAAGGTAAATTGGGCTCTATGTAAAGGTATTGAGAAACTCATGTCATTGCATAAAGGTACTCATATTGCTACATAAGGGTAATCTAGGTTGCGTAAAGATAACTCATTACTAAAGGGTAAACCAAGTTGATGAAGCACTAAGTAAGGGTATAATGAAGCTTGTGTAAAGGTTCATTGATTATATGTAAGGGTACATGGAATCTACATAAGGGTACAAGGGAGAAATGTAAGGGTACAACTAAGATCATATAAAGGTACATGGGACTTGTATAAGTGTAATCCACAAATGTTAAATATTATGTAAAGGCTTATCACATCTCACGTAAAGGTACAAAATGAGTTTTTATTACCTGTGTAATGGTAATATTGCACATGACATATACCGGTAGTGGTGAACATAAATCAAGTGAAAAATGAGTTTAATCTTAA
This sequence comes from Viscum album, assembly GCA_963277665.1. Classification (NCBI taxonomy): domain Eukaryota; kingdom Viridiplantae; phylum Streptophyta; class Magnoliopsida; order Santalales; family Viscaceae; genus Viscum; species Viscum album. Next base: position 1,706,125,050 of record OY728129.1, read on the forward strand.
AAAATAAGGAGGATCATCTAATTATATCATGAACGTGAAATCCTACTACGTGAAGGAAGAGACACAATGATTTTCAGTGTCACCTGGAAAGGGGAAACCCATGTGAGAATAATTCAAATACTGAAACATATGATGATTGATACAAAATATTTTATGATATCCTTAATTATCCTTGAATCAATATGGATTTAGAAGGATAGGTAGTGGAGATATATCTATAAATAATAAGGGACCGAGTAGGGTAAGGTTGATTATATTAGAGAGATTTTTCATTAAAAAATAGAGCTTCATGAAACCATTTTTTCATGAAAAGAATATCCCATGAATATTTATATTTGTGTGAAGAAAAATAATATTCCATAGACTCTTAACTTGAAACTCATGAACTCAATAGTTTTATGAAGAAATAGTTTCATGAATCCCTTTAGGTTTTCTCAAAATAACCAAGACACTATATATATATATATACACAAAATTATTAGAAGACATGAATTTCTTAAGTTTCATGAAGCTGCACAAAAGTATATTACATGAAATTAGTGATCTTGAAGAAGAAAGATTGTAATAAGTGAATAATTTAGTGTATTAATTCATACATAAATTCATAATATAGGGTTTATAAGATATGTGAAAGGGTTTATAAGATTGAGAAGCCCTTGAAACACAAGCATGAAGTACACTTGTTGAGATTGAATTGATAACATCAGAAGAGAGTGTATTGAGTGGTGAAATATTTATTCTTGCATATAATAATCTCAAAATAAAATTGGGTGCATAATTTTCACACATTCAATTGAGTATGGGACTTCATCATACTAAATAATGAATATTCACCTATGAATTATTGTACTAAGACAACAGATTATACATAGGTGATCAAAATTATCTAGGAAATACCAAAAAGTTTCAAAGGTACTTGAAGTTGTACATGAGTGGAGTGAATCCAATATGCTCATAGAAGAAGACTACCATCTAGAAGTTTGAAGATATTTCTTGTTATGGATCAAATCTAAATAAGATAATAAGTTTTTCAATTAGTGATGTAAGCAGGATAAGATTTTTAGTAGGTGATAGTATCCATTGAAGACTTTCAGTTAGTGCTAGTAGTAGGTGAAGTCTTTTAGTTGGTGTTGAATATAGGATAATTCATTCAGTTTGTGTTGGAAGTAGGATAATATTCTAGTTGGTTCTATAATAGTATGTAATCACTTATTTGATAGTGAAGAATATATAACCAAGGGAATAACCAATTGTATAATGGAGTGGGTTTTTTGTTGAACCTTTCAAATACTGTGTCTTTCTCTCTCTATTATTAGAACTATACATGAGGTGACATTGATCTATAATATTTCGTGTAAATAAAATCTTAACTAGTTTGAGATGTTCAATTCTAAAGAAAAGGAATTCATAAAAAGATACAATTGATTCAACCCCCTTTCTATGGTTAATCCAGCCTAGCAAACTACAATTTTCATGTACTTTATTGTAATGTTACACTATGAATGGATAAAGTGTTTTTAGTTTGATTCATATATTTTTAAAAATTATTTTATAATAAATTTTAATTATTTTTAAATAATAAAAAACATAAATTATAATTATAGACATATAATTTAAGGAAAATGGGACTTAAAACCTGGGGAATTTCAACCCAATTATGGGTTAAGAGGACTGCCTAGAGGACATTCCATAGGGGTTTCCAAGGGGTTTGGAGTGAGTTATCTTTTTATGATATTTAGTTATCAGGAAAAAAATATGTTTTGGCCTGGTTCCAATGAGTAGAGACTGATATGGGCATGTCGATAGGATAAACATTTAATGCCAGGGATGGATAGAAGGTGAGGTGTACATTGAGGTGTGAGGCTAGGTCTCGAGTGACCTGTGCTCGAGATGTCAATAATTCCATATTGAGATATGGGTTGTGTGGCTCATTTTTGTTTCATTTGTCTGATAGTTGGTTAATTTCAGCCCAAACGATGATAGAACTCCTGGTCTGGCCTCACCTTGAATGATTAGATGTTGGTAGAACCCCACCTAGAGTGATAAGGTATAGGTTGTGATGCGATACCGGACCCTACCTTGAGTGATAAGGTAGTGTTTTCAGTTAAGATACTACCTTTAGTGAGAATATAGTAGTGGAAATGTGGTTTCTAACCCAACTATGAGGGATAAGGTAATGTTTACATAAGGTAATTAACCTTGAGTTAGAAGGTATGATCGACCATGCCTTAAGTTAGAGGTTGTGGGTTGGTGTGGTCTGAATGTAATGACCAACCTTGAGTGATATGGAAGTGGCTAGGGAATGATGAATGACCTCCATTGAGTGATAAGGGAAAATCCGGGATGTGGACTTAGGACCAACTTGAGTGAGAAGGTGAGTCCAGACTTGGACATAGGACCCTACCCAGCTCATTTGGGAAGTGGTTGAGATTCAGTGAACACACCACCCTATATCTCTGAGTATGGTTTGAGTTTTAGCACAATGACCTAACCTATGTATTTGGGTATGGGTTGTGTTTTGGAGATGATTACATGCTGTGTAAATGAGATTCTTGTGTTGGGAAGTATCTTATAGTATGATCACCACATGATAGAACCATGAGTTCACTAGAATATCTAACACATCAATGGCCTTGTACTATATAATTAAACCACCCGAAACTATTTCATATTATAGCACTAGAATTAGGAAGTTTTCTGAACCCTAATCACTAACACTAAGCTGTAATTCTCACATACACTTCCAAACAACTGAAAAAAAACATTCAAGAATAGAAACAACATGAAAAATTAAATATACCACATAAATATTTATGTGGTTTGCATTTAAATCCATGAGACAACACTATAAAATATTTATATTACCATAATTACAAAAAAAAAATGTAGCTAATAAGTTAGTGTTACACTTAAAGTCGATGTACATCTTAGCATTTGGTTCCACCTTTCATTTATAGAGGTTCAAAACCTGTTGAAGAGGTTTTACTACCATATGAGAAATGTTTCCCTCCCTCTATTAGATTGACCATTATTCTAAATCCAATATAAAATAAATTACTATATATAGTGTATTATTCATCACCCCTATCCAAATGACTGAACTATCACAACTCAACTTCTATTGGATACATACTAGCATTCTTATCCCATTAAAAGATCACTGTCTTCAATAAAACCTACCCATTTGATAAAGTCACTAACTATCACTTCCTTGACAAGGATGAAGGTCTACTAGAGTTCATCTTTTTAGTAATGTAATTTTGGTAACCAGAAGAGGCTTCAAAATCCCAAAATATCCCACTTAAAGACAGTTTCAAGGATATTTTCATCACCTCTAAACGCTAAGGCAGAACTCATCCCACTTCTCTATGAATGTAGTGTTCTCTACCATATTTCATTCACCCAAGTCCCATTGAGGCATAATGTTTCCTTATACTTTCTTAGACTAGAGCCTTCATTAATACATCAACTGAATTTTTCTTCCCAACTATCTTCCATAGATTAACCACCTTGTATTCCAACATATTCTAGATGAAATTGGATTTCAAGTCAATGTGTTTTGTTCATTCAGGAAATACTAGATTTCAGGAAAGGTGAATTGAACTATGACTATCATAAAATATCATTCCTCATTCTGGTGAATTTTTAAGATCCTTTATCAAGCATATTAAATAGACTAAATTCTTTCCTACTTTCATATTTGTTATGTATTCTAATCCTTTTGTAGTCAAAGTAACCACATGATGCAGTTGAAACATCCACAGGGAAACTATTCCACCAAACATAAATAGAACAAATATCATGATTTTCCCAGTATCTAAATTCCCAGAAAAATCAGCATATATAAATCCCTACAACACATCATCTTACCCAAATCACATTGATGTATCTTATAATCCCTTTAAGTATCAGATTATCCACTTCACAACTTCCCAATTTCCCTTATAGGGTTTGACATAAACCGACATACAAATCCCAATAAAAAGGAAATGTATGGATATGTACAAATCATCACATACATAAATCTTACTACAATAGACAAATACTGTACTTTCACAATGTACCGAGTCTCATCTTCCAATGCTAGTGTTTCTGCTTTTGATAACTTGAAGTGTTCGATAATAGAGGTTGAGATAGGTTTTTGTCCAATCAAACCAAATTTATCAATGATATTATGGATGTATTCCTTATGGGATAATACTAATCTATGGGATTTGTTATCCCTCTCTATCCTCATCCCTATGATTTTATTTACATGTACAATATACTTCATTTGAAAACTTCCAGACAACTTACATTTTAACTTCTGAATTCGTGAACTCTCCATACCGTCCAAAAATATGTCATCCACACAGAGTATGATGTAATTACCATAATTACATGACTTCCTATAACAAAAGTGATCAGATTCACTCTTCATGAAACCTTATTCATTCATAAAAGTTTCAAATTTCTGATTCCATTATTGAGGCGTTTGTTTTTATCCATAGAGGATTCAATTCAATTTTTAAATAAAAACATCATTTTGATTATCTTAGAAACCCTTTGTTCACTTCATGTAGATCTCATTCTCTATATATCCATGAATAATGTTGGTCTTAAAATGAATTTACTCCAAATTTATATCATCACAAGAAACTAAACTCAACACCATCTAGATGGAAGTATGCTTTGCTACCAGTGAAAATATTTATGAGAAACAATTTCATTCATTATATTGGAATAATTTCACTACCAGCTATGACTTATATATTCAACTTCTATTAAATTATTCATTAAAATAGAAAACTAATTTGTTTATTGGTTCTTATTTTCCTTTCAATAGTTCATACAACTACGAAGATCTGCCAAAATTCATGGAATTCATTTATTACTTCATTGTTAACTCTTGTTGTTTTGAGTCATCGAGTGTCACTTCCTCTTCTAGGAATTTGGGTTCCTAATAATCCATTAGAAGTAATAAATTCAAATTATTTCCATACCTATGGACTAGTTTCCAAAATCTAGAAGATCTTCTCAACTCATCTTGAGATTCAAATATTTTTGGAGATATAATTTCTAGTGGCCCAATTTCTAATTAGTCAACTTTGATAGAATTCCTTTAGGATTTAGTAGACATTGACTATTCTAGAACATTTTTGTTTGTCTAACTTCCACTGAATTTGTGTTGACTCCTATTATCACCAGAACATGTGATTTTCCTATGATTTCATTTATATCAACTTGAAATTTGGTATTTTACTTCTTTCCATCAACTTTTTAATCAACCAAGTTACAATCCTTCCATATTCCATTCTCATTGAAGAGAACATTTTCAATTATAATTACTTGGAACTTATCCTCATCCCATAGTTTGAAACCAAATTATTTATTTCTATATCCCAGAAGAAAATAATATTTGGACTTTTCCTCTATCTTGTCTCAATACTTCTCATCAATAAAAGAGTAATATAGACTTATGAATACATTCAAGTGCCCATCTTCTAACATCTTACTAGACCATAGCTCTTCCAATATACTCTAACCATGTATTACAAAGTGTTGATTACATCAATCCAAATGTAATTGGTAATTTTATAGTGTATACACATACATATATCTTTCTTAGTCGAATTCTATTCCATCCTATCTTCCACACCATTTTTCTATGGTGTTTCAGGTACTTTCCTTCTGATCCCAATGCATTTCTTCTAGCACAAGTTCCATAATTTACTACCACTATACTATCCACCACAATTAGATCTCTGAAAATTTAAAATCCTTCCACTTTCTAATTCCACCATGAATTTATAATGAATAAAGACATTAAAATTTTCATTATTATTCTTAAGGAAATACACCCATACCTTCCTCATTGCAATGTCGATGAACATGATGAAGTAAATAGATCCTCTATGAGATCAAATTAAGGATTTACCATATTCATATAAGTGAACTAATTCTATATTATGAGTTCTAGGATTATTACCATTCAAGTTGAATAAAACCCATTTTTGTTTCCCCAACACATAGATCTCACAACTGTAAATTATTGTGCGATCGAGCTTTAACATGCCTTTCCTTGCTAAAAACTTGAAGCTCTTATTAATAAGATGACCAAGTCTACAATGATAAACATATGGATCTTTGGAGGTTGAAATTACAACCATTTCAAATCAATATGAATTTTTGGTGAAGTAGAGTGTACCATCATTTACACCTCGTACTACAACCATAGACACTCAAGTCACTTTCCAGACTCTGTTGGTAAAGGTGGTGCTATACCCATCATTATCTAACTGTCCCACATATATGATATTATTTCAAAGACCTAGAATGTGTAATACTTATTTCAATTATAAGAAACACCCATTATGCATTTTAATGTTCACACATCCCTTTACAATAACTTCCAAAGATTCATTATCCTCCATGTAAACTTTCCCAAAGACTACAGATACACAGTCGACCATTCATTATCATGAACCAACTCAGATACCCTAGTACAATGATACCTGAGCTATCCCAAACATAGATCAAAGAGTGTTACTGATCCCCATGAGTTAATGACTAACACCTGAAATTATATCAAAAAATAGGAGGGAACAATTTTGCTAAAAAACAAAAGAAAATAAAGGATACAAGTTGGTATGTCAACACTCCTAAAGCAGAAAGTACTAGAATCAAATAGGTAAAGTAAACCCAAAAATAGTACATCATCAAGAGACACAAAATCAACCAATATAAACCTCAAAAAACCCATGTAATAGGTGGACCGAATATCCAATAGTCAGCTCCATCAATCCAATTCCCATGAATCAAGTACACCCACCTCTTCCAAGAGTCACATTCCCTTTACTTGAACTAGACATAAGATAATCTACAAACACCTAAAGATGAAGGTAGTGTTTGATCTAAATAGCCTAGTAGGGTCTCAACATGTGTTCCATAAACAATACCATAATAATAAACTAATTATGATTTAAATTTATATAAAAAAAGGCATGGGAAAGAAGTTATATATTTTCAACAAAATATGATTTTAAATAGAAGTGATGAAAGATATCTCAAAATAGGATTAAATGAAAATTTTATATTAAAATTTTATATAAATCAATTGGCATGAATAACACAGTTCTATAATCAATGGAATGTATAATCAAATAAAAAAACATATCACTATGCTCATATGACCTAATATACATTATTTTATGTCTATAGGATCCTTACAATTCTCATTCATCAACACAACTAAAGATATGTGTACACACTCAAATCCACACCCCCTTTTGTGGGAACCATTCTTGGAAATCATGATGAACTTGGTTTAGTTAGTTTTGTCATCATAAATCCATTTCTAGGGAGTTAGAGTCCTATAATGCTTATCTGAATAACCTACCAACTACTTAGGCTTACATGTGTTTCGATCAATCAACCATTAAATCATGGGAAAATCAATTATTTCAAAACAATTCATAAATAATAGATCAATTTCCCACTTTTAGTTTCAACATGCCTTTTCATTTCAAAACAAAATAATAGGTTTTCATATAATTCATGCCTTTCAAAATCAACATTCAATTTAATCCATTTTTTTCAAGAATTAACGTCAAATCATTTCATCCAATAAATTTAAAAATAAAGAAACCAATTTTCTCACATACACCCAAAAAATTCAATTCCATTGAAACTGAGGGGTTTTCACAATTTCCATTACATTTTTAAAACAAACATCAAATCAACTTTAATCTGGGGTTTTTAAATCATTTAAAAACTCATTTCAAATCAATCAAGAAAACCAGAGTTTCAATTTTAGGGTAAATATTTATGAATCCACTTACCTTTAATAAAAATATGAAACAACACCTACAATGGGAAGTCTAATAAATAATGGATGCAAATGAGATCAAGAAATAAAACTAGGAGATGATCAAACAAGATCACCAGTGATTCAATTTTCCCAGAGAAGGGGTTGGAAGATTCAAAATCATATCTTAAAATCCTTGAAGGCCAATGAAAATAGGTTCGAGTGGGGTTTATTATGGGTGAAATTTGGGTACTATTATTTTTAATAAAAAATTTAGTGGTGTTAAAAACTGCTCACATGGTTTTCTATGTGGTCTGCATGGTTATTAGTAACAGTGCACCCTAACTATTCACCCTTATGGGGCTTCTATTTTAGGGTGCATGGTTTATGTTGTAATAGTGGGTGCCCTAGAACCAAATATATAGTAATTTTTATTACTATATCATGTATATAGTTAGATATATATGTTGTATTCTTACCATCAGAGTGTTGATATTTCTACATCCACTATTTAATGGTAATTTCCATAGATTATTTTTTGAATCAAAAGTTTATTTTAGTTCCCAGGATATAATGGAAACCTCAAGAAACTATGAAATTAATATTAAACATCTTTACTGTGTTCTAGATACATCACAATGAATGAAAAAAATAGATATTTCACTATCAGGTGATGGGGGCTCATAATCATTGAGACTTCTTCTCATAAAGTTTGAACGTAGTGATCTTTAGTAGTGAGATCATGAGTAAAAAATTTCAAATAGGAACAACACAAGTTTCAGGTGTCATTTGTTGTTCCTATCTATGTACATGTGTATTGGTCTACAGACTTGAGATCATAATCAATGTGTGTCATTTGATCGTGTACTTTGATACAAGGCAAAAACCATCACAATTAAGTCATGGTGAGGTAGTTTGTGTTGGGTGCATCATTAGTGGCATGACATTGATTGAATGATTAATATAGGACTTGTCACTTGTTAGTTGAGGAATAGATATCTCTGGCATGGTTGATCAGGATGGAAGTACCTTCATAAATCCATGGTCATGTTAGTCAAAGGTAAGTCCATCTAGTAAGATCAAATAATTATAAATCAAGAAAAGGATGATGACACATGTGTAAATCCTGCTTTATGTGGTATCATATGACAAAGAGATTATATTACACACTACTTGTTCATAGGTTGGTTGTCATTCCTATGTATTTTCCTTATATCTTTAGGGGCCTTGATGGGTTGTTATAATCTTCTCTTGGTTTGTGAATATTATTCAATGCTATTGAGATATGAACCTAGAGGGTCACACACAATAGCACTTTCGAGAATCTTCCCTATTCAGTTGAATAAGAATATATAACTTGGTGGGCCCCACCGTAGGGTCCAAGAGTTTTCCAAGTTTTATTTATCACAAATAAATAAATAAACTCATTATTATTTAAGTAAATAATATTAGGATTGAATTTATTTATTACATGTATTTACCAATTATTGAGTAAATAAAAGGGTTAATATTATACGAAAAAATATTATAAAGATATTCCAAGTTTTTTTAATATTATATGGAGTTTTGATTCATGTTAATGGCTCAAGTTTTTCATCTAATATATTTAATATATATTACAAGTATGTAATAAAAATATAAATAATATTATGTTGTAGTTGGTTCAAAATTTTTAATTATTTATATCACTTATTTATAGGATGTTCAATACATGGGGGCTAGGAAACCCTAACAGGGTATTATAAATATCCACTATATAAGTGGAGAGAAGATCACCCCAAAGTAAAATTTCACCTTGTTGGAATTGAGAGCCTATATCTCATCCTAATTCCTAGAGAGAGAATTGCTCGATCCAAGCATACGATCTAAGATCGTCTTCATGCATCAAAGGTAGAGGATCACGGTGATCATCTCTACATTGAAGTGATCATCGTAGATCCATGCTATCACCTATAATTCAATGAAAAAAATATGTTCAGATTCAAGAAGAATGTGTGGATGATCTAGATTGGTTCGGCATCAGATGATTCAAGCAACGAATGCCAAGAACTTACGATGGATGTGCACGCATCAAATCAGAAAAAGGTAATAATTTTTTTGTTTATTGTGCTCCTATTATACCAAATGAGATCATTAGACCATACCGAGGCTCGATCACTGGAGATGAAAGGTTTTCATCACTCTAGTGATTAAAAATTTTAAATCATCATCACATCGGCTTCCCCTGATACCTTCAATTGGTATAAGAGGGATCATGTGGTATTTCTGAACCAAATAAATTATTTTAATTTTAATTTTAGGTATAGGGTATTAAAATGGTTCCAAAAAATATGACCACACATCGATCTGATTTATAGATGGAAACGTTATGGCCATCTGAAAACAAATATGGATCGAAAAATTATTTTTCAGATTTATGTTTTTATGGATAATTTATGTTTTTTGGAGAACACATTAAAAAAATTGAATGCCTTCTAACTTTTTATTTCCTCATGTTTTTTGGATATGATAAAATATTAATCATTGTTATTATTTTATTATAATAAGATTTTTTATTATTATATTAAAGGATCTTTGATGAGCCTACGTATTTTTTTGAGGATCCTTTATGAATCTATTGAAAAAACGGCACACAACTTGCTGCATATCTTACCATGGAAGATATTGTTCTCTTATCAGCACACAACTTGAATATGAAAAAAAAGTAAATATTCCTTTGGAATATTTTGTTCCAATAACAAACAGAAACAAAACTCTTGTAGCCATTGTTTCATTTGATCTCATCTAGAAACCCCACCTCCTCCCACTGGGTACCCTGGTACGCAGTTTCCCATGGTCACCCCTCCCTTCTGGTTAAAACTAGTGGCCCCCTCCCTCTCAGTAGAGTACAATATCCCCCTTCCCTTACATGGTGCCTGAGCATGACCTCCTCTACCTTTTGGTCGAAACTAGGTGCACTGACCACCTCCCTTTCCTTTCGTATGGGCAATACATCCCACCGTCGCCATTGACCCGAGGTTCTAACGGCGCTGAGATTTCCCCTTCCATTGCCTCTCGCTCAATCAATCCACCCAGTCATACCATTTTCCACCTCACCTTTGGCTGCGGCTGACCCACATTCCATAACCAACTCACCTTCACTTCACCCAGATCTAGGTATCTGGTTGAGTACCATCATCGACCATCATTTTTAATGACAACACTCTCCCCGCCATAGTCCGTAGTCCAATAGGCTACCTTCTACATGGAAGGTAACAAATTCTGATGCACACATGGGTCTTTCTGGACATGATTTTCCCTACCCTGAGTCGGGGAAGGTCTACCTAACCAAGAACAAGTCTGGGCATTCCTTCCTAGAACCAAATACCCTTGTATGGGGTTTTCTAGGCCCAAATTGGTTTTTAGGGTTCTCGCCTAGTCCACAAAGGGTCTTGATAGGCTTTTCTAAACCCAGTTGATTTTAATAATAAAAAATAAATTAATTTGATTAATTTAGTTAATTTAATTTTAGTTTTGAATTAAATTAATGAAAATTAATATATTTTTTTTCAAATCTTAATAATCAAAAATTTTAATTTAATTTGAGTGGTAAAATTAAATTAATTGTTTTAATTTATTTTTTGTATTTAAAATAAAATTAAGTAGGAACCGAATAAAATAAATTATTTGAATTTAGTTATATTAATTTAATTTATTTCAATACCCTTCTACTTTTAAATTCATTATAATTTAATTTTTATTGTGTGCTTACTTTTATACCAAATGGTCTTGAGCTAGTGACCGACCGTGCATGTCTGGATTTTAAATTATTTGATTATTTATTGATTATGTGTGATGATTGTAATAACTAGGTAATTAAATAACGGTATGTGCATCAACTTATTTTATTCAAATATGTATAAGGTCTCGCGTGTCCAATGAACATGTTGTACATTGTATCCCTAGACCCCCTCACATGCGTGCAAGTATATTTGTACTTTGACGATGACGTGCTAAGATGTGTATCTCACCTAGTCAAGGTAATAATCCAAATGAGAAGAGAATAAATTTCATTGGGGGAAATATTCTCTAAGATCCAAGACTTAAATCAGGTAAGGAATCCCCTACGGCAAGATTAATCCATTATAGATCACTCTTAAATAGATACTCAAGACTACTTAGGTCAATCTATTTCTATTATGCATTGTTTGTTATTTTATGCAGGTGAATGATTATTGTGTTATCACATAAAAAATAAACTAGATAAGATTCATAAAAGTGTGATGTATGTTTTTCTATTACAAGTTCAGTTGTGAGTGAGATCACATAGTATATGCTTATAAAATAGAAAATGATTTCATTCATCAAATTTTAAAAAAATTAAACCCTCACAGAAATATTAAGTCATAACCACCTTCTATTATTCAAATTTGGACAAAACCGGGTGTTTGGGTGCTTGTCATGCCATAGTTGATGGAATTTCTTACTATCAGAGTATTTTTATGAGAGTGGTGGGTTGATGTAACTAAAGTGGTAGTAAGTATTATTCATAGCTAACTTTATATCATTTTATAGGAAAGCGTTGAGTAAATGAAGTTATTATTTTAGAAGATGGTACTACACTCAATAGATCAATGAACCGCTAGTTAATGCAGCTGGTTAGTCAAACGCCTACCTTGAACCCTCCAATTCGTGGCGTAGCCATAGATTATAGAATATGAGGGGATGTTATAGGATCCTTGACACTAGAATATTCAATTAATAGAGTATTATGATTCTAGTATAGAGGGTTCCTATAATTTGATAAAATATTCAGAGACATTTAATTATTTAATTAATCAATCAAAATGTATAAATTGATAATTAAGATAAAAAGTACTAATCTTGTAGATTTTTTTATAGAAAATGGAAATTTAAACCCCAATAAATAATGTGAAAAATATTGGACAAAGTAAATCTCCAAACCAGTATTAATTTCCAAGTGTAGTACAGGTTCTTGCACACACTACTATGATATCAGAAATTCTAGGTGCTGGTGTCTTTATACCTGTTATGCCAACTCAAGAAGAAATGGTGAGAAATATGATTATAGGAGACTCGTGTGTTATGTATATGATGGTTATTTCATTATTCTATCATCAACTTCTGATACTTATTTTTGTCACTACGTTAGGATATTGATGATATAACATGCAATCTTATCTTTGAGAATTTTATAAGGAAAAAGTGAATCACAGATAGGAATAAGTAATGATTAAACTGAATGTATATAAATCGAAAGGTGGGTTATGATATTTAAATACATCCTATTATCATATTATTTTAACCCATTTACTTGAGTCTTGTTTTAGGTTACAAGAAATGAATAGTATAGTGTAAATGCTTCATTACCTATTCAGGTAGGGATCGCCAAGTAAATAAGAGAAAAATTAATATTTAATTCTTATGGAAAAAATTAAAATACAAGGAGAAAATACCAATGACATGTAAATAAAAAATCACATTCACAATGTCCTTCAATGAAATAGGTATTAAAAAGAGGTTATTTTTATTGAATATTATGAAATAAAACTATTTATGTTTAATTGTAATAAACTGAATTAAAGAAGCAAGTTACAACTTCTTCTTCTTCAGGAATATTCATTAAGTTAATGTTCTATTTTTTTACTTAATGTGTATTCAATACACTATTCCTATTACATATGTGTATTGATATAAAGTAACCAAGTAAGTATAGAAATATTACTATAAATAATGTAAATTCTCCAAGTGGTTGAGAAAGGATGATTCCTAAATCAACAATGAGAAACACATAAATTCAAATTATCAAGTGAATGATTCTTGTAGAACTTTTATTGAGTATTACCAAAACATTTATCTCATGTTCCCTTTGGAAATAAGAATTCATTATTCCAGGTTCTAGAATAAATGTTGTTTATGCTATCTAATTCTCAACTAATATTTCAATAATGCTTTAATCATATACAATCAATGATTAATATAAAATGTAAAATTTATTTACCTAGTTGTAGAAATATAATTCTTTTTAAAGTAAAACTAGTAGTGTATGTAAAGGACATACCCAATTTGGTATTTAGGATTGGTATAGCTAAACAACTTTTTTATTATCAACATATTTATTTTGGACAAAGAAACCATTAGAAATATAGGTATGCCAGAAAGATTTCATAATTATTTTAGGTAGTGAACGTGAACTATTCCAAGGGTAAGCTAGATTATATATATATACACTTAATTATATTCATTTAATTCATTAAAGAATTAGTGAAGTATGATATATGAATGTTTAGAAGAAATGAGTTTCTTCAGGTCGGTATACCGTAGAATATCTTGAAAAATCATTAATCAATCAATAAAATATAACATGGAGAAATTCTTAAATGAACATGACCTAATCTACATCACAACATTTATGTTAATGAGGAAGATTGATTATTAATTATTACATGTCATCATTGATAATTTTTTTGTGGACTAATTCATAAATGTACATTTTATATATTAGAGTTATGATGTAAGTAGTATCAATGTTAAAACTTGCAAAAATATCCATTATATTTCATGGCTTTCTTCGAAAATAACAGTGATATCCCATAACTACATGCCAACTATAATTAATAATGGATATCATAAAAATTTTATTAGGATGGAAATCAATTATTTCATAATGACATGTTTTTGGATGCAAAGAGTTTATTAGGACATAAAAAAACTTTCATAAAGAGAAAACAAATTGTGCATCAATTATAATCACCCTAATGGTTTCTTAGGATATTACATAAATCCCTATGATAGAAATGTTGTAGTTAAGTGATGGACTTCATTTCTATATAAGGGTTAACATATATATTAGAGAAAGTGGGACCGATATTAACTTGGATTTAATCAATGCTAAATATGAATAAGTAGTGGGAATAGTATATAGTTCCACAAGTTCATGCGGAACAAGAATGTTCCAGAGGCACATACTGCATAGGAAGTATAAAACCATGGTGATGGTTTTGCATTCACTGCGGCTAGTGAGAAATTATTCATTATGAATAATGATTCTTACAAGTAAGCAATATATGGAAAATAACTAAGATCGAAGATATCAATTAAAATTAAATAATGGATTCCATGTATCAAAGTTAAAAGGGGCTCATTAAATTGAATCTTGCGGTGTGTATTCAAAATAGATTATACATGGATGGTATAAGCATGGTACCAATAAAGCTCAATTGGTTATACCAATACTTTATGCCTAAATTCATTAGAATTTTACTTATCATAGAAAATTTCTTTTGAGAATTAGATGTCATGACCACCAATCGTAGAATATGTCTATAAGATGAAACCAAAAAGGGATGAATACATCATAGAATACTGATATAGGTTGCAAGTTACTGAAATCCAATTTAGGATTAAAGTAAGCAATATGATCATAGAATATTCACTTGGAATGAATATTTTACACATGTCTACCATATGTTAGTGGGTGATCCATTTTTTTCAAGTAAAATATGTCCAAAAACATAGGGAAAACAAATATTGGTCTTATAGTTAGTTAAGATCAGTATGAATGTAATTATCCAGATATTGACTTAAACAGGAAACCTAATTTCTAGGGAATAGGATCTACTAATGGAGATCAAACAGTTTATTGGACCTATTCCATCATGCATATTGTGACAAGGTATTGAAAAATAAAATTTAGAACAATTCAAGAGGGAATTGTTACCAATGTCACATGGAATAATCTCTCGAGGTTGACATTTATAGGGCATGTGAGGAGATTAACATAGTAATTTTTATTCCATATTCTTAAGCGATGGATCAATCACGTATTCCATGATATGTAATTTTTTTTTATTTACAAGATAAAATTTATAGTAGGTAGATATTAATTATATCCAGGAGCACTGTAAGGGAAGTAGTCAGAGCTATCTGATTATACTTTAGTAAGTACAAAAGTTATATACCTGGTATGTTGATAAGAACGGATACTAGTTATGAGGGAAACACAAACTAGTCTTCCTTATATCCACGTGATCTAATATCCTATTTAGGTTAAAGTTTTGAGTGAGAAAAGATCATTCATCCACTAGTAGACATACCTTCAAATACGAAGTACGTTGCAACTTCCGTGGCAGGTAAGAAGTAGTTAAACTCAATGATTTTTTTCCAGTTCATGGAATATCAAATAGTAAGTAAAGTATTATCATAATGTAAATTATTATATTATTACTATCCTAGATTTCAAGTTATGGAAGTGGAAGAAAAGGATATACTCAAGGATACCATCTGTTGAAATGTTTTACTCAAGGAGGTGAGGTCACATAAGAAAAATTGCCATGCAACGGAATTGTGGCAGTCTCAGTAACTAAAGTCATGACTCAGTTGAAACATTATTTTAATCAAGTGAGAGCTAAAAAGAATGGTTAGAAATTTGGCTCTAGTTCAAGTGGGGGTGTTGTAATAGCATGTTACCTAGACCCAACTATAAAGTACTTTTGATTAGCATACCATGTATACAGTTATATATACATGTTGTATTCTTACCATCATAGTGTTAATATTTTTGCAACCACTATTTAATGGTAATGTCCATAGAATATTTTTTGTATAAAAATGTTATAGTAGATCCTAGGATATATTGAGAACCTTAATATACTATGAAATTAATCTTAAATATATGTCATATGGTCTAGATACATCGCATAGATTGGATATAGTAGATGTTTGACTATCAAGTGTAGGGGGATTAGACTCATTGATATTTCTTCTCATAAAGTTTTCACTTTCTGATATCTTGTACTGAGATAATGAGGATATACATGAAAATAGTAACACCACATGTTTCAGGTGTCATTGGTTGTTCCTATATATGGACATGTGTATTTTTCTCGTGACTTGATATCATTATCAATGTGTTCCATTTGATCATGTACTTTTATACAAGGAGAAAACATCACAATGAAGTCATGGAAATGTAGTTTTTATTGGGTGTTTCATTGGTGGAATGAAATTGGATGAATGATCATGATATGATTTTCACTTCCAAGTTGAGGAAGATATATCCTGAGATAGGTTGATTAGGATGGCGGTACCTTCATAAATACATGGCCATGGTAATCAAAGGTAAGTCCATCGGGTAAGATCAATAAATTATAAAGAAAGAAAAGGATGATGATACATGTGTGCATCCTGCTTTCTGAGATATATGAAAAAGAAATTATATTATACAGTGCATGTTCATAGGTTTTTTGTCATTGCTATGAATTTTCCTTATCTATTTAGGGGCTTGATGAGTTTCTAGACTCTGCTCTTGGTCTATGAATATTATTCACTGCTATTGAGATATAGACCTAGAGGGTCACACACAATAGCACTTTCAAGAATCTTCCCTATTTAGTTGAATGTGAATATAGAACTTGGTGGGGCCCACCATAGGGAATAAGAGTTGTCTAAGTTATATTGATCACAGATAAATAAATAAATTTATTATTATTCAAGTAAAGAATATTTGGATTGAATTTATTTATTACATGTATTTACTAGTGATTGAGTAAATACAAGGATTAATATTATATGAACAAATATTATTATAATATTTTAGGTTCATTTAATATTAAAAGGAGTTATGAGTCGAGTTAATGTATCAGTTTTGTTACATAATATATTTAATATATATTATAGTTATGTGATAAAAATATAAATAATATTATGTCATAGTTGGTTCAACATAATTTATAATTTATATAACTTATTTAGTGGACGTTCAATACATGGGGGTCGGTGAACCGTAATCAGTTTTTATGAATATCCACTATATAAGTGGAGAGAAGCTTACCCCAAACTAATATTTAACTTTATTAGAATTTAGATCCTATCTCTCCTCCTCATTCCTAGAGAGATAATTTCTTGATCCAAGCATACGATCTAAGCTCGTCTTCACGCATCAAAGTAAAAGGATCATGGTGATCATTGCTACGTCGAAGTGATTATTGGTGCTCTGTGCTAGCACATGGAATACGATGAATGATGTACATTCAGATTCAAGAAGTGTGTAGGGATGATATAGAGGAGTTTGACATTGTATCCTTCAAGCAACGAATGCTGGCATCTTATGACAGATGTGCGTGCATCAAATTAGAACAAGGTAATTGTTTGTTTTATTTATTGTTCTCTAATTAAACCACATAAGATCATAATACCATACCAGGGATGGATAAATAGAGATTATTAAGTTTCATCGCTCTAGCGATTTAAAATTTTAAATCCCTGGTCAACCAGATTTTGCTAGATAACCCGATACCATCAGTTTGGACTCAAAATTACTTCAACTGTGTGCCAACCATTCATATTCCCATTATTAGAAGTTGCGTATTTTGAGGGAGAGTCCAAATGGTTTGGATAAACCATGTTCCCCCTTCTAGAGTCTCATATTTGGATGCATGGTTTCCTGGGCCAAACCACAAGATTTTCTCTAATCGTGCGCCAATCGTGCACGACCCCTTAAGTTTCCAAAATTGCCAATATTAACCCCAAAAAACCCAAAATAAACACTAACCATGTGGAGATAAATACAAGGGTTTATAATTACCTAAAATAAGGTAAAATTATGTTACATTATTCCAACTCTAAACACTTTCTATCCCTACAAATCTTGCTAAGAAGATTTCATATCAAAGAGATGAGGCCACAACTCTCTCATTAGGGCCCCACGATCCAAAGTTTCATGTGAATCAGAACCATGATTCCTTCACACATGTGTAATAAAATAGGGAAAAAACCTAATTAAAAATTTTCATGTCTATTAATATGAATTAGATATTTATATTCATTATAAAAATATTAAGTAATTTTTAAACAAAAAAGGAAATAGTTTTAATTAACCACTTTTTTTATAAGGTTTTTATTTAAAATTTTAATTTATAAATTATAGAATTATAATTTGAAAAAATTAATTTAATTTTTTTAATAACAATATCAAAATTATATTAGGGTCAAATTTTGGTATTTTCCAGAAAATGTTAATTTTTTTTGTGAATAGTGAAAAATACTGATTTATGTAAAACTATCATTTTTTTTCAAAAAAATAAGTAATTAAAAAATCCCATTGTGAATTGAATTTTATTTAAAGAAAAATAACATTTATTTAGTTAAATTTAATCCAACTAATTAAATTTTAATCATATTTATACTGGATTTTAGTGTAAGTTTATTTTTTGGTTTAAAAATACATTTTTCTAAAAATTATTCTAAAGTGTATTTTGTTTCTCATTTTTAAGTAATTAAAAAAATCCTAATTAGGAATGATTTAAAATAATTGAATATATTATATATCTATAAATATGAATTTAAATTCATATAATTGTTATTACTAGTTAGAGAGTTAATATAATTCATCTTATGCTGGAAAAATATATTTCTTAAAAAACAATTTTTTGTCTTGTTTGCAAGTTTAATATTAAATTAAATTATACTGCTTTTGTGAATTGAATTTGGAAAAATGTATTCCTTATTTAGAATCATCACAATTAATATTATATAATAAGGTGAACTAAATTTTTTGGACATAATGAATAATGAAAATAATAAAAATCATTTACAGTGGTTAAGGTGAAAATAGGTTTACTGAGGGATTAAAATAAAACAATAAGGGTTAAAATGACCAAAACACTTCTATAAATTCTATTTAATGGTCATATTTTGACCTTATATAAGGGAAAGTTTTATAATAGTATACTTTGTATCCTTGTTGCATGTGTAAAATATGGGTATAACTTTCTTTCCAAAAATTCCAAGTGTGTCCTCTCCTCTACTAATAAAAGGCCACCCCCAATCCTCTCCTCTTCACACTTCCAATTCCTTTTAGTTCTATCAATCCATACCCAAATATATTAATAATTTCCATCACCATATCCTAGAGTCATTTTTTTTATAAAACCAATCTTGAAAGGCTGTTGGTATAATCATAAAGAGGTGGTCTCAAGAGGAGGATGATAAATAACATACATGACGAATCAGACTTGAGGAAGGGGACTCTTCGATTCAAAACCCCATTTTAAGAATTTTAATGATTTGTTTTCTAAATATTTGTCTTCTATGTTTTTTAAATGTTTGAATAAAATTATTATTTATGATTAAATGGATAATAAAGGTCATTTTTTACCATATTGAACTATCTTTAATATGATTTTTAAAAGAAGGAATTATTTTATTATTTTACATAAGGAAAACTTACTTGAAAAATATTATTTTAAAATATTAAATATTTTAATTATTTTTATTCCTTATCCATATTCATAAAATTGTTATATGGATGTATTTATATAGATATAATATAATTATAAAGGGAATTTTATATCCCTTTTGACTTTCCATTAATGATTTTCAATTAGACACCTTTTAGAGAATATTTTGAATTTCTTTACAAAAGAAAAAAGGAATTTTCTATTTTAACATATATGGAGACAATGATTTTTTCCTATAACATAACCATTATTTAATAATGGGATTCCATTATAATCTTCCATGTTTTATTCAAAGAAAAACCCTCCTTCCCTTTGTTATGTGAATTTTATTTTTGAAAATAGGTATTAAAGGAAAGTGATATATCAATATCCAAAAATATTATCTTATGGTTGAAAAGAAGGATTTTATGATGAAAGTATTTATGTATTATGTTATGGCTCTTGGGAATTATCAATTATGACATTTTATTTCGTTATTAACAATGTATGGGTGATCTCATTATAGCTTTCCAATGCATTGGGTAAAGGGACATAGTTAAATGATTAGATTTCTCCTAATAGATTATGGGTATAAAATACATTGGTTATTCAAATTGTGGTTTATATCTAACTGATTAGGTTTCTCCTAAGAGATTATGGGGATATACTATGATTTTTATTCCAATTATAACCATGATTGTTATTTTATATATAACTATGAAGGTTATTTTATGTGTAACTGTGATGGTTATTATGTAACACCCAGATGTTTTTATGAAATATTTTATTTAAATAATTTTTATTCTTTAGTAGGTTGATTTGAACACAATCGTGAGTTTAAATAAACTGTGAGATTCTCTTAATTTAAAATTACCATTATATCCTAGCCTTTAGGTTAATGTTAATAATTATAACTAACTTATGAAAATGCATTATAAATTCATTGACTATTAATTATTTATGAAAAATATAAATAAATTAGATATTTTTATTTTTTAAGTGAATTACATTTGTTAATGAGATTAATGATATATATGTGTTATATAATTAATAAAATATTTTTTTTTATATTCATCCAATTGATATTTTAGTCATAGGGTATGAATAAAACCCTATTTTATGTATAAGAAACTATTTTTTTAAAAGGTTAATTTTATACCTTTGAATGGAGAACCCATTTTAAATTAAGATTTTGAAACATTAATAATTTCTATAAGAAAACATAACCATGTTATTTTGAATAGTTTTATAAAAATTTACTCTGGATAAATTTCTGATATTTTTTCTCATAACTTTCATGTTTTGATGAATAGTAAAAATATGCTAAATTTTAATTAAAAACAACTTTTTTCATCGAGACAATTTATATCATTAAATTATAATATTAAATGGTTTTAAAGTATAAATATAATATATTTTTACCATTTAATTTAATTTATGTCATTATCATTAATTTTACATTGAATTCATAGGTAAAAACATTTCAATCTTTTGCAATGTTTTAACTTTTAAAACCTATATTCTTATTTCAACAATGAGATTAATTTTAAATCATTCACAGAAAATTATGTGTTTTGAATTTGAAAAAATGGATTCCATATTTTGAATTACATGGTCCAAATTGTGTGAATATGTACCTTTTATTTTTGGATATTATGAATAGTAACTTGTGTAAATATTTTATTTACCATGGTTAAAGGGTAAATCTGGTAAATAAGGGTAATAATAATAATAATATAATAATATAATACTACCCTAAAACGTGTCCTAATCCTTTTGGATTAAATATTTCCGATCATGGGCATCCTTGAGTCGATTTTGGGAACCCATAGAATCACATAGATTAGAAAATGACATTTTATAAGAATTAATTTAATGTAAAGATAATTATAACATAAACATATATATTTTACAAAATCAATTTTAATATATGGTTATATAACTGATCTATATGCTTATAAATTTTCATTATAATTATAAAAATATTTATTACATCATGATATTTTATTTATAATTTTTAGAGATAATAAAAATAGTTTAATATTTGACACAAATATGATGTAATGATTACCACATTAATGAAATATTTAAATAATTGAATTTATAAATATTAAAAAAATGTAATTTGGTTATTTTTAAGCCATAGAAAAATTTTATGGATGAAATTGACATATTATATTTGAGTTAATTCCTTATTTTGGAAGTAATAAAGTGGTTATGAATTTTAAAAAAATTCAACTATGAATAGTGTCTAAAATTGACACAATTCATAACTTAAACCATAAAGTATTTTATTAAATGATAATAAATTCCTAAAAATATAATATTTTTCCAAATGGTTAATATAAGTCCAAATATGTCATAAATAACTTTTTTTGGGTCTTTTGACATGATAAGATAATTACATTGACCAACAATGTGTAAATAACTTGATATCATGGTAAGATTAAAAAGGGTTTAAAGAAAAAGATAAGGATAAAAAAATATAATAAACTTGTCTAAATTTTTTTGGATTATGGTTATTATAACCAAAATCATATTATCTTTGAATTAAATAAGTTTTTTTACCTTTTCTAGTCGAAATTGAATTTATTATAAATTAATATTTTTGAGAGTTTCCTAAAGTGCCCCTCTCATCTCTTATAAAAGGGCACCTCCTCCATCTCCTCTTCACTCCATTTTGAGATTTCAATATTGGCCAAAACCTTCCCATTTCTCTTATAAACTTTCCTATTTACATTCTATAGGTTGTTTTCTTCTCAAAATTCCAACTCTAGTGCCTTAAGAGGAAATTTAAAGGAGGCACGTCGAGGAAGAGGTAATCTCTTCTACCGATTCATTCAAATTTCTTTCTTCTTACAATTCCTCTCATTTATTTGTTTCATTATAAAGTAATAAAATCAGTATCACTCATATAATTTTATGTTATTATAAATATGAAACAACCCTGTTTCATCTTCTATTCATCCTAAGAAAAATGAAATCATCGCTTGTACGTACGTACGATTTACCGTCTCCACACTGTGGTGTAATATGTTATTCACCATCACCATACTTGGATGGGAATAATGGTGGAAATAATAACTATATATAATTAATATAACATTATAATAATTCTTAGATACTATAAAACATCAAATTAAATACCACTCAAAAATTATGGGAACGATATCGTCGCTCGTGCGTACGTACGACTTACCATCTAAATGATGCGATGTGATTCATTCTACATAATATTCATTAAATCATGATTATATAAATGAATTTAACAAATAAATATGATATATATTATACTAATACCATTATTTAAATGATATAACTATAACAAAAAAGATTAATAAGAACTTATTCAACAAAACATACATAAGAACGTAAAGTAGTTAACGACCGAATAACGAGTAACAATGAAATATTACTAAAAAACGGATGAAAATATAATCATAAATGTTATCATAAAAATTATTATGATTCTGTAATAAATTAGTAACATTATTTAAATCATTATAAAATGGGTTCAAATATATACAAAGCATATCAGACTTAAGGTAAGGGATAACTTTTCCAATCTCATTTTATCCGAGATTGTTTATTCGTAAGTATCTACTGGGTATATATTTATCATCCATGTAAATGTTTTATAAAAATATTCTCATAAAATGTGTAATATTATTATTTGTATTTTTAAATTCATTTTTACCCATTTTGACTTTTACTACATGGTTTGGAAGAAATATTTCTTTTTTTTACCATACGAGGTACTTTTTTACTTTTCCAGAAAAAGTACAAGGATAATATTTTTTAACTTATACGACATGAAAGAAATTTTACTCTTTTATAAAGAATTATTTCCATAAAGCTTATTTTAAAAGTTTTCATGTTTATTTTCAATTAAATTATTTTATTTTAAAATTTCACGACATATTGAGAAAAGAAAATGTTTTTGAAAAAGAAAGGATATTTTCCTCAAGAACTATATTCAAGTGTTTTATAAAAAAAATTCCATCTAAGATGATATAGGGTTATATTTATATCCCTATAAATAGTTTATTTGATTACGTTATGATTGAATTATTTTTATGAAGTCCATTTATCTTATATGTATTATGTTATGATGGCATGATGTTTAAGAATCCCATTTTATTACATGGGTTATGCTATGATGTATGATTTATGTTTTTGTGTCACACATAAGAATGGTTTAATTATGAGATGGGTGGGACCTATATCTACATCTAATGCATTGGGTAAAGATTTATATCTCATGATATAGACATGGCTGGAAAGATAAGTAAATCTGGTTTAGTAATACGGGGCTGGAACGAGGAGTGAACTCGATTTAGTAATGGACTTTGTCCACTATGTTGGTCTTGGAAATAAGCCTTGACTAATATGAAATGATTTTCTATGCTTATGTGTGTATGCCAAAAAGTTTCATGTCTTATGTTATGATTATTGGGATTACATTGCACTTCTACGATTTACTCTATGACATGGTATTATGATCTCTTATATGCAGGATAATATTTTCAAATGTTATATATGATTGATATTTACTTTGTTTACCCTTATAGAGAATTTGAGCTCACCCATTAGTATTTTTCTTTTCCCCTGGTTAGGAATAAGGGTATTAAGTATTATATTCCAAAAAAGAGTCTAGTTATGATGAAATAAACGGGAGACAATATAGATGTTTTATGAACCATTTTTTATGTTTCCCAATTTCTAGACACTATACCTATATGGTCCTGTTATGGTTTTATTATATGTTGTAATAAATATACATAAATTCTAAATTAATATCAATGTATGTAAAGTATGGGATGTTATAGTTGGTATCAGAGGAAAGGTATAGTTATCCTTTGGAAACTATGACGAGAAAGCCTTAGTAAGAACCTTAAGGATATGTCTATGTATAGGATAAAATCCTAGTGTTTTAGAAATGACCCTGAATAAGCTAGGATAAAACTTAAAGTGTCAAAAATTGAAATTTTATTCATGATTATATGGTTTCTTATTATGATTAGTGTTTCTCACACTATGATTCTTTGTTTTAGTCAATGGATGGAACTCGAAAGAACCACTTTAATGATGAATGCGATGGGCAATGCAATAATTGTCCCCCTCAGCAACTAAATATTATGAGAGATGGAATGAAGAATCTTGTATCCATGCTCACCCAAATTTTTAAAGCTATGAATCATTAAGGACTTCCAAATGAGCAAAGGAAGGTGCAAAATTATGTTAAATCCTTCATGAGGCCGGATCCACCTTCATTCAGTAGGTCTTCTAATCCATTAGTGGATGAATAATGGAACAGTACCACTGAAAAGATATTTTTAGTTCTACAATGTTCTGAACATGATAAAGTCATCTTAATAGTATATCATTTGGAAGGTGAAGCTAATCAATGGTGGAATCTTATTATGAAAATGAGGCAAAGAGATGAAATTGAGTCCATGGAATGGGATGAGTTCAAGAACTTATTTTTCCATAAGTACTTTCCTTGTATTCTTAAAAAAAATATGGAGAAGGAGTTCCTTGAACTTAAGAAAAAGGGTGATGAATCTGTTGTTACCTACGATGGAAATTTTACAAGACTTTCAAGGTATGCTTCTGGAATTATTATCCAACCTGAGAGTAAGATTTATCAATTCTTTAGTGGCTTAAAACCAAGTATCAAAAAGGAATTATCCATAAGAGACTTCAATAGCTACAAGGAAATTGTTCGATGTGATCTCAAGGTTGATATGAATATTGGAGTAACCCATAATTCATACAGTTTTGATAAGAAAAGGAAAATAGATTTCAAAGGAAAATCTAAATACCACACTAAAAAGCAGATGATTTTCCCTTATGCTCATAGTGTGGAAATAAACATGGAGGGAATTGACTTAAAGGGATTTGTAAATGTTTTAAGTGTAGAAAAGAAGGTCACTGGGCAATCAAATGCCTAAGTGATGGGAAAACGATTTCTAATGATGCGAATAAAGAAAAGGCTACACAGAATGAACCTCCTACAATTAAATGTTACAAGTTTAAGGAAATGGGGTATTATATGAATAAATTCACTAATCCAAGGGTTATTAATGATGATCGACATCAACAAACTCTTAAGGAAAAAGGAAAAGGAAATTCACATGCAATTACTATCGGCGACATGGAGTACGATAACTAAGTGGTGAAAGGTACACTTACTAGACACTCTATAGTAGAAAATGTTTTATTTGATTCTGGATCCACCCAATATTTTATTTCTGAATAATTTTCTAAGGGTATCGTCGTATTTCCTCAACAATTAGACATTGAGTTATCTGTGACAACTCCCAATGGCACAACAGTCACATCAAAAGTTTACAATTTTTCTCCAACTGAAGTTTGTGGGAAAGTGATTCCTACAAATATTGTGATCCTTCCTATAGTGGAATTTTATGTGATTCTTTGCATGGATTGGATTTCTTTATATGTATATTATATCAATTTATAAAGAAGGGAAGTCACATTTCATATTTCAGATCAATCTATGATCATCTATCAGTGCAAGGATGAAAATAACCTTCCAGTTGAAATATTTTCTATCTTATGAGTCTTGATTCTAATAAATGAAGGTTATTTATCTCAAATAGTTGGGGATAAACTCACAATTAATAATATTCACATTATATAGGAGTTTGATGATTTATTTCTGGAGGACTTTCCAGGTCTTCCACCAAAGAGTGAAGTCGAGTTTTCAATAGAACTCATACTGGGTGCCATGCCTATTTCAAATACACCTTATAGAATGGATCCCAATGAGTTCCATGAATTGAAGAAGCAAATCCAAGAGAATATTGAAAAAGGATTCATACATCCTAGTGTATCACCTAGGGAAGCACCTATTCTGTTTGTTAAGAAGAAAGATGGATCAATGAGACTCTGCATTGATTATCGAGAACTTAACAAGATCACTATCAAGAAAAATATCCTCTTCCCCACATTGATGACTTATTTGACCAACTATGTGGAGATCAATACTTTTCCAAGATTTATCTATGATCAGGATATTATCAATTAATGGTAAAAAATAAGGATATACAAAAGACGACATTCTGTACAAGGTATGGATACTATTTATAGTGATGCTTTTTGGTCTTACTAATGCCCAACTATCTTCATGTATTTAATGAATAGAGTCTTTAGAGACTATCTTGATCAGTTTGTGGTCGTATTTATAGATGATATTCTTGTCTATTCAAAGAGCAGTGAAGAACATGATGTTCACTTGAGAATTATATTGAAGACACTGAGAAAGGAGAAGTTTTTGAAAAATTTACCAAGTGTGAATTTTGGCTTCAAAAAGTTTAATTTTTGGGTCACATAATCTCAAGAGAGGGGATATTTGTGGATCCAACAAAAATAGTGGTTATTGAAAGATGGTCAAGACCAACAACACTAACTGAGATATGAAGATTTATTGGTTTGGCTAGATATTATCGATTTTTTGTGAAATATTTTTCATGATTATCTAATCCTCTCACCAATTTGATTCAGAATGGAGTTAAGTTCATTTGAATAGAGGAATGTGAAGAGAATTTCAAAGAGCTAAAAATAAGGTTATCCAATGCAACTGTGCTCACACTGCCTTGTAGTGGAGGAAGGTTTGTGATCTATAGTTATGCATCCAAGAAGGGGATGGGGTGTGTTCTCATGAAAAATGATATGGTGATAGTTTATGCCTCACGACACTTGAAAATACAGGATCAAAATTACCCAACTCATGATTTGGAATTAGTTGCGGTCATATTTTCATTAATGATATGGAGGAATTATCTTTATGGTGAGATATGTGATATTTATACTGATCATAAAAGTTTAAAGTATATTTTCACACAAAAGGAGCTGAATATGCACCAAAGAAGATGGTTGGAGTTGATTAAAGATTATGAATGCTCAATACATTACCACTTTGGGAAAGCAAACAAGGTGACAGATTCATTAAGTTGACAAGACCATGCGATGAGGATCACTAAAGATCCAATATTTATGGATTTTCAAAGGATGGATCTTGAAATTATAACAGAAGGGGATAAATCTTATCTTTCTCAAATGAATGTTCAACCATCTATTCAAGTTAAATTTAAAGAGGTACAAAAGGAAGATGTAGAGTTATGAAAGAAGGTGAGAAATGTTCTTGAATTCAACCTTTATTGTGATGAAATAATAAGGTTCAGGAATCGGGTTTGTGTTCCTCCCATACCAGAATTAAAGAAGGAGCTATTGGATGAGGCTCATAGTTCTTCATTCTCTATTCACCCTGGAAGTAGAAATATGTACATGGACCTAAAGGAGTAATTATGGTGGGATGGAATGAAAAGAGATATTAACAAATATGACTCTCGATGCTTTGTTTGTCAGTAAGTTAAGGTTGAGAGATAGAAGTCTAAGAGGATGTTACAACCATTACCCATACCAGAATGGAAATGGGAAAACATCATTATGGACTTTGTCATCGAAATTACCAAAACATCCATAGGAAATAATTATATCTAGGTTATAGTTGATCACCTTATGAAGTCGGTACACTTCATTGCTATTAGAGAGGATTTACCTCATGATCATCTTTCCTGGATATATATAAAGGAAGTGGCAAGATTTCTTGGAGTACCACTTTACATTATATCTGATTAGGATCCGAGGTTTACCTAGAAGTTCTAGAAAAGTCTTCAACATGCTCTAGATACAGAGTTAAGTTTCAGTACTGGTTATCATCCTCAAACATATGGTCAGTCTAGGAGGACAATTCAAACTCTGGAAGACATGTTGAGATCTTGCTCTATGGATTTCAAAGGTGGTTGGGATCAACACCTACCATTAGTGAAATTTTATTACAATAATATCTCTCACTTCAATATTCATATGGCTCCTTATGAATCCCTATATGGAAATAAGTGAATTACTCCAACTTTCTGGGATGAAGTTGGGGAAAGAAAGCTATTAGGACTTGATCTTGTTGATGAAATGGTAGAAAAGGTCAGATCTATTCAACAACACATAAGAGCAGTTCAGAGTCAACAAAAAAATTATGTTGACAACATAAGAAAAGACCTAGAGTTTGAAGTGTGTGATAAGGTTTTCTTACAAATATCTCCCTGGAAGAGAGTAATGGGATTTGGAAATAAGGACAAGCTGAGCTTTAGGTATATCATCCATTTTGAAATTCTGGATCGTGTTGGGAAGGTAGCTTACCAATTGGTTCTTCTACAAAATATCTCTCAAGTTCCTGATGTGTTACATTTATCTCTCCTGAGAAATTACATACCCAATCCTTCACATGTAATAAGCTCTGAATTGTACCACTGGATCAAGATCTTGCTTATGAAGAAAACCGATATATATTCTAGATCGTAGTGAAAAAGTTCTATGAAATAAGACCACTCGCTTGGTTAAAGTTTTATGGAGGAACCACCGATTTAAAGAAGCTAGATGGGAACTTTAGGATATGATAAGGGAGAGGTATCCTCATCATTTTATTTCCATATGAATAATTTCAAGGGTGAAATTCAGTTTAATGGGGGTAGAATGTAACACTCGAATGTTTTTATGAAATATTTTATTTAAATAATTATTATTCTTCAGTAGCTTGCTTTGAACGCAATCATGAGTTTAAAAGAACCGTGAGATTTCCTTAATATAAAATTACCATTATATCCTAGTCGTTAGGTTATCGGGAATAATTATAACCAACATATGAAAATTCATTATGAATTTATTTACTAATAATTATTTATGAAAAATATAAATCAATTAGATATTGGTATTTTTTGAGTGAATTACATTTGGTAATAAGATTAATGAGATATATATGCTATATACATAATAAAATATTTTTTTATATTCATCCAATTTATATTTTATTCATAGGGTATGAATAAAACCCTATTTTATGTATAAGAACTTATTTATTTAAAATTTTATTTTATACATTTGAATGACGAACCCATTTTAAATTAATATTTTGAAAAATTAATAATTTATATATGAAAACATAAATATGTTATTTTGAAGCGGGATATAAACTTTGGATAAATATCTGATATTTTTCTGATAACTTTAATGTTTTGATGAATAGTAAAAATATGCTAAATTTTAATCAAAAACAACTTTTTTCATCAAGATAATTTATATGATTAAATAATAATATTTAATGGTTTTAAAGTAAAAAATAGAATATATTTTTACCATTTAATATAATTTATGTCATTATCATTAATTTTACACTGAATTCATAGGTAAAACATTTCAATCTTTTGCAATGTTTTAACTTTTAAAACCCGTATTCTCATTTCAATAACGGGATTAATTTTAAATCAATTACTGAAACTTCTGTGTTTTGAATTTGAAAAAATTTATTTCATATTTATAATTAAAATGTCCAATTTTTTTGAATAGGTACCTTTTATTTTTGGACATTATGAATAGTAACTTCAGTAATTATTTTATTTACCAGGGTTAAAAGCTAAATCTTGTAAATAAGGGTAAAAAATAATAATATAATAATATAATATTACCCTAAAATGTGTCCTAAACCTATTGGATGAAATATTTATGACCATGGTCATCCTTGGGTCAATTTTGTGACCCCATGGATTCACATGGATGTGAAAATGACATTTTATACGAATTAATTTAAAGTAAAGATAATTATAACCAAAACATATGTCATTTACTAAATAGATTTTAATAAAGGGTTATATAACTGATATCTATGATTATAAATAATCATTATAATTCTAAAAATATTTCCTACATCATGGTATTTTATTTATAAATTCTAGATTTTATATAAGTAGCTTTATTTATGACACAAATATTAATGTAGTGATTACCTCATTAATGAAATATTAAAATAAGTGTATTTATAAATATTAAACAAATGTAATTTGGTTATTTTGAAGTCATACAAGAATTTTATGGATGAAATTGGCATATTATATTTGATTTAATTCCTTATTTTAGAAGGAATAAAGTTTTTATAAATTTTTAAAAACTCAAGTATCAATAGTGTCCAAAATTGACACAATTCTTAACTTAAAAAATAAAATATTTTATTAAATGATAATAAATTTATAAAAATATAAGATTCATTTTTTTTAATATAAGTCCAAATATGTCTTAAATAACTTTTTTTGATCTTTTTTCATGATATGGTAATTACATTAACCCACAATCTGTAAATAACATGATATCACGGTAAGATTAAAAAGGGTTAAACCAAAAAGATAAGGATAAAAAAATATAATAAAATTGTTTAAATATTATTGGATGATGGTTATTAGAACCCAAATCATATTATATTTTAATTAATTAAGGTTTGGACCTTTTTTAGTTGAAATTTAATTTATTATAAATTAATATTTTTGAGAGTTTCCTAAAGTGCCCTTCTCCTCTCTTATAAAAGGGAACCTCCTCTCTCTCCTCTTCACTCCTTTTTGAGACTTCATGATCGGCCAACCCATGAATATTTATCTTATAAAATTCCTTAGTAATATTATAGAGGTTTTGGTCTTCTCATAATACCAGCTCTAGTGATTTTAGAGAAAATTTAACGGAGACGCGTCGAGGAAGAGGTAATCTCTTCTACCGATTCTTTCAAATTCCTTTCTTCTTCTACTTCTTCTTATTTAGTTGTTTAATTATAAAGTTATATCATAAGTATCACCCATATACTTATATGTTATTATAAATATTAAACAAGACTATTTCACCTTCTATACATCCTATGAAAAATGAAATCACCGTGCATGCGTACGTACAACTTACCGTCTCTACGCTATGGCGTAATATGTTTTTCACCATCACCTTACTTGGATAGGTATAATGGTTAAAATAATAACTATATATGATTAATATAACATGATACCAATTCTTAGATACTATAAACCATCCAATCAAATACCACTCAACAATTATGGGAACAATATTGCTGCTCGTGCGTACGTACGGCTTACCGTCTACACGGTGCGATGTGATTCATTCTATATAATCTTAATTAAATCATGATTATATAAATGAATTGAAAGAAGAAATATGATATATATTATACTAATAAAATTATTTAAATGATATAACTATAAAAAAAAGAGGAATAAGAACTTATTCGACAAAACATACATAAGAATGTAAAGCAGTTAATGCCCGGATAACGAGTAACAATGAAATGTTACTAACAAACAGATGAAAATATAATCATAAATGTTATCATAAAAATGATTATGATTCTGGAATAAATCAGTAAAATTATTTAACTCATAATATATGGGGTTCAGATACATATAAAGCATATCTGACTTAAGGCAGGGGATAACTTTTCCAATCTCATTTTATCCGAGATTGTTTATTCGTAAGTATCTATTGGTTTTATATTTATCATCCATTTCCATTTTTTTCTAAAACTATTCTCATAAAATGTTTACTATTCTTCTATGTATGTTTAAATTATTTTTATCCATTTTTAAATTTACCACATGGTTTGGAAGGAATCTTTATTTTGTTTACCATACAAGGTACTTTTTGACTTTTTCGGAAACAGTACGAGGAGCATATTTTTTTAGCTTATACAAAATAAATGAATTTTTATGCTTTCTTAAAGCATTATCTTCATGAATCTTACTTGAAAAGTTTTCAAGTTAATTTTTAATTAAATTATTTTCTTTTAAAATTGCACGAAATATTGAGAAAAAAAATGTTTTTGAAGAAGAAAAGATATTTCACTCAAGAACTAAATTCAAGT
The DNA here is from genome assembly GCA_963277665.1 of Viscum album. Taxonomy (NCBI): domain Eukaryota; kingdom Viridiplantae; phylum Streptophyta; class Magnoliopsida; order Santalales; family Viscaceae; genus Viscum; species Viscum album. Next base: position 1,706,157,820 of record OY728129.1, read on the forward strand.
GTTTTATCAAATTTATTTTCCATCTAAGATGATATAGGGTTATGTTATTACTTTTATTTGATTTCGTTATGATGGAATTATTTTTATGAAGTCCATTTATCTTATATGTATTATGTTATGATGGCATGATGTTTAAGAATCCCATTTTATTACATGGGTTATTCTATGATGTATGATTTTTTTTTTGTGGAACACATAAGAATGGTTTCATTATGAGATGGGTGGGACCTATATCTCCCTCCAATGCATTGGGTAAAGATTTATCACTACTAGAAATTAAAGCTATAGCCACAGGCCTATAGCCACAATTTTATTGGTCAGTGGCTATATCTTCCTAATTTCCAAGGTTTAATTTAATGACCGTGGCTATAGCGAGTGTTTTTTTATTTGGTATCGGGGTCCCCGATTTGCTCCTCCTAACTTCTTATACTCTCGTATTCTTCTCGTCTCGGCTTCTTCTCCTCCCGATGAGTTCTTCTCCTCGACCTTGAATGACCGTGTCACCCTCCTCCCCGACCTTGCTTGACTGTGTCTCCCTCCTCCCCGATCTCGCCTGACCAAGACACCCTACTCCCCTGACGACTTCTCCTCCCCGATGTTTTCTCCTCATCGTGGTGCCCTCATCTCTGAAGAACTCTCTCACCATGGCTCCATCCTCCCGACGACCTCTCTCACAGTGGCACCCTCCTCCCTGGAGACCTCTCTCACTATAGCGGCCTCCTCTCCGATGACCAGTCACTGCAGAAACCTCCTCCTGGCTTTCAATCCACACAGGTATTTCATACCATATTATTTCATCTATGTTCGGATTTTAAGGTTATACTGTGATTTGAATTTCATGTTATGGTTGTTTAGATCTACCTTCCTCTTGTATTTATAGAATATATGGGTAGAGTATGAGTAGAAATTGAAGGCATATTGATGTGATGTTGTTGAACATATAAGGGAACTATACACAGTTATGGTGATATAAGAATTATTGATAATAAAATATATGTGTTTCTTGAGTTCATATAGATGGATTCCAGTTTTTAGAATTATTCCAACGTAACCATACGTAGTAATATGATTACTGGGAATCAAATTTCAACCCTCATTATGATGTGTTCTCTACCAACAAGGATTTTAATGGGATTATACCTTAGGAACTTAAGAGATATCCCCTATTACACTGAATTTATTTGAATGGATTCGGTATACTGGATGATGTTTACACTCCTTCACATGGTTATAATCTTTCATCTTACTGACTGTCATATCCCATTGATTTTATTCAAACAATGATTTCTAAAGACACTCAATTTTTTGTACCACTCCTACATGGGTTTTCCTACATGTTGGTTAACTCCCATCGAGATCTAGAAGGTTTAAATATTTCCCACCAACCAATTGATCAAATTTATTTGAGCACACTCATCTCCTACTTGAATACTCTTACAAGTGGTTGGATCTCTAAGTAGGAATTATGACCTAGAGGTAACTTCTCTGATGAATGTGTGTGGCCTTTTTAGGTTAGGAAGATATGATTATAATTCTTTGACCAGTTACTTGTTATCTATCTTTATGAGGTAGTATGGACTACTCATTTCATCATGTATGATCAATAAAAACTTAAAGAGATAATTATCCATTGGTTTCCTAGAACTAATTCCTTCCTTTTATCCCATGGAAAAGTAGGGATTGATGTTTGGGATTTTTATTGATTGGGTGGAATACCTCCTATTTGGGAGATGTATGAAGAAAATATTCCAGTTAAAGATGTTTGGGATGACACCTCACGAGATTTGATATTGGAAAGGGATGTTCTCACCATTGTTAAGGATTAGTTAAGGAATGATCTGAACCTACAGTCACTTGTTTCTTTTAAGGATTGGATTAATATATTTCTCTACCACAACAGGTCTCGACCAACTAATATACACCCTCATCGATGCTCTTCCTAATAGGTTCATGATAGAACAAGATTTTATTGGGCCATCCATGAAGCTAGGGAGTATACCACATGGGGATAATGACTGAGACTAGAGGTATCCCCAAGCCTTCTTCTCGAGGGGTTTATAACCATGTTTTTAAATAGATGTCTTTTCCTATATGGGGACACATTATTGGGAATTCAAGTAATCATATTGGTGATGGTAGTCCGATTGGGATAGGGGTGCCTTCTTAATCAAGTAATGATGACTCTTGGATGCCTTTATCAACTCCACATTCATATTAGGTAAGGAAACATCCCTTACTGGATTAAAGGACCCTTCCAGTTCTTATTTGGATAGATAGAAGAGCATTTCCAATGTTACAAATATCATAACACTAAAGGAATACTTGATGATTAGATCTATTATCAGATGTTGAATGTTTCAAGGGTTAGGGTGATTCCACTAGGTCCTTATGAGGTTATTGGCACATTGATACGACATTATCATTTCAAATTCATGCCCTATCCTACACCGTCTGGAAGAATTTTTGATAATGGAAGGGGATATCTGGATGAGAGGTCATACAATATTTATCTATAGGATGGGGTTCTTATGGATCTTTAGAAGAGATAACTATATACAATTCATATTCCCCCTATCAGTTTTCTCTCCAGTTTTTTTTTTCATTCAAAGAGTTTCTCCTCTCCCTTAAGATGCCATGAGAGTCAAACAACATCCTGGACTTATCCACCAAATTCATCTTATATTGGCATGTGAAGAAATTTTTTTTTGAGATTATTCTTCCACTGGTTGATTCACCTATCTTCATGTTTTACGACTATGCCCAGGTTTGGGTGGAAGATTATCTGGGTGGTTTATTGAATCGAACGATCCATTAGGTAGACAAGACTTGTGCTTCACTGAACCCCTTATCTGTAGTAGCAATGGAGTTTACTCTAGACTTAGGTGAGCCACCAAGGAAGTGTTATCATCATATTTATGAACATCCCGTTAGTGGGAAAAATTTTTTGAGGGGGATGGTCCCTTATTATCAGTGATGGAGGATGTGTCAATTGAGAGGAGAGAACATAAAACTTATTCTCTTGCTTCTTCATCTTCTTAGATAATCATTCCTACTTTTGGAATACCCACCCAAGTTGTTATAGAAAACCATGTATCATGAAGTCATATCTGGCATGAAATCCATGCCCTAATTACTGAGACTCCCTTGGAGGAGTTATTTGGCCAATAGGAACACCTACGCTAGCTTTTTCACGATATGGGGGCAGGTGGATTTTATTACCAACCATTGTATGATATCAAGAGAAATTTTTTCCTAACCCTACAAAAAATGGTTAGAAATGATGGGGACTTTCATAGTTTTGATGACTGCACTCCCCTGGCCGAATTAATAATGGAATCTTCAAAGGTTCTTTAATAGATACATTAGATAATCTATCAGATGCATGTCCATATAGATGATTTTACCACTCAGATAAAAAATAGGAGGACATCATATCCCACTTAAATTATAATATTTTGACTTCATTATCATTATTAGAGACTAATATAAATAAATATTAAGAGATTTCATCTTTTATCAAGACTATTCAATTATATGATTGTTTTGATTCCATCCCTATTTGGAGTAAATCGTATTATATTTGTTATAAAAGGACAAGAAGATCTCAAATTTTTAATAGTAGAGATGATAATTCATTCCCATATTTATATCATTGGTTTTATTATCAATAAAGGTTATATGGAAACATTTAATTTTGAAATGAAATATGTATTGACAACAAATTCGAAGTGGGATATTGAAGAACCCAATTGATTTATTGAATTTTAATTTTATATTAATAATTTTATTCAATGAAAATTTAGGGATTTTTAATTATGATTATTTTTGAACTATTTATTATGTAAAAGTCATTATCAAATTACACTAGGAGAAGTGCACATTGTTTGCAACATTTTAAAATGGAGTATTAATATTATAGATGATTATATTTATGTTGTTTTGTATTTGATGGTGAGAAATGGATTGAGATTGTATTCAATATTTAGAATATGATTTAAAACAAAATAGTGATCCTTTATTAGAAAATGGGGTCAACCATAGGCCAACCAAGGAAAACCACTTCTTAGGAAAGAAAGAATGTTTAATCAGCCAGCCCATTGTAGCCAGTGAGAGTGTATAACACTCACATGGAGTGCCTAAGGATTTTGGGATTCATAGTTCCAGCATGGATGTGATTTGGTTTGATCATGTATGAGGAGTGGGTATATGGTATAAAATAGAGAGGAATGACTATATAAAGCCCATAGTGTGTGAAAATGTATCAATGTGTCAATCCCAATGCCAGCTCGAATGTAGGGAGACACACCTATTTAATACTTAGGAGTATCGTTCTGAGCGTATTATCGATTTCGGAAAAGTTCTATGTGGAAAATTTTTCACCCACTTAAAATGTTACATATATAACTCCATCTATTTGATGTGTTTTATTTGATATATCTAGTCAAGCTAAGAAGTTGTATTATTCCTTAATCTTCATCGGTGAAGCTTTAATACATAGTTCTTTATGTCATAATGATTAGTGATCAAATTAATCTTGTTAACTCCTAAGAGGGGATGGATATGTTTGTAATATTCCACAAATTAATAAACTAAAGTTAGTTGTGTATTTTATTATTAGAAATAGTTAATAGAAAACGGTGGCAGTGAGATTTGTTTTAAAAAGATGGTGTCTTTCGTAATTTCAAAGATTTAGGTGGAGTGGTTCATATATATTATAGGCTGTGCACATATGTAGTGGGGATAATTTGGTGGAGTATTCTCCATTAATACCCCAAAATTCTCGTTTCTTGGTTAAAAACAGTAAGAATATCCCAGGGATAATTTGGAAGATCTGAGAGTGAAATAGGGAAAATAAGAAAGGTCAATATTTGTGTATGGTTTCTATGAATTCATACATATTATTTCAATACATTCATGTTTTCATTATCATGGTTTGATTACACAATCTAGTGTATGGTCCACACTATATTTCAGGAGGGACATGAAGTAGTTTCCATGTATACATCTATTACGTGAGGTATATAAGTGCAAGATTAGTTGTGTGAGAGGGGAAAGGAATAGACATCATGTATTCTATTATTCTATACCTGAATGTTAAAATAAATTGATCAGATTAAATGTAATAGTATAAATTCTTTAGGATGGAGAAAAATAGTGACGTTATTGTTAAGCAGTGAGTTAGGTGAAAAGTACAAGAAATAAAATACATAAAATAATATGCATGAATGAGTTTTTTTCATGGAAATGAAAGTAATTCATTCATTATAAGTGAGTATATTGTTAATTTTTGTATCTAAATGTATTAAATTGAAGGGGGGTTAATTTTTTCTTACATTAATGTGGCTTGAGAAAAGACCATGTTATATATTTTTCATAAATATTGTGTAGTGTTTTGAGGCTAATCTGGGTGTAGTATTAGAAGATTTCACACAAGAGAATTTAGTGATTAAGTGAGGCTAAAACATCAGGAGATGAAATAATATTTTCCTGATCATGGTTTCCCTTACCCAATTGATCATAAACAAGTGATTAAAATTATTAAGAAAAATCTACATAAAAGGTTTGTTTCTGTTGAATGTATTTGAAGTTGTAAATTATCAAATAAAATATAGAAATACCATTTAGGAAGATCATGAAATCATCACGTAATTGATCAAGATAAGAAGAATGAACTTGTGAATTGGGGGACCAGTTATTGAAGAGCCTCAACACTGGGGGTTATAACCATTCAAATGTTTTGGGTCTAACTAAAGGAGGAAAAAGAGTTGAATCACTGGGGGTATAATTAGGGTCAAATGGAGTATTAACTAATGGGAGTATAACCTGTTGATTCATAAACCATAATAATTAATAATAAGATTATAATGGATAATCTATAACCGGGGTATGTATAACTAGTTTTAGCAATGGGTATGTGTTATTATTGAACAATATAAAAATATTTTTTGTTATATTTCATTTAATTTTTTCATTTCATATCGGGTCCACTCATCTTAATAGGTGATAGAGGTCCAAAATCAGAAGGGGGCAGGGTGGAAGGGGGACAGGGGGCAGGAGGCAGGGGGCAGGTCTGCAGGGTAGGGGTAGGGGGAGGGGGTAGGGGGAAGGGTGGAGGGGGGAAGGGGGTAGGGGGTAGGGGGGAGGTCTGCAGAGAAGGGGGCAGGGGCAGGGGGTAGGGGGTAGGGGGTGGGTGAAGGGGGGTAGGGGGCAGGGGGAAGGGGGCATGGGGGATGTCTACAGGGCAGGGGGGAGGGGGGTGGTTGGAGGGGATAGGGTTGATTGGGGAGGTCTGCAGGGTAGGGGGTAGGGGGTGGTCTGTAGGGGGGTCTGCAGGACACCCATGCCGCGACTACTGATAGTGAAAAACATCATGAACCCTCCTCACCTTCACATAGTGATGAGATGCTAGACAAATCAGCAGTTCAGAATCTAGTTTGCAATATGCAGATGTCTGAAATATGTATATGGATGAGTCATGTAATCAAGGATCCTGTAAGTGGTTTCACTAAAATAGGAAAGTTCAGAGTGAGATAAATGTGTCAGCAGGAACAACAGGGGTCTACATCAAAATGAAAACCCAAGTTCATGGGTGAAAAAATACATCCAATATTTTTCTATTATGATAGAGATCATTAGAGGTATGAAAAGGGGAGCATGTGTTAAAAACTACTTGGGCACGTGAAAACATATTACTGCATGCATGACAATGAAAAATGACACAAGAGAAAAAGGTTGAGAATAAGAGAGAGAAGAAAGGAGGGGACTCCTGAGGAGAAACAAAAAGAGAGCACCCTGATATATTCAAGAAGAGTTTTTAGAGACAACAGAGAACATTATCAAAGATTCAAGAAAGACAAAAGTGTGGAGTGAAGAGAGTATTGAATATTAGAGAGAGGAATATGATAAAACTATAAAGTAGTGAAAGAGAAGTAGAAGGGAGGTTGGTGCCAAGGCAATCATCGAAGATCAGATGCAATGAAGAAGGAAGAGGAAAGAGATATTCTATGAAGATATAGAGGCAACCATCTGAGTTTGGTTCATCCAATGGTGATATCATCACATTTTCTTAGGCCTTTGAGCCAACTTTTAAAGGGTAGTGAGCTTCCAAAATTGAGTGGGGGTGCCCCATGTAGGTATCAAGTCTGCACTGTGTAAACAAGCAGTGAGCCCAACATGAACAGACATTGAGCTTTGGGTTGTATAGACAATAGTTGTAGTGATTTGTGTGAGGAGAAGTGGAATCACTCACACATTAGATTCAGTCCCTCATTGGGAAGGACCAAGTAAATCAACTGTGTATCCTCTTCTTTCTTGGTTGTCTGCACCGCAAGACTACTTTGATACATATCTGATCATTATGCTTAAAAGGTGCTCCTAATCACCTGTGAAATAAATTTGTTAAACAATAAGAGGGATTAAGGAATGAAACAAGAGGAAAATATTCAAAGTGGGTGTGGCTCTGACACTTTCATTATCGGTGATTATCGGTGATTTCAATTTTATCTTAACAACACTATTCATCTGCCCTGGGTCATTATCGGTGATTTCAATGTTATCCTTAGAACTAGTGAAAAGCTAGGTCCCTTGCACTCAAACACTTCCATTAAAGATTTTAATAACTATATTGATGATAATAAACTGGTTGAGATTAATTTATTTGGGGGTGTGTGCAGGGGGGTCTGTCCAGGGAGGGGGTGGGTGGGTGGGGGGTCTGTCCAGGAAGGAGGGTGTGTCTTCTTGAATGTCCTTTGAAACTCAGTAATTTACAATGTCGTTTCTGATTATTTAATGTTATCTAAATTGGAATAGAGTTATGTGAATTTGATGTTGATTTTGTTTCTTTTTAGGTACTTCCATGAAAATATCCAGCTTGAGTGAAAAATATAAGAGGGTGGTTGGCTCATTAAAAAGATGAAAACTGCATCATATCATTACATGGGAGTATGTAATTTGGTTTTTACTTGTTTAGAACAATTCATTCATGTTGCCACTTATTGGAACTCTTGCTTGTGTGTGAAGGTGTGTATTCCCAGTGGGGGAGCAGCAACTTTTTTTTAGAAAGCTCCAAGAGCCGAAGTGGACGGTTTGGTTCCACCTTGAGGTAGGATCCCTATTATAGCCTCTTTAATTCAAGAAAGCTTTAAATTGAATTTAGGTTCTTTCTTAATTCTGCTTAATTATATTGAATTGCATATCTTGAATAAGTTTTCCTTAATATAATTGTTTCATTTGATAAATAAAGTCACGTTTTTATAATAAAACCCCTCCAATGGATGTGTGCTGTCTGCAAAAACTCACAGTAATAGTTATGTTGATGTAGTTGCTTAAATAATTGCATTTGATTTATGATGAATGATTTTTAGAATAAATGTTAAATATAATTTAATGAATTGTGTTATAAAGCAATGCCATGATTTTATAATAAAACCCCTCCAACGGAGGTGCGCTGTCTTCTAAACCAAAGAGTAGTGATAGTTATTTGTATCATGTTTGGATTTGGTTTGAGTCTTTTATATGCCTCTTGTTGGTATTTGTTTTGTGGCTAGTTAGTTTTTGTTTTATTTGAATAATATTAATTGGCTTATCATACTCGTTTAACTCAAATGACATTGCCCGAGTAGGTATATGCCTTAACCATGACACTTTTCTTCTCACGCTTTGAATATTATAAATAAAATTTCCATGTTTAGGCAAAGTGAATACATTTGTAAATGGTTTGTGTAGGGTGTATTACTCTTTTCTGTCATTTTTGTTTCCCTTTAGAAATTATGTATCTAACGATTCCTTTTTATACCATATTAAATAGTTGATCTGTTCTATCATCTGCCAGTGGGGTGACGGTCGGAATGTTGCCCCTTCTCCTCCCGCTCCCTTAGCTCCTGGATGAAAGATGCTGCCCCACGGATGTCACTAGATAGGGCCAACACACCGTGGTCATGCCGCGGTCACACCACAGTCATGCCGTGGTCACGCCACAGTCACGCCGTGGTCACGCCACAGTCACGCCGTAGTCACGCCGTGATTTGGACCTGGTCCACGATGACACCATGTGGCAGTTCGCAGTGATAGTATTCTATGAGTCTTGTAATCAATGTTGAGACTGACTAATCACTATTTCTATTGGCGGGGTGAAGAATGGAATGTTTCCCCGCCTCCTCCTACTCCCTTCACTCGTGGATGGAAGATGCTACCTCGCAGATGTCGCTAGATGGGGCCAACATGCCGCGGTCACGCCGCGGTCATGCTACGATCACGCCACGGTCACACCGCGGTCACTCCACGGTCACGCCACGGTGACGCCGTAGTCACGCCGTGGTCACGCCGTGGTCACACCGTGATTTGGATCTGATCCAAAACGACACCCCGTGGTAGTTCAAAGTGATAGAATTCCATGAGTCTTGTGATCAATGTTGAGACTGACTAATCACTATTCATGCCGGTGGGGCGATGGCCGGAATGTTGCCCCGTATTCTTCTGCTCCCTTCAATCCTGGCCGAAATATGCTGCCCTACAGATGTCGCTGGATCGGGCCAACACACCGTGGTCACGCCGCGGTCACACCGCGGTCACGCCGCAGTAAATCCGTGATTTGGCCCTGCTCAAGGATGACACCCCGTGGTGGTTCGTAGTGATAGTATTCCATGAGTCTTGTGATCAATGTTGAGACAGACTAATCACAATTTCTGTTGGCGGGACGATGACTGGAATGTCACCCCGCCTCCTCCCTCTCCCTTCACTCCTGGCTAGATGATGCTGCCCCGTGGATGTCCCTGGACTGGGCCAACACGTCGTGGTCATGCCGCAGTCAGGCCACGGTCATGCCGCGGTCACGCCGCGATTTGGCCCTGCTCCAGGACGACACCTCGCGACAGTTTGCAGTGATAGTATTCCATGATTCTTGTGATCAATGTGGAGTCTGAATAATCACAATTTCTGTCGGCAGGGCGATGACCGGAATTTTTCCCCTCCTCCTCCCACTACCTTCGTTCCTGGCCGGAAGATGATTCCCTGAGGATGTCACTGGACCAGGACAACATGTCGCGGTCACGCCGCGGTCAGGACGCGGTCATTCCACGATCACACCGCGATCACGCCACGGTCACGCCGTGGTCACGCTGCGGTCATGTCGGGGTCACACCGCGGTCACGCCACGATCACGCCGTGATTTGGCCCTGCTCCAGAATGACACCCCGTGGCAGTTCGCAGTGATAGTACTCTATGAGTTTTTTTATCAATGTTTAGACTGACTAATCACTATTTCTTACGGCAGGGTGATGACCGGAATGTTGGCCCGCCTCCTACCGCTCCCTTCACTCCTAGCCGGAAGATGCTTCCTCACAGATGTCACTGCACTAGGCCAACACGCCGCGGTCACGCTGCGGTCATTCCACGGTAAAGTTGTTATTTGACCCTACTCTAGGACGACACCCTGCGATGGTTCACAGTGATAGTATTTCATGAGTCTTGTGGTCAATGTTAAGACTGACTAATCACAATTTCTACTGGCGGGACGATGACCGGAATGTTTCCCCACCTCCTCCCGCTCCCTTCACTCTTGGCCAGAAGATGCTTCCCCGCAGATGTTGCTGGACAGGGACAACACGCTGCGGTCATGCCACGGTCATGCCACGGTCACGCCATGATTTGGCCCTGCTCCTGAATGACACCCCGTGGTAGTTCGCAGTGATATTATTCCAAGAGTCTTGTGATAAATGCTGAGACTGACTAATCACTATTTCTACTGGTGGGACGATGACTAGAATGTTTCCTCGCCTTCTCCCGCTCCCTTTGCTCATGGACGGAAGATGTTTCCCCGCAGATGTCACTGGACCAGGCCAACATGCCGCGGTCACGCCGCGGTCATACCGTGGTCATGCCACGGTAAAACCGTGATTTGTCCTTGCTCTAGGACGACACCCAGCTACGGTTCACAATGATAGTATTCCATGAGTCTTGTGATCAATGTTGAGATTGAATAATCACAATTTCTACCGGTGGGACGATGACTGGAATGTTTCCCCGCCTCCTCCCACTCCCTTCGCTTCGGGATGAAAGATGCTGCCCTGCGGATGTCATTGGACTGGGCCAACACGTCGCAGTCATGCCACGATCACGCCGCAGTCATGCCGCAGTCAAGTCGGGGTCACGCCGCGGTCACGCCGTGATTTGGCCCTACTCTAGGAGGACACCCCACGACATTTTGAAGTGATAGTATTCCATGATTCTTGTGATCAATGTTGAGATTGACTAATCACAATTTCTGCCGGTGGGGCGATGACCAGAATGTTGCCCCGCCTCCTCCCGATCCCTTCGCTCCTGGCCGGAAGATGCTGCCCCGGGGATGTCGCTGGACTAGGCCAACATGATGCGGTCATGACGCGGTGACGCCGCTATCATGACGCGGTGATGCCGCAGTCACGACGCGGTCATGACGCAGTCACGACACGGTCACGCTGTCGCAGTCATGACACAGTCAGGCCGCGGTCACGATGCGGTCACGACGCAGTCAGGCCGCGGTCAGGACGCGGTCCTGCCACGGTCACGCTGCGGTCACGCCGCGGTCATGCCATGATTTGTCATTCTCCAGGATGACACCTCGTGATGGTTCACAGTGATAGTATTCAATGAATCTTGTGATCAATTTTTAGACCGACTAATCAAAATTTCTGCAAGTAGGGCTGGTGCAAGGGAGGTCCAGTAGTGGAAGGGGGGCTTCTGTCCAGGGGGGTCCAGCAGGGGGGCTACTGTGTAGGGGGGTCCAGCAGGGGGTTTCTGCTGTCTAGGGGGGTCCATCAGTGGGGGGATACTGTCCCGACGGTCCAGTAGGGGGGCTGCTGTCCAAGGGGGTCCAACAGGGGTGGGGGGCAAGGGGTGCAAGGGATGTGTGTGTGTGTGTGTGGGGGGGGGGGTGGCTGCTATCCATGGGGCCTGATTTTTTTATGAAATGGGAAGAGGATTTTTTTTTGTTCATGGGTATTTGAAAAGCAATGAACATTGTCGACATTGTCATAAGTAATTCATGCACTGTCCTCTAGCGCTTGCTTTTTCTAGCTACGATCACGTCACAACTGTGATGGTGTTTTCCAACAGCAAACAAAGGTCTCACAGTTGTCTCTCTCCTTGATTGGGTACTCATAAACATCTTCCAAAGTAGTCCACTGACTACGTATTCCTAAGATGTCTATATGGATTGACAAAAGAAGATATAACAGCCTTCTTTCCCAGATCATAACTGAAGATCCATCCTTTACTTATATGTGGCAAGCATAAGATTCCCTCACTTCCAGAAATGAGAAAGATATTTATGGGATTGTCTAAATATAAAATGTAATTGAAATTATAGTCAACTTTTATCATTAAGTTGTCACCTTGATAAGGAATAAAGTGACATTATTAATTGATGTCCACATGGAGATGGAATCAAGAACAAGATTCATGGGCATGTGTTAATTATATAAGAGAAATTGTTGGATTGGTGTTGCCCAATCCAGTTGGGCCGAATGCTAGTGGCCCGCAACTGTCGCGGGTCAAGTTCCGCGGTGAGATCGTTGGGGGTTACAGGGGGCAACACGCCCTTTCCCTGGGGGTCCGGGGACCGAATGCGCCTGGCCCAATTTTTCGGCACTCTAGCATCTCTGACCACTGTAGCAGAGCTAAAAACCCCAGTAATTTGTGGTCCTAAATTAGTGAAGTTCTACCTCTCTGTGGACGTAGGGTTATTCCCGAACCACGTAAATTTGTGTGTCCCGTGTCTACTTTCTTTCTGCATCCCTCTTTCGTTTCTCGTTTCTGTCGTTGCACCTCTCGATGATTATGCAACAGAAATATGGGCAGGGAAATGAAAATCATAAAGATATGTTTTAAACTCCCATCCTCCCATTTCAATGAAAGGATCTATCATCATCACTCTTGTGGTGACATGATGATTTCCTTAAAAAATTAGGCATGTGAGACAAGGATCATGAGCATCCTAGTGTAGTCTAACAAAATGGTCTTGAAGTAAACCTACAGAAAAAAATTGATGAAACTGGGATGAATTCATTCTCCTTCAACATATAGAGGATGAGTATCATTGGGCATCAACTTCATGGATTGGTGAACCCGTTAAGAATTTCGTATCCTTAAAAATGATATAATTAGTAACATAGGGGGGGGGGGTTTCAATGTGTTCTGTTTTAGTTTTTGTCTTTGATTTCAAATTGCATGGCCAACTGTATTAGTATTCCAGGGGGTGTCTATCCAGGGGGGGTTGCATTATGTTCTGTTTTAGTTTTTGTCATTGATTTAAAATTTCATGGTGCACTGTATTAGCATTCCAGGGGGGTTTCCAAGGATTTGAAGAGGGAGGGGTGTCTAGGAGGGGGGGGGGGGGGGCTTTGTAATGTATTCTGTTTTAGTTTTTGTCTTTGATTTCAAATTGCATGGCCAACTGTATTAGCATTCCAGGGGGGTGTTTTTCAAGGGGAGGGAGTGTCCAGGAGGGAGGGGGGAGGGGGAGTGTCCAGGGGGGTCAAAGTGGGGGGTCCGTCCAGGGGAGGGGGTGTCCAGGAGGGAGGGGGAGGGTGAGTGTCCAGGGGGTTCAAGTGGGGTGTCTGTCCAAGGGAGGGGGGTGTCCAAGAGGGAGAGGGAGTCACCAGGGGGGTGTTTGTCCAGGGGGGGGGGGCTGGGGGGGAGGTAGGGGTGTCTAGGAGGGGAGGGGGAGTGTCCTGGAGGGGGGGGGGGGGGCTTTGCAATGTATTCTGTTTTAGTTTTTGTCTTTGATTTAAAATTGCATGGCCAACTGTATTAGCATTCCAGGGGGTGTCTTTCCAGGGGAGGGGGTGTCCAGAAGGGAGGTGAGTGTCTAGGGGGGGTGGTCCAGGGGGGTGTCTGTCCAGGGGAGGGGGGTGTCCAGGGGGGTGTCTGTCAAGGGAGGGGGTCCAGGGGGTGTCTGTCCGGGGGGGGGGGGGGTGCCCAGGGGTATCTGTCCTGGGAGGGGGGTGTCTGTCCCGGGGGGGGGGGGGGGGGGGTGGGGTGTCTAGGGGTGTCTGTCCGGGGGGGGGGGGGGGGGGTGGGTCTTTGCATGGGAGGGGGGATGTTCATGGTTGTCTGTCCAAGGTGGGGGGTGTCTGTCCAGGGGGGTGTCCAGGGTTGTTTGTCTAACGGAGGGGGGGGGGTGTCCAGGGTTGTTTGTCCAGGGGAGGGGGGTGTCCAGGGTTTTCTGTCTAGGGGGGTCTATCCAGGGTGGGGGGTGTTTGTCCAGGGTAGGTGTTTGTCCATGGTGGGGGGAGGGGGTGTCTGTCCAGGGGGGTCTGTCCGGGGGGGGGGGGGGTGTGTCTTGGGTTGTCTGTCCAGGGGGGTGTCTGTCCGGTGGGGGGGTCTGTCCAAGGGAGGGGGGTGTCCGGGGTTGTCTGTCTGTCCAAGGGGTGTCTGTCCTGGGTGGGGGGGGGTGTCTGTGTAGGGGAGGGGGTTGGGGGTGTGTCCAGGGGGGTGACAGATAGGGGGGGGACTGGCAGGGGATAGAGCCAGATGGAAAATAGGGGGGGGGACACATTCAGGGTGGGGGGGGGGGACTAGAAGGTGGGTGGAAGGTAGGGGGACTAGTAGGGGGAAGGGGGTGAAAGGTAGGCTTGCAGGACTACTATGTTTTTTTATTGAGCTTTAATCTATATCCATAGTTTCTAACCATGGCTATAAGGCCTGTTTATGTTTTACCTTCTGCCACAGTTTCAAACGGTGGCTATAAGGCTTTAGCCACGGTTTGAAACCGTGGCTATAAGGCTTTAGCCACGGTTTGAACGGTGGCTATAAGGATTTAGTCACAGTTTGAAACCGTGTCTATAGGACTTGGTCTATAGCCATGCCAATACCTACCACAGTTTATTGAACCGTGGCTATAACCTATAGGAACGGTTTTCGGGCTTATAGCCACGATTTCAAACCGTGGCTATAGACTAAATTTCCTGTAGTTTATATCTCATGAGATAGGCATGGATGGAACAGAAAGTAAATCTGGTTCAGTAATACAGAGTTGGAATGGGGAGTGAACTCGGTTCAGTAATGGACTTTGTCCACTATGATGGACTTAGAAATTAGTCTTGACTAATATGAAATGATTTTCTATGCTTATGTGTGTATGACACAAAGTTTCTTGTCTTATGTTATGATTATTTGGATAACATTTCATTCCAATGATTTACCCCATGACATGATATTATGATCTCTTATATGCAGGATAATATTTTCAAATGTTATATATGATTGATATTTCCTTTGTTTACCCTTTCTGAGCATTTGAGCTCACCCTTTCGTATGTTTCTTTTCCCCTGGTCAGGAAGAAGGTTATTAAGTATGATATGCCAAAAAAAAGTCTAGTTACGATGAAATAAATGAGAGAAAATGTAGATGTTTTATGAACCGGTTTTTTATGTTTCCCAGTTTCTAAAGACACTATACCTATATGGTCCTATTATGATTTTGTTATATGTTGTAATAAATATACTTGAATTCTAAAGTAATATCAATGTATTTAAATTATGGGTTTTTATATATTCTATGTGAAACAATGAAGGTTAATCCATTTGTGAAGGTGATATAAAAGTGATCACTCAAGTTACCTATGTGATTTATTTATTCTTTTTTGGAGTTTTTATGGAAATATTATGATTCAGAAAAGTTAATAAATGAGTTTAGTTTCCAAATAAAGTATATGCTACTTCTTAAAGGCAAAAATTATAAATTTGTGAAATTTTTTTTCTTATTTGTTTTATTATTTCAAAAGAAACTTCATGATTTTATATTCCATATTATTTGTCTTATTCAAAGTTTTATGAAAATATTTGGGCAGATAAAGTGATTTATTAGGTAAGAAAATGTTTATTTTGGTCCTAAATATTACATTGAAAAGGATTTTTTTATAAGTATTCATGATCTAACATGTCTATTTCTTTTTTAATGTCCTTTACTAATCTTTTTATGCTTATACCATTTTTTAAAATATTTTGCACAGGGTTCTAAGGATGAGTAAGGATAATAAATATGTCAAGATTAAAATTTTGAAGATGTGTAATGAAAAGAAAACTTATTTATTATTAAAAAAATTATCTTTTGTGAAAAGTGGATATCGAGTGGAAGTGTACTCTTTGTAATATATGAGTTGTTATGTTTGAGTTGTGACCTAATTATCTAAAACTCTAAACCTAAAAAGATCATTAGGATTGTAAAAGAGTGACTTCTCATATAAAGACACTATAATATGTAATGTTTATGGTTGTTTCTTTACAGTTGGTATTAGAGGAAAGTTTTAGATAACTTTAGGGGCAATGATAATGTTAATAAAATACCCTTAAAATATTTTACCTTACGGTTAAGTTAAAATAATATTCCATTTAAAGAATACCATGTTTCTTTATATAAACAATGTCTATTTATAATGGTTTTCTATAGAGGAAATAGGAAAAAAGTAGCATGAAGGAGCCATGAGGAAAATATCCTTTCTAATTAGCATCTCGATATGGTTGTAATTGGAACTGAGAATTTTGTTGTTGTGAGGGATCAATCGACAAAAGATATTAATGGTGGTGGAATATATTTTAGGAATTAGCTAGATCTACCATAGAGGAACATTTCAATAGTGGAGAATTTTAGCAGACAACATCCCCCATCATTCAGTGGATCATCTGACCCTGTGGTAACTAGAGGATGTATCAATTCTTTGAAAAATATATTTGGAGTCATTGGAGGTTAGGATAGTTAAAATGTAACCCTTTAAATTTATCATTTTGAAGGTGAATCTAATTGACGGTGGCATTTGGTTAATAATACTAGAGAGAAATACGATCCGGATGCCATTTAATGAGACATATTTAAGAGAATTTTCTAAGAAAAATTTCCTAAAGTTTTTTGACATAGGATGGAGAAACAATTCTTGGAATTGAAGAAAAAAAGATGAATATTGTTTCTTTTTGTAAGAAGGAAATTTTATAAGATTGGTTAGTTATGTACCAGAATTCATCTAGGATATTGATAGTAAGATTAATCAGTTTTAGTTGGGGTTGAAACTAAGATACCAAAGTGTTTTAACTTCCTGTGAATTAAAAAGTTATTAGGAACTTGTTTAGTGTGCTAATAAGGTAGAATTTTGATATTGTAAATGATCAGGTGTTCTAGGATAACAAGAAGAAAAAGAGATCCAAGTGGTAGGAAAATGGGAGGAATGAATCAAAGAAATATCAAGGCAAGCAAATAAATTTTTCAATTTTTTATAGTTTTGGAGTAAAGTACTTGGGGGAATTCCTTAATAAATTTGGAATATTATTCATATGTGGTAAGTTTGGGCATATATATCATGATTGGAATGAAAAATATCAAGATAGTGGTAATACAAATTCTTATAAATAGGCAGTGAAGTGTTTTAAATTTAATGATATGGGTCATTATGGACATGATTTTATGAAGAAGAGAATGAATGATGAGAAGTAGCCAAATTATAAGTATAAGGGTGTGGTGAAATCCTTTTTAACTACTTCAGCATATGTTGGGCCATCAAATGAAGTGTAAACAGATACATTTCTTGTTTATTTATATTTTTCTAATGTATTATTTGATTTTGGGTCTACAAATTCTTTTATTTATGATAAAGTTTCTTATAAATTAGAAATGTATCCTTATAAATGGAATCTAGAAATCATGGTAAAAAACCTATGGGTGACATTATGGAAATAATAAATTATAAGAATATTTTGATTACAGTCTATGGAAATAATTTACCTACAAACTATGTTGTCTTTCCCATAGTAGAGTTATAATGTTATCCTGGGTATGTATTAACTCTTTGTTTACCATGATGAGATAGATTGTAGAGATAAGGAAGTTGTTTTTCTGAAAAATATTTAGTTTGTATAAAATAATGAAATCATACCTTTGATAACATATCAAAAAGCTGGGAAACTATTAAAATACATAAATGAATGTTATCTCTATCATATTTTTTAAGATAAGGGAACTATTTAGATTAATGATGTTCTAGTAGTGAAATAATACCTTGATGTTTTTAATGATGAGTTTCATGGTGTTTTTCTTGATTGAGAAGTTTAATTTACTATTGAATCAGTTCTTGGTACTAAGCTAATTTCAAAACACCCTTAGTGAATGGATCAAGAAAATCTTTTGGAATTGAAAATGAATTTATAGGAATTGATTAATAAAGGTTTCATTTTTCATATCACTTTATTATAGGGTGCTCCTATTATGTTTATTAAAAAGAAATATGGTTCCATAAGGATTTGTATTGATTATAGAGAATTAAATAACATTATTATTAATAATAATTATTTGATGACGCATATTAATGGTTTGTTTGATCAGATCTAGGGAGCTCATTATTTTTTGAAGCTTGACCTAAGGTTTGGGTACCATCACCCAAAGGTCAAGGATGATTAAATTCAAAAAATAGTATTTAGGACCAAATACAAGCATTATGAGTTCTTAGTTATTCCCTTTGGGGTAAAAAATTCCCCATCTATATTTATGGATCTTATGAATAGATTATTCCATGAATATTTGGATAATTTTGTGTTTTTTATTGATAATATCATGATTTATCAAAAAAGTTATGAGGATTATGAAAAAAATCTAAGTATTGTTATTAAAAACCTAAAATAAAAGAAGTTATATGGAAAATTTAGAAAATGTGATTTTTGGTTATAAAAAATTTCACTCCTTTGACACATTGTAAATAAAGATGGTATAACTACCGATTCCAAAAAAAATTAAAGTGTTTTATGAATGGAAAAGACCTATAAATGTTATTAATATTCATAGTTTTCTTGGATTAGTAGGCTATTACCAGTGGTTTGTTGAAAAGTTTTCTTGGTTATCTATCCCACTAACTAAGTTGACATAAAAGGGATTTAAGTTCATATGGAGGAATGCATGTAATTATTATTTTCAGAACTGAAAATAAGATTGGTTAATTCTACAGTTTTGGCCTTTCCCTCTATAAATTGGTAAATTTTCATGTATAATTATATGTCTTTAAAAGGAATTGGTTTTTTCCTGATGTATAATGATCAAGTAATTTATTATACTTCATGAAAAATGAAACCTCACGATTTAAATTATCCTACCAATGATCTAGAATTAGATTCTATTGTTTTTGATTTAAAAATTTGGAGGTATCATTTATATTTAGTAAAGTGTGAGATATATACCGCTCACAAAAGTTTGAAGTATATATTTACTCAATAATTATTTAAAATGAGATAGAGAGGATTTCTATAACTGATCAAGGATTATGATTTCAAAATTCTTTATCATCATAAAAAAGAAAATAAAGTAGTTGATGCTTTGATTTATAAGAATAACACAACATTAATCATGTTATGTTTGGAACATGACCCTTTGGTTAATTATTTGATAAATTTTGGGTTAGAAATTGTGCATTTAGGGATATCTTATGTTTTTTTAGGTTTTATTGTAGAAAAAGTTTTTAGAAATAATTATGGAATCTTAGAAAGAGGACTATGTTTTATAGGAAAAGGAAGAATCCATTACGAAGGTCATGTTTCCTGAGTTTAATATTGATGAAGAAGGTGTTATCATATTTGTAAAAATATTATTTGTTTCTTTTTATTTCCAGTTGATGATAGATTTGTTGATTAAAGCTAATAGTTCTCTATGTTCTATTTACCCTGGAAGAACTAAGATGTATAGAGACCTTCAGGAGTATTAATGGTGACATGGAAAGAAAAGAGATACTATTGAATTTACCATGAAATATTTAAATTGTTAAAAATTTAATACTGAATGAAAATTACTAAATGGAATGCTTTATCCTTTTCCAATGCCAAAGTATAAATAGGAATATGTATCCATGGATTACATGGTGAGATTTCCAAATACATCTCTAGGTAATGATGCAATTTGGGTTATTGTTGACTGACTGAATAAATCATCACATTTTCTTCTTATTTGAGATAATTTGTATTTAGATAAAAATTCTTAACTATACATCAAGGAGATAGTTTGGTTATACAGAGTTCCTCTCTATATTTCCTCTAACCATGATGCTAGATTTACTTCTAATTTTTGGAAAGGACAGGAGAAGTCGTTAGGTACTAAATTAAATTTAAGTATATATTTTTATTATCAATCTTATGGACAGTCTAAGAGAATGATTAATACCTTAAAAGATATGCTTCATTCTTTTACAATGGATTACCATGGAAGTTAGGATCATCATATTTCTTTGGTTGAGTTTTATTATAACAATAGTTTTCATTATAGTATACAAAAGGAACATTTTGACGAATTATATGGAAAGTGTGGTTGTATGTTGGAATTTTGGGATGTAGTAGGAGAAAGGAAGTTGATGTGACCATAATTGTTAGAGTAAATCGATGATAAAGTGAAGATGATTCAGAAACATATGAGGATGGCTCAGAGTAGGCAGGAAAGTTATGTGGATAACGAGAGGAAAGATATTTGTTTTAAGGTGGGTGATTATGTTTTTATCAAAGTATCTCCAAGGAAAACTGTTATGTGTTTTGGTAAAAAGGGGAAGCTAAGTCCATTTTTTATTGGACTGTATGAAATAATAAAAACATTTGGATTAGTTGATGATCAATCAGACTTGTCTTTGATTTGATCATAGTTACACAATATATTTCATGTTTCAATGTCAAGGAAGTTTGCACTGAAATCATCTCATGTTTTGATCCCTAAATCAGTTTAATTAGAAGAGAATATTTCTTATGAGTAATAAACTATATATATTCTTTAACTTAGAGATAAAGTGTTGGGGAATAAGGAAATTTATCAAGTTAAGGTTTTATAGAAAAACCATATTGTTGAAGAAGCAACATGAGAATATAAAAATTCTAGGAGAGAAAGATATCCCCACTTGTTTAACAATTGAATAAAATTGTGAAGGTGTAATTTAAAAAAGGGGGAAAATGTAAAAAACTAATAAAATATAGAATAAATTATTTTCATATTTATTAATATGAATTAGATAGAAATATTCATTATAATAATATTAAGTAATTTTTAAATCATAAATAAAATAATTTTAATTAAACTCTCGTCTTATAATGTTTTTATTTAAAAGTTTAATTTATAAATTATAGAATTTGAATTTGAAAAATAAATATAATTTTTTAAACCAGAATATCAAAATTAACTTCGGGTGATTTTTTTTGAAAATATTGATTTTTTTAGTGAATATTAAAAAATACCGATTTTGTAAAACTACTATATATATTCAATAAATTAAGTAATTTAAAACACCCATTATGATTTGAATTTTATTTCTAGAAAAATTATTATTATTTAGTTATATTTATTCCAATTAATTACATTTTAATCATCTTTATATGTAATTTTAGTATAATTTAATTTTTAGATTAAAAAATACTATTTTCTCTAAACTATTTTAATGTGCATAATGTTTCTAATTTTTAATTAATTAATGTAAAACTTAATTTGGAATTATTTAAATGAAATATATATTATATATATATATATATGCATATTAATTTAAAAACATATAATGATTATTACTAGTTTTATAGTTAATATAAAATCGCCTTATGCTTGAAAAATCCATTTCTTGAAAAATGGAATTTTCACTACATTTGTGGGTTTAATTTTAAATTAAATTCTTCCAATTATACGAATTGAATTTGGTAAAATATATTAAATATTTGGAATTAGAGTAATTTATATTTTATAATAAGGTTTACTTAATTTTTTTATAATGAATAGTGAAGAAAGAAAAAACGTTACCGTGGTTAAGGTGAAAACATGTTTACTAGGGGTTAAAATAATAAAAAAAATATGGGTTAAAATGACCTAAAAATTATTATAAATTATATTTTCTAGCCATATTTTGACCTTTTATCATATAAGTCTCAATAATGGTCCATTTTTGAGCCTTTTGGAATGTATGAAACATAGGTATGACTTTTTATTTTAAAAAATTCTAAGCATGTACTCTCCCCCAAATATAAAAGGCCACACCATCTCCTCTCTTCTTCACACTTCAAAAAAAATTTTATTCAACCAATACCTAACTGAATCCATTCCTAACTTTCATACCCATTTCCTATAGGTCTTTTTTTATCAAAAAACTAATATAGAAAGGATTTAGGTATAATTGTAAAGTGGTAGTCCGAAGAAGAAGAAGAAGATAAATAATGTATGTGTTGAATCAGAATCAAGGTAAGAGACTCTTTGACATAAAACCACATTTTAAACATTTTAAAGATTTATTTTCTAAATATGATTATTCTATTTTTTTAAAAAAATTTAAGAAAATTCTTATTTTTGATTCAATGGATGAGAAAGTCATTTTTGACCATATTTGACTTTGAAATGTTTTTTTAAAAAGAAGGAATCTTTTTTGTGTTTTATATATGGTACACTTTACTTGGAAATCCTTGTTTTAAAATGTTTTAAAGATTTATTTTGCAATCCCTTTTATTCCAAATATATATTCTTAAAAGTATTTTATGGATGTATTTATATTGGTATAAAAGTATTATAACAGAAATATAATGTATCTTTTTAATTTATTTCAATGATTTTCCAAAGGAATATTTTTACGGAAAGTTTTGAATTTCTTAAAAAAAAATACAAAATCAATGTTCTATTTTAATGTATATGGTTAAAACTAACTGTCCATCCACTATAATCATTATATGGTAACTGGATTACATTATAATATTACTTATTTTCTTCAAAGAAAAATCCTGGTTCCCTTTGTTCTAGTAATTTTAGTTTTGAAAATGGGTTTTAAAGGAAAGGGATATATCAATATCTAAAAATGTTATATTATGGGTGAAAAGAATGTGTTTATGATGTAATAATTTATATATAATGTTACAAAACTTGGAAAATATTTATGATGATGAGTGGATCTGTTATAAACCAAGGATGGGTGAGCCCATTATAGCTCTCCAATGCATTGGGTAAAGGGACATAGTTAACTGATTAGATTTTTTTATAAGAGATCACGGGAATATAATATGATTGTTACTCCAAATATAGGATGAATTTGAACAATTAAGTTTCTACTAAGATATTATAGGAATATACTATGATGTTTATTCTAATTATAACCATTATATTTTATGTGTAACTATGAATTCTATTTTATGTGTAACCTTGATGGTTATTCTACATGAAACTGTGAAGGGTATTACATTTGTAAGGGTGATATGAAAGTGATTCCTCAAGTTACCTATATGATTTATTATTGATTTTTATATGTTTTTATAGAAATATTATGATTGAAAAAAGCTAATAAATGAGTTTATTTTCCAAATAAAGTATATAATACTTCTTAATGGAAAAAGTATAACCTTTTTAAAAAGGTTTCATGTGATTTTAATGATTTAAAAAGAAACTTCATGAGGTTATTTTCCTTTATGTTTTCTTATGAAATGTTTTACAAAAATATGAGGGCTGAGAAAGTGATTTCTTGTGTAATAAAATGTTTATTTTAAGCTCAAAGATTTCTATGAAAAGGAAACTTTTTTTATAATCATCCATGGATTAATGATTTTATTTCTTTTATTTTATGTCCCTTACAAAGAGTTTTATACTCATACCACATTTTAAAATGTTTTTTCAAAGGTTTTTAAGGATGTGTAAGGAAAATGAAGATGTTAATATTAAATTTGGGAATATGTGTCATGAAAAGAAAACATGTCTCTTTTTTAAAGTTATATATTGTGAAAAATGGATATTTTGTGGAAGTGTCCACTTTATAATATAAGATTTTTTATGTATGAATTATGACCTAATTATATAAAAATAGTAACCTAAAAAGATCCTCCTGATTGAAAAAGAGTGAATTCTAGTCTAAAGATACTGGAATATGTAATGTTTAATACTAAGTTCTTACAAAACAGGATGAAGGTATTATTTTCACAAAAGAACCCTTTTATCAAAATCAACAGTCCTGACTAGGTGCTCAGTCATGGATAAGTCAAGATAAACATCAATATCTTCCTATTTAGGACATGTTAAGGGTCAAAAAGATACTTCTTGACGTGTGATACATGAAAATGCTATGGATCAAAGTCAACTATGGTGGAAGTTCTAAATGTTAAGACACTTTCCCCACATTCTAAACAATTTCAAAAGGAACCAAAAACCTTGGCATAATATTTCCTTGTTTTCCAAGACGTTAATGAATCAACTGAGGTGAAAATTTCAAGAATAGATGGTCTCCAACTAAAAAATATAATATACTTTTATGATTATCAACATAGGATTTTTACTGGCTTTGTTTCATAACCATTCTTTGACGAATCAACTGAATCTTCACCATGGTATTTTGGACCACACTTAGTCCAACAAAAGAATCTTCACCAATATTTGACTAACATAATGGATATTTTCATGGTCGACCATATAAGGCCCCAAAAGAATCCATCTGAATTATGGATTGATAACTGTTATTGTAAGAAAATTCAACCAGTCCCAAGCTCCACTAAAGTTAAGAACACAAGAACAAAGCATGTCCTTAAGAATCAGTATAGTTTATTCTATCTGGAAGTATATTTTAATATGATATACCATACTCAATCAAACCTATGATCCTAGTTTTTCATTAATTACACTCTAGAAATAAGAAGTAAAATGAGGATTCCTATCAGAGACTATAGTATATGGAACTTCATGAAATCTAATAATATCTTATATAGAGTGATGTCCCCATTACTAAACTTTTATTGTATATTGAATAGGTATAATGTGATCTAATTTGGTTAGCCTATTGATCAAAACCCATATCACATTACTCTCTTATGGGGTATGGGGAAACCTAACCAAAAAGTCCATAGATATCTCATCCCTCTTCCAAGTCAACACTGAAAGTGGATGAAGAAAACATAAAGGTATCTAGTTCTCGACTTTGACTTGTTGGCAGGTTTAACAATGAGAAACAATTCAAAAAATGTCTCATCTCATACCTAGATACCATAATACTTAATATATGTTATCAAACATATTTATGGTACCTGATTACACCGCCCATTGAGAGTTATAAAAATACCCCATCATATATTTGTTCATTGGAAAAGGTAAAACAAACCGATTCAAAAATCCTATGATACTCTCTAAAGAGAATTACCACTCACTGATGGTCTCCCCACCATAAAGAGAATCTTAAATTTCATATAATTCATCATCAAGATTCTACTATTGAAGAATCATCTCAAGAAGAGAGGAATTAAAGTGAACATTTGTCAAAAAAACCTCAGTCACATCCTCTTAGAATCCGAAATGCAACTGAGCATAGAGAGATATTATATTCCACTCTTTTGATGATTATTTCATGGCATGGTTTTGATGATTCTTACTGAATTCATCAGAAATGGCATTCCCCTTATCTGGGGTATAGAAAATATCAAAATAAAAGGACTGTAGGTATTCCACCCAATGACTTTTTCATAGATTAATATATTTATAAGAGAAGGTATAGCTCAAGATTTTGTGGTTGGAATAAATGGTAAACCTTTATCTAAAAAAAATACCAAAAACTCTTAAGATCATGTATCATGGTAGTGAGTTCAAGATCACGGTTTAGATAATTATTATCATGCATCCTGAGGTTTCTAGAACCATAGGCTACCACATGATCACCATAAATATGAACACAACCCAATCCCGAACATAATGCATCCAAAAATACCTCAGCCCTACCTTGCCTTTGGAAGAGTCAACACCGGTGCTTAAGTCAATATATGGTTTATCTTATAAAAGAAATTTGAAATTTCACATCCCACAAAAACTTCAATCCCTTCCGAGTGAGAGTGGTCATTGGATAAGCCATATTCAATAAATATTTAACAATTCTATGGTAATATCCCACTAA
Source organism: Viscum album (assembly GCA_963277665.1). Classification (NCBI taxonomy): domain Eukaryota; kingdom Viridiplantae; phylum Streptophyta; class Magnoliopsida; order Santalales; family Viscaceae; genus Viscum; species Viscum album. The sequence goes on from OY728129.1 coordinate 1,706,183,684, forward strand.
TCCCAAGAATATCTAAATATAAAAAAAGTTACGTGATTTATCCCATTTTATAAAAATGTTTTCCTTTTCAAGGTCAACTAAAATACCATGTTCCATGACCACATGTACCATGAACTTTACTTCTTGTATCCAAAAATTATATTTTGATAGATTCATATAAAGTCTATGATTTCTTAATATTTCTAGAACTGTTCTCAAATAATGCTTATGATCCACCACAGTTTTAGAGTAAACCAAAATTTCATCCAAAGAACCACCACAAATGTGTCAAGGTACTCTTATAATATTCTATTCATCAGGTCCATGAAGACTGCATGAGCATTGGTTCAACCAAAATTCAAAACAAGGTACTCATTATTGCCATACTTGCTTCAAAAGTTGATCTTTGAGATGTCAAATTATTTGATTCTCAACTAGTGATTACCAGATTGAAGATCAATATTAGAGAACCACTTCTCCCCTTTCAATTGGTCTAGCATATCATCAATACATGGAAATATATACCTTTTCTTTACCATAACTTGATTGAGTTTTCAGTAATAAACACAAGGGTGAAGTGTTCCATCAACTTTCTTTGAAAAGAGAATAAGTGCCACCCAAGTTGATACATTGGGGTTTATAAATCCTTTCCCAAGAAGATCATCCAACTGATATTTCAACTCTTTCAAATCATATGGTTCCATATGATAAGAAGGAATAGATACCTGTTGATTATTGGGTACTAAATAAATAGAGATATCTACCTCTCATACCAATGGAAAACCATAAAAGTATGAAGGGAATGCATTGGTAAAATAAATGATGACTAGAGGGTGATCATCACTCAAAAATTCTTGCTCTAAGTCAAAATATAACACCAATATTACATTCTCTAGCTTCAAAAAAGATGTTCGAGCTCTACTTGACCTTAGGTCCCACTCTCCCTAAAAAAATATGACACACCCCATCAAGAATAGTATAAGATACACACAAAATGAAGAAGTCAATTCAGGAATTATTAGAAACTACCAAATCCATCCCATGAATGACATCAAGAGGTTTTATATCAAGATTCAAAAATTTCCTCATGAGCTCAAACTCTGATAGAGATAAACACAAGAGGGACCTTGAAGACCCTTCTCTCTCTTCATTCCAAGGGTCATAGAAATATCCATCACATAAGATGAATGATCCATAATAATATTTAACAAATTCATGATATGAGTTGATAAAAATGAGTGAGATGCATGCGTATAAAACAAATAAGTTAATAAGGATGAAGATATAGTTATGGAATCTCTCATGGTCTCTGGACCCATATCTTCTTCCTCGAGAGACTCCTCCACTATGTAAAGAAGCTTCCTTTTAGATGTATATAGTTGGAAAACCTTAGTTTTTGAAGTATATAATTTCAACATACTAATTTTTGGTGTTTATGAGATTTTTTCATTGTGAAAAGTAGAAAAATATGATGGAAATTTTGTAGGTGGCCTGAGTGGCCACATGAACTACAGATCTTGGGCACCTCAATGCAAACCTATTTCAAATTCTGAACCTTACCACACTAGAAACAAGTCAACATGCCTCTACCAGGAATTACATGAGGTTTAGAAGATTTACTCTATCTATAATAACCATAGGAATCATTAAACTTTCTATTTACATTAAATTAAATCAAAAAACTACCACTGGGAGAAAAATGAACTCTTGTCAACCCTGACTTACTAGCCAAGTCAAGATCAGTCATCAATGCTCTATATAGTATGCTAGAATAAAATATTATCTTCAACATTAAGACTTGAGATCAAATTTAAAAATGAATACCCATATACATTATTCTATCCTTTAGTTTCTCATTAGTTATCACCCAAGGATAAAACTGATCAAGCTTTGAAAAATTGTTTTCATAATTTTTCTTGGTCCTATCACCATATTAGATGCTAGGAAACTCCATGGGATTCAAAAATACAATTGAATCTAGATAAAACTGATCTATGAAAATAAATATAAAATTTTTCCAATCAAATAATTCATGATTCTTCACCATCACCATTGAATCCCACCATCTTCTACTAGGACCTTCCAGTAGGAAGGTAACACGCTTTACATTTATCAAGTCAGGTATTTCCAAGAACTCAAAAAGAATATATATTGTTTTATACCAATACCTATCCTCCTGAGGATAATTAAGACCATAAAAAGTTGGTGAATTCTAGAAAAGAAACACTTGAGCCCAATTATGAGAATCATCCCTTTGAGATTCCACTATTGGAGCCTAAATGAGAATGGGTATAAGTACCTATCCCAGAGAACAAATGGCATGTACCACTATCTAAATAATATTTTAGTCCACTAGAGGATTCACTCACTGTGGTTCCCCAACAGATTCCTCTCGGGGCTTATTCAAACATCTTCTTAGAGGAATTCTGCTAAAAACCATAAATAAAAAATTATGAAACATCAGAATGTATACAAAAACCAAGGATAAAGGAATATCTACTCCATAAACGAAAATTCAATATTGATATTTAAAAAAAATCAAATAAAAAGAATGTAACAGACTATAATCAGATAAAAACATTTCTCAATATGCTTTTCCCAAACACCCATGGTGACTTAAGTCTCATTATGATGAGAGGTAGACAACAAATTTCTTGGAACTACATTTTAAGTCCTAAACATCCTTCCTCATACCTACCAAGACACCCCAAAATATATACCAATATAAAGGAATAATGCACAACATCACACCTATAATACCATTTTCCAATGAACCATCTCAAATACCTTGATACATTAAGACTTGATCTTTCCCTAGAATATACCAAAGGGAATTCTATATCCCCACAGGTTGGTGATTAGAACCTATAATCATAGAAAGAAACAATATGGGATAATTTTCCATAAAATAGTGTAAGATAAAAGATACAAGTCAGTATGTCAAAAACATCAAGTATAAATTACTAGAATTAAATGGGTAAAAAAAACCCAAAACAACACATCATCAAGATACACAAAATCTACCAAGATAAAAATAATAAAACCCATGTAACAGTAGGATAACATCTCCCCTGGTCACCTCCATCACCCTAGGTTCCACAAATCAAGTACACCCATCTCTTCCAATAGGCACTTACCCTTTACTTGAACCTAACATAAGTTAATCTACAAATGACCAAGGGTAAAGGTATGATGTGATCTAAACAACCTAGTAGGGTCTCACCAAGTGTTCCATAAGCAAAAATATAACAATAAACCATTTATGATTTCAATTTAAATAAAAATAGGCATAGAAATGCAGTTACATATTTTCAATAAAATATTCTTTCAAATAAAAGTGGTGGAAGATATCTCAAAAATTTCATAAATGAACATTTTATATAAGACGTTTATATAAATTAATGGGAATGAATAAAAATGTTCAATAATCAATAGAATATATGATCAAATTAATAAAACATAGCACCATGATCATAAGACCTGATATACATTAGTTTCTAGATATAGGATCCTCACACTTCTCATTAATCAACACAACTCAAGATATGTGTGCACACTCAAATCAACACCCCTTTTGGGGTACCCATTCCACTAAATCATTCCAAACATGGTTTAATTAGCATTTTTATCATAAATCCATTGCTTGGGTGTCACAGTACTATCAAACTTGTTCTAATAACCTACTAACTATTTAGGCTTACCTATGCATGAATCAATAAATCATTCAATCATGGTAAAATTAATCATTTAAAAAAAATCATAAATAATATTTTGATTTCACACTTTCATCTCCAACATTACTTTCCATTTCAAAACCAAATAATAGGTTTTCATCAATTCATGACTTTCAAAATCATCCATAAATTTAAGTACTTTTTCTCAAGGATTAACATCAAATCATTTAATCAAATTAATTTCCAAATTAATTCATCGATTTTCAAAAATCCACCCAACAATTTAAATTCTATTAAAATTGGTGGAATTTCAAAATTTCCACTCACTTTTCAAATCAACCATCAAATCAAATAAAATCCATGATTTTAAATCACTTAAAAAATCATTTTGAATCAACAAATAAAATTAGGGTTTCAATTATTGGGTAATGATTTATGGAAACACCTAACTTTAATCACATAGTGAAACAACACCCATAAAGGGAACACCAATGAAGAATAGAGGCAAAAGTGATGAAGAAATCAAACTGGAAAAGACCATACATGATAACCAGTGCTTAAATCCTCCAGATAAAGGGTTGGAGAAGTAAAAATCACCTATTGAGAGACTTCGAGGCTAAGAAAATTGATTTAGGGCCGAGTGGGGTTGATTATGGGTTAAACCGGGGGTCCCAAAATTTTTAATTTAAAATTTTGGGTAGTTAAAAACCATTTGATCCATTTTCTATATGAGCCACTCAGTTATTAGTATCCATGTTCCCTAAACATGCACCCTTAATAAGCTTCTATGTGGGGAGAACGACTTGGATTCATGGTTAATTTAACCATGCACCAACCACAAAGATATCCACTATTCTAAGCCACATGGTTTATGGGAGAGGCCAAATAGTTTGAAAAAATTGTGCGACCCCTACGAGAGGATCATATATTCCTTCATTGTTTCCTAATCCAAACTGAATATATTTTTCAAATTGTGTACCAATATTTCACAACCCTTTAATCTTCCAAAAATTTCAAACTTCAGTAGAAACTACTTGAAACAAGCCCCAACCAAGAGGATATCAAAATAAGAATCTTGAAGTACCTGAAATAAGGTAACATGATGTTATATTCATCCAAGATCTTTTTTTAGTGTAAGGATGCACTGAAGTCATCCATCTATGAATCCACCAAAACATTGATGCTGAGTAAAATAAATTTTTATCATTTTTTTGTGTTAATGGAATTTTAACATTTGGTAATTTTATTACCAATAGCTTCCTTATGATTTTTCAATTCCTCTGTAGATGTCTATTCTTCCCACAATACTAGTAAGTGAGACATGTACTATTCTACTTTCCCTGGCTCCTCTCCCGTGAATTATCTAGTAATCGTCGATGATTTATCCTATAAGGTAAAATTACCCATCCATCAACACTCATATCCTTATCAAAAGGTTCTTAGAACTACATTATTTAGAGTTACTCATAATGGATCAAATTTTAGACATGTTCAAAAACTTGATCATTCTTTGCATAGGAAATAATGACCACAATAACCATACCATCCAAAGATTCCAGTAAAAATGATAGCAATATAATTTCCCACACAAAATCCACATAAGTGACTTGCACTGATTCATGCTAGATCTGGATCATGTTAAAGTTGTTTATGTAATCATATATTAATATTCTTTCCAATAACCTCAAACCAAAAAAAGTCTCATTAAGAACAATTTATTTAATGTCATTGGTTTTTCATATATCTATCAGGCCCTCTATCAGCTCAACTATAGTGTTTTTCTCTTGGATGTCAAAGGCCACATTTCATGAAAATGATATCCTCATGGATCTAAGTTTCTTTTTATTCAAATTTTCCCATAAACTGTTATCAATCTTTGTAATACCTTGAAATTTTGGTTTAAAAGAATAATAATCTCGATAGTTTTCTAAACATGCAACATAGAGCTTTAAGTGAATTATGATAGAAATATTATTATTTAAATTTGACTATTATAACATAGAAATTAAATTAAAGGGTATGAATAAGAGTAAATACATTATGTAATATATGTATAATGGTCCTAATAAATACAAATATATTGGTTAATTATTAAGAAATAAGAACTATATTTTTAGTGAATTCATTTTATACTTCAAAAATAACTTTTCTTAAAAAATGGTTTTTATTACATTTAGCACATAGACATAATGATTAATTTATACCATTTTTTAGAAATTTCATTTGAGTGAATGAATATAATGTTTGAAATAATCATGTTAATATTATATCAGGGTAATTTTTAGGAGTTTCCAAAAAAGATTTATTTTTTAATGAATAGTAAAGATTATTGATTTCTATAAAAAAATGTCATTTATTTTCAAGTAAAAATCCATTTTTATTTTGAAGTTGAACATAAAGTAACATAAGCCTCCTATAATTGTAAATAATCTAATTAATTTTGTAGGAAATATCATTATACTTGATTTTGGTATAAGTTTATCTTTTTTCCTAAAAACATTTTTTTCCAAAAATTGTTTTCATACAACAATATGTTTTTATTTTAATTAATTAAATTAATCTCTATTGATTAATGGTTTTAATGAAATATATATATTATGTAAGTTTTAGGTGAATTAAAAGTGTGTTATGGGTTGTTCCCAACTTTTTTATTTATCATGATTGATGATCAATTTGAGATATACACAACGATGAATGTTGTTATGAATAGAATTAAATCAAAGAAAATAGACTAGGGATAGAATGACGAAACCAAGCAGTAGATCATCACACATTTATTTTGTAATTAATTTAATCAATTAAATAATTACATTACCAGAATTATTTCTTCATTAATGGATCTAATAACAGATCTATGTTGTTCTATAATTTCATTGTAGGAATCAAGAGTAGATTCCCTATAGCAGTGATCCATACGTGTTCCCCAAATCTCCAAACATCACTTTAGGAATATTTGGGTGCTAGCATGACATATCTTATCACTTATATAATTCACCTTTGATCCCCATCATAATCTCTTCCAAAGAGTTATCCTTGATCTCTCTAGACTCGAGAGTGTATGGTTCTAGAAGATCGCTCTCTATTCATGGGAGCATTCTTGGAGAGGGAGCTCTCCAGGGATTGATAGGATTCTCTTTGGCAGTTGTTGTGGACCACAAAAATGAAGTTATCTCTATTGAAAAACAATATAATTATGTTTATATACTTCTAGGGTTAGAAATAAATAATTAAAAAAGTGCCACTTATTTTTTATTTAATCCCCAAATAATCCCGTTTTAATAATAATAATAATATTTCTTGACATGTTCTAAAATCGTGAATTAAAATTAAACATTATTTATTCCAATAATATTTAATATATATTATTTCTCACCATACCATTAAACTCGGTCCACCATTCCTCCACAATATTTATTGGACCTCTAATAATGACTATTTATTTAATAAACAAATATCACCACATTATTCATAAATAAATAAATATTATATTATATTCAATAAATTGAAAATAAATATATATTAAATATTCTACTCACATAATATTCTCATGATTAATTGGTGTCAAATTATATGTGATAATGCACACATGAATAATTATTAAACCACATGTGGGAATAATAATTATTCAACCTTTTAATTAATAAATAATAATATATTATTTAACTAATATTATGAATACACTCAGTGTGAGAATCTCTTGGCCTCTTTATCAGTGGAATTAGGGGAAGCAGCCTAAATTCCAAGGTTGGAATTTAGCAACATGCCAAGGCACCCATAGAGAAATTAGTTAATGTTTCAATAACATAATACCTTATACAGACATTTATGTGTAATATATTCCATTTAACGAGATATCATTAATCAAGTAGGTTGCATGAAAGTGCCATCAACCTATGTGCTCAATGTCTCTTTCTTTGAATACTCAGAAACCGAACATGCCTATAGAACACCATTTCCATGGATTTATTTAGGCTATATCTTTTCTATAAAATTTTCTAAGATATCAACTTTTTTTAAAGAACAAAAGGTAAAATCCATTATTTCATTATTTATTAATGCAATATTACCCTTGATGCACCCAACGTATCCCACCTCACCACGAACATATATCATACTGGATTTTGTTAATAAATCAAAGTACGAGACTTATAATACTCTTCAATAATAATATTAAATTCTAAGGATCAATACACATGTCCACCGATAGGAAAATACAACGAAATATATAAATGTGGGTTTTCTATTGGTGGGTCTCATTCTCATAATATCCTACACTGGATATTACAAATGGAGTACACCATGAGAAGGTAACTCAAATTCATATAAGTATCAACCCATGATATCATGTATCATTTGTGTCTCTCAAATGATATCATATGACTATAAAACATATATTTAAATACACTTTCATGGAACTTTTGGGTTCTCATCATAGTAGAAAACTGCTATGACTTTTTAGTGTGACAAATACTCTTAGAACATTATCACGTACTACCTTATGAAGAATAGAAATCATGATGACCTGAGAAGTTTATTAATATTAAAAAGTATGAATACAAGTAATAATCAAGTACACAGAATTTGGTTCTTGGTCACCAACTCCAACAGACTCCTACTTGCACTAGATCCAACTGCTAATAACCATTATTTTGCTAAATCTCACATGATACTCATGCTTCTGCTGAGATAGGCCTTTAGTCAAGGGGTCTACCGCTTTATATTCCATGGGTACTCTTCTTACTGTAATATAACCCCTTTGATAAAAATCCCTCAAGTGGTGATAGTTTCAGAGTATATGTTTTTTTTCTGTTGGTGTGACCTTATCTCTTTTTCAAGATCCACCGCTTTAGTATTATCGCAATATAATATGATAGGGTCTTTATTTCTAGGTACTAAATCAAGATCATGGGAATTTTTTTGTATTTAAATAGATTAATTGGATACATAATAAGACACTATATACTCGGATTCCGTTATAGAATCAGCAAAAATGGCTGCTTTTAACTCTTCCAGGTCAAAGTTCCTCCATTGAGATAGAAAAAATATCCTAACTATGACTTCAAATTATTTTGATCTTTCTAAAAACTAAAATTAGTATAACCCTTGGTGACTAGCTCCTCTTATCCTCCACACAACAGGAACATATCCTTAGTTATTCTCAGATACTTAAGGATAGACTTAACAATAGACCAATGTTGTTCTCCTAGATCATCTTGGTATCTTCCTACCATGCTCAATGCATAGGCAACATGAAGTATAATACGTAACATGGAATAGATTATTGATCTTATCAATGGAGTGTATGGGATATTACTTATTATCTCTTTCTCCTATTGTGTCTAAGGACATAATTTTTAAGAAATATTTAAACCATGTGACACTGGAACCAATACCATCTTGGATTGTTCCATAATAAATATCTTTAGCATCTGGTCAATATATATACTTTTAATTAGTCTAATTTTCTTCTTGGATCTATCATTAATGATCTTGATCCCTAGAATATAGGCTTTTTGCATAAGTCCTTTATAGAGAAACATTTGTTTAACCAGTCCTTAATAGACTGCAGGATTGATATGTCAATTCTAATATGTAATATGTTATCAATATATACTACTAGGATAATGAATAAGTTTCCACTAAACCTCTTATAAACACATGTCTCACAATCATTCTTAATGAAAACAAATTATTTTATAGCTTTATAGAATCTAATGTTCCATGACCTGGATGATTGCTTCAGTTTATAAGTGGATCTCGATAACTTAAAAATCATTTTTAGAATCACCTGGAGTCTCATACCCTTCTATTTTTTTCATATAGATGCTGAAAGGTGATGTCATGGGTGATCTCAAATGATGTTTGAATTTAGGTTATTTAGGTGCAGTAGAGTGGGTGACCAAGGTCGTCTCTCAAAAGAGTAAGTAATTTAAAACAACATATTAAAGATATTTTGAAAATAAAATAAAATAAAATTAGCACACTATTTAAAAGTATGGGTGGGGGGTTTATAATTTATAAAAGAAGAATTATTCTGGAAGAATATTGTAACTTTTTTTTTGTTTTGAAATGAAACTTGATTAATAAAACACAACAAGAAAATGTTTTTTTAGAAAATATTTTTAGAAGGTGTAATCAATCTAACTATTACTCTTCATTTACTTATTAATCATTATAATTTAAATTAATATCCACTTATTTATGATCCCCTAATTTTCTAACCCTCAAACCCTACAAGAGTTAACTTAACCACAATGATGAAATGAATTAAACCCGAGGTTAGTTTCGGAACATGCAATCGTAGCACCCTTCTTTGATTGACGTTCTAAGTATAGCTTATGGTTGGTGTTAAATTAGGGAATATATCCATTTAGTAAAATGAGGATGAATTGTGTTTAGGGATTATATTTTAACTCTATAAATTTAACCTTTATGCTTTTCTTTCACCGATTAAGGTTGTGTTATCAAAATTTACACATTACTCAACCTCATGTGTTTTTTGCATGAGTTGTTGAATTGATTTCTTAGTTTAAATTAAATTTAATAATAAATTAATAGATCATTTTAAGTGAATTAAATTATCTTATTGAATCAAAATAAATTAATGAAGAAGGTAATAGGTAGAAGGATTACTAAAAATAACTACTCTTCCATGGGTGGTGTAGTCATCGAAGAAACATTTTGCATGTGCAAAGGTTTAGAAGGGGTAGAAAACAATATCATATATAATATTGACTTCCATACAAAAGAGAAATATTAAGAGAAGAATAAAATTAAAAATAATAGAAGAAGTGGAAGAGAAACTAAGAGATTATTGAAAGGACAACAATATTACAAAGTGAAGAAGTAGAAGAAGGCTTCGATGAAGGGATCATAGCTTCAAAAGCTATCCCTCTTGAAATAACTGGAGAAAGGGAGTGAAAACAATTATCCTATGCCTTAAATCTTCAAAATCACTCCAAAATCCCTAAAAATGAGAAAAAAAGAATTTATATAGTAGAGGTAAGGCAAGGTTTCAAGTGGTTTCAAGTATGAATGGAGAAATTTGGATAAATATTTTATCCCAAGTTTCACCGCCCATTTGGAGTTCAAAATGCATGAACCAACTGTCCTTATAGAAGGTGTATTTGTGAGAAATTTTGTTCTCAAGCACCTCTACAAATTTGGGCCCAATAAAAGCACTGATCTAGAAGTTATGACCCAAATAGAGAACTGATGTCCAATTTGAAGAGTCTATCCCATTTTTGACTTCATGGCCCTTTTACTCCAAACAATGCGAGAGTTAGCTCCATAGTCCTAAATAAAAGTTGTATCCCATTGAGTGAGGAACAAGTATACAAAATATTATATTCAAATAATTAAATGTAGAATATTTATGTCTAAATTACTACATGTCACTTTAAAGTGTAAAACTAGATTTTCATCAAATTTTCAAAAGAATGATCTAATCAAAAATATTTTATAAATAAACATATTTAACATAGTGTGGGGAAATTATTTCATTTATTATTAGTAAAATATTCAATAAAATTGTGTTATATCAACTCCACCACACTTACCCTTTTTCACTCCTGGGAAAAACCTCATATCATTGATTTGAAAAAAATTGTGACAAGATATGCATGTTCATATTTCTCAATCCACATCAGAAACATAGGAAAAATAATAATTCCATAAAGAGTGAATATCAATAAATTTTAAATTAATTTTCTCATAAGTTGTGTCAAAAAAAATCTAGTGAGATTTGTAACACTAATCTCTGTGGATTAAGTCAAGGGTCTACCATGCCACTAATTCCCCACATGTGTGTGTGCCAACCATTTCAAGCTCATATCTTCACCCTTTATTCGGTATATTTGGATCAAATAAAACAATTCTTATTACTTGGTTTAATTCACCGAACCTATTATAAAGTCCTTTTCAATCAGATTTCAAGACCCACCCACTTAAACATTCCCGAAAGTCAAAATTTAAACTCCCGACCTAGATATCCCCATATGTTATACATTTCATCACTCCCCTCATTTTTTTTGTTTTGTTAAGTTTCACTTGGAACAAATATAACACTCATCTCTCAACCTATATTTGATTTTCTTACGACACTAATTGTAATAGTTATAATAAGATCAATGGTCTATGAAGAGTGGTTTTTTACCTTCCAAATACACAACCCATATTTTTTTTGTTTTTTTGAGGAAGTACAACATTCGGATAACAAGTACACACGCATAGGTCAATTCGATATAGTAATGAAACCGATCAAAAGAGAAAAAAACATATGGATCAACCAATGAATTTTTTTACCTAACTTGACTATACCTTAAATTGAGTAGGAAAAATTTCACAAGTCATGGTTGAGTGAAATTTTTTGTAGAGAAATCAATGAAATAATTTACCATGAAAAAAAATCATAAATAATGATCTCAAAATCTAAAAGGTTTTATAATGACACAACCTATCATATACTCGATGAATTAATTTTTTTTAAAAAATAAACCCATGATGATGAAATATTACTCATGATTATCATTCCATTAATGAATTTTAAAATTATGTGTTTTCTATATATTCCATATCTAAATGAGCATGTTACATGATATGTTTTCTTTTTGGGTTTTTTTTGAAAATTTTAACAAAAAATTAACAAAAAACACACACAAAACACACAAATGAAAATCCTAAATATCTATTAATTTTCCATATATTCCATTTCTAAATGATCATGTTACATGATGTATTTTTTTTGGGTTTTTGTTTTTACTTTTTTTGAATTTGTTTTAAAAAAACTTAACAGAAAACACACACAAAACAAACCCAAAACACACAAATGAAAATCCAAAATATCAAACCCAAAATGTTTTCCCCTACCCCACACTTAAAATATTGCATTTTCATTAATGTGAACTTATGAAATGATACATGCACATGAAATGCATATTTTTAAATTGGACAAAGAACATAAAAGTGAAAGGGTTAGGACAACATGATATTCTCAAGTGATGATGGGGTCATGTAGTGTGATGAAATCAACTACATCGATAGGAAGTCCCTATATGTATTTATTCAAACATTTACCATTGACTATAAATCTTATTTCAGTTCCCTCTTATGTGATATACAATACACCACAAGGATAAACATTAGATACAATATAAGGACCTAACTATCTGGAACACAACTTACTGGGCATCAGATTTAGTCGTGAACTTTAGAGTAGGACTTTCTATACAGTATGAAACTTCCTTTGTTGGATAATTCTGTCATGAGATTATTTTTATCTTTCCTTTTAGAGCCTTGATTTCTCATATGATGACAATTGAATCTCCTCAAGCTCTTGAATTTGCATCTTCGTTTGAATTCCATCTTGGGCCAAATCCATGTTACATTTCTTTATAGCCTAATATGCTCAATTATCTCCTTCCACTAGTAGATGACATGCATTCCCAAAAAATCTAAAATGGGGGCATACCAATGGGTGTCTTGTATACTGTTATATAAGCCCAAATTACATCATCCCAACACTTTCTCCAATCCTTCTTATTTAGCTGCATAGTTTTATTTGAGATTTGTTTCAACTCATGATTTGAAAACCGAGCCTAACCATTTGTTTGGGGGTGGTATGGTGTTGATGTTTTTTGTGTCACCCCATACTTACAAAGTAGGGAATACAAATTCTTATTCTAGTAGTTTGTCACTTGGTCACTGTTGATGGTCTTTTGTACTCCAAACCTACAAAAAATATGTGTCTTGAAAAAGTCCACTAAAACATGAGAATCATCAGTCCTGGTGGCCTTAGCCTCCACCCATTTACTCAGATAATCAACATAAACCAAAATATAGAAAAACCAAATGAAATAGGAAAAGAACCCATAAAATCAATTCCTTATACTTCAAAAATATAAAAAATAATAAGGGTTTTTGGGGCATCTCAATGTTCCCAGTGTGTTGGAAACGTGATCACAACTTACAAAACAAATGAGCATCATGGAATAAGCTAGGATAATATAATATAGAGTTTAAGACTTTCCTAACTATTTTTTGGTGTCCAAAGAGTCCTCCATATGAAATTGTATAGTGGAAATTTAGAACAGACTCAAACTTATGATTAGGAACACACCTATTAATAACATGATCACTACACATGCTCCAGAGGTATGGATCATCCCAAACATAAAATTTTGACTCAATATTTAACTTTTTGACATAATGTTTTTTTAAAATTGTATAAATTTCATTGGAAATAGGTTATTTAACTAAATCACAATACCAAGGATGCGTACCTCCGATATAATAAATATGCTCATCGGGGAAAGTGTCCGGAAGTGGTACCTGGTCCAAGGTGTCAGCCTCTAATGCGTGAGTAAGCCTACTCATGTGGTTTTCCACCAAGTTCTATGACACCTTATTATCCTTTATCTCAATATCGAATTCTTGAACAAGGATTATCTATCAGATAAGTCTAGTCTTTACATCTAGATTCAACAAGAAGTACCTCAGAGCTACATGGTTAGAAAAAAAAACTACTTTAGAGCCCAATAAATATGAACATAATTTATCTAAAGCAAATGTGACGAAAAGAAAATTTTTTACATGGTTTTGTAGTTTGATTGGGATGAATCTAGTGTCCTCTATTCATATTAAATCACATGTGAATTCCCCTACATCCTACGAGATAAGACAACTCCAATTGAAAAGTTGGAGGCGTCACACATAAGCTCAAAAGGAAGCTCCCACCATGGGGGTTGTATGATCGGTGGTGTGGTCAGACACTTATTTATCTCATCATAGGAGGTACTGTAAGAATCATCAAACAAAAAATCAGAATCCTTTTGATGTAATTACGACATAGGAAGATCAATCTTAATAAAATCTTTGATGAAACACCGATAAAATCTTGCATACCCTAGGAAAGATCTAACATCACGCACACATGAAGGATATAGTAAGGATGAAATAATATCTAACTTAGATCTATCAACCACTATCCTATGTTTTGAAACTACATGCCCTAAGAAAATCCCATAATCTACCATGAAATTAAACTTTTCAAAGTTTAAGACTAGATTCCTATCAATAAAACGATTCAACACCTTTCCAAAACTAAAAATACATTCATCAAATGAATATCCATACACTATAAAGTCCACCATAAATAAATTCATGTATGTCTCTATGAAATCTTAAAAAATACTCACTATGCATCTTTGGAAGGTACCTGGGGCATTGTAAAGTTCAAATGGCATCCTTCGGTAGGAAAATGTGCCAAATGGACAAGTGAATGTTGTCTTCTCTTGATCCTCCAAAGCAATAGAAACCTGAAAATATCCAGAAAATCCATCCAAGAAACAATATTGTGTTTTTTGAACTAGTCTCTCAACTATTTTGTCAATAAATGGGACGGGAAAATGGTCATTATGAGTGGAATGATTTAGTTTCCTATAATCAATACACACATACCAAATATTTTGTACCCTCATTGGAACTAACTCATCTTTATCATTTTTAACAAAAGTAACACCAATTTTCTTAGGTACAACTTGAAAAAGAATTACCCAATATGAATCTGAAATGGGATAAATTATACTTGCCTCAAGAAAAATTTAAACCTATCTTTTAACAACTTCTAGAAGGGTTGGATTGAGTCTCCTTTGTGGTTGCCTAACTGGTTTATCCCCATCCTCCAAAATAATCCTTTTCATGAAAATGGAGGGGCTAATACCTGATATGTCATCTAAGCTCCACCGGATTTCCATGATGTTCTCCCTCAAAAGATTTAAAAGTTTTTCTTCATGTTTAAAAGGGTTATTGTTAGTAATGATAACTGGTAATTTCTCACCACTCAACAAGTATGAGTATTTTAGATTCAGTGGAAATGGCTTGAGTTCCAGTGTTGGGGGGGGGGTGATATATGGATGGAGAAATTTAAGGTACTAAAATATGTGCACAATGAACATCAGTATCAGAATATACATCATAAAAATCAAAGAATAAATCATCAAATCCATTAGAATACTCAACAACCATGTCATAATCAGAGTTCACATGATCCAAATTAGAATACAAATCCATTTCAAAATCAAATATATGATACATTAGTGCATTAGAAATCGGTGTGGAAGTTCTCTTAGAAAATAAAATATAAACAATGATCAAAATATCCATAAGAATAGGAAAATCAAATTCCATGGGGTTTATATTTATTGGTCTAAAATTGTAGATAAAAAAAGAAGTTTGGTCCTCTGATGGGTGGATCATGGAGTCCATAACATTAAATATCACATATTCATCTCCAAAATCCATAGAAAGTGTAATATCATAGAAATTTATGATAATTTTTGTAGTTTTGAGGAAGGGACTTCCTAAGATAATTGGATCATGAGAACTTAACTGGTCATCCTCTATGTAAATCACATAGAAATATGATGGAAAGATTATGTCTTTTACCTGAACAAGTACATACTCAAGGACTCCCACTGGGTATTCCGTAGCTCTATTCCCCAACTACACCCCTACTCTCATTGGCTTAAACTCACCAACATATAAAGAATAGAATACATAGTGATCCGTCACATTTATGGAAGCTCCCAAATCACAAAGATCATTAGAAAAGTGAAACTCGTCTATGGTTCATGGGATGGTGAATGTCCCATGATCCTTTCACTTTGTTGGCATTATTATAGTTGGTGTAATGAGTGTTGAAACATTCCTTCCACGATTGATCCTTTCATTTACCTTGAGCCCTATTTAATTGGTACAAAGTTCTTTTAAGAATTTGGCATACCTTGGGATTTTATTAATGAATTCAATAAGGTGGATGCTTATCCCCATATGATTGAATGTGTCCAAAACCTCTTTTTTCATCACATCCTCTCTGCCATATTCTTTATTTGTACAACTCTTTTTGTAAATAGAAGAGGTTTAGGAGGAATTTCATCAAACTTTATCTTATCTTTTTCTTTCTCCTTAGGATTCTCAATAGTGGTTCTTCAATGGGGATTATCTAGAGTTGAGGTGAATCTTGATGGAATGAAAGGTGCAGATGTATCATTTGTTTGATTCCTACTTCTCAATGTGATGGTAATGAAATTCCCTTGGGATTTAGAGTTGTTTGGGAAGGTAAATTTCTAGAATTTTTACTTACCACTTCATAGAGGGAAGTGACAATCTAGCTCATTTGAGTCTCCAACTCTCTCAACTCCGAACCCTAACTCTTCAGATCATTATATTGATTAAGAATAATTTGTTTCAAAAGTTCATTAGTGTTAGAATCTAGCTTGGGTGGGGGATTCCCTTGTTGTTTTATTTTGTATGTTTGGGATTCAAATATCCTTTGGGGTTGTTAGAAACCCTGCTGGTAAGGTGGAGGCTATTGGAGTTTTTTTGAAAAGAGGGCCTTTGTTATTGTCTAGATACATACCTCATATCTGATTGATTCTTACACCCTTGGTTTTATGTTGGAGAAATGGAATCATGCTTTTTTCTGGGTTGTTGTTGTTGTTTTTGTTGATATGGTCTCCTTGGGAATACTTCCACACAATCCTATGTCACTTGTAATTGGGGAAAACAACCAGTTGGGTGGTCTGTTTCAGTACAAATTCCACAAGGCCTTGTAGGAGAGGGTGGGAATTTATTTTGTTCCCAAGAAATCTATCTCACCATAGTGGTCAATCCTTCCAAATTAGTATTAATCAAATTATTTTCAAGAGAAGAAGGAATTACCTGATGTACTCCTCTAACATATGGTGTACGTCAATCGCCAAATTTTTGGGAGTTTTATGCCATCTTTTTTATCAATGAACGTGAAGATACTAGTGTTTTTTCCACCAATGCTCCTCCAGCTATGTGATCCACCACTATCCTCTCCATAGGTGTGAGTCCTTCATAGAATAATTGGATGAGGAGTTTCTCACTGATTTGGTGATGTGGACAACTTTCACACAACTTTGTGAATCACTCCTAGTACTCATAAATTGAATCACCTTGTGCTTGATTGATCCTCAAGATCTCATTACGAATGAAAGTGGTCCTTTATACTGGAAAAAATCTTTTCAATAAAATACATATCAAATCATTCCAACATGTTTAATCTTCAGGTTTTATGTAATACATCCAATCCTTTGCAGTTCCATCAATTGAGAATTAGAATACTCATAGTTTTATTTAATGTTCAAATACATTTCTTGGTTTTAAGTTTAATCAAACCACAATAAATTATTTTTTATTTTTGTTTGTATCCTCACATGATAATCCATGATTTTTTTGAATTAGATGAATTAAACCATATTTTAGTTCAAAGTACAATTTGAGATTTGGGTATGCATTACAATTTGGTTGATCGTTAATGTCAGATGCAACCAATTCTTGAATGGTTATATTAAGTTCATTGTTATTGTTTTCAGAAATTGGTTCTTATTTTATGTTATATTTATAAGTTTTTACAATTTTAATGTTCTTATAGTGGAAGAATTACCTAGTTAGGTAAATGTCGACGCTTCCCATAGACCGAGATTTTCGAATTTGAGCCCTAAGACTGCGTTCAATCTCGAGGTCTAGATCAAAGAGATCCTTGGGATGAGATCATGTAATAAATCATAGAAATTGAGAAAATTATACCATAATATCATGATAATAAGATTCAATTGATGGTCTAATAGAGAAGAAAAGAGAGAGGAAGAATAAAGAGAGAGATGAATAAACAAAAAATTGAGAAAAGGTAAAGAATAAGGAAGAATTAAGATAAAAAAAGGATAAAATAAAAGTTTAAAAATACATCTAATTAGTTGAATAAAATACTTTCCTCCCTAGAAATGTCATCAATTTTATAAGGGATGTTGTGCGTGCTCCCAAATGATGTTCGGATTTATGTTATTTAGGTGCAGCGGAGTGACTGATCAAGGTCATCCCTCAAAGGATGAAGTAATTTAAAACAACATATTGATGATATTTTGAAAATAAAATAAAATAAAATAAAATAAAAACAATATTTAAAAGTATGGGAGTATATCATTTATAAAGAATAATAAGTATTATCGAAGAAGATTGTAATTTTTTTTTGTTTTTAAAATGAAACTTGACTAATAAAACAAAGCAAGAAGATATTTTTTTAGAAAATATTTTTAGAAGGCATAATAGATCTAACTATTCCTATTCATTTAATTATTAACCATTATCATTTAAATTAACATCCACTTAATTATTATCCCCTAATTTTGTAACCCTAGAACTCTACAAGAGTTAACTTAACAACAATGATGAAATGAATTAAAACCTAGGTTAGTTTGGGAACATGAAATTGTAGAACCATGCTTTGATTAATGTTATAAGTATATCTTATAGTAAATGGTAAATTTTGGAACATAAACATTCTTGGAAATGATGATTAATTGTGTTTAAGGATTATATTTTAACTTTACAAATTTATCCCGTGTGCTTTTGTTTCACTAGTTAAGGTCACACTCTCACAATTTACACATTACTCAACCTCATGTGTTTTTACGTGAATCGTTCAATTTCTTGCACAGTTTCAATTAAATTAAAAAATAAATTCATATATAATTTTAATTAAATTAAATTATCTCATTGTTTCAAAATAAATTAATTAATAGGGTAAGAGGTAGGGTGATTACTAAAAATAACTACTCTTCAATGGGTGGTGTAGTCATCGTAGAAACATTTTGCATGTACAATGGTTTAGAAAGGGTAGATCCCAATATTGTTTATACTCTTTATTTACAGACCAAAGAGGAATACTAATAGTAGAATAAAATTGAAATTAATATAAGAAATAGAATATAAAATAAGAGATTATTGAAAGCAAAACAATATTACAAAGTAAAGAAAAAGAAGAAGGCTCCGGTGAAGGGATCCTAGCTTCAAAAGCTCCCCCTATTGCAATTCCTAGAGAAATTGAGTGAAACCAATTATCCTCTACCTTAAATCAAAAAATGAACGTCCCAAACCATAAAAATTATTAAAAAACCAATTTATAGAGCGTAGATGAGGCTAGGTTTCAAGTAGTTTCAAGTGTGAATGGGGAAATTCAACAAAATATTTTATTCCAAGTTGCACCACCAGTTTGACATTAAAAATGTGTGAAGCAACTATCCTAATAAAATTATGATTTGTGATAATTTGTTTTAGATATCAAATCAAAATTTGGGCCCAATACAGTCCCGAATGTATAAGTTATGACCCAAATACAGAACTGATGTCCAATCAGGGAAGTCCATCACATATTTGACTTCATGGACCTTTTAGTCCAATCAAATGCATGAGTTAGCTCCATAGTCCTGAATAAAAGTTTCATACCATTGAGTAAGAAATAATTGTTCAAAATTTTAAGTTCAAATAATTCAAAGTAAAATATTTATTACTTAATTACTACAGTGCACTTTAAAGGAAAAAACTAGAATTTTCTTCAAATTTTCTAAAGAATGATCTAATCTAAAATATTTTATATTTAAACATATTTATCATAATGTGTGGAAATTATTTCATTAATTATCAGCAAAATGTTCAATAAAATTTTGTTTTATTAGACATATTCTTAAAGGTTCACATTAAGGAATGATGTTTTGACATCCATCTTCTAAATCTCAGAGTCATGGTAAGATGCTATAGAAAGTAGAGTTCAGATGGATTTAAACATGGAAATGGGTGAAAAGGTTCCATCATAGTCAATTAATTGATTCTATTTAAAACCTTTATTCAAAATTCTTTATTTATAGGTATTTAATTTACCTTCGATGTCCAGTTTTCTCCTGAATTCCCATTTTCACCCTATGTGATTTACATCAACTAGAACATCAACCAAAACCCAAACTTGGTTTTGATATATAGAATCCATTTTAGAATTCATCACTTATTTCCATATTGTTTCTTCAGATCTCTCTACTTCCTCTTTTTAGAAGATATGTTCATTATTTTCAATTAATATTGAGGCACCATCTTTAGTGACTAGAAAACCTTATATCTCTATTTCTCTTACCTCTCTTGTGCTCTTATATAGTACTTGTGTTTTAGGAAATACTTCTTCCACGAGGAATCTATAACTTGTTATTGTTTCAAATCTTATGTATCTTGAGTATCAACTTCATCAAAGTCAATATTTCTCCTATTATCCTTTTTAAGGATGCGATCACTCTCAAGATATATATCTTGTCCGGCGATAATAACTTTCTTGTCTGAGGGATTGTATAGGTAGTATCCCATTATTTCCTTGGGATACCCTATAAAGATAAACATTATGCCCTAAGGTGGTAGTTTTTTTCCTGACAAGGCCTTAACAAATTCCTCACAACCCCACACACATGTATGCGACAAAATGGGTTTATATCCACTCCATAACTTGAAGGGAGTTCCATTTTTTCACTTTAGTTGGTACTCAGTTGAATGTGTATTCCATAGTTTGTAATGCATATGCCCAAAAGGATAATCAAAGATCAACATGAATCATTATTGACCATACCATGTCTAACATGGTATGCTTCCCCCTTTCACTAATACCATTCCACTATAGTGTGTAAGGTGGAGTGGGTTGAGATAGAATCCCAAACTCTTATATAAATTTTATAAAATCTTGGTTTGGATATTCCCTACCTCGATCTGATATAAGATACTTTGTCTTCTTTCCATGTTGATTATCCAAATAATTCTTGAATTCCTTGAATTTCTCAAAGGACTCAGACTTATACCTCATCAAGTAGACATAACCATATCTACTGAAGTCATCATTAAAAGTTATGAATTATGAAAACCCACCTCTAGATTCTACTAGAAATGGTCCACACACATCAGTGTGTACCAATTCTAGTAGCTCTATGGCCCTTTTACCCTATCCACTAAATGTCAGTTTGTTTAATTTTCCTTGTAAACAAGCATGACATCCTTCAAGTGTTTTTATCTTAGATGATTCTAAATAACCATCTTGATAGAACTTTTCCAAATGCTTCCTGTTTACATGAAAAAAACAGTGATTCAATAACTAGGTTTTATATAAGTCACGTGAACATGATTTTTTATCAATTACAAATACATGGTTTTCATAATTTAATACACAAATACCACTATTTAAATGTTCCATACCAAAACATATTTTTTATTTATAAAATAAACAACTTTTATTTCCAAACTTGAAAATAATCCCATATGTATCTAGGATTGATAAAGAAATTATGTTCATGGTAATAGTTGGTACATAATAAAAAACTTTTAAAACCAAAATAATTCCCATTTTTAGTGAAATTTGGTAGTCATCAATGGTTAGAGAGGCCATCCTCACACCATTATTAGATCTTAAATCCACCTATCATGTCAAAATATTTTGAAATATACTTGGTTCTTACATTTGGATATAGATGTGGGAACCAAAAGATGTATCTAATAACCAATGTGTAGATATTTAAAAATTAATCTTGATAAAGAATTCACCTTTATCTTCCCCTTGAATCTGGGTGAAGTTCATATTCTATTGGCGTAACGCCCTGAAATTATGAAGTAAGAACATTGTATTTGATAGTGTGTATGACAAGAAACACCAAACACGTAAGGGAATATAATATCCTAAGAATTTAAAAATATATTTACTATTTTAACTAAATCCAATCTATGATATAGATTGAAATACATTTGATACTGAGTTATCCTGAATCACACACAACAACAAGTTTCTTCAATGGTCTGCGTTACCCACAAGACTAAGTTTTACTGAGAAACAATATATTATTAAAATGTTATTATTTAATATAATAAGATATAACCTAGCCATTAAATTAGAGTTTGTTAATAATATTGAATAGATTATTAAAATATATTTTTTACACAAATATAATATTAATTCATTGGTTACCAATTAATTAAAATGAAAATATAAACCTATTGAATGTAAAGGAAATATTTTTATTTTTATGATCCAAAAAGTGTTTTATATTAATAAATTAAATTAATTATACTTAGTGAAAGATATTAATGAAATATGTATTTTATATATTAAATAAAATATCTTTTATATTTATCTAATAGATTCTATAGGCATACAATAAGTACTAACCCAATATTACACATAAAAAACAATATTTTTCTAAAGGCACTTTTACTGCATTTTAATGGAGAACCTATTTTAAATAGAATATTTGGAACATTTATAAAATTTATATTCCAAAATAAACTTAATTTTCTTAAATAAAAATAATAAAATTAGGTTAGGGTTAATATTTGGTATTTTTCTATGAAGTTTCATTTTTTGATGAATGGTGAAATGTACTGAATTTTAATTCAAAACCACTTTTTCATATAATTTATTTATAAAGTTAAATTATATATTTATTCATTTTAAATTTTAATTAGTTCAATTTTATACCAAATAATCCAATTTAGGTTATTGGAATAAATTTCACTTTGAAATTAGATATAAAAACTTAGCAATCTTTTGAACGTTTTTACATTAAAAACTCGCATTGTCATCCCATCTACGAGATTAATTTAAAATTAATGTCATAAAATAGTGTGATTGGAATATTAAATAATAGATTAAATATTTTTAATTATAATAATTTATAATTTCTAATAATTTCAAATTAGTTTTTGACCAAAAATATTAGTGAAATTAATTAAAATTAATTATAACGATTAAGAGAAAAATTAGCTTAACAAGGTATTAAACGTTAAACTTAAGGGAAAAAATGAGCTATAAATTTGTTAAAAATACATTTTATATTCATATTTAGACCCTATAATACCTGATATATAATTTTGACCCTTATCTGAACCAATGTTCATAGAAACAATGTGGGTCTAATTTCCTTTTCAAAAATTTACAAGAATGACACTCCTCCTCCACTATAAAAAGGCACTCACCCCTCCCACTTATTAACACCTCTCAAGACCTTTGTCTCACAAAAAATATACTAAAATAAGATACCAAAATAATTTATCTCATAATATAATCTTCAATTTAGTCATAAATATATCAAAGGGAGTCCTTTTATGAAAACCAAAAGGAGTTACCCAAAAAAGAGGCAACCTTTTTCAACGATCAATTTAGATTTATTTCTTTATCCGCTGATTAAATTATACTTATTCCATGATTATAAAATAAAAACATTATCCTAAATATACTGATATATGTTTTTAATGTTAAGGTTTTGACCTGTACCCACACAAACATCCATCAAATGGGTAACAAACTTTCCATTCGTGTACGGTGAACTTCCGCTTTGCGAAACGATGATTGCTCATTTTTTCCATTACCACCTATTGTAGTTAGAAATTATGATGAAAAGATTGTTTATATATGATATTTATAATGTATATATTCTTATTTAATTTTTATATAACACATAACCTAATTCTTTCCATTTTGTGTAAATATGATAAAATTGTTTGTGGACGTGTGGACTACCGCCTCCTTAAAGCAATATGATTCGCTCACACTATATATGGAATGTATAATGGATTGTTTTAATAAAAATATGTGACATATATGAAATATATATGAAATTTTAATTATAATATAAATATATATCAGTGATTTTTCACTCTTTTAATATGTAAAACAAATGAAACTAGCATTCATGCGTACGACCTACCATCTCCATGAACGATGCATTTAATTTCTTATCTACAAATATTATGGATTATTTAAAATACATATATACTGAATATATATGATTATTAAATCATGGTTTAAATTATTTATATGATTTAATCATGATCTAAGTAATAATAACATTAAATAACAAGTCAAAGCACACTCAAGAAACTAGGCAATTAACACCCGAAACGATGAAAATGATAAAAGATTGTTAACAAATGGGTAATAAAAATTTATATAAATATAAGATATTATATTAAAAATATGATTATTTTTCTTTTATAAGTTATTAACTTTCTTAAAACCATTATACAAGAGGTTAATGGATTTTCACCTGGAAGGAAATGCATGGTAATGGATTCTTGTCTAACTTTTCTTTCTGTGAGGTATACACCATTTTAACCACTTAATTATATTTTGTGATGTATCTAATTACCATTTTGATATATTATATCTTGAATTATTTTATCTTCTTTTTATTTTGATTTTCAATGTTAATTATTTTTTTATAAGGGTATTTGAGTTTAAAGTTAGTAGGTGGTAATGAAATTTCATTACTCAATTTCTTTTTATTGAGTTATATTACTTCCTCACTGTAGTTAATATTTTAAGATTATGTGTGTAATAAATTTTTTTACTATATATTTAAGTATTTTAACTTATTATATGTGGATTTAAATTTGACACACATAATCTATAATTTTATTGATTCTCATATCAATGTTATGTTTGTTTCAAGGGTTTACTTCACAATCTCATTTCGTTCGAGATTGTTTACGCTAAAATTTCCATTCGAGGAAATCATTTAATAATTTTCTACAAAACCACTTAATTTTATTCTCACTTGGTTATTCATGAACTTTTATAATAAATTGTACCTTTTCGCACTCTTTGGCACTGAAATGTTTTTAGAAGACATTTTTAAGAAAACCCGACTTTATTTACCTCTTTAGTCAGAGAACCTATTTTCTTATAAAAAAATATTTTTTATAAAAAGGTTTTAAAAAAGGTTTTTAAGCTTTAAGAAAATATTTATTAAAGAAATTTTTACCTTTCTGTATTTTATAGATGTTTTTGAAGGAATATTTTTATCTTTTTCCCAACAAGACACTTTTTAACCATTTTACCATGAAAAAGGAATGTTATTTTAACCATGTATGAAAAGTACCAATTTACCTACCATTATTTATTCAAAGGTTCCTTTGAAAATTTCAAAGGTTAATTTTTAATGAAAATTAATTTAAATGTTATTTTCAAATAAAATCCTTTTCAAAATGTTTTTAAAAATAAAAAGAATATTTTCCTCAAGAATGTTTATAAAATATCTTTTTATAGTCTTTCTATTCATCATCCATAACAACACTTTATTTTTTTTACTCAACTTGGGATATGTTGTATTGATTCCATACTTATTCTTCCTCTAGATGGTTTTTGATTGATTTGGACAAGCATAATATTTATATTCACATCCTTGATTCCTTTTAGTCACCTTGAAATATTCAATTACTTATGATCATTGAACAATTAATTTACCCTAATTATCCATATCATTTATCATAGAGATGTTTATTTCCTAAATTATATATAATTTTTACATACATTGTTTACTATGAGAGTTATTTGATTGAATGGGGAAATGTTGATAAATCTATATCCTTTACTCAATACGAGTATTTGATAAGGCACATTATTTATTCGATATATGAGGAATGTTGTGGACATGCACTATATGGGCTAGGGACTGATTAATGCAAGCCATAAATGTTGGGTAATGATTAAAGTAAGATCGTAGATGCTTTAGTAGTCTCATGAGATGAAATAAGTTAACATAAAACCCTTAGAGTTTGTTTCCTATCAGATTAGATAAGTTTATACCCATAGACTGAAACCATCTTGTGAAAGGTCCTAATGTTAGTGGTTCATGTTCCATATACAAGTTGTCAAATAATTAAGCATTGAATTCATTATTATCCATGATATTTGTACTATGAAAAAATCTATGGATTCATTTCATTCTCATTTTATTGATTAAATGGAATGTGTTTTAGTTTTTTAACTTTCCATATTGATTATTCATTTTCCAGTTATTTTAAATGGCATGTGTTTTCAGTTATTTAACTTTCCATATTGTTTATGAACTTCCTTATCATTTTATTGATTAAATGGAATCTGTTTTCAGTTATTTACTTTTCCATATTTACTATTCTCATTGATTCATTAATTCTCCTGCTGTACTTTACCCTTAATGAGAATTTGAGCTCACCCTTATTATGTTTCCTTTCCCCAGGATTTTCTGAAGTATAATAAGAAATATATGAAAGGATATACTAGATGGAATAAAGTTATTATCCTTGAAAGGATTTTTTTTGTTTTAATTAGTGAAATAATTTATAAAGAAAGACTCATGTATGTATATGGTTTACCAAGAATACTAAATTTTTTAGTCCTTTGAGACATGATTTACTTGTATCTTATGTCAATGTAATGGTATCATGACACTGGATCTAGGCTTACTGCAGTCAAGGCACTATAGTAGGTATAAGATCAAGTTTAGTAGAAACCTTTGGAACTAGATTTATAAAAACATATATTAGATAGATTAACCCTTTGGTAGAATTTGAGGATAAGTATATAAGAACATCCTAGAATTTTAGTTAGATAGATATTGTGTGGTTTTCCTAGAAATACATCCCTATATAGATACTACAAATGGACATGATTCTAGAATATATTTACCTAGGGGTAACAACTTCGTAAAGATGCATCAGGACTGACTTGAGTGTAACCTAGTATATGACAATAGGCCTTTCTGTTCACCTGGTTTGACACTCTTAAGAGATCTGCTTAGGATAATTCACATTTTCTTTAAAAACTGGTATAAAAGATTTGCATATATCATGACAATGAATGAAATATGTTAAACATTAGACCAAGGAAAGAAATATGTGGAAATAAATAGATAAAGTATTTATGTATGGAGGTTGTATTGTAAAACATAGTTAAAATGGTTATTTAGTATGTAACCTAATTTCAAGGATGTCCATCATATTTATTTTAGAAATAATATTGATTTAGTTTTAGAAAAGGACAACCAATATACCAGGTGACAACCCATCAACTTCATTAAGTCTGTGAGACTTGTACCCATGACTGAATGATGATAAGGGTTTCACGCCTACCACTAGCCTACGTTATGATCGAGTTCATGGGTAATTATTTTTAGTTAAATTTTTTTGAAAAATAAATATTAATTATGAACTAGTAGTGTTAATTTTGAGTCTTAGAGATTAATCTGTTAACCATATTGTATTTGGAGAATAGTTATTGACAAATGGAAAGAGTTGTCACTATTTTATGGGCTTTATGATCCATTAAACATGTATTTTAGTGCTGTCAACATCAAAGATAATTTTTGGATATCCATTTCGTGAAGTAATGGATAAATTGTAAATTGATAAAATAAAAATAAAAGGATGAAAATTGTATTTATTGAAATATATCAAGGTAGAAAAATAATTACCCAATATTAAAAAATGATTAAAAAATGTTGTCCTAATACCTTAATTCTTTTTGAACCGATGGCCTTCTAAATCATCACAAATTCATGATCTTGAGACCCTCAAATTTCCATTAATAATTCACTTTTTTGTGATTTATAACCTCAGTCACTCCCTATAAATATTTATAATTTTATTCCAAGTCCATATTTTTACTTGTCACTAATGTTCCCCAATGTAAGAACCTAGTTTTATGTTAGTCCATGTGGCCTTTTTAACTCCCATTCTCTCTTTTCTAGAGGATGTTTTATGAAAAATTCTCTTGATGTGGGATTTAAACATAGGAAATATCAAACAATATTTTAAAAATATTTAGTTTAAATTCTGATTATGCAATTTATTTATTGTGGGGAGAATTTAATGCCCTAAAATTCTAAAGTAATAACATTGTATTTGATAGCGTGTATAACACACAACACCAAGTGCATAAGGGAATATAATATCCCAAGAATTTATAGTATATTTAATATTTTAAATAAAATTAATCTATGATATATCTTTAAATTCACAAGATAATGAGTTAGTTTATGCCAAACACAACAAAAAGTTTCTTTAAGGGATTACTTGACACTCAACTCCAAGTTTTACCGAGAAATAATATATTATTAAACTGTTATTATATAATATAATAATATGTAACCTAGACATTAAATTAGAGGTTATGAATAAGATTAAATAAAATATAAAAACTTATATTTTACATATATATAATATGAATTTATTGGTTACCAATTAATTAAAAATGAAAATATAAACTTATTGAATGTAAAGGAAATAATTTTATTTTTATGCTCCCAAAGGTGTTTTATCTTAATAAATTAAATTAATTAAATTTAGTGAAGGATATTAATGAAATATATATTATATATATATTTAATAAAATATCTTTGATATCCATTCAATAAATTTTATAGGCATAATATAAGAACAAACCCAATGTTAAGAATAAAAATCAATATTTTTCTAAAGGCACTCTTACCACCTTTTAATGCGAACCTTTCTAAAATACAATTTTGACAATTTTATAAATTTTATATGTAAAAATAAAAATAATTTTTTGAAATATAAACATAAAAATTTTGTTAAGGGAGATCTTTGATATTTTTCTCTGAAGTTTCATTTTTTGATGAATAGTAAAAAATACAGAATTTTAACTCAAAACTATTTTTTCATCTAATTTATTTATAAGGATAAATTATATTTTTTATTAGTTTTAAAGTTAAATTAGATTAATTTTATATAAATTAATACAATTTATTTCATTTTATTCACTTTTAATTTAAAATTAGATCTAAAAACTTAGAAAACTTTTGATTGTTTTTACATTAAAAACCCGCATTGTCATCCCGTCCACAAGATTATTTTTAAATTAATTTCCACCACTTCTATTTTTGTAATTTTCAAAACTTAATTCAATATTTATAATAATAATAATATCTAATATCTAATAATTTCAACTTATTTTTTGACCAAAAGGATTAGTGAAATTAATTAAACTTAATTACAATGGTTAAGAGAAAAAATAGATTAACAAGGGACTAAACCTTAAATTTAAGAACTAAAATGACCTATAAACTTATAAAAAGTCCATTTTATATTCATATTTATCCAATATACTCCCTTTTGTATAATGTTTTTCATTATGGGACCCACGTTTCATTAGAAAAACGTGGGGGGATTCCCTTTTCAAAACTTTACAATAATGCCACTCCTCCTACACTATAAAAATACACTTACCCATCACACTTATTCACACATATCAAGCCCTTTAGAGAGACAAAACGTTTCTCCAATAATCTCCCAACATAACTACCCTAATACTATAAGTATAACTTTTGGAATTAATTTATCCCAAAAAGTCCTTTGGTGAAAACCAAAAAGAGTTACCCGAAAAAGTGGTAACCTTCTTCAGCGATCACTTTAGTTTTATTTCTTTATTTACTCATTAAATTTACCTTATTACATAATTATATAAAAAACTAGTATAATAAATATACTAAGATGTTTTTATGTTAATATTTCCACCTTAACCAAAACACACTTTCATCAAATGGGTAATGAACTTACCATTTGTGTATGACGAACTACTGCCTCATGAAACTATGATTGTTCATTTTTCCTTTACCACATATCATGGTTGAGAATTATTATGGAAACATTGTTTATATATGTTATATATGATATTTATATTTTATTTATACTTCTGTAATTTTTATATAACACATACCCTTATGTTTTTCTTTTTATATAAATATGATAACATCATTTGAGGACGTGTGGACTACCACCTCCTCAAAGAAATGTGATTCATTCACACTACATGGAATGTATAATGGATGGTTTTAATAAAAATATGTGACATATATGACATATATATGACAATTTAATTATAATATAGATATAAATAATTTACTTTTAATTATTTTAATACGATAAATAAATGAATGTTGCATTCTTGCGTACGTATGGTCTACCATCTCCATGAACGGTGCATTTCATTTCTTATCTCCAAATATTATGGATTATTATAAATACATATATAATGAATATATATTATTATTACATAATTTTTTAAATTATATATATGATGAAATCATGATCAAAGTAATAGGAACAACAAATAACAATTCAAATCATATTTGAGAAACTAGGTGATTAACATGCAAAATGATGAAAATGATGAAACATTATTAACAAAAGCGTAATAATATATTATAAGAAGATAATATATGATATTATACCAATGATTATGGTTATGGTATAATTTATTAACATTCCTAAACCCATTATATTGGAGGTTAAATAATTTTCACCCGAATGGAAACCCAAGTTAATGGATTCTTGTCTTACTTTTCTTTTCATGAGGCGTATACCATTTTCACCACTTAATTATTCTGTGTCATGTATCTACCTCACATTTTGACATATTATACCATGAATTATTTTATCTTCATTTTATGTTTTGTTTCAATTTGAATTATTTCTTATAAGATGATTTGAGTTAAAAGTTACCAAGTGGTAAATAAATTTAATAACTCAATTCTTTTTCATTGGGTTATATTACTTCCTCATTGTCATTAATATTCTAAGATTATGCATGTAATGAAATTTTTTCTATATATTTATGTATTTATACTTGTTATATGTGTATTTAAATTTGACACACATTATCTATTCATTTATTTATTTTCACATCAATGTTATGGTCTTTTCAAGGTTTTACTTCTATCACGACCTGTCCTAGAGGGGCCCATGCTGCGACTACCCCAAGCTCACCTCAGATAGGCCAAGACCAAGTGACTAGCACTGAGTAGGTATATACCCCAATGGGATGAATTATCCTAAAGTACTTGTATGCACACACATCTCCAAGATACAAAATGATGAAATTTAAAAACAACTGAAGGGATGAATACATACAACTAAGATCCAATAACCATAGTACAATAGTGAAATTATTGGGAAGTAAATAGATCCAAATACAAGACCACCACAAAGAGTACGTACAAAATTCCAATTAAAACTATAAAGAGTACAACCTACTCTAAGGGAGAGTACTACTTCAAAGGTATGCTCCCAGTAAAAACCTTGGTCTGCCCAGCTCTAACTATACTCCACCCCCTCCCGGTCCTCCTAGGACACCGTAAAAAGGGAGGTCATCTTCATAAGACATGACATGTATTGGAAAATGTTGTGCAGGTGTGAGTAAAAAATACTCAGTAAAACAACCCAAAAACACTAAGAATCAATAACCAATTAGCTAGCTCAAAAAAATATGTAACAATCTATATATAAAAGATGCCAAGAGAGAAAGAGAACACCTAGATATACACATGAGAAACACTATTCCATCAGGCGATCATAACCAACTGACAGCTAGAGGATTCTACTTGAAGTATGGTCATTTTGGGAGAACTCACTCCTCGAACCATGATATCATCATAGACACTAAATGGATAGGTCTATCTCATTTGGGCCTCATCCAAAGAGAATTAATTGGTCAAGAAAGACTATTTTACATAAATAATATATCACACTAAGAACTGTTGTGTCACACCACAAACCCAATCTCGATCAACCGCTACATAGGGGATCATATTCCAATGATTCCACAAACCCTACCAATGTGGCCCACTAGATAATGGATCAATTCCCTACCCACAGAGGTCACACTGATTCTAAATACTCCACCAGTGGTGATAGAGGATCACACTCCAGTGTCAGGGAGGGATACTAAAACTTTATCTAAGACTCGACCTATAGAGAGTATTATAATCTAGAGATGTGGATGTAATGTTGCACTAAAACCTAGAAGAAAGGTCCAAGGGAATGATATAAAATTATAATAGTCTAAGATAAAATCCTACCATTGGTCTCAAAATGATAGTTTCAACATTAGGGTTTCAACGCCATAGACGACTCGTCGATTTGATGCTCCATTTAGAAGTTATGGGAATTTGAAACTATAGGGGTCATTGCGCTGTGGAATGACTATCACGGTCGACCACCCATGGTCTAGTCATACGATCACTACACCCGTGGTTGATCATCATGGTTGGCTGCCACTGGGGTTCGCCCTGGGTGCCCCGAATCTGACCCAGGTCTGACCGAGTTCCATCCTAGCCCACTGGCCTGACCCAACCCACCGACCCAACCTAGACCATATAGCATGGCATATCTTCCTGACCCAGCCCACCTGGCCCACCACCGCATCCCAAGCGGTGCCACTGCCACATCCTTCTTATCCAACCCCACCGAATCCCTACCGCATCCACCTCTGTTGGCCCCACTACTTCCCTGCGTCCGCTGGCACATGGGGCTCCATCGCACGCTGTCGTGCACCACCACCTAAGACAACTTATACCACCTATACTTTTGCGAGGTTTACCATCTCCTATAATGCCCAAAAATCGAAATTTTTGAAGATCTAGTCTCATCCAGGCCTCACTGTTGTCAAACAATACATCCCATTGTCAGATCTTCTCTCAAAACAGATCAAATCATCATTCTTTGTTGTGCGCCGAAGAACGTGAATTTCAGAATCATCGGTCATCTAAATTGATCCATCTCTATCATTGTACCTCCATCATGCTGTGCCAGTCTCAGATCTATAATATCATATCATTTATCCAAGAAATTAGTGTGCAACGATCTATTAATCGAGAAGTGTCGAACCCTAGGCCAATGAATAACGACCATGGTGAAACACAAAATTAGAGGAGAAAAGAAATATAAATCAAGAGGAATGAGCATAGATCTATGTTCATGTATATATTGGTTCATTTTCATTAGAAAGACAATCCAAAACCATCAACATATTAACCAAAAGAAATTATCCTTCTAAATAACCACAATTAAACCCATCCTACAAGGTGATCGATCCTCAACTCAATCTGTTCATCGATTGATTTGTGTTCATCACAGAATTGAAGAACATGTAAGAAATACAAATAAAA
Source organism: Viscum album (assembly GCA_963277665.1). Taxonomy (NCBI): domain Eukaryota; kingdom Viridiplantae; phylum Streptophyta; class Magnoliopsida; order Santalales; family Viscaceae; genus Viscum; species Viscum album. The sequence continues at coordinate 1,706,216,940 of OY728129.1, forward strand.
AATATCCTACCTCAAGTTGGATCAATTTTCAACAAATAACGATTGTGTTTCCATCATTGATGAGTTCGAAATATTCTGTTGGCGCAGTGATCTGTGATCTGATCTTGATCCCTTATCATTATCCTGAGATAATTTTCCAGTGATATCTCCAACAATCCTACAAAGTCACTAGGGATATGGGGATACCCCTAGATTTCTAACAAAATGGATTATTTAAAACAAACTAGTTACTAAATCAACTAAAGAAAAATAAATAAATTTATTTGATTAATTTTTTATTTATGTCTGTGAGGAATTTTCCACAAACACCTCACAACAAAAAAAGTTATGTCGTGCCTAAGGAAAAACTGTATTATAAACTTAAAGGTGGTCTCATATTTCTAATCTGAGTCCTCATTCATGAGTTATTAGGATTCACGTTAAAAATAAAATAAATTTTTTAATTATTTTATTTACGGTTACGTCTTTGGTGAATTTTTCTACATATGACATGCGTTGACAGAAGTTAGGTTCCATACAGGGTAAAACTGCCATTTTGAACTCAACAATGCCCTCAGATTTTTTTATTGAGACCCCCGTTTAAGATTTATTAAACATTTTCAAGAAAATATCATGCACGTTCTATTAAATATTTAAATATTTTCAAACATTTATTTCAGGCATACTCTGCATCAGAGTTGCACACCATATCAGCAACTGATCTCAAAATCAATCCATATAATATCTAAAAATAATATATAGAAAATATGAGATGTTACATTCTCCCCACCTTGGGGCTTTAAGTCTCCAAAAATCCAAAACATGAACTACTCAAACTGATGAGGGTAATGAGCATGAATTTGAGCCTCCTGCTCCCATGTGATCTCCTAGAGATTCTTGTGCTACCAACAGACATATACTAAAGGAATCGAGCACCCATAAAGGATCCTTCCCTACCGATCCTCGATCTCCACTTGGTAATCAGCAAAATTCTCCCCATCCTTGATGTCCAGCTTTCCCCAGTCGATGACATGAAATTGGTCATGCACACACCTCCTAATATATGACATGTGTAATACATCGTGTACCCGATCTAATTGAGGTGGTAGATCCAAGAGGTACGCTACCTCGCCAACTCTACCCAATATCTGGAAAGGGCCGATGAACCTCAGAGATGGCTTGCTACCCTGTCTAAATATTTTCAATTTCCATTAAGGTGAAACCAAAAATAACACATGGTATCTTTACTTGAACTCCAATACCACTATCGCCTATTAGTATAAGAGTTCTAATGGAATTGTGTAGTCTCCATCTACTCCTGGATGATCTGAACCTTCATTGTAGTAGCTCACACTAACTCTGATCCCATGAGTGATGACACTCCAAGGTTAGTCCAGCATAGTGTTGACCTATAGGTTCACTCGTACAAAGCCTCTAATGGTATCATACCTATGGTTTAATGGTAGTTGTTGTTGTACACAAACTCCACAGTGGTGGGTGATCCTTCTAACTATGAATAAAGTCTAACATGCAAGCACACAACATGTCCTCTAGAACCTGGATGGTGCGCTCAGTCTAGCCATCTATATGTGAGTGAAACATTTTTCTCAAGCCTAACTGGGTCCCAAATGTCTCTTGTAATCCCTTCCATAACCAGGATGCAAAGCGAACATCATGATCTAAAACTATTGTTGATGGAACTCTATGGAGTCGAACGATCTCATATATGTAGATGCATCCCAATATCTCTACTTAACTCTACTCTCAAATATCTAGAAAGTGGGATAACTTGCTAAGTTTGTTAAGGATCACCAAAATGGCCCCTTTCCCCCTATATTTACATGGAAAAACCATCACAAATTCCATCGATATCCCACTCCACTTCCATTCTGGAACCTCAAGGGATTGAGCTAAACCCATTGGAACCTGGTTCTTAGCATATATGTGCTAATAAGTAAGGAATAAATAAACATACTATGCAACTATTTTATTCATCCCTATCCACCAAAATAGGTGTTGGAGTTCCTGGTACATCTTTTCTACACCTGGATGTACTGTAAAAGGGGAGCATGAAACTTCCTCATAAGCTCCTCCCTCAATTCCACTGGTACTAAAGTTCTTCCCTTGGAAAGAAAAATTTCATCCCCAACTTTATAATATCCATTAGGATAATTCCATGTTGAAATATGAGCATGTAAGGTCTCACAATCAGTATCCCCAAGCTCTTCCTTCCTAACTCTCTATAAGAGTGGAGGGGTGACAACCATCGGCTGGAGGTAAGCTGCTCAATCTCCATCCATAAAGGATAACTACAATGGGGCCAACTGCTCTAATGCCCCATTCTATAACTATGAACTCGATCTCTTACTGATAACATCTTCCACCACCTCACCCTTCCTAGGAGAATAGAAAATCTCAAAGTCATAGTCCTAGAGGAACTCTAGTCATCACCTCCGTCTCAAATACCCATAACTTATATACTCCTTGGAAGGGGAACATAGTGCCATATTATCTCAAAATGAGATCCAGTTCATAGTTTTTGGAGAAGGAATTAGACTTTCTAGCCTCATTATAGTTATAATCTATGGATGGAGATGGATCAGCTCACCTCTATTCGATGGTTGTCACCCCTACAATCTTATAGCGAGTAAGGGAGGTATAACTTGGGGATACCGACTGTGAGACCTTAGGAGATCATATTTATATATGGAATCCTCCAAATGGATATTCGAAAGGTGGGGATTAAATCATTCTTTTTAGAGTAAACATAGTAGTACCAATGGCATTACTGGAGGAGTTTTTGAGGGAGTTTAATACATCCCCCTTTGTCTGTACATCAAGGTGTGTAGAAGATGTTCCAGGAACTCCGACACTAGTTTTAGTTGCCATGGATGAATAACCGAGTTATAGAATTGGTTCTCTATGCCTTACTTGTCTTTATGTGAATGATGGGCACCAGGTTCCAGCAGGTTTATATCAACACATTTAGGTTCCAAAATGGAAGTGGGATGGGATATCGATGGACTTAATGATGGGTTTACCATGTATGTATAGGGGACACGATTCCATTGGGTGATTGTTAACTGAATCACCAAGTTGGCCCACTTACTAGATATCAAAGAGAATAGTTTAGTAGAGATCTTGGGACACCTAAATGTGCATGAGATGGTTTGACTCCATGGAGTTCTATCAGTGATAGTTTCAGACCATGTTGCTTGCTTTACATCCTATTTTCGGAAGGGATTACAAGAGGCATTCATGACCGAATTACACTTGAGCACAATGTTTCAACCATAGATGGATAACCAGACTGAGTGGACCATTCAGGTTCTGTAGGACATACTATAGGCTTGCATGCTAGACTTTGGACATAGTTGGGAGGATCACCTACCACTGATGAAGTTTTCATACAACAATATCAACCATTCTACCATGATGTGACACCATTTTAAGATTTATATGGGCAACCCTTCAGGTCACCACTTTTCTAGACTTACCTAGAAGAGTTAGTAATCACGGGCTCAAATTTCGTGTGATATACTACTGAGAAGGTTCATATCATCCAAGAGTTGATGAAGAATGTGCAGAACCGTCATAAGTCTTTTGCTGACAGGTACTGGAGGCCTATAGAGTTCGAGGAAGGAGACCATGTGTTTCTTCAGGTTTCGCCTTGATGGGGATTATAGAGATTTGGTCGGGGTGACAAGCTATCTCCAAGGTTTATCTAAACTTTTTAGATACTATGTAGAGTTGGCGAGGTGGCTTACCACTTGGCACTACCACCATATTTATATCGGGTACACGATGTCTTCCATGCGTTGCAACTGAAGAGGTATGTGCATGACCCATTGCACGTCATCAACTAGGTCAAGATGGACATTGAGGATTTAGTGAACTTTACTGAGTACCCAGTGACGATCAAGGATAGGAAGGAGATGATTCTTCACGGGTGATTGATTCATTTAGTACATGTCTGGTGGTAGCATTGGAATTTCCAGGAGATCACATGGGAGTGGGAGACTCAGATTCATGCTCACTACCCTCATCTGTTTTAGTAACCCTTTTTTTCCTTTTTAGAGACGTAAAGCCCAAAGGTGGGGAGAATGTAACATCTCATATTTTTTGTGTATTATTTTTCAATAGTATATAGATTGGTTTTGAGACTAGGCGCTAAGAGGGTGTGCGATTCTAAGGACCGGTGTGCCCAGAACAAATATTTAAAAAATATTAAAATATTTAATAGCACACATGCACTGTTTTCTTGATAAAGTGGAATAACTCTTAAACAGGTTCTCAAATAGAAAATTTATAGGCACCGTTGAGTTTAGAATGGTGGTTTTACCCTAGGCACAACCTAACTTTTTTCAGTGCGGGTCACATGTAGAAAATTTCACCAAGGACGTAAACTTAAATAAATTAATTAAATAAAATTATTTTATTTTTAAATCCTAATAACTCATGAACGGGGACTTGGATTGGAAATATTAGACCACTGTTGAGTTCATAATGTAGTTTTTTCCATAGGTGTGACATAACCTCTGTTGGCGAGAGGCGTTTGTGAATAATTCTTCACGAACATAAATAATTAATAAATAAAATAATTTTATCAATTTTTATTTGATGATACAGGGACCTAATAAAATATTTTATAAACCTAATTAAAACGAAATTTTAGGGTTGTACTCATAACTTGGGAATTTGATAGAGGAGCCAGTGGATGAGCTTCTACGGATGAACGCAGACAAATCAAGTTTTTGACGATCATTGTGCCAACAATAATTGTGGATCTCACCAATGACAAAAAAAATGACATAGACTCGTTCTTCATCAAGGATTGATTCAAATATTTTTAAGGATTTTTATTTAATCAATTCTTTACTATTCTTGATTCCCATGAGGAATATAGTCTAATCCACCAACATATTATCCTACGAATCGATCGTTCTTATGGGATGGGTTTATTTGTGGAGTTTTAACAGGAGAATTTATTTTAGTTAATATGTTTATGGTTTCATCTTGTCTTTATAATGACAAAAAATCATGATCGACACAATCATTGATCAAGATTCATTCCTCTTGATTGATTGTGATTTTCTTCTCTAAATTCCATGTTTCACCATGGGCGTTCTTCATAGGCCCAAGGTTCAAAATACCCCAATCTATCGATTTTTTCACTCCCGATTCTTGGTTTAATGATCTGATATCACAGATCTAGGATTGGTATGACACGAAGGAGGAATGATGAAGGAGAAAAAGTGATTAGGACGACAGATGATTCCTGAATTCATGTTTTTTGGTGCACAATGAAGAATTGCAATTTGATCTGTTTTGTAAGAAGATCGGATAATGGGATGCATTGTTCGATGATGGAGAGTCCTAAAAGAGCTTGGATCTACAACCATTTCATTTTTTAGGATTTAGAGGAGATGGGATGGCTCACAGAAGTGGAGGCAACATCAGGTAGGGCAGCCAGCGGCCCATAGTGGTGCAGGCGGTGAAGCTGCATATGACGGTAGATGCAGGGACCTAAAGGGGCCGACAAAGGCAAATGTGGTGGTGGCACCATGTGGGAGACAACAGCTGGCCAGGTGGACCAGGTCAAATAAATGGTTCAGGACACATGGGTTGGGTCGGGTTGACACATTGGGTTAGGCCGGTGGGCTGGGCTGAATCCGGGTCGGACCCGGGTCAGATCTAGGGTGGAGCCTAGTGGCAGCCGACCATGACGGTCAATTACAAGGCTGCGACAGCTTGAGCATCCATGGGTACACTGACCATGACAGTCAACCATAGGTGCAACAACCATGCATCTGGACTATGGCGGTCGACCATAGTGGCAGGTCGGTGCAGTAGGTGGACCGACTACGATGATCGGTCCATGGGTACAGTGACCCCTACTGTTTCAAACGTCCATAACTTATAAATGGAGCATCCAATCAATGAGCCATATGTGGTGTTGAAAACCTAACATTGAGATGGTAATTTGGAGACCAATGGTGGGTATTTAGTTTGGACTAGTATAGGTCGAGAGAATTCCCTTGGTCCTTTCCTCAGGGGTTTAGTATCGTATTAAATCCACATCACTGGATTGTAATCCTGTCTAGGGGCCGAGTCTTAGATAGAGTTATAGTATCCCTCCCCAATACTAGAGTAAGATACTCTATCACACCTAGTGAAGTTTGTATAATTAGTATGACCACTGAGAGAAGAGTGTTGATCCTCCATCTAGTGGGCTACATCAGTAGGGTTTGTGGAATCATTAGCATATGATCCCTACACAGCGGGTTGATCTAGATTAGGTTTGTGGAATCCCCCCATGGTTCTGGGTGTGATCCAATGTTTGTGTATCATAGTCTTTCATGACTAATTCTTTATCTATGGATGGGTACCAAATGAGCTAGACATATTCATCGAGTGTCTCTAATGATATCATGGATCGAGGAGTGAGTTCTACCAGAACAAGCGTACTTCAAGTGGAATCATATGGTTGGTGGTTGGTTATGACCACCTGATGGCATGGTGTCTCTCATGAGTATATCTAGGTGTTCTATTTATCTCTTTTAATTTTTTATACTTATCTTTTTTATATATTGTATTAAGATGACTACTTGGTACTTCTTGTTTAGTGTTTTCAGGGTGTCCTACTGAGTATTGCTATACTCAACCCTGCACGGGCTTTGCCCGCACATGTCAGGTCTTGTGCAGACAATGACCCTTTTGATGGTGTCCTAGGAGGACCAGGAGTGGGTGGAGCATAAATGGATCTAGGAAGACCATGGTCTTTTCTAGGAGCTTACCTTTGATGTAGTCCTCATCCTTGTAGCTGGTTAGATTTCAATGGTTTCAGATAGACTTCTGTTACAAACTCTTTTTACTGGGATGGTATTTGGCCTCATTTACTTTTCCTTTACATTTTATTATACTTTGGTTGTGGGATCTTGGTTGTACGTATGCATTAGTTACTTAGTTTTTTTTAATTTCATCATTTTGTGGGCTTGAGGATGTGTGTGTGTATACAGGTACATAAGAAATACCTATGATGTTAGTAATATTCCTACTCGGTTACATCCTTGGTGAATTTTTCTATAGATGACCCATGCATAAAAAAGTTAAGTATCACATAGGGTAAAATCTGCATTTTGAACTCTATAGTGCCCTCATATTTTTTATTCGGGCACCCATTTAAGAGTTATTCAACTATTTCAAGAAAACCACACATGTGTGCTATTAAATATTTTATAATTTTTGAAACATTTTTCTAGGAACACTGGGAATAGGAATCACATGTCATCTTAGAAACTTGTGTTGAAAATAATTCATATAATATCCAAAAATAATAAACAGAAAATATAAGACATTACATTCTCCCTAACTTGGGGATTTATGTCCCCAAAAATCCAAAACAAGGGCTACTTAAATAGATGAGGGAATTGAGAAAGAATCTAATTCTCCCACTCCCATGTGATCTCCAAGAGATTATCTTACTTCCACCAGACACACACCAAAGGAATCAATCACCCAAGAAGGATCCTCTCCCCCTGATCCTCGATCTTGAATGGGTACTCAACAAAAGTCACTTCAACTTGGATTTCTAGATCGCCCAAGCTGATGACGTGTGATGGGTGTTTCACATTCCTCCTCAACTAAGATATGTATAAGATGTCATTTACCTGATCTATTATGGTGTTAGATACAATAAGTACACTACCTCACTAACTCTACACAGTATATAGAAAGGTCTAATTAACCTTAGATATAGCTTTCCACCCCAGCCAAATATACGTAATCCCTTTCAATGTGAAACCTAAATGAACACATGGTGTCCTTCCCCTAAATCTAAAGGCCTCTATTACTTGTCACCATAAGAATCCTGATGTATTTGTGTAGTATTCACTCACTCATGTATGATCTTCACATTCTATGTAGTAGATATCACCAAATCTTGGCCCCTTGGGGCTAAATCTCCTGGGTGAGTCCAGCAAAGTGGAGACCTATAGGCTTGTCCATACAGATCCTCAAATGGTTTCATACCAAGGGTGTAATGGTTGTAGTTTTTTTTATAGAAACTCCACCAGTGGTAGGTGATCCTCTCAACTATGGATAGAGTCTAACATTCTAGCCCGCAACATGTCCTTCAGAACCTGAATGGTCCACTCAGTTTGGCTGTCTATTTTTCAGTGAAATTCTATGCTCAAGCATAACTAGGTCCCAAAATCGTCCTGTAATCCCTTCCACATCTAGAATTTAAAGCGAGAATCACAATCTAAAACTATCTTCTATGGAACTCCATGGAGTTGAACTATCTTCTACATGTAGAGACATCCCAAGCTCTCTAATGAACTCTTATCTTAGATAGCTAGGAAGTGGAAATACTTAGTGATTCTATCTATGATCACCCATATGGAATCATATCCCATAGAAATATGTGGTAAAACTATCTTGAAGTCAATAGATATTCCCATCCCACTTATATTTTGGCACCCCAAGGGGTTGATCCAAACCCACTGGGACCTAGTGCTCAACATCTACTTGCTGAAAAGTAAGGCATCGAGAAACAAACTCTTAAACTCATTTCTTCTTCCATAGCCACCAAAATGAAAGTTAGAGGTCCTGGTACATCTTCTCCACACCTAGATGTACCTGCAAATGGGATTCATTAAACTTTATTAGAAACTTCTCCCAGAATTCCACTAGTACTGATATTCTTCCTCTAAAAAAATGATGTGCTCCCCACCTTTTGAATATCCATCAAGAGCATGCCCTATGGAAATATTAGCATGTAAGGTCTCACAGTCGGTATCCCCAAGATATGCCTCCCTTACTGTACGAGTGGAGGGGTGACAACCATTGACTGGAGGTAAGCTGCTCCATCGCCACCCATATAGGATAACTATAATGAGGAAAACTACTCTGAAACATTGTTCAATAACTGTGAAATAGATCTCTTACTAAGAGAATCCTCCACCACGTTCCCCTTTCCAGGATTATAGACAATATCCAAGTCATAGTCCTGGAGGAACTCTAGCCATCACCTCTATCTCAAGTAGAGATTCTTCTTAGAGAAGATATAATTGAGACTCTTATGGCTAGAGTAGATGACAAACTACTCGCACATCAGGTAGTGTCTCCACATCTTCAAAGTGATGGCTACCACTGCTAACTCAAGATCATGGGTCACGTAATTTTTCTCATGTGGTCTAAAATAGTGCAAACCATAGGAAATAACTACTTTCCTCTGCATCATGTCACAACCAAGATCAGTCCCTAATTCATCTTAGAACACCACATACTCAATTCCTTCCTCTAGTAGCCTCATGATGGAAGCACTCACCAACCTCTACCTCAGCTCCTAAAAGCACTGCTAACACTTTTTTGTCCATAAAAAGGCTATCCCTTTCCTATCAAAGCTGTCAAGGGAACCACCACTCTAGAGAATTCGGGTACAAACCTTTGATATTACTCTACCAATCCAAGGAAACTTCTTACCTCGGTAACACTCTTGGGTGGCTCCTAAGAAAGAACTACCTCAACCTTCGCTTGATCAACTACAAATCTAGCCTATGAGATGATGTGTCCCATAAAATGGATCTCCCTAATCCAAAACTAGAACTTCGAGAGTTTCCCATAAATTTTGTTCCCTCTGAGTGTTTCTTGGACCATCCTCAAGTGTCTTGCATGCTTCTCCTCAAACATCAAAATATGATGGGATTTCATCAATTAAAACCACCATGAACCCATCCAAGTAAGGCTGAAAGATCCAGTTCATGATTCCCATGAACACTACAGGTAATACCAAATGACATCACCAAGTACTCATTGTTTCTGTAACAATATCTAAAGGTTGTCTTAAATAAACCATTATCCCGTAGTCACACCTGGTGATAGCCTAATCTAAGGTCTATCTTTGAGAACCTTCTTTCCCATTTCAACTAATCAAAGAGGTCATAGATCCTTAGTATTGGATACTTTTTCTTCACAATCAACTATTTTAATCATTGTTAATCACCACATAACCTCAAGATCTAGTATTCCTTCTTGCAAAACAAAACTGGGGCCTCCTTGGGTGAAACACTAGGTCTCACAAATCCCTTTTTTGTAAGTCCTCCAACTGTATCCTTAGCTCATGATGCTCTGTAGGAGCCATTTGATATGCAAGTGTAGATATCGGTGCCGTCCTATGGTGTAGATCAATTCATAAGTCCATCTCCCTAGGGGGATGTAAACCTGGAACATATTCATGAATAAAATCCTTATACTCTTCCATCACTGTAGGAAAATTATGAATTTTATCATCCACTACACTAAGGGTGAGGATATCCAACTAATAAACAATTAGACACACACTCTTATATGTGAGTCCATCCTATACTGACTGAATTTCCTTTTCACCAAAAAGAAAAACTTGGTCCCATCACTTTGGACACACCACACTCTTCTCCTAAAACAATAAATTTGAGCATGAACTTTGGATAGCTAGTCCATACTAAGAATGACATCATCAGGCATCAATGCTGCCACTAAGATATACCAAGTGAAAATCTAACCTCCATGATTTATGTCACACTGTCGAAACTAGTGTGTGATCATAGAGACTCCTCCAGTAGGTTTGTCTAAGTGTAAGTGTCAAGTCAACCGTTCAACCGGAATCTCCGAGTCTCGAAACAATTTGTGGCAAGAAAAGAATGACTAGCACCTATGTCTATCAAAACTAAAACTAAGATGGAAAATACTCATATCGTACCTTGTATCATCCATAGAGCCCTAGGGTAATAAGCCTCCACTGCCTTTAGCTAGCCTCATCTCTGTCCACTATCTCTTTGAGCCTGGCGTAGATCACCTGGGGGTGGTGGTGGTAATAGTTCGAACCTCTAACCTCCTCCTACTACCTTGCCTACACCTCTTCTGCATCCACCACCCTAAAAACCACCCTACTCGTGTCTCTGTCTCTAACTTAGTAGTCCCTCAACCATCTCCTGATCAGTTGTACGAGGGGTCGGGAAATCTAATGGTAGATGTCCTCGACCACCCCATGAGTAACATCATATGTCCCTTGGATGATTCAAGACACCCTGGGATCCCTACACTACTGACCCTAAGTCCTAATATTTCCTCGTATAGCACCTGAACCGCTTGGATCTGTGTGACTATCATGGGATACCTACTATTGATGTCTCAGCTACCAGGTTCCCACTCCTCTTTCCCACTACTGGTGTCTGTTCTTCAAGAAAACGCTCCATTAGAAGGGATTGATCAAGTACCCAAGCATGAGAAGAAATGCTAAGGGAGTTTATTGATGCCTTGATGTACCAACGTAAGCCCTACTCAATGGTTCGAGCCCTAAAGAACTAGTCTTGTACCATATTCAAGGAGTAGTAAAAAAGTTCATTAAACTTAACTAAATACTCCGCCACTACCATACTACCCTGCTATAGTTGTAGAAACTCTTATATGTGTACCGATCACAACATGGGTGGAGGGAAATATTCTATAAAAAGATGATCAAAGTGAATCTAGTAGAGAGGTATCTCATCGTATGACTGAGTCACAAAGTTCCATCATCACCCTACAGATCCTTGAAGAAGACTCATGATAAGGACTGCTATCTAGTTGGTAGGAATACTCACAAGGTAGAAAACATGGGTGACTACCTCTAGCCAATCCTTGGCCATCTGGGGGTCTTGATCACCATAAAACCTGGGAGGTATCTTACTATGAAACTCATGCAATGCACTCAGCCTATGTGCATCCTCAGGTGGTAGTGTTGGTAGTAGATACTTATTAATGGGTGGTGGTATAGCTGGTACACCTTCTGGAGGTTATACATCTAGTAAAAATACCTATATCAATGCCTTGTCACTAGGATGATCATCCTCATGATCACGCGGTGGAATCCTAGCTGGATATCTATGTAGAGACATCCTGAAATGAAACAAGATGTACCAAAATTGATAGAGTACATCTATCAAGCTGATTCAAGGACATGGAGAAAACAACCATTCCTATATGATGCATGTAATATTGTTTTTCTTATAACCAGTGTTTTCATATATCAAGTACAAAAGAAAGTGATCAGAGTTATGATGTATGGATACGTCAACTGCCACACCAACACAGGAGTCCTTGGATTGAAATACGAACTTGAAATGCTTAACACTATTCCCCCAAACCAACCCCACAGAATCATAGTCCTAAAGTAGAACCTACTTTTCTCTAATAACACTCTTTCACGACCGGTCCCAAAGGGGACCATGCCGTGACTCCCCATGCCAGCCTCCAATAGGCTAGGGGAGGATGACTAGCACCGAGTAGGCATATCACTAACATGGAAGGCATTGCCTATATACCTAAACAGACACACACATCTCAAATCCCACAATATTTTTAAATGTAAAAACAATTGTAGGGATGATAAATAGGTCCAAATACAAGCCCACGAGAAAGAGTCTATACACAATTCCAACTGGAACTCTAAAGAGTCTAACCTTCTCCAAGGGTGAGGAATACATCAAAGGTATGATCCTAGTAAACACCTTAGTTTTCCTAGTTCCAACCATGCTCCACCCACTCTCATTCCTCTTAGGACATATTCAAAAGTATCATCTTCTACACAAGACACGACATGTGTGGGCAAAGCTCGTGCAAGGGTGAGTATAACAATACTCAGTAGGACACCCGGAAAACTATAAACACGAAGCACCAAGTAGTCAGATCAATACAATATGTAACAATCTATGTATAATAGAGGATGAGAGAGAAATATAAAATCTAAAAATACTTAAGAGAGACACCACACCATCAGGTGGTCATAACCAACTCTGGCCCCAAGATTCCGCTTGGAGTACACTCATTCTGGGAGAAATCAATCCTCAATCCATGATATCATCAAAGAAACTCGATGTTGAGGTTTGAATCATTTTTACCTCACCCAAAGATAATGCATTGGTTAAAAAATAATATGATACATAGAGAGGGGATCACACCCAAAACCACTGGGGGCACCATGAACCTAATTTAGATCAACCGCTATATAGGGGATCATATGCCAATGATTCCACAAACCCTATAGATGTGGCCCGCTAGATGGAGGATTAACTCTCTATTCATATAGGTCATTCCAATTCCAAAAACTCCCCTATAAGTGATGGAGGATCATACTATAGTCTCTGGGAGGGATAATGCAACTCTATTTGAGGCTCAACCTCTAGAGGGGATTACAATCTAGTGATGTGCATGTAATGTCGCACAGAACCATGGAAGAAATGACCAAGGGAACTCTCTCAACCTATATTGGTCCATGATAAAAACCCACCATTTGTCTCAAAATGACTGTTTCAACATTAGGGTCTCAACACCATAGACGACTCATTGATTGGATGCTCCATTTAGAAGTTATGGGAATTTGAAAATGCAGGGGTCATTGTACCCATGGACCGACCACCATGGTCGACCGCCCATGGTTCATCCATGCGGTTTGTGTACCCATTGTTGAACATTGTGGTTATCCATCATGGTCAGCCACCACTGGGCTCCACCATGGTTTCCCTTGATCCAACCTCAGTCTGACCCAGTTCTATTCTAACCCATCGGCCTGACCCGACCCGCGGACCCGACCCACCCGACCCACCACTACATCCCACATGGTGGTGCCAACACGTTCGCCTCTGCCAGCCCCCATGGATACCCATGTCCTCCACTATACTCAGATCCACCACCCATGGCACTGTCTACCCCCTCTGACTACTCACGCCGCCTCACACTGACGCACATCACCGCCTGCACCCGTCCCTGCTTCCCCTACTTCCACGAGCTTCCCTATCTTCTCTGATGCTTGAAAATTTAAATGGTCGTAGATATGGTCTCATCCATGACCCTTAATCATCAAAAAATTCTTCTTGTCATCAAATCTACTTGAAAAATGGATCAAATCATCATTTTTTGTTGTGTGCCGAAGAACAAAAATTTTGTAATCATCCATCATCCGAATCGTTTTCTCTTCGTCATCACGTGTCCTTTACGCCTTTTTGATACCATATCTACTATATTGGATCCTTAAACCAAGAAATGAGTTTGAAAATATTTATTGATTGAGAAAAAGATAAGTAAAACCTTTGGTCCGGTGCATGGGGTGAGGTTCGAACCGGCGATCAGCCGTTCTGAACGGAAGCCCTCCACCACTGGAGAAAAGGTTGTGCTAATGCTCCAAGTTATTATATATATATATATATTTAATGTATTCAACCTATACTATATGGGAAGAAATTAAATGCATGGAGTGTAGTTTTTAATTTTACAAAAAGGGATGAAGTAGGGAGATTAACCGAGTTCGAACCCGGGTCTTTTGGATCCAGGGCCGAGACTCTACCAATCTGCCAACTTCACCTGCATGAAGTTATTTATGTTGAAAAACTTTTCAATATAGTCATGAAAAATGTGGAACACACGATGTATATTGAAATAAAAAGTGTGTAGTTTTATTGAAAGGAAAAATGATGGAAATGGGGTGGTTGTCAAGATTCGAACCCGGGTCTTTTGGAGATGGGTTACGATCTTGGCCAACTGATCCATCCCCACCATGGGTTTTCTTATAAGAATATATATATATATATATTAAAAATACTACACACACCGTGTAAGAAAATATGAAGAGAAAAAGGAGGAACCCCGTGCTGAAGGTAGGTCAGGAGGGATTCGAACCCGTGACAGCTAGGATAAACTCCAGTGACCTTACCATCAACACCATTATCATCCCTATTTAGTACTTTGTTAAGCTATATATGTATAATAGTTTAAAAGGTAAATGAAAAGGAATAAGTACACACTGTGTATATAGGTGTTACACAGTGTGTATCCGCTGGGTTGCCTCCCAGGAAGCACCTTTGTTTTAGGTCGTTGTCTTGACCTGCTTACCTCATCTTACCTTAGCTGTTTGGTGGACAACTTTCCCACTGTGTCATCCATGTGATGATAAGCTTTCAACCGCTACCCGTTCACCATGAATGGTTGACCATCCTCTCCATAAATTTTCACCACTCCATGATGGAATATGCGTATAACTTGGAATGGTCCCAACAATCATGACTTTAACTTCCCTGGGAATAATCGAAGATGAGAGTTAAAGAGATATACCTGATCACCGGGTTGGAATGATTTTCATGAAATCATTCGGTTGTGAATTTCTCTCTCATTCTTTTTGTACAGCTTGGCATTCTCACACACCTCTAATCTGATTTAATCATGTTCCAACCATTAGAACATTCACTTTTCTTCAGCTACTTTCAGATCAAAATTCAGAGTCTTGACGGCCCATTATGCTTTATGCTCCAACTCCACTGGTATATGGCATGAATTTTCATAGATGAGGCAGAATGGGGACATTCCCAGTGGTGTTTTGAAAGTAGTCCGATATGTCCACAAAGCATCATATAACTTATTGGACCAATCTTTCCTTGAAGTGTTAACTATTTTCTCTAGGATCTTCTTGAGCTCATAGTTGGAGAGCTCCACTTTTCCACTGGACTAAGGATGATACGGTGTCCCCATATGATTCTTTACTCCATACTTTAAAAATATTTCTCTCATTAGCGTGTTATCGAAGTGGGTCCCTCTATCACTGATCAGTACTTGGGGAACACCAAACCTGCTAAAAATATGTTTCTTTAAAAAGATCATGACTACCTTGGTTGTATTGTGTGATGTAGCAGTTTCTTCCACCCACATAGAGACGTACTCAATTCAGACCAAGATATAAGTGTTTCCGAAAGATGGGGGAAAGGGTCCCATGAAATTTATACCCCAGACGTCAAAGATCTCGACCTCCAGGATGGGGTTCTGGGGAATCTCAGCTCTACATCCCATTTCACCAGTCCTCTGGAATCGATCAAAATAGGAAACAAAGGCCCATGCATCTTTATGCATGGTGGTCTAGAAAACCCAGATTGCAGGATCTTTCTTATCTTACAGTTAGGGCCATGATATCCCCCAACTGGTGAGGCATGATAGAATTTCAGGACACCATGAACTTTAGTTTCAGGGATGCAATGAAGGATCACCCCATCTTCATAGGATTGAAACAGATGCGGATCTTCTTATAAGTACCTCTTGACATCCGATAAAAATTTCTTCCTTGCTGGAAG
Source organism: Viscum album (assembly GCA_963277665.1). Taxonomy (NCBI): domain Eukaryota; kingdom Viridiplantae; phylum Streptophyta; class Magnoliopsida; order Santalales; family Viscaceae; genus Viscum; species Viscum album. The sequence continues at coordinate 1,706,233,052 of OY728129.1, forward strand.
GAGAGGTCGGGGTGAATGACACTTGTAACCAAAAAATTAGCAATATCAGCATACCAAGGTCTAGGTATTTCATTGAATGAAAAGAGGTGTTCATAAGGTAAATCCTCCCTGATTTCTCAATCTTCCTCCTTATGCAAATGAGGTAGCTCTAGGCGGGAGATATGGTCAGCAACAATGTTCTCACTCCCTTTCTTATCTCGGATCTCCAAATCAAATTCTTGTAAAAGGAGTACCCATCATATCAATCAGGGTCCACATATTTCTTGTTCAGTAGGTACTTTAGTGCTTCACGGTCAGTATAAACAATAACTTTAGATAACACTATGTAAGAATGAATCCTGTAAGATGTGAAAACTACTGAAAGCATCTCCTTTTCTGTGGCGGTGTAGTTGATATGTGCCTCGTTGAGCATCCTGCTGGCATAATATTTAGGTCAGAAAATCCGATCAAGCCACTATAATAAGACTGATCCTACTGCGTAGTCGCTAGCATCACACATCAAATTGTTCCTCCCAGTTGGGAGAAATCATCATTAGAGTTTCCACCAGGAGCTGCTTCATGTGTTCAAAATCTATGGCACATGTCTCATCGAACTCAAATATGTAATCTTTGGTTAGAATATCGGTGAGGGTCTGGGCTATTTTTGAGAAGTCACGGATAAACCGCCTATACAAACTTGCATGCCCCAGGAAGCTGCGGATGGATGAGATGGAAGTTGGAATAGGTAGTCATGAAATGACTTCTATCTTCGCTGGATCCACCTCTATCCCCTTTTTTGATATTATGTGGCAAAGGAAAATGCCACTCTACACCATGAAATGACACTTTTCCCAGTTCAAAACCAGGTTAGTGTTCTCACATCTTTCTAAAACTAGATCGATGTGTAGCAAACAAGTGGTGAATGATTTTTCATAAATGGAAAAGTCATACATGAATACCTCCGAGATCTGTTCCGCCATGTCATGGAAGATTGCCAACATACAACACTGGAAGGTGGCAGGTGCATTGCACATGCCCAAAGACATCCTTCGGTAAGAAAATGTATCGTAGGGGAAATTAAATGTGCTCTTCTTCTGATCCTCTAGAGCAATAGAAATTTGTTTGTAGCCAGAATAGTCGTTGAGGAAGCAATATAAGTTATGCCCCGCTAGTCTCTCTATCATTTTATCCATTAATGGTAGGGGAAATGATCTTTCCTCATGAAATCATTTAGATTATTTTAATCCACATAGGCTCGTCATCCCGTGACAGTGCATGTAGGGTTGAGCTCATTTTTATGATTTGAAATCACAGTGATACCCCCCCTTTTGGGTACCACTTGTAGGGGACTCACCCATGGACTATCTGATATGGGATAGATGATGCCTGTATCCAACAATTTAATCACCTCTTTTTTTACAACTTCCTTCAAGGGGGATTCAGGCGCTACTTTGGTTGCCAAGGTTTCTTGGAACCTTCTTCAAGTAGCACTTTGTGGGTGAAAATGGTAGGGATTATGCCCTTCAAATCAGAAACTATCCACCCAATAGTGTGCTTCTGCTATTTCAAAACATGCAGAAGTGCATCTTCCTGCTCCTGTGACAGTTTTGTGTTAAGTATGACAGGAAATGTTTGATGGTCTCCCAAATACCCATACTTTAGAGAAGATGGAATAGGCTTCAATTCTAGTTTAGGTGCCTTTAAAATCTAAGGTACAAGTTGTTTCACCTTATCCTATTACAGAATATCAGGAACAACTGCACATTTCCAGTAGTGGCTACCCTGGCCTTCTAGGAATTGCAGGTCTTCTAGATCTTCTTCAAATGAATGTTTGGAATGATAAAGTTATCTGAGGTAAAAGAACAAACCAAATCATCCCCTATTGTTCTCATGCAATCATACATGGTGGTTACTGTATAACATCCCTCATGCTTAGACAATGATGCATGCTTGACGGCTTTGAGAACATTGTAGGAGACTCTCTCATCTTCTACCTGGAAAATTAGCTCCCCTTGGTGCATGTCGATCAGTACCATCCCAGTTACTAAGAAGGGCCTTAACAAGATTATAGGTGCCTCATGGTCATCCTTAATGTCCATGATGATGAAATCCATGGGAAGGATCAACCTACCCACCTTGACCAGAACATCCTCTAGTAGCCCCTTTGGATATTTGATGGATCAGTCAGCAAGTTGAAGGGCTACCCGGGTAGGCTTCAAATCGTTGAGCCCTACCTTTTTGAAAACTCTGAGAGGAATGAGGTTCACATTGTCCCCTAAGTCACAAAAGGCCTTTCCAAACTTGCATGGTCCAATAGTACATATAATAGTGAAGCTACCTGGATCCTGGAGTTTGGGAGGAATCGAATGCTGGATGACTACAGAACACTCCTTGGTTAGGGAAATGGTGCCTAGATCCTCCATCTTTCTTTTGTTGGAGAGTATTTACTTCATGAATTTGGACTAAGTGGGCATCTGTGTTAGTGCTTCTACAAAAGTTATATTTATATGTAGCTTCTTAAACACGTACATGAATTTGTTGAATTGGTGGTCTAGCTTTCTTTGTTTCAATCTCTCTGGGAAGGGTAAGGCAGGCTCAAAGGTTTTTAAAACCTCCTTTCCTTTATTCTGTGAAGCCTCCTTATATGGGATTTTGGATAAAGAGGGGTCTGTATCTGTACATTATTTATCAATAAGGGGTGTGGGTGTACTTGGCTGTGATGGTTGCTGCTGTGGTAGCTCCCTTCTACTTCGTAGCATGATGGCATGGGCTTCCTCCCTCGGGTTCTTCTCAGTGTTATTTGGTAGTGTACCAGGTTGCCTTCCCAAGAGTTGATTTTCCAACTAGCCAATCTGGTTCTCCAGGCCTTGAATAGAATCCTTTTGATTATAAAATATAGTTTCAGAAGTAGATATAAATTTGGTTATGAGATCCTCTAACATTGTGGTGTTCTCCTGTTGAGGTGGTTGTTGAGCTGCTGGAGGCGGTGGCTGCCGTGGCTGCTGTGGGCGAGGGTTTGGATACCCCTGCTACTGATAAGAACCTTGTTGGGGCTGTTGCTACCTCTGGTACTGGTTCTGATATAGAGGCTGGTTGTAGATGGGCGGTCGTTGGGGCGGAGGATTCTTCTATTGTTGGCCCCAGTCTAGGTTCTATTGATCACGCCATACCTAGTTCTGGTACTGCTGGTATTGGTTTGGCCCTCGATTTTGGGCAACATAACTTACCACGCTTGTTGAAGGGCCTCCAATAGAACCCTGGCATTCTCCCATGATGCAGTTATCACCACATTCCCTACATGCCAGATGGATTTTCACATGTACATGAGACGTGCCCTTCAGATTAAGTGCATCGATCTTTTTGTACACAATGCCCAACTGCGCAGCAAGAATAGTAGTTGCATCAATGTTATGCATACCTCAATTCTGGGTGCCCCGCTTAGAATTCCACTGGAAGCTGTTGGAAGACATGTCTTCCAGTAGTTTGAAAAGCTCTTCGAAGGATTTTCTCATTACCGTACCTCTGGTAGTATCATCCACCATAGAATTTTTATTGTTTGTCAACCCTCTGTATAAGGTTTAGACCTGCATCCAAAGTGGGAGTCCGTGGTGTGGGAATTTTCTCAACATATTCTTGAAGTTCTCCAATGATTTGTATAATGACTCTGAGTCATGCTGCTAGAAGTTATGGATTTCATTCCACAGCGTCACCATCTTCGAGGGTGGGAAGTATTTATATAGGAACACCTGGGTGAGCTCCTCCTAGGTGAGGATGGATCATTGCAACAATCCTTTAATCTAGTCTTTCACCTTATCCCTTAAAGAAAATGGGAAGAGGCAAAGACAAATGGCATATGTGGACACTCCATAGTAGTGGAATGTGTCGAAGACCTCCAGAAAATTGGAGTGATGGGCATTGGGATCCTTGCTAGGCAGACCATTGAATTGAACAATGTTCTGGATCAGCTGCATGATATCATGCTTGATCTCGAAGTGTTGGGCCTGCACCGGTGGACGGACAATGCCCGTTTCAGCTCCATGGATGGATGACAGGCCGTACTCCATGGGAGTACAATGTCGAGGTGGATGTTGAGGGAGTAGATACGGTATGTATTGTTGTTCTTGAGGGGTTTAGTATGACCCCTGACTTGGATGTAAAAATGGAATCAGCTCCAGTTGGAATTGTTGAAGATGCTACGGGCCATACCCTAGATCAAGTAGAGCTTGCTGGTTCCGGTTGTTATCCGATCCTAACTGCTGTCCAGATCTTTGGAAAAAAGCTGGATTTCCTTCCCTGTTCTGCACCATTGGAGTGTTTTGGTTGTGCTTGGCTATATGTCCTTATTGGTTCCTCAAGAGTGTCCGTTCGATCTCTGGGTCAATTGGGAAAAACCCTGACGACTTAGTGTTCTTAGAACCTGTGAGGTAGACGCTCATACACCTAAAGACCTGTATAATATGAAACACACCAAGTGTAAATGAGGAAAAAGAAAGATAAAAATAAATTATATTTTGAAAAGATATTTTTGGGAATTTACGATTTTTATTTCCACTAAAATTTGATACAAACTTAATCAAAACAAGTACATAATTAACTTTTCTTTTGTCCTTGGCAACGATGCCAAAATTTGGCGAGTCATTTCACTGAAGATATATTATCGGTGTCCCAAATTATTTTTACCCTAACAAGTATAGTATTAGTAAGGGGTCAATGCATATGGAAAAATAAGTTATTCTTGTCTTGCTTAACTAGTTTTTATTTCTTTCTTAGCGAAGTTTTCTGAATTTAAAGTCGATTTTTGTTGTTATATGAAAAGAATAATTCGGTTTAAGTTTCTTTAATAAATTACTTAATGGAATAAAGGAACATACGGGGAAATTGGTTTTGATGAAAATCAAGAGAGAAATGTGTTGGGGTTAGGGATTTATGAGAAGCTGATTATTAAGTCAAATTGCTTATGAGGTTTTTTTTCATAATAAACCAACACTCTCGGTTTCAATTTGTAATAAAATTTCCTTGGTCCAGTAAACGTGTATTTAGAGCTGAAGAAACTAAATCCTTGGTCTGGTAGTCAGTGTTTCATAGTCCTTTATTTGGATTAGTCCATTTTGAGTCGAAGAATACTTCCAATGGTCATGAAATTATTCGTCGTTAATCTTATTTTGAATCCCTGCAAATTCTTCCCTTAGTCTGGTTCAAAATTTTCAGTGATAAGATGAAGTGATTTATGAAGAATAAGAAGAAGTTAAAAAGAATGAACACATTAATAAAAACTAATTCAAATTACAGCTCATCATCTTCCACAACCCCAACACACTGGGCATTTAGTTACACATATAGGTAAGGATAAGCATAAAATTCTGGATACCTGATGTGATAATGCATGAAACTTCAAGGAGGGAGTGATTCTTCGGTAGACGGTAGAATGATGGTAGTATGGCAGCAGAGCTTCTCTCCTTTGGACCTTCAACCTTTTCTCCACACTTTCTCTCCATCCACACCTCTAAACTGAAGGCCAATGCCTCCTTTTATAGAAAATATAACTACATGGTGTTTGGAAAAAGTACACAGTGTGTACTTTTTTCAACGGACTTTTGTCCTTGTTTTTCTCCTCTAGTAGGCGGCCTAACATTCCATCTTTGACATAGAACATGGTGCCGCCTGGTAGGTATCTATACACGGCGTGTAGCACCCCCAAACATGGCGTGCAGTCTCAGTTTTCGGCAACCAACCACTTCTATAAAGGTATACAAAGTGTGTATAGTGTGAACACAACGTGTACCATCTTTTGATTACTTGGGCATGTTCCTATCCTAGTTAATCCATGTTTGAGTTTTAATGTACATGGCTTGTAAATAAGTACACATCGTGTAGCTGGTAAATTTTTCTCAATTCTCCCCCGTTTTTTGTATTTGGCCATAAATCTCCTGAAAATGAACTAGATCACCAAAATTAAAGTAATTTTCCACTAAGTAGTAGGTAATTCCTGAAAACTTGTTCTTATTTTCAATAAATTATGTGAAAATGTATACACAAATCAGGTGCATCAATAGTATTGATATTCAGTTATTGGATTCCTTTTAGTCTACTTGAAATATTCAATTTCCTATGATCATTGAACATTGAATTCCCCTTAATTATCAATATCATTTATCATGGATATGTTTATTGCCTAAATCATATATCATTTTTACATATGGTGTTTAATTTGACAATTATTTGATTTACTGGGGAAATATTGATAAATTCATATCCTTTACTCAATACGAATATTTGATAAGTCACTTTATTTATTCCATATATGAGGAATGCTTTGGACATGCTTTATACAAGTTGGGGAATTAAAGTAATCCCCTTGATGCATCAATAGTCTCATGAGACAAAATTAGTTGGAAACAAACACTTCAAGTTTGTTCCAAATAAGAATAGTCAAGTTTCTACCCACAAACTTAAACCTTCTTGTGAAAATTCTTGATGGTAGTGGTTCATGTGTTGAATACATTATGTCCAATAATTAATTGTTTACTTAATTATTATACATGATATTTTCACTATGAAAAAAAATATATGGATGCATTTCATTCTCATTTTATTAATTAAATTTCTTGTGTTTCAGTTTCTTACATTTCCATATTGATTATGCCTTATCATGTTATTTTAAATGGATTGTGTTTTCAATTATTTACCTTTCCATATTGTTTACACACTTACTTATTAGTTTAATGACTACATGACATGTGTTTTCAAATATTTACTTTTCATATTGACTATTCTCATTGATTCATTATTTATTCGGATGTACTTTACCCTTATTGAGCATTTAAGCTCACCCTTATTATGTTTCTTTTCCCTAGGATTCCTTGAAGTGTACTAAGAAATATATGCAAGGATAAAATAGATGGAATAAAGTTATTATCCTCAGAAAGAAAAAATTTATTTTGTAATTAGTGTATTAATTTGTAAAACAAGACTCATGTTTGTATCTAGTTTACCAAGAGTACTAAATTGTTCAGTCCTTTGGGATGTGATTTACTTGAATTTTATTCCAATGTAATGGTAGCAAGACACCTGCTCTGGGCTTTCTGAGGTTGGGAAGCTACAAGTGTCCTAGATTTCCACATGAAAAACATACTTTCTCTTTTTCCTCTACCTATATATAGATCTTTCCTTTCTTGGAAGGATGTTTCTCAGGATCTTTAGACTTATTGTGAGTCTTGGGACCATTTTCCTTGTTCTTAATTTCCTTATTCACCATAAGGATTGTGGGTTTGTCACGCCCCATGTCCTTATCCACTTTTTGAATCAAAGTAAAAAGTTATAAAGGAATCTTCTCATTGTTTATTGTATTTTAATTAACAATAAAACTAGAGAAGATCTTTGGAAATAAATAAATTATGAGATCTATTCACAACTCATCTATGAATTTATAACTAAGATATCTAATCATTCAATGTATCCAATAAGATTAAATACATGAGGCCCAAATTGAATAGACTCTCCAATATTAGTTGTAAAAATGTATTAGAGATATCTTATCTCTATTGTATCTCCTTCTCTTGATAGATATCCTGAAGGTGAGATGTCATGTTATATGCATCCATGTCCTTATGTTGCTTTAAAATATCATTGGTCATGGATGATAGCATGAAGCACCGAACACCTATATCATTGTTTAAATGTTTCTCATAGAGAGATAAATCTTCATTACTAGCCTCATTTCAATCCACATTAGTAATTTTTTCTTCCAACCCATAGAATTTCATTTCATGGTGATAGATAATGCATAAGTGCCTTTTCCACTCTTGAAAATTTGTACTAGTGGGAAGGTTTTACTTATAAATTATGGACCACAATGATATGTTTTAAGTCCTTTTATTATTATTTATACAAATAAGATGAGAAAAATTTTAGTATTTTTTTTGAAAAAAATTAAACATATAAATAAATATCATATTTATTAATCTCCCACTACTTTATTGAAACCAAATATCCCTCACCATTAGATTAGGAATATCCTTTTTCTTGGACATTCTAGTGGAAAGGATCCATATTCCCCTTCTGATTACCCCAAATTTGATTGGTCAAGAAACTTGAATGTTTTTAGGTAGGAATTCCAAAGGCCAACTACATTAACTCATAGTTCCTTGATCTGTTGAGTGGACTCCCCAATCCTAAAATCCATAAATTGGATTTCCTAAACATTTTACTCTTAGTTAAACCAAGTCATACTTTGGAAGTCAACCCTTTATGTGAACTAAGTTAAGGAAAACCCAAACATCATGTTAGAATTCAACGATAACTGAAATCACCCCAACTTTGGCTAGTAAAGCACTTTGAACTATGGTTCGATTTTAACTAAAGTAGTGGAAGGATATACCTACTTAATATATATATATATATATACAGAGGATTTTATCTTTTATGTGTAAATTTCCAATTATTATCTTTGTTAAATTCTTGTCAATATGAAGTGTATTTTCTTAACTTATTAACCATGTATTAGATAATATTTACACATAATCAAATTTATTTTAGTCTTATATTGCATGCATGTTAATTCATTACTTCATGTGATCGAGAAAAATCATCCACAATAAAATAACCATGAAACTTGATAGAAATAAAATATTAAAGTGACATGATCATGAGATTTTAATAATGCTTAGTTTATCTAGAAGATGATAAACTAACTATCAACCTAGGGGAAGAAAACCTGGAGCCAATTAAGGTTCATGTTATAGCTTTCCACATATCCACCTTTGTATCTCACTTGGATTGGTTTTTCCTTGGATCCAAACTTGAACCACCTCCATTAGCTTGAGAGATTTCTCCATTACTTATGTTTTTACTCACACATAAATACTGGGAAAAGGGTTTTCATAAAAGAAAACATGGGAATGAAGTCCCTTAGATAATGATATGAGAGATGAAATTAATACCAATAACTTAATTTAATAAAAAATTAAATGAAACCAAAAAACATACAATGGCCTGATCTATGCTCATGATCATCCCCATGCATATAATTAATTATGTATTTAATAAAATTAGTATTCTATTATAATCGTTCTTATTTAAGATAAATCGTGCTCAAATTAATTAATTATCTTCTATAATTAATCAATTCATTTATCTTAATTCTCATTTGAATTTCTTTGAGATTCTTTAAAATCTGAATTTTAAAGAAATTAAATAAATTTATTTAAAATTAACTATGTATATAAATGTACCTTGGAGTAAACATGGTGAATACCCATTTGAATCTACCCAACATGAATTATACTCATATACTGCTTACTCTTATGATATATGGCATACATGACTTATCACATACATTCATGACAAGTACTTTCAACTTAATGATTACACAAATTACATGATTTTTCTATCACATGTTATGATTCAATGCACATTAGAGTAATAATTTTAATAAGGATCACACATGATATGAAGATATGAACATTACATATTAACTAATTAAACACATATAAATATTAAAACCCCATCACATGGCATGATCTATCAAATTAATGACCACACAAAAGAACATGTTGATAAGGTTTACATAGTATAATAAATTAATTTTAATTCTGTGTATTTTGGTATAAGTACAAGGCATGTACAAGCCAAAAACATGGAATGTATGATTCTCACTATCTATATGTGACACACACCTTGGGAATTGATGTGTAGACTATTCCTTGAAAAACATTGGAGTATATGGCATGAAAAAGGGATATATAGTGTGTGGTCTCTAAGTTGCATGGTTACTAATTAGGTAGGCCATGTAAGAAGATACATGACCTGTATGTGACCAAAGGACTACACGCCGTGCACATGGGATACAAGATTTGTACTCCAACTAACCATGTTCCTGTATGGCTTAGTCAATATATAGTGTATAATTGAATTCAACACATGTATTCAATATATATAGTTTGAATTAATTCTAAATTAATTCTTATTGCATTGAATACTAGTACATGGCATGTACTGCCAGGAACACAACATGTACTCTTGTGTTATCTTAATAGAATCCTATTTTCCTCTGAATGAGATCTTTGATTTATTTAATTCATAAAATTAGTAATTTTGATTAAATGTGCTAGAAAAAAATAAGAAGAAGTAGATATCATAATTCAGTATGAAGAATGATTAAACTAGAATTGAAAACAAAATAAAAAATGCAGAAATCAATAAAAAATATTTAAATAATTATAAATAATTATAAATAATTATGTGAATGCTGTAATACCACTTGTAGGTTTTGGGTTTAGTGGAAGTATGTGATGGGTCATTCCCAAGTTTTATTTTTATCATGATCGATGATCAATCCGATATTTACAGAGTGATGAAAGTTATGATCGATTGAATTGAATCAAAGAGAACAAAAAAGGGATGGAATGTTATAACTAAGTGCATGATAATCACATATTATTTATAATTAATTTAATCAATTAAAAAATTACATTGTCAGTATTCCTTATCTATTGATGTATCTTACAATATTCTTATGTTGTTCCATAATTGCAGTATAGGAATTAAGATGAGATTCACTCTAGAAGCGATCAACCCATATTCCACAAATCTCTGAATGACACTATATGAATCTTTAGATGATATCATGAAGAACACACTGTCATGACACATCAAATTTATTACAATTTTTTGGTTGATTTGAAGTCCAGGGAATACCCTAGGTCGTCTCTCAAGGAGCATTGGTGGGTTTAGAGTGTGTGTTTTGAATAAAGATTACTAAAAGAGGGGGTGGTTTTGAAAATAGTTTTAAAAATAAAATGACTTCATTTAAGAGTTTAATAGTTGAAAAGGAAAGGTGGTGTTTTATAATTATGAGAGAAAAGTGTTCATTGTGAGTTCACTATACACTTTCAAGTTCATCATTCGTGGAGAATAATTTTGGGTTGGAGAAATTCTTTGGTTGAAATTAATTCAAATCCCAATTAATTCCTAAGACTTTATTTCATTGATTAAAGAACCAAAACATGACATAACAATCATATTTTTAAGTTCTATAACTTATGAATGGAATAATAGCTTCCAAATAAGATTTAAAAATCAAGAATTTGGATATGAAAAGGATTCTTGTGATGTCTAATTGGAACAACAAAAGTCACACACTCAAAACCTCACACCGATCGGTTAGAAATTAAGAGTATCTCAATCACATGAATAAAAACTAGAATTAAAATATGTAATTATATAAGATACATGGAAAGAAATGTTTTCACACCCAAATTACTCTAAACTAGTAGCTAAAATAAGAATCGTAACTCCCTTGACATGTGCGTAGCTCCCTCACAACGAACGCCCACCGTTTAGCTCAACTTCGGGAGGTGGATGTAGTTCGGGTGGAACTCCTTATTCATTCTTGAACACCCTATGAGGATAGGGGCCTCCAGAACTTCAAGGATAAGGTGGAGAATCCTCTAGGACTTCAAAGTGGTAGAGCTTCACTTCTTGTCTAAACTTACAAATGATGTTCCCATGGTTCCTTCTTATAGCCAAAATGGGACATGGTTTTGGCCACCCTGTTTTTGAGATAACACTTGTGACTAGGTATTGGAATAGTATAGAGTCATATCACGACTTGAGCAAAAGATAATAGTTGTTGGTCCGACTATTTAATGTCTCCCTGTCGAATGTGGCGGCCATTAGACAACGGAATTGAGAGATATGGTCGAAATACCAAAACAAACTTTTGAATTCGGGCAGATTCTGTCCCTTGGAAAGAATGGTTTGGATGGGCCACAAGATTGCAGAATTAGGATTCGGTTTCTTAATAAGAGTTGTATCCCATGATATTTCTAAGAGGCCCAAAATGTTTCATCCCATTTGGATGCACAGAATTTTAATACTGTTCAAAATAGTAGACAGATGTCTATTGGATGCCATGCAGTTTGGCCCATTTTTCTTCTAGATGATCTACGGGCCTCCAAATCACCTCCACCTTCAATGAAAATATCAAAACAAGTATAATTACTCTTTTTAACAGTGATAAAAATTAATTCATTTAATAAAACATGAAGTAAAATTTATAATTATATTTTCAATATTCATTACAAAACTAGTTTAAAATAATGGTGTAAGGGTGGAATTGAGTTATGAACCGCTATGCGATCACACCCCCACACCTAAACATTTGCACTATTGGGAAAAGTCACATATCAAAAAAAAATATGCATGTATATATTCCAAAAATCATGAAGATTTATCATTTGAGGAAATTTTAATTCATTAAAGTAATGTGATCAATGCACGAACCACACTAAGGAGTTCTTCCTAATGAAAATGGAAAAGGATGTATCATAAATCATATCACAATGAAATTCAAAGAGATTCATGAAATCAAATTGAGAAAGGAATTCAAAATTCAATCAGTAAAATAACTCTCCATGTGTGTGTGTAAAAACCATTTCATGCTATTCTTTCCACTTTGTATCCAATAAATATAGGTTATTTTAACATTATTCAGTTTTAAATGATTTTTTTCACCGAACCTACCCTACATCCTTTGCAATCATATTTCAAGATCCACTCACTTAAGCATTCCCAGAAGTCAAACCATAAGCTCCCGACCTAGATATCCCCATATGTTTCAAATTTCATCACTCCCCTAATTTATTATTTTTGTTTTCTTAGAAGTTTCATTTAGAAAAAATCTCACACTCATATCTCAACCCTTGTTTGATCTCCTCACGACACTAATTGCAATAGTTATAACAAGATCAAAGGTTGAGGAGGAGTGGTTTTTGACCTACCCAAGACAAAACCCTTTTTTTGATATCGTACAACGATCGTACATTAGGTACACATGCATAGGTCAATATGGTACTGTAATGAAACAAATCGGATAAGGAAAGAGAATATGGAAATATCATTTAAAGATGAAAAACATTAACTTAACATATATTTACCTTATATTAAGTAATAAATATTCACAATTTTTGGTTTGGTGAAAAAATGTGTGGAGATATTAGTAACATAGTTTTCCCAAAAATTACTCACACAAGGGCAACAATCATCTCAAATGTTACATTGTGATACAACCATTTATATCATTGATAGAAAACCAATTCACTAAAAATCAATCCCTGATGTTAAATTCACACAAACGTTATATCCAAAACAAAGACATGTTTTTTTATCAAATGTTAAATCAATATGGAATCAAAAATTTCAACATTCATTTTCAATAAGTTCCATGATTTGGTGACCATAAGGGGGGGAGTAAAAATAACATAAATAAGGGGAGAAGATAAAAAAGAAGAAAGAAAATAAAAATCCTAATGAACCCAGAGAGATGGGGAATAGTGAAAATACCATAAATAAGGTGAAAAAGTTAAGAAAGAAGAAAGACGATGAAAATCATAACTAACCCAGGAATGTACCCATCCCACCACATCTAGAATGTACAGTGTCCTCACTATAATAATTGATAATATGAGAAGGAAGGATAAAACATGGTGTGTTTCACTAGTATGTTGCTTCTTGAACATGGATTTCCTCCATCGGGAACTCCGAAAGGGATTTGTGGAAGTGCTTAAGCCGCTGCCCATTGACAGTGAAGGTTTGCTTGGTTTCTTCATTTTGAACCTAAACAACACCAAATGGAGACACATTAATAACAGTGTATGGGCCAAACCAGTGGGAACAATGCTTACCTGGATGCAACTTCAACCTTGCATTATATAGGAGGACCTTCTGCCCAATGTGGAACTGAAGATGAAGGATGATACAGTCATGGGAAGGCTTGGTACACTCCTTATAAATCATGGAGATCTCATATGCATCTCTTCTCATTTCCTCCATCTTCTAAATTTACAGCATCCTTTGATATCATGAACTAGAAATATTAGAGTTGCATTGTTTGATGGCCCAGTAGGCCAGGTGCTCAATCCCAATAGGCAAGTGACAACTCTTTCCAAACACAAGCCGATAGGGTGACATTCCAATGGGAGTTTTGAAAGAAGTACGATAGGCCCATAATGAATCATCAAGTCAAGGACTCCAATATTTTCTATTGGTTTGAACTTTTTTTTCAAGAATATGTTTTACCTCTCTATTTGACACCACAGCTTCACCATTGGTCTATGGGTGATATGCAGTAGACACTCTATGACCAACCCCAAACTAACGTAAAAGTTATTGAATCGTTCAGTTGCAGAAATGAGAACCCTGGTCACTGATGATGAACCTAGGTAATCCAAACCTACAGTGGATTTGGGTTCTCAGAAATTCTACAACTACCTTAGAATCATCAGTCTTTGTGGCTCGTGCCTCTACCCATTTTGACACATAATCAACTGCAATAAGAATGTAAAAGTTTCCAAAGGAATTGGGAAACGGCCCAATAAAGTCAATACCCCAAACATAAAAAATTTCATGAAAGAGCAATGGCTGTTGTGTAATTTCATTTCTTATAGAGACATTACCCATTCTTTGACAATGAGGAAAAGATTTTAAAAAATCATGGGCATCCTAGAAAAGTGTTGGCCAAAAGAGACCAAAATCAAGGATTTTGTGAGTAGTAGATTGGGGAAAAAAGTGGCCCCCACAAGCAAGAGTGTGGCAGAATCTAAGGCAGACTGAAACTCACTATCAGGGACCCAACGCCTAAGTACTTGATCACTACATGTGCACCAGGGGTTGGGGTCATACCAAATAAACCAAATAGACTCATGTTTTAGACGACTAGCTTGGTTTTTATTGAAATTAGTTGGAATGAAAGATGCTACCAAATAATTTACAATTTCAGCATACCAGGGAATACCATATTACACTCGTTACAATTGATCATTGGGAAACATATCATTTATAGGAATACGGGGTGATGAGTAAATTTCTAAGGATTGGGGAATCCTTCTTATATGGTCATCCACCACATTCTCTGATCCTTTTTTGTCTCTAATTTCTAAATTGAATTCCTGAAGGAGGAGCATCCAGTGAATAGGACATGGTTAGGCTTATGATTCATTAAGGAGATACCAAAGGGCTGCATGGTCTGAGAACACAATGGCTTTGGACCCCAAAAGGTATGACCTGAATTTATCCAAGTAAAACACAATGGAAAGAAATTATTTTTCAGTTGTGGTGTAGTTTTCTTGGGAAAGGTCCAATGTACGTGAGGCATAGGTAATGACATGTAGAGCTTGATCAACCCTTTATGAAAAGACTTCTCCAACTACATAGTTAGAGGCATCAAACATGATCTCTAATGGTAAATCCCACCAAGATGGTTGGATTACTGGGGATGATGTGAGACTCCATTTTAACTTATTAAAATATTCCTCACATTCTTTATAAAAAAATTCATTTTCTTTTTGGAGTAATCAGGAGAGGGGGTGCAATTTTACTAAAGTTACAAATGAAATGATGGTAAAATACAACATGACCTAAAAAATAAGGCACATACCATACATTTTTGGGGAATGGTAGGGATGAAATGACATCTAATTTTGATTTATCTACTTGGATACCACCCCCAGAAATGACATGTCCAAAAAATATTCTTTGTCGCACCCTGAAATGACATTTCTCATAATTTAATACAAGATTATTTTCAATACAACAGTGTATTAATAGACCAAGACTACTCAAAAATTCATCAAAAGAGGAGCCATAAACAATGAAATCATCCATGAAAACTTCCATGCAATTATCCAGGTAATCCAAAAAAATAATAACCATACATCGCTGGAAAGTAATCAGATCATTGCATAGACCAAATGGCATCCTCCTATAGGAAAACGTGCCAAAAGTGCAAGTGAAGGTCATATTTTCTTGATCCTTGGGGGAAATATGGATATGAAAGTATCCAGAATACCCATCAAAGAAATAGTAGTGGTACTTACCATCTACCCTCTCTTGCATTTGGTCAATGAATGGAAAATGGAAATGGACCTTCCTAGTGTGTTGGTGTAGTTAGTGATATTTTATGTAGACACACCAAATATTCTACACACGAGTTGGAACCAATTCATTGTTTTCATTTTTGATTACTGTAAGGCCAGTTTTTTTAGGAACTAATTGAACGAGACTGACTAATTGGATATAAAAGATAGTGTAAATGATTTCAGCAACCAATAATTTTGTTACCTCCTTTTTCACAACTTCTATGAGGTTTGGGTTCAGTCGACGTTGTTCCTGACTCATTGGTTTAGCCTCATCATTTAATTGCACATGATGTGTACAAATTGATGGGATAATACCAGGAATGTCAGCTAGTGTTCATCCCAAAGCTTGTTTATACTCCCTCAAAAGTCCAAGAAGTCTCAATTCATTCTCAGGATGGAGTGAACTTGCAATGATGATAGGAAAATTGTTTCCATTCTCCAGATATGAATATTTTAAATCTTAACGTAGTTGTTTTAGTTACAATTCAGGTGGATTTTGGATTTATGTGAGTGTTTGTGAAAGTGAGAGGTCACTGGTCACATCTAACTACTCAATGGTCTCATCCTCATATGAAGAATGATCTTTTACAAGCTTAGCAGTATCATCTACGGTCATTAGATCCTCACTGTTCAAGAAATTATCAATTAATAAACATGCATGAAACTTTTCTAGACCACTACAATAATCAATTCATGATTCATTACCTATAATTTCAATCAATTAAGAAAACTCGGAAAGGGTATCAAGGGAAAGAAAAGTTGTTTTTTCAGGGGAAGGGAGTACATCAATTGAATTAATAGAGAGAGAGAGGAATGTTCTTCTGAGGGGTACTTCATGGCATCAAAGATGTTGAAATTAATTATGTCCCCACCAAATTCCATAGATAATATACCATTATGAACATTAATTATGGATTTGGTGGTTTTCAAGAAAGGTATCCCTAATATAATTTGGGTATGCTCATTCATCCTATCATGTTCCATTTTTAGCACATAAAAATCTGCAGGAAAAATTAAAATTTCCACCCTCACAAGAACATCCTCTAACACACCAGAAGGGTGTGCAGTACAACAATTGTCCAGTTGAAAAACAATTTCAGTGGGATTTACTTACCTGATCTGCAATATAGAGTAAATAGAGTGAGGCATCAGATTTATAGAAGCACTTAAATCAAGCATGGCATTGGAAAATTAATACTCCCCTATGGTGTATAGAATCGAGAATGTCCCAGTATCGTTGCACTTGGTGGGAAGTGATGGCTCTATCAATGCTAAAATGTTCTTACCCAAGCTTACCTTATCATCACCTCTAAGTCTCCTTCGGTGTGTACACATCTCCTTTAAAAACGTAGCATATCTTGGAATTTTATTCATGACACCAATCAAAGGAATATTAACCTGCAATTTTTTGAAAGTTTCTAATATTTCATTATCAAGTTCAGTTTCCTTTTGTTTTCTAGGTTGGTTGGTCCTTTGGGGAAATGGAAGAAGAATGGTTAGGATATGAGACTCATCGATATAAAAACTCTTTCCATTGGAAGGACTTCTCTCAGGATAAGGATGTTCTTCTCTTGGATTATTTTTAGCAGTGGTTGGTATGGTGATTTTATCAGGATGGGATAAATCTTTTGGAGGGGTCATTTGGATTTTAATATAAGTTCCACTCCTAAGGGTGATGTCACTAACATTTCCTTTATCCCTAGGGTTAACTACTGGTTGATAGGGTAGTTTACACAACCCATGACTTTGAATTTATCCCATCGAGTTAGCTAGTTGGCCTAATTGGGTTTTGAGGTCTCGTATGGAAGCCTGTGTGGTTTGTTGGAATTGGAGATTGTAGGAAGAAATTTGTTTCATCATATCTTCTATGCTAGGATCGGTTTTGGGAGAGGGCAGTTAGAAAGGCCTTTGTTTTGGTTGAGGATTTCTCAATGGTGTTGGTAGACTACTTTTCCCTGGTTGGTTCCATGGTTTTTGAGGCTGGTTTGAATACCCACATTTCCTATAGGATTGGTTGTCTTTCCACACAAGAATGTATGGATAATATGATTCTTTCCTAAAGGGTTGGTTATAGGGGCGACCTCGAATGATTTCATCACAACTCTTAGAAGTTTCTCTTAGCTGGGGGCATTGATTAGAGTAGTGGGTGTTAGAAGAACATATAACACAATGGATGGGAGGAGGAGATTGGGATTTCTCTTTTGAAAGAGAAAGTTGTCTAATAAGTGTACTTACCTCTTTGATCTTCATGTCCACATTCCTATTGAATTCAGTACTTTGCACCTCATGGACACCTTGAATGGGTACATTGGACCTTGAACTGAATTGTTGAGTGTTTTGTGCCACGTTCTCGATTAAGGTCCTTGAAATGATTGGGGTTTTATTAACTAGAGAACCAACTGCAACAATATTAATCATATTTAGGTCAATAGAAATTAAACCTTCATAAAAATACTGAATTAAAAATTGATCACTTATTTGGTGGTGTGGACAAATTGAACATAACCTTTTAAAGAGTTCCCAATATTCATGAAGTGTTTACCCTTGAGATTGTCTTGTACCACACATTTCTTTCTTTATTGTTGCAGTTCGAGAGGCTGAGAAATATTTTTCAAGAAAAAGGTGTTTCATGTCTGCCCAACCTATTATTTGGGAATTAACATAATATAACCAATCTTTTGTTGTATCTTCTAAAGAAAATTGGAATTATCTAAGTGTTACTTGTTCTTCATTCACATTATTAGGTTTTAATGTTGAATAAGAAATATGAAATTCTTATAAATGCTTGTGTGGATCTTCTCTAGTGAGTCCATGTAATCTTGGAAATAAATGAATTAGACTAGATTTTAGTTCAAAATTGCATGGCTCGCCTTGCATTTTAATGTATGTGGGTTGGATATCAACATCAGGTGAGGTTATTTATTCTAATGTATAGTTATTTGAATCCATTTTATGCATGTTTATATCAGTTTTGATGTTGGTTCTTGAAGAAGAAGATGAAGGATCAAGAAGAGTGTTGTTGTCTTGTGTTTCCTCCTTCAAAGGGTTCTCTTCTGTGGCTCGGTGTCGCTGACGTAGGATCCTCTATTATTTGGGTTCGGAAGGAGGTAAATCTCCTGGATTAGAACGCATCATGCACCAAACCTATAGAATAAATAAATCAGAACACAAAATTAATTAAAAGGTAAATAAATACTCACAAAATTTACAAATATCTTATAAAAAACACGCACTAAAAACCGAAGCGCTCCCAGGAAACAACGCCAAAAGTTGAACGCGCTATCATGACACGTCAAATTGATTATGATTTTAAGGTTGATTTATATTCTATGGAAGACCATAGGTCATCTCTCAAGGAGCTTTGGTGGGTTTAGAGTGTGTGTTTTTAATAAATATTACTAAAAGATGAGGTGGTTTTGAAAACAGTTTTAAAGAGAAAATGACATAATTAAAGAGTTTAATAATTGACAAGGAAAGGTGGTGTTTTATAATTATGAGAGAACAGGGTTCATTTTGAGTTCACTACACACTTTCAAGTTCATCATTCTTGGAGATTAATTTAGGTTTAGAGTAATTATTTGGTTGAAATTAATTAGAATCCCGATTAATTCCCAAGACTTTATTTCATTGCTTAAAGAACCAAACATTGACATAACAATCGTATTATCATGGTCCATAACTTATGAATATAATAAGAGCTTACAAATAATATTAAAATCTCAAGAAGGTGGGTATGAAAAGGATTCTTGTGATGTCCAATCAGAACAACACATGTCACACACTCAAAACCTCAAACTGATCATTTGGAAATTAAGAGTATCTCAATCAAATGCATCAAAACAAGAATTAAAAAATATAATTATATAAGATACAAGGAAAGAAATGTTTTCATACCCAAATTACTCCAAAACAGTAGCTAAAATATGAATCGGAACTCCCTTGACATGTGCTTAGCTCCCTCACAACGAACGCCCACCGTTTAGCTCGACATCGGGAGGAGGAGGTAGCTAGGGTGGAACTCCTTCTTCATTCTTGATCCCCCTATGAGGATAGGGACCTCTAGAACCTCAAGGAATGGTAGGATACTAATATAGGATTTAAAAATTGTAGATCTTCACATCTTGACAGAACTTACAAATGAGGTTTCCATGGTTCCTTTTTATAGCCAAAATGGGACATGGTTTTGGGCTCCGTGTTTTTGAGATAGCACTTGTGTCTCAGTTTTCTAAAAGTATAAAGCTATATCATGACTTGAAAAAAAAGAGTTGTTTTCTAGACTCTTGAATGTCTCCCTATCAAATTTGGAGGACATTAGACAACGTTATTGGGAGATATGGTCAAAATACCAAAACAAACTTTTGAATTCAGGAAGATTTGGTCCCCTGGACAGAATGGTTTGGATGGGACAGTAGATGGCCGAACTCGGCTTCATTTTCTTAATAAGAGTTCTATAATATGTTTTTTTGGAGAGTTTCAAAATGTTTCATCCCATTTGGATGCATGGAATTTCGTACTGTTCCAAATAGTGGACATATGTCCATGGGATGCCATGCAGTTTGGCCCATTTTTCTTCTAGATGATCTCTGAGCCTCCAAATCACCCCCACCTTCAATGAAAATATAAAAACAAGTATAATTGACCTTTTTAAAAGTGATAAACATTAAATAATTTAATAAAACATGAAGTGAAATTTATTATTATATTTTTAATATTAATTACAAAACTAGTTTAAAACAGCGATGTAAGGGTGGAATTGAATAGTGAATCGCTATGCGATCACATGACATATCCTATTTCTTGTGTTGTTTTCCTTTGATCGCCATGAGAATTGCTTTCAAATCATTCTACTTGATCTCAATAGACTCAAGAGTGGATGGTGGAGGAAGATCATTCTATATTCTTGGGTGTGTTCTTGGAGAGGGAGATCTATCAGGCTTTAGAGGATTCTTTCCCGCTATCATTTTACACAACAAAAATGAAGTCATCTCTCTTAAAAAATAATAAATTTTGGATTATATACCGCTATGTTTAGAAATAAATAACTAAAAAGTGCCTCTTTTTATTTATTTAATCCCCATTTTTCTCCATGACAACAACAACAACAACAACAAAAACAAGAATAATAATAATAATATTTCTCGACATGCACTAAACTCATGAATTAAAATTAAATATTATTTATTCAAAAAATATTTAATATATATTATTTCTCACTAGAACATTAAATACAGTTCATCATTCCTCCATGATATTTATTGGGCCTTGAATAATGACTCTTTATTTAATAAATAAATATCACTACATTATTCACTAATAAATAAATAAAAATTATATTCACTAAATAGAAAATAAATATTTTTTAAAGATTCTTCTCATATAATTTCTCTCAAATAATCGATGAATCAATTTATGTGATCAATAATATATGAATAATTATTAAACAACATTTGGGAATAATATTTATTCAACTTGTTAAATAATAAATAATAATATATTATTTAACTGAAATTCTGAACACAGTTAGTGTGTGATCCATTAGGCCTCTTTATTAGTGGCATTTGGAAAAGAAGCCTAAAGTCCAAGGTTAGCATCTAACAAAATGCCAAGGCACCCATAGAGAAAAAAGTTGAAGACATAATTAAAAAAATACCTCTTATGAATGATTACTGTGTAATATAATCCCTTTAATGCGATATCTCAAATCAAGTAGGTTGCATGTTGAAGCCATAAATCTATATGCTCTATGTCTCTTTCTTTGACTTTCTGGAAATTGAACTTGCATATTTAACACCATGGACATGGATTTATTTAGGCTATTTCATTTATATCAAAGGGCCTATGATATCAAATTACATTAAAAAAATAATGCAAAAATCCTTTCTCACATTATTCATTAATGCAATATTACTCATGACGTACCCAACATATCCTACCTCGCCGCAAACATATGTTGTCACATTTTTCATCTATACATCAAAGTACCTGACTCAAAATTCTCATCAATAATAATCTTAGATTATAAGGATAAACATAGATTTCCACAAATACAAACATCCAATGAAACATATAAATTTGGATTTCCTATTGGTGGTCCTTGTTCTCATAACATCCTATACTAGATATTACTAAGGGTGTACACTATGAGAAGGTGCCTCAAATTCCTATGAGTCTCCACCCCTGATATCCTATATCATTTATGTATCTAACATGATGTCATTAATCTATATAACATATATTTAAGAATAATTTCATGTAACATCTAGGTTCTATTCATAGTGGGGAACTGCTATGACCTTTTAGTGTGAAAACTACTCTTAGAATATTATCACATTCTATGTTACACAGAAGAACTATAATGACGTGATAATAAGTTTATTAATATTCAAAAATATGAATATAGGTAATCATAAAGTACATAGAATTTGTTTCTAAGACACCAAATCCAACAGATTATATTTTAAATAAAATATTTAACATTCATTTGAAGCATTTTACAAGGAAATTAATGGATTTAAATTATGTTTAATGCTTAAAAATGAATTTTTCTAAAATGGATTTAGTTGCGTTTTAAACGCTTCTTTAATATTAAAATTTTCCAATAATATAAATTTGATCTTGTAAAATGAATTTTATATTTTTAATAAAAAAATTATATTATATATTAATATCAACTTAATTTTTAGTCATAATTTAATGTAAAAATAATAAAAATTTGTCACTATGGTAAACGGGTAAATCTGGTTAACCTGGGTTAAAACTATGTGATAAGGCCATGATTTTTAAAATTAGTTTTAATTTAATGAATTTATTTCAACCATTATAACTTTAAACATGATATATAATTGTTTATGGGACACTTTTCCTTGAAAATAACTTAGTAGTACTTTAATCCTTTAAATTTCAAGGTGTGTCCCTACCCCCACTTATAAAAGGACACCCATCCTCTCTTTTCTTTATACCTTGTTGAGATGCCTAGCTTGACCAAAACATACCCAATTCTCTTCTAAACTTCACTATTTATGAATTATAGTTGAAGGTATTTTTAAATGACCATTCCAAGGGTCCTTAATAAGGTCTCTAAATGAGGTCTTCCGAAGAAGATATAATCATATTTCTCAAATTATTTCAATTTATTTATTCTTCTATATCCTTAAAATATATAGTATTCACCACAAAATAGTAACTTCATTATCCTAAATAGACTAAATTTTTTTTATGAGTTTGGATCGACCATTATCCACCCTCTTTTCTATCAAATGGGAAAAGAAATTATCATGTGTGCGTACGTGTGGACTACCACCTCTACATAGTGACGTAATTAATTTTCCATGACCATAAGTAATGGTTGGTTATTATGATGTATTAAAATATTTAAAATATTATTCTTCTTATTGAATTATATGATATTATCTATCTTCTTACCTTTCCATCCATTAAAAAGAGATAACGCCACTCTTGCGTATGTGTGGACTACCACCTCCATGAAGCGATGCAATTCATTTTTCATTTCCACTTTACATAGATGGTAATAAAGAAATATTTAATAAATATATATGATATTTATGAAATTTTTATGGTTCTTGAAATGTTAATTATTATTTACCTTTACTTTGTTTCATTCATCTAAAAGTGTAAACATCACTTAAGCTTATGTACAGACTACGATTTCCATAAAGTAATGTAATTCATTTTTCCTGAATGATTTATATGATTTCTTATTAAAATGTATATAATGATTATATATGATAATAATTAAATTATTAAAATTATGGAGATTATATAACCATGATCAATGGAAAAGGACTGAAACAACTAAAGCAAAACATACATGAAAATGAGACAATTAACACCTAGAAATGACAGTTTTAATGAAGAATTATTAATAAATGGGAGTATAAATGTTATAAGTGGATCATATATGATATTATAATTATGAATATGGTAATATTATAGAGTTATAATAAATTTAAAATTATTATATAGGAGTTTAGAGTACTTATGAATCTAGTCAAACTTAAGGTAAGGGTTTATCATCTCACTTTTGTTTCTATGAGAGATGTGCCATATTCACCCCTTTTTTCTTTCATGTGGTGTATATAATACTAATTTGATATGATATATCCAGAATATATTTATATTCTTGGTACTTAAAGTTTCATTTGAAGTTTTTTTCTCATAGGGGATTACGACAAAAAAACTATCAAAGCGGTAAGTGATTTATTTTTCGATCCAATTTTAATCGAGATTATTTATGTTTTTATTTACATTGAGAAAATTATATAATAATTATCTAATAAACCCATTTTATTTATCTTATCCTCTATTTATTCATGTATGTTTCAAGTAATAGTACCATTTTCCTCCCCTTAGTACTTAAAATGATTTATAATATTTTATTATGAAAAACTGAATTTATTTTCCTGTTTCTCTAGAATATTTTTCTTCAATATCCTTATAATTTTTAAAATGTTTCCAATAATGTTTTTCTAATTTAAAACAATTTATTATTTTAATTTTTACCCATATTTTAATTTATATATATCTTTTAAAAATTAATCTTCCTATCATTTTTTGAGAATGGAAATTTTACCGAAGGTGTGAACAAAATATTTTTTTAACAATTATGACATGAATGAAATTTCACACCATTAGAAATGCTCAATAATTTGAATATTATATTACAATTTTCCATGTATACATTCAAAAAAAATATTTTTCTAAATATTTTTGAAATAATTGGATTTTAAAAATGTGATTTGAAAATGAAAAGGGCTTTTTTCTCAAGAAATATTCCAGTGATCTATTAAAAGAATTTTTCATATTCGATAACATAATTTGATGTTAATTATTCTTTACTAGGGATATAATGTAATTAAAATAGATTTATTTTTTTTATGTATTATGATTATGATGATGTGATTTTTATAGAACTCGTTTATTTTCCACGAGTTATGCAATGATGATATGATATATGTTTTATGATATTATGGAATTCATTTTAATGTAGTATGATTATTTTATTATTGGGCCCATTATATCCCTCCAATTCATTTGGTAATGTAATATTAATATCTCATTACATGATTATTATAATCATGAAAATGATAAAAATTATATTTTTTTACATCTTAATGTGTGAGTATGATTTCATTCTATCTTTGCTCACAAGATTAAGCGTAGACATGATTTTGAATAGATTTATTCAAATTTTGATGTGTGAGGATGATTTATTCCAAGATTTTATCACAATATTATACGTGTATATGATTTTGAATAGATTTTTCACAATATTATTGTATCCATCACTTTTGATGCCACATGCCTATATTATGATTCGTGGATGTTGATTACTACTTTGACACCCTTATTGATCATGCTTATGGATATGAATTGATTTTATAGTTTATGATCTAAGGATTTATGGGTATGGATATTTATGTTTAGAATATGCACATGGTTAGTTATCATACCCTTATTATCATATTATGTTTTCTTATGATTGATATCTCTCATTTTTAACTTTATTGAGCATTTGAGCTCAGCCTTTTTAATATTTTACATCCCTAGATTTTGGTGGAAGGATTTAAATGTGATGAGTCTAGAATGGTACCATATATTAATAAATATGTTTTTTATTATTAAGATTATACCTAAATAATATGATTATGTATATAGTCTCAAATTATAATAAATATTTGTGGTTCACATGCATGTTTATTTGGGAGATATATTTAATATAAAAAAATGATTTATATTTATTTGTGTTATGATTGGGTAATTATAGTTGATATCAGAGTAGGTTTTAGTTTCATTCAGAAACTTGGATTTTGTGAGAACTCTTAGGATAAGACTAAATATAGGAGAACATCCTATGTTATGGTAAAGAAAGGAGTGTGGTTTTTATAAAAAATACATGCTTACCTAGATTCTAGAAAGTTGATGTGGATGTGCCATAGATAAACCTAGTGGTAATAAAATCAAAAGGGGTGTATTAAGTATTAACTTTATTTTAACCATTTCATGATTGTTAGGACTAATAATGTACACTTGGATAGACAATCACGAGGGATATGTGTGATTTAATTCACATTTTCTTTACATATTATTATGATGAATTTGAATATTATAAGACCATGGATGACCTAGTTTAAACATAACATTTTATATATTTAAAATAATGTTTTCTGATTTAGACATGTTATGATTTATTTTTCATGATTCTATAGTTTATCACTATGATTAGTATGTCCCAAATTATTCTTTTTGGTTTTAGTTAGTGGCTGGAACCAAGAGGAATCATGTTGAAAAAAAATGTGATAGACAATGAAATGATTGTACTCCTTATAAGCTAAAAGATATGGTAACTGGAAGGTGAAACCTTGTGATTATTCCTAATTATCTACATGATATATGATTAACAACATAAACATAGGAAAGTTTCTTAACACATCGAATAAGAGAAAAATTGAATTATGTGACATTTCATGTGGAAGTGATCATAGGGAAAAGAAAGTTTAATTTTATTTATGTGAAGAATTTGGGGAGAATAAACTAGAAGAATATAAAATATTAAGGGTAATATTTTTACTATGAGTAAATGGAAATAATAGAGTAGCAAATTTCCAAGGAATTTGGTAACTTATATATGGGGAACTTGTGTATTATTCGATTAAATCCTTTATTCTAATGGATAACTCCCAGACCAAGGAAGGACCTATGATATACTAATCATTAAAGTGGAATGATTGAAGTGTTTATGTATTGGGATTTGATAATTACACTATACAAGTGTTTTATCAATGATATTATAGTAATATGAATCATGAAACATATAAGGATTGTTATGCAGAAGTTTTTCATTAATGATTTTCAAGCATATGTTTAATGGTACTGATAACCAAGAAAAGTGATTTAGTGGTTAGATGATATATTATGGAAAACATATTATTGAGGGATAGATAACCCTTAATGTGTACCCAATGTTTATAAAATAATGTCTGGTTGATATAAATAAATTCTTAGCAATGATAAAGTAAATATGATAGTATTGGTGACCATGGAATTTGTTAGTGATTTTATGAAAAAGTGATTTAGGTTATATTTGATGAAGTTTATTGAATTTTGAATTTTGGAATATATTGGATATATTTAATTTATGAAATATTATATGTTTTAATTGATGTTTTATGGTGATTATATTCTTTTGGGATAGTATTAAAATGTTTTAAAATAATATATGATAATTATATTTGTGTGTTTAACATTATGATCTACTTTATATTATTTAGGTATTAAAGTTGAGTTGATTTAGGAAATTTTGTGACCTTATTTCTATTTTTTTGGGTTTTGGATATGTTCAGACATTTTTTGGAGGATTCTTAAGGTTACCTACTTATGGAATGGTTTAATTAGAACTTTGGGTATTGTTGTTAAGGTTTTAGAGATTAATGTATTATTTTATCTCATGAAGATTTGTCCATATTGGGTAACTTATACTAATAATATTTGGTTTTGGTAAATATATAAAGATAAGAGGAACGAATTTTACTTCTTTTATGGATGTTATAATTCCTTTAAAGAAAATTTTAGTTATTTAGGCATGAAAAACTCTTCTTTAATATACATTTCTTTTAGAAATATATGAAGTATAAATTGATCGAAGTACAACCGAAGGATGAAATTATGATTATTAAGTAGAAATAAATCAATTAAATACATTTTATAAAATTATATATATTTATAGAAAAATAAGCTCCAAATTTAGGGAAATGATCTTAAAATAAATATTTTTTCTTTTACCTTCATTTTTGATGAATGAATGACTTTTTACCCCTCACTTATTTACAATTGTGTGGTCATTAACTTTCTCATAACAAAGTTCTATATCACTCTTTATTATTCATTAGGCATTATTTTTCAACACCATGTCTATATGTTAACTTCCCACTAATGTTATCCTTATTTGGGAGCACAATTATATGTTATTTTAGGTAACCTTTATGTTTATTAATTCTTTTTTCAAAGGAAGTTTTATTACCCCTTAGTGCAATGTAGATTTTTAAAAGTTATTTTAAAATATTTAAACTTTAATGACCAAGATAAAATTGTGGGATGAAATTTATTTAAGTGGGTGAGAATGTAACTCCTAAAAACTTATTTTAAAAGAATAATAATCTTGATAGATTTCTTAACAAACAATATCAAGATTTAAGTGAATTAAGATAGAAATATTATTATTTAAATGTGACTGTTATAACCTAGTCATTTAATTAGAGGATGTGAATATGATTAACATTATGAAATATATTTATAATGATAATAATAAATGAAAATGTATTGATTAATTCTTAGTAAATAAGCACCCAATTTTTTCTAAAGTGATATTATATTAGAAAGATATATTTTCCTAAAAAAAGGTTTTTATTAAATTTTTAATATAAAAATTATGATTAATTTATACCATTTTTAGAAATTTTCTTTGAGTTAATG
This sequence comes from Viscum album, assembly GCA_963277665.1. Taxonomy (NCBI): domain Eukaryota; kingdom Viridiplantae; phylum Streptophyta; class Magnoliopsida; order Santalales; family Viscaceae; genus Viscum; species Viscum album. Next base: position 1,706,261,434 of record OY728129.1, read on the forward strand.
AATATAATTTTTGAAATCATCATGTCAATATCATCTTAGGGTGAATTTTCAAGACATTTCCAAAAAATATTTTTTTTATGTGTATACTGAAAAATATAGTTTTTTTGTAAAAATTGTTATTTATTTTCAATTAAAAGTATCTTTATATTTTTAATTTTATATTAAATTAATATAAATATCCTATAATTATAAATAATATAATTAATTATTTTTGAATCATTATTATACTCTATTTTGGTTTAAGTTAATTTTTAGACATAGAAACACATTTTTCTAAAAACTTTTTTTATACGCGCAATGAGTTTTTATCTTAAAAATTAAATTAATATATATTTAATAATTATTTTTTTAATTTTTATATTTTATATTAATTAAAATATTTTAACAACCATTTTATGGGGTTTTAAGGAAAATAATATAAGTAAATTAAGTTTTATGCTTAAAATGCATTTTTTAAAATGAATTTTCATTACATTTTGCAAGCTTATTTTAAATAGAATTTATCCAATTATAGAAATTGAATCTTTTAAAATCTATTCCATATTTTTAATCATAATAATTAATATTATTTAACTAGTTCAACAAAATTTTAGTTATAATAAATAAAAAAATCGTAAATATTTATCACTATAATAAAATGATAAATCGGGTTAACCTAGGTTAAAACCAAGTGAAAAAGACAATATTCTCCATTGTACTAATTATTGGATGTATATATTTCAAAAATTATCACCATATTCTATAAATGGAATTTTTTTTAAGACACTTGTCCACTAAAATATCTTAATAATATTTTTATCCTTTAAAATATCCATGGTTTATCCCACCACCACTTATAAAAGGACTCCTCTCTTTTATTTACACATTATTGAGCAACATATCTAAAAAAACCTACCTAGTTATCTTATTAAATTCCCTATCCTTGTATTATAGGTTATTGTCTTATTATAATACCACTACAGAGGTCTTAAAAAGAGACATAATGGATGTCTACTGAAGAAGAGGTCATCATCTTGCCCGAACTCTTTCAAATTATTTCTTCTTCTACCTACTTTAAATATGCATCATTAATAATTAAATAATAAATTAATTATTCTCTATATATTAAAATATTAATATTATTATGAAACCACCCTTATCCACCCTTCTTTTTATCAAATGGAAAATGAAATTATCGTGTGTGTGTATGTGTGGACTACCACCTCCACGTAGTGATATGATTCATTTTCCATCACCATAATTCATGGTTGGTTTGCGTCGCTCATGCATAAGTACGGATTTCCACCTCCATGAAGCGATGTCATTCATTTTTCATTTCTGATTTACATGGATAGTAGTAAGGATATATTTAATAAATAAATATATTTATTATATTATTGTGGTTTAATAAAGATAAATTATTATTTACATTTATTTTATTCCATTCATCGAAAAATGGAAACATCACTCATGCTTATGTATGAACTAACATTTCAACAAAGTAATGTAATTCATTTTTAATCACTACTTTATAATAATTTTTTTAAAAGTGTATATAATTATTTAATATTATACTCATGGAATGATTAAAATTTTAAAGATGATGGAACCAGGATCAAAGTACAAGGACCAGAACTACCAAACCAACACTTACTTGAATATCAAAATAGTTACCACCTGAAAATGATAAATTTAATAAATAATTATTAATAAATGGGTGTTGAAATGTTATTAGTGGATAATATATGATATTATAAGTATTAATATGGTTATTTTATATATTTTATAATATATTCAACTTTACTGTAGATGAGTTTATATCTTACAAATCATGTTGAACTTGGGGTAAGACTTGCTCATCTCACTTTTTTTTCTGTGAGACATATTCCATATTACCCACTTGTTTCTTTTTAGTGGTGGATATAATGAACCTTTGATATGATATATCATGAATACATTTATATTCATGATATTTAATGTTTCATGTGAATTTATTTCTTTCGTAGGGTATTATGATTCAAAAGTTATCAAACTGGTAAGGGGTTTGTGTTTCAATCCCACTTTAATAGAGATTATTTACACTTGAATTTAAATTCAAGAAATTATATTTTTCTTATACAATAAACCCCTTTAATTTTTTATCCTCTTATTTTTATTCATGGAAGTTTCATTAAAAAATACAATTTTCCTTTATTTGGTACCAAAAAATGACTAAGAAAATGTTTTTCCTAGAAAAAAAGACTTTATTTTCTATTTTGGTCAATATTCCTTTTCTTTCATGTTCATATTATTTTTAAACTAGTTTAAAGAATATTTTTATTAGTATCAAACTATTTTTTAAATCCATTTTTACCCATATTTGACTATATATAATTATGTTTTAAAAGGAATCTTCTTTTCATTTTCTAAATAAGGTATGTTTACCAAGGGTGTGAACATAATCTTTGTTTTAATGTTTACTACATGAACGAAATTTCCCAACACCATAAAAGCACAGTGATTTAATGAGTCCTTTAAAAACTTACATGGTTCTTTTAAAATAATTTTTTACTTAATATTATTGAAATATTTTGATTTTAAATAAATGATTAAAAAATGAAAAATCCATTTTCCTCATGAAATATTCTAGTAATTTATTAATGTAATATTTTTATCTATAATATTATACTTTGATGTTAATTATGATTTATTAGGGATATGATCCAATTATACCAAATTTATTATTTCTCAAGATGATTGATGATTATGAGGATGAGATGTTTATGATACCTATTTATTTTACATGGGCTATTCTATTATGATATGATGAATGTTTTATGATCTTAAGGCATTCATATGAGTGTATTGTGATTATGTGATGGATTGATCCATTATAACCCTCCAATACATTGGGTAATTTGATGTTGATATCTTATGAGATGATGATGATAATAATGGACATGATTCAAAATATCTTTGTTCACATTTATGATTTCTTTATAGCACTTCTCATAAAAATATGGATGAACATGATTACAAAAATATATTTTCACATTATGATATGTGAGTGTGATTTATTTATAACTATGATAAAAATATTATGTTTGGGAATTATTTTGAAGATATCTTTCCAAAAGATAGTGATTTCATATGATTATAATTCCACATGCCGATATTGTGACTCATGGACGTTGATTACTTCTTTGACATCCTTATTGATCATGCTTATAGATATGAATTGATTTTAGATTTTACGATCTAAGATTTTCTGGTTATGAATGTTTATGTTAATAACATTAAACTGATTAAGTTATGATACCCTTATGACCATCTAATGTTTTCTTATGATTGATATCTCCCTTGTTTACCCTTACTAAGAATCTAAGCTCACAGTTTCTTCTATTTTCCATCCCTAGGTTTTGATGGATGGATTTAAGTGTGACAAGAATAGAAGGGTAACTTATGTAATGAAATATGTTTGAGTTGATGAATATTTCACCAAAATAAGATGTTTATGTATCTATTCACCAAGTACACTAAATCATTATGGTTATTGTGAATGTTTATTTGGGGGATATATTGAATATTCATAAAAAAGATGAAATATCTATGTATCTTATGGTCGGGTTGTTATAATTTTTTATATCTTGAATTAACTTAATAGAACTTTTAGATCCTTTTTGTAACATATCACCCCCACTCATTGGCTTGATAAGATATGAAGTGAAACTTTTACTACTTGAATTTGTGTTTTAATACTTTAATAGTTTTATTTTTTTTGATAAAATATTGTTTCATTACATTTGATTAAATTCAAATTATATATAAAATATAATCATTGTATTTATCCTTTATGAATGAAGATAGAGCAGCTTACCTATAGTTGATGTTTGTCACCCCTCCACTCTTACTGCAAGTCAGGGAGGCACATCTTGAGGATACCGACTGTGAGACCTTATGTGCTCAAATTTCTAAAAGGCATAATCCTAATGGATATTCGAATGGTGGGAAGCACACTGTTCTTTTCATAGGATGCACAATAATACCAGTTGTGTTATGGGAGGAGGTTTTGAGGTAGTTTCATACATCCCCTTTAGTTGTACATTTAGGTATAGAGAAGATGTTCCAGGAACTCCGATGCCAGTTTTAGATTCTAGGGATGAAGAAAGGAGTTGAAGAATTGGCTCTAGATGCCTTACTTGTCATTAAGTGAAGATTGAGTACCAGGTTCCAGTAGGTTTATCTCAACTCCTTGAGGTTCTAGAATGGAAGTGGTATGAGATATAGATGTAATTTATGATAATTTTACCACGTATGTCTAGGGAATAAGATTCCATCAGGGTGATTGTTGACTGACTCACTAAGTCATTCCACTTCCTAGCTATCCAAGATCAAAGTTTAGTAGAGATCTTGGGATGCCTCTACATACATGAGATGGTTCGACTTCGTGGACTTCCATTGATGATAGTTTCAGATCGTGGTACTCTCTTTACATCTCAATTGTGGAAGGGATTATAAGTGGAGTTTAGGACCCAATTACTCTTGAGCGTAATGTTTAACACACAGACCGATGACTAGACTGAGAAGACCATTTAGGTTCTGGAGGATATGTTGCAGGCTTGCATGTTAGACTTTGGCCACAGTTGGGAGGATCACCTACCACTGTTGGAGTTTTCATATAATACCAGCAAACATTACACCCATAGAATGAAACCATTTTAGGCTTTGTAAAGGCGACCCTTTAGGTCACCACTTTGTTGGAATGAACTTGGGGAGTCGACACTCATGGGTGCAGAGTTAGTGCAAGATACTACAAAGAAGGTGAAGATCATACTGGAGTAGTTGAAGACTATGCGAATCCATCAAAAGTATTTTGATGACAGGCGGTGGATGCCTTTAGAGTTTAGGGAATTATGGTGATTTGGACGGGGCAACAATCTATCTCCGAGGTTCATCATCCCTTTCCAAATACTGCGTATATTTGGTGAGGTGACATACCAGTTGGATCTACCACCATAGTTAGATTGGTTACACAACACCTTCTATGTGTCTCTAGCAACATGATTCCAATCGAAGTACTCTCATTTAGGGAGAAGTCACTCCTCAAGCCACGATATCATCATAGACACTCGACGAAGAGGTATAGACCATTTAAGCCCCACCCAAAGAAAAAATATTGTTCAATGAAGATTGTGATACACAGAGAGGGTATCACACCAAAAACTTCTGGGGGACACCAAAAACCCAATCTGGTCAACTAGCTACGTAAGGAATCATATGATAATGATTCCAAAATTCCTACCAATGTGGCCTACTAGATGGAGCATCAACACCCTACTTTTTTTGGTCATGGTGATTCCAAAAACTGTAATTAGGGAGATAAAGGATCACACTCTAATATCAGGGAGGGATACTATAACTCTATTTAAGGCTCAGCCTTTATAGGGGATCACAATAAAGTTATGTGGATGTAATGCCACACTGAACCCATGAGGAAAGGACTAAGGTAAAAATCTCAATATATAATGGTCTAAAATAAAAATCCACAATTTGTCTAAAAATGATCGTCTCAACGTTAGGGTCTCAAATCCATAGATGGATCGTCAGTTGGATGATCCATTTATCATTTATGGTCATTTGAAACTGTAGGGGTCACTATTACCATGTGCCGACCGACTTGGTCGGTCCCCCTGCCACACCGACCAATCACCGCGGTCGAATGCTTACAGTCTGGCCACACAGTCACTACACCTGTAGTAGCTTGATCTATTTTGAATCACTTCTGACCACCATGATCTATAAAGCCACTCGGCCAATCCATCCCATGGAATCTCAAGCTTCCGCGACACCACAATCAACCACTGCGGTCAACCATAACCAGGCTCTTCCCCAATTGCCGCAAATCTGACCTGGGTATGGCCCACCGACTCTACATGGACCGTCAGCCAGAACCGGTTCACTAAGCCTAACTGGTCCACCAAGATGACATATTCCACTCTCCTTCCACCTTTACCAACCCTATCGGCGCCACCACATCTTCCACCACTGACCCCGCCGCATGCAGATTCGTCTCCTATGGCACCGACCACCTAGGCCAGCTACTGCACTTTGTCGTGTGCCACTGTGCGCCACCCCCTACACCAGCTGCTACCTCTTACACATTTTCAAGCCTCCATGTCTCCTATGATTCCTAAGAAATGAAACAGTCATAGATATGGGCTCTTCCATGCCTTTTTGTGATTGAACAACACATCTTGTTGTCAGATCTGCTGCCAAAATGGATGAAATCATTGTCATTCATTGTGCGTCGAAGAACACCGAAAATGTGAATTCGGGAATCGTCTGCCATCCAAATTTATCCATCTCTATCATCTCACATGCATTGTGTAGTGTTTTTCCTAGATCTATGATATCAGTTATTTGGACCAAGAAATTACTGCACAATGATCAATTGACCGGGAAGTGTCGAACCCCGGGAAAACTAAGAACGCCCATGGTGAAAAATGAAATTAGGGGATAAAAGAACAATCAATCAAGAAAAACTGACCTTGGTTGATGTTTGTGTTGATCGTGGTTAATTTCCATTAGAATGAAAATCCAAAACCATCAACAGATTAATTGAAAGAAATTCACCAACTAAATCCCTACAATTTAACCCATCCCATAAGTGGATTGATTTTCAACTCAATACGTTCATCGATTGATTTATGTTCATTGAAACATTTAAGAATGAGGAATAAATCCACATAAACAACATCCTACCTTAAGTTGGATGGATCATCGATGAAGATGAATTTTGTTTGATTCATTGATGAGTTCATAGATTCCATTGGTTCAACGATCTGTGATCCAAACTTGATTTGTTGTCATTCACCTGAGAGAATTTTTAAAATCTCTCTCAATGGTCCTTCGACAACTCTAGGGGTATGCAGATAACCCTATATTTCTGAAAAATCTATTTATTTAAAACAAACTTTTCATTGTGTCTCTACATAAACTAAATAAAAATAAATAAATTTATTTAATTTATTTATTATTTACGTTCATGATGAATTTTTCACAAACACCTCATACCGATAAAGGTCATGTCAAACCTAGGGAAAACACCATATTATGAAATCAATAGTGGTCTTAAATTTCCAATATGAGTCCTTGTTCATGAGTTATTAGGATTAACATTAAAAATAAAGTAATTTAATTTAATTATTTTATTTATGGTTACATCCTTCATGACTTTTTATATAGATGACCCGTGTTGACAAAAGATAAGTTGTTTCTAGGGTAAAAATTTCATTCTAAACACAACAGTGCCCTTAGATTTTTGATCTTGGCACCCATTTAATAGTTATTCCACTTTTTTAGGAAAACCACACACTCATGCAATTAAATATTTTAATATTTTTCAAAAATTCATTTCAGGCACACCAGGCCATGAAATCACACACTGTCTTAGTGCTAGGAATTGAAATCAATCCATATAATATCAAAAATATTACACATTAAATCTATGATGTTACAACCTCAAAATCTCATTTAGTTTAGGATTTTTGATGCTTGAATTTTCATTTAAGGTAATTTTTTATCATTTTTTATAAAAAGCCTTTAATTTTATTATCCTCTAGATATTCATGACCTTTTATAAGAAATAGTACCATTTTACCATGCTTTGGTACTCAATTTGTTTTAGAAAATGCTTTAAAAAAACCCGACTTTATTTCCCTCTTTAGTCAGAGAACATGTTTTCTTTTATTTTTTTTTAAAAAGGTTTTCCAAAATGCTTTTAATATTTAAAAAATGATTTATTAATGAAATTATTACCCTTTTTTTCTTTTACAAACATTTTCAAAGGAATTTTCTTGTGATGTTCTAAACAAGGAAAATTTTTAAACTTTTTACTGTACAAAAAGAGAGTTATTTTTTACATTGTATGACATGTATGGATTTAATCACCATCATTTCTTTGAATCTTAATTTTCAAGTTTAAAAGATTAATTTTTAAATAAAATTATTTCTAAAGTAATTTTCAAAGAAAAGGATTTTCAAAATGAATTAAAAATAAAAAGTATATTTTCCTTATAAATATTTTTAAAAGTTTTTTTTTATATTATTTCCATTCATCAATGATAAAAACCAATTATTTTTTACTCCACTTGGGATATTTTGTATTGATTCCATCCTTATTCTTCCTCCATATGGTTTTTTATTTATTTGTACAAGGATAGTATTGATATTTACTTCCTGAATTCCTTTTAGTCTAGTTGACATATTTAATTACATATGATTATTGAATTGTAAATTTCACTTAATTATATATATCATTTATCATGGATATGTTTATTTCCTAAACCATATTTCATTTTTTACATACATTGTTTACATTGATAGTTATTTTATTGACTAGGGAAAGATAGATAAATTTTTATCCTTTACACAATACGAATATTTGATAACACACTTTGTTTATTCATTATATAAAGAATTCATTGGACATGAAATATATGGGTTGGGTAACGGTAAATTAAAACCCTATGGGTTGGGGACCATTTAATTTAATACCCTTGATTCATCAATATTCTCATTAGATGAAATTAGTTTTCATAAAAACCTTCAAGTTTGTTTCAAATAAGAATAAACAGGTTTCTACCCACAAACTTACACCTTCTTGTGAAGTGTGTTGATATTAGTGGTTCATGTGCCAGATATATGACATCCAATAATTAAGAATTGACTACATTGTTATAAATGATATTTTTACTATGAAAAAAAATCTATGGATGAATTTCATTATCCTTTTTTTGTTTAAATATCTTTTCTTTTCAGTTATTTACCTTTCCATATTGTTTACACACTTTATTCTCAGTTTATTGATTACATGGAATCTGTTTTCAGTTATTTACCTTTCCATATTGACTATTCTCATTGATTCATTATTTATTATGCTATACTTTAAACTTACTAAGCATTTAAGCTCACCCTTATTATGTTTCTTTTCCCCAAGATTCCCTGGAGTGTACTAAAAAATATATACAAGGATATACTAGATGGAATAAAGTTATTACCATCAAAAATAAAAAAATAAGTTTTAATTAGTGTATTAATTTTTAAAACAAGACTCATGTATGTATCTTCTTTACCAATACTACTAAACTATTCAGTCTTTTGAGACATGATTTACTTGTATCTTATGCCAATTTAATGGTAGCATGACAACAGATCTATGCTTTCTGAGGTCTGGTAGCTACAAGTATCTTGTATTTCCACATTAAAAATATAATATCACCTTTTACTTTCCCTATATATATATATATATATCCCTCTTCTTGGATGGATAGTGCTCAGGAGCTTTAGACTTGTTGTGAGTATTGGTTCCCTTTTCCCTGTTCTTCCTTTTCTTATTAACCATAAGGATTGTGAGTATTCATGAGACAGATACTTATCCACTTGGGGAATCAAAGTAAGAAGTTGTAAAAGAATATTCTTATTGTTGTTTTTATTTTAATTTACAATAAAACCATGGAAGTTCTTGGGAAATAAAGAAATTATGAGATTTGTGCACAAATCATATGGGAGTTTAATCCCTAAGATGTCTAAGCATTCAATATATCCAATAAGCTTGATTAAATGAGACCCAAATGGCACATACTCTCTAATATTATTTTTAAAAAATGTGTTAGAGATATTGTATCTCTCTTGTCTTTCCTTCTCTTGATAGTGATCCCGACGGTGAGACATCATGATATATGCATCCATGCCCTCATGTTGCTTCAAAATATCATTAGTCAAGGATGATAGAATGAAACACTAAACATCTGTAGAATTGTTTAAAAGTTTCTCATTGAGATACAACGCTTCATCACTAGCCTCATTTCTAGGCACATAAGGAATTGGTTCTTCTAACTCATATAATTTTCATTCATGGAGAAGGATAACACGTAAGTTCCTTTTCCACTCTTGGAAATTTTTTTTGGTAAGAATGTTATACTTCTCAAATATGGATCACACTGATATGTTTGAAGTCCTTTTATTTTTATTTATACAAATAAGATGAAAAAAAATTTAGTACATTATCTAATAAAATTTAGACATATAAATAAATACTATATTTATTAATCTCCCACTATTTTATTAAAACCCAATAGCCTTCACCATTGGCTTCAGAATATCCTGTTTCTTGGACATTCTAGTGGAAAAGATCCATATTACCCTTCTTATTACCCAAAATTTGGTTGGTCAAGAAACTTGAATGGTTTTTAGTAGGCATTCCAAAGAAAAATTGTATTAACTCATAGTTCCTTGATCTGTTGATTGGACTCCCTAATCTTGGAATCCTTAAATTGTATTTCCTCAACTCTTTCCTCTTAGGTATGCCAAGTACTACTTTGGAAGTCATCCCTTGATTTGAACTAAGTTAATTAAACCCAAAACTTCATGTAACTCATCGATAATTGAAATCACCTCAACTTTGGAAAGTAAATCACTTTGAACTATGGTTTGATTTTAACTGATATAGTTGAAGGATATACCAACTTAATATATATATTTGGAGGATTGAATATTTTATGCATAAATTTAAAATTATTATAAATATTATATTTTTTTAATATTAAGTGGATTTTCTTAATTGATTAACCATATACTAGATTATATTTACACATAAGACAATTTATTTCCGTTCTATCTTGAACTATTGTTAATTCATTAATTCATGTGATAACGAAGAAATATTCACAATAAAATAACTATGGAACTAGATAGAAAAAAATATTAAAGTGGTATGATGATCAGATTTTACTAATGGTTAGTTTATTTAGTAGATGATAAACTAACCGTCAACCTAGGGGAAAACACCTCAAACCAATTAAGGTTCATGTTATATCATTCCACCTATCCATCTTTGTATATCATTTGGATTGGTTTCTCCTTGGCTCCAAACTTGAACCGCCTCCACTAGCTTGGGATATCCATCCATTACATATGTTTTTACTCAAACATAGGTGAGGGGAAAAGGGTTTTCATAAAATAAACCATGGGCACAAAGGCCCTTAGATAATGAGATGAGAGATTCCATTTAGTCAAATAATTTAATTTAATAATAAATTAAATGACACCAATCACATACAAAGGCTTGGTCTATGCTCATGATCATCCACATGCATACAATTAATTATGTATTTAATAAAAATTAGTATTCAATTTTAATAATTCTTATTTAAGATAAATCATGCTCTAATCAATTAATTATGTTCTATAATAAATAATTTCTTTTATCTTAATTCTTTTCTAAATTTATTTTAGATTCTAAACCATAAAAATTTCAATAAAATTAAATAAATTTATTTAAGATTAACTGTGTACATCAATGTACCTTGGATGAAACATAGTGAATACCTATCTGTTTCTACCCAACATGTATTATACTCATATACTATTTACTCTTGCGATATATGGCATACATGACTTATCATAAAATTTCATGAAATGTACTATCAACTTAATGATTACAAAACTTACATTATTTTTCTATCACATGTTATGATTAAATGTGCGTAGAGTAATAATTTGAATTGGAATCACACATGATTTACAGATCTGAGCATTACACATGAAATAATTAAACACATATATATATTAAAAACAAATCACATGGCATGTCCTATCAACTTAACTACCACACACAAGAACATGTTGATAAGGTTTAAATAGTATAATAAATTAATATTAATTCTACTTAATTTGGTATAAGTAAACATTGTGTACAAGAAAACAACATGGAGCGTACGCTTCCCACTATCTATCTATGACACAAACCTAAGGACTCTACATATCAACCATTCCATGTAAAAATTATCATAAATGGAATTCACAAGGGCTTCAAAATGTGTGGTATCCAAGTTACATGATCACTAATTAGGTAGGCCATATAAGAAGATACATGACCAATCTATGACCAAAGGACTACACTTCGCGTACACGGGATACATTATTTGTAATCCGGCTAACCATGTTCTAGGATGGACTAAACAACATGCATTATATAATTAAATTCACCACATTTATTCAATACACATAATTTGAATTAATTCGGAATTAATTCTCATTTCATTGAATAATAGTACATGGCATGTACCGCTAGGTACACAGCATGTAATATTGTCTCATTTTAATAGAATCATATTTTCCTTTGGATGATATATTCAATTTTATTTCATTTATAAAATTAGTCGATTGGATTAAATATAAAAGAAAAAAAGAGGAAGATGTAGATCTCCAAATTCTGTATAAATAATGATTAAATTTCAATTAAAAACTAAATAACAAATGCACAAATCAATAAAAAATATTTAAATAATTATAAATAATTATGTGACTATTCTGATATCACTTATAGGTTCTGGGTGAAGCGGAAGCATGGGTTGGGCCGTTCCAGAATTTTCTTTTTGTCATGATTGATGATCAATATGATATTTACATGATGATGAATGCTATGATCAATGGAACTGAATCAAAGAAAAAAAGGGATAAAATGCTGAAACCAAGTGCATGATTATCACATATTATTTATAATTAATTTAATCAAATAATGAATTACATTGTGAGAATTATTTATTCACTGATGGATCTGAAAAAAGATCTATGTTGTTCTATTATTGCATTTAAGGAATCAAGATTAAATTACCTCTAATAGTTATCCATATATATTCCAAAAAAACTCCAAATGACGTCATAGGAATATTTGTGAGCTAGCATGAAAGATCATATCACTTGCGTCATTCGCCTTTGATCACCATAATAATCACTTCCAAATTGTTATTCTTTATCTCTCTAGACTCGATAGTGGATGGTGGAAGAAGACAATTCTACATTATAGGGATTGTTCTTATATAGGTATATCTCTAGGGTATGATGGGATTATTTTCGACTATCATTCTACACAACAGAAATGAAATTATCTCTCTTGAAAAACAACCAAATTGGGTTTATATGCCACTAGAGTAAGAAATAAATAATTAAACAATTCCCTCTTATTATTTATTTAAACCTCATATAAATCCTTGAAAATAATATTAATAATAGTATTTTTATTTCTCGATGTTCACTAAACTCATGAATTAAAATAAAATATTATTTATTTAAATAATATTTAATAGATATTATTTATCACTGGAGCATTAAACTCAGTCCTCTATTCCTCAAAAATATTTGTTGGGGATTGAATAATGACTATTAATTTAATAAATAAATATCACTTAATTATTCATCAATAAATAAATAAATATTATATTCACTAAATATAAAATAAATATTTATAAAAGATTCTTCTCACATAATATTCTCTCGAATAACTGGTGAAGAAATTTATGCGATCAATGACACATGAATTATTATTAAACCACATATAAGAATAATGGTTATTCAACTTGTTAAACAATAAATAATAATATATTATTTAACTATGATTCAGAATACACTTAGTGTGTGACCCTTTAGGCCTCTTTCTTGGTGGCATTAGGCAAAAGAGCCTAAAGTCCAAGGTTAGTGTCTAACAACATTCCAGGGAACCCATAGAGGAAAAAGTTAAAGACACAATGAAATAATACCTCTTATGGATGCTTACCATGTAATACAATACCTTTAACACAATATCTCAAATCAAGTAGGTATCATGTTAGATTCATCAACCTATATGCTCTTTGTCTCTTTCTTTGACTTTTTAAAAACCAAACTTGCCTATAGAACACCATGACCATGGATTTATTTACACTATATCATTTATATAAAATGGCCTGATATATAAAATTCAATTAAAGAAAATAAATGAAAATTTATTCCTCACATTATTCATTAATGTAATATTACTCAGGACACACCGAATGTATCCAACCTCGCTGCGGATATATATTGTCACAATTTTCATTAATACATCAAAGCACATGACTTAAAATTTCCATCAATAATAATTTTATATTATAAGGATAAATTCATATGTACACAGATATTATAATCCAATGACACATATAAATGTGGATTTTTATTGGTCGGTCTCATTCTCATAACATCCTACACTGGATATCACTGAGGGTGTACACCATGAGAAGGTGCCTCAAAGTACAACTAGTCTCCACCCCTGATAGTCTGTATCATTTATGTCCCTCAAATGATATCATTTAGATATATAACATATATTTAATAATACTTCCATGTAATTTATAGGTTCTCATCCTAGCTGGAAACTCTTATGACCTTTTAGCACAACAACTACTCTTAGAACATTGTCATATACTATGTTACAGAAAACAACAATCATGATGCGATAAGAAGATTATTAATATTCTAAAATATGAATATAGGTAATAATAAAGTACATAGAAGTTGGTTTTAAGACCCCAAATTCAATATATTATATATTAAATTAAATATTTTAAAATTCATTTGAAGCGTTTTATAAGGAAAGTAGTGGAAGTAAATTATATTTAATTCTGAAAAATAAATTTTTTTAAAATGGTTTTGTTTCATTTTAAAAGATAATTTAACATTAAAATTTTCCAATTATAGAAACTGGATCTTTTAAAATAGATTTTTTATTTTTAATAAAAAAATTTAATTTTATTTAATAATCTCAACTTAATTTTTAGTCATAATGAAAAGTAAAAATAGTAAAAAAAATTCACTATGGTAAAATGGTAAATCTGGTTATCCTAGGTTAAAAATAAGTGATAAGGACACAATTTTTCATATTAATTATTATGAAATGAATTTATTTCAACCCTTATCACCTTAGAAATGATACTTTATTTGACTATGGGACACTTTTCCATGAAAATTACATAATAATACTTTAATCCTTTAAAATATTCAAGGTGTGTCCCTCCCCCCACTTATAAAAGGACACCCATCCTCTTTTTCTTTATACATTCTTGAACTACCTAGCTCAACAAAAACCTACCCAATTATATTATCATTTTATCTATCCATGAATTATATGTGATGGTATTTTTAAATGACCATTCCCAGGGTCCTAAATAAGTTATCTAAAGGAGGTCTATCGAAGAAGATGTAATCATTTTACGCGACCAATTCTAATTTATTTCTTATTTTATCTCCAAAAAAATATATGGTATTCACCATAAAATAATTACTTAAGTATCATAAATATACTAAAATTTTATTATGATTTTGGAACCAACATTATCCAACCTCCTTTATATCAAATGAGAAATGAAATTATCATGCACACATACATGTGGACTACCACCTCTACATAGTGATATGATACATTTTCCATCACCATAAGTAATGGTTGGTTATTATGATGGATTAAAATATTTAAATTATTATTACTATTATAGAATTATATGATCTTATAAAACACTTTTATTTATATTCTCCTCTATTTATTCACAGAAGTTTCAAGTAATAGTACCATTTTCTTCCCATCAGTACTTAAAATGTTTGATAAATATTTAATGAAAAATAGAATTTATTTTCCTATTTTGTCTAGAATCTATTTCTTCAATGTCCATATCATTTTTAAAGTTTTTACAAGAATGTTTTTAATATTATAAAATAGTTTATTATAGTCATTTTTACCCATATGTTACTTTATATAATTTTTTTTAAAATTAATCTTCTTTTCATTTTTTTGAACAAGATAATTTTACCTATAGTGTGAAAACAATATTTGTTTTAATGATTACGACATGAATGAAATTTTACACCATTATAAATTTTAAATAATTTTAAGATTTATTTAAATGTTTCCATGGTTCTGTTAAGAAAAAATATTTTTTAAAATATTTTGGAAATATTCAGATTTTAAATTTTTTATTTCAAAATAAAAAGGGTCTTCTCCTCAAGAAATATTCTAGTGATCTATTAAACTAATTTTTCATATTCAATAACATAATTTGATGTTAATTATTCTTTACTAGGGATGCTATCCAATTCGACCATATTTATTCTTTATTTGGATGGATTATGATTTTGATGATGGTATTTTTATAGAAATCATTTATTTTCCACAGATTATGCTACGATGATATGATAAATGTTTTATGATCTTATGGAATTCATTTTAACCAATTATGATTATTTAATGGTTGGGTCTGTTATATCCCACTAATTCATTTGTTAATGTGATATTTATATTTCATGATATGATTATGAAAATCATTAACACGATCAAAAATATATTTTTTACATTTTAATGTGTGAGTATGAATTCATTCCAGCTTTTCTCACAAGATTTTGCATGGAAATGATTGTGAATATCTTTGTTCACATTTTGATGCATGAGTACGATCCCTTCATAGATTTTATCACAATATTATGGCTGTATATGATTGAGAATAAATATTTTCATAATATTATTATATACTACACTTGTGATGCCACATGCCTACTTTATGATTCATGGATGTTTATTACTACTTTGAAACCCTTATTGATCATGATTCTGTACATGAATTTATTTTGTAGTTTATGATCTAAGGATTTATGGGTATGGATATTTATGTTTAGAATATTCAATTGGTTAGTTATCATACCCTTATGATCATTTTATGTTTTATTATGATTGATATCTCCTATGTTTACCCTTACTGAGCATTTGAGCTCACCCTTTATTATGTTTTATTTCCCTATGTTTTTATAGAAGGATTTAAGCATGTTGAGTCTAGAGGGGTACCATATATGAAGAAATATGTTTGAGATGATGAATATTATACCTAAATAAGATGATTATGTATATAGTCTCAAATTAAAATAAATATTTTTGGTTTTGAGGCATGATTATTTGGAAGATATATTTAATATTCATAAAAAAGATGTATATTTATGAATGTTATGCTCGATTCCTTATAGTTGATAGCAGAGTAGGTTTTAGTTTTATTAGGAAACAAATAAATAGTGAGAACCCTTAGGATAAGCCTAAGTATAGGAGAACATCATAAGTTATTCTAAATAAAGTAGTGTGGGACTAAGAATGTACAACTAAGAATGGGACTAAGAATGTACACCCGAATAGAACACCACAATACATTTTTTTATATTATTGAATACCACTTTGAGGGTAAGTGGGAACCTACATAAATTTCTCCACCATCAAACCCATCCTCACAAACACACATTCAAATTACAGATTCCAATTTTAAAATTACATAGAACCATACCTATGCCAAGACCGTCAACGACACCCTATTTCAAAAATTAAAATATACCTTCTGCACAAAAAATCAAATCCCGCAAATCTCGTGTAAACCATGGAATTTTTCCACCTGAGAAACCACAACGCCATCATGATATCCCCTAAAAATAACCAACCCCACCAACATATCGTCACGTCACCCTCATACGCTCATCTCCATCATCCACTCTCTGATGTCCAACGCCTGAAACAGACACCATCGACACAGTCGACACATTCCGAAAAACCGCATAAGCCAAACACATCTCTAAAAATCACCATCCTCAGTAACATTGTCGACTGGACCAATCTAACATATGACCAAACAACAATCCTGTTGTCGTAACACCTTGCCGCACCATTGACTGCCATTATCCATTGCTGAATCTCCACAAAAATCAAAAGCTCCTCTCTTAAACCACCGGGAACCCACTGCCACAGCGCACCAAACACCCTAAAACTCATGTGGACCATCACAACCGGCCAAACTGAAATGGGGTAGTGGTCCTGGAGGCCAGATAGGGGTGATTATATGGACTCCCATAGTAAGCAACTGAGTAAGAACTGGCGCATCAAACCTTTAAAATAAAGAGAAACCATAACACAAACAAAAAATCCCCAACAAAACCAAAAGGCCGGACCAAATCATCAAGATAATAGGGGGATAAAATTGGATTGGAAACCTAAAGTAGGCATGACTAAAATAATCCAAGGGGATGAAACCCTATAAATAAAAAAGGGAAATATTAAGCAGGGGCTGAAGCCCTAAGAAAGGAGAGACGCACGCTGAGAAATCCACAACCTCTTATCCTCTAAACCCAAAATTATGTGTCATGATTTAGACATGTTATGATTTATTTTTTATGATTATATGGTTTCTCACTAGGATTAGTATTTCCTAAATTATTATTTTTTGTTTTAGTCAGTGGTTGGAACTAAGAGGAATCTTGTTGACAACGAATCTGATAGACAATGTAATGATTGTACTCCTGAGAAACTAAATGATATGGTAACTAGAAGGTGAAATTTTTTGATAATGCCTAATTATCTATCATGATATATGATTAACTACATAAACATAGAAAATTTTCCTAACATATCAAATAATAGGAAAATTGACTTTTATGATAGTTCAGGAGGCAATGATCATAAAGGAAATAAAGTTAGATTTTATTTATGTGAAGAATGTGGGAAGAATCAACAAGGAGAATATATAAAATCAAGTGAATGATTTTTACTATGTGAAAATGAAGATAATAAAGTATAAAATTTATAAGTAATTTGATGTATTATATATGGGGAACTAGAGAATTATTTGAGTTAATCCTTTATTCTAATGAATAACTCTCTCACCAAAGAAGGGCCTTTATTATTCCAATCATTAAAGTGGAATGACCGAAGTGTTTATGTATTTGGAAAGGATAATTAACATATATAATTGTTTTATCAATGATATTATAGTAATATGAATCTTGAAACAAACAAGGATTATTTTGTATAAGTTTTTCATTAAGGATTTTTAAGCATATGTTGAATGGTATTGATAACCTAGAAAAGTTATTTATTAGTAAGGTGATATATTATAGAAAACACATGATTGAGGGAAAGATAAACCTTAATGTGTGCTCGATGTTGTGATAACAATGATTAGTTGAGATAAAGAGATGATTGAAATTGATAACATAAATGGGATAATGTTGGTGACTTTTGAGTTTGTTAGTGATTTGATGAAAAAGTAATTTAGGTTGTATTTGGTGAAGTTTATTGCATTTTGAATTTAGGAATATATTATATAGAGTTAATTTGTGAAATAGTATATGTTTTCATTGATGTTTTATAGTGATTAAATTATTTTGGGAAATTATTAACATGTTTTAATAGAATATATGATCATTATATTTGTGTGTTTGACATTATGATGTAATTTCTGTTATTTAGGGATTACTGTTGAGTTGATTTTTGGAAATTTAGGGACTATATTTCTAAAATTTTGGGTTTTGGATATGGTCATAATTGTTTTGAAGGATTACGAAGGCTAACTTCTTATGGAAGGGTTTAAGTTGAACTTTGGGTATTATTGTTAAGGTTTTAGAGATTAATGTATTATTTGATCATAAGAAGATTTATCCATATTGGGTAACTTATGATAATAATATTTGGTTTTGGTAAATATATATAGATAAGAGGAATGAATTTTAATTATTTTTTGGATATTATGATTCATTAAAAGCTAATTTTAGTTATTTAGGTATGAAAAACTCTTCTTTAATATATATTTCTTTGAGTAATATATGAAGTATAAATCGATGGAATTACAACAAAGGATGAAATTATGATTATTAAATAGAAATAAATGAGGTAAATATATTTTCTCACATTCTATATATTTATAGAAAAATAATCCCTCAAATTTAGGAAAATGATTTTAAAATAAATATCTTTTTCTATTAACTTCATTTCTGATGAATTGATGGTCTTTTCACCACTCACTAATTTATGGTTTTGTGGTCATTAAATTTCTCATGATGATGTTCTCTATCACTCTATATTAATCATTGGGTGTTATGTTTATACACCATGTATATATTTTAACTTCCAACTAATTTTATCTTTATTTGGGATCTCGATTATATGTTATTTTCAGTAACCTTTATGTTTCCCAAGGCCTTTTTCAAAGGAGGTTTTATTATCCCTTTGAAAAATGTGGGTCTTAAAAGTTATTTTAAAATATTTAAAATTTTATAAACAAGATAATATTGAGAGGATAAAATTTATTTAAGGGGGGTGAGAATTCAACACCTCATAAATTTAGTTTAAAAGAATAATAATCCTGATAGCTTTCTCAACACACTACATCAATATTTAAGTGAATTAAGATAGAAATATTATTATTTAAATGTGACCATTACAAAACAGTCATCTAATTAGAGGGTAGGAATATTATTAATCACATTATAAAATATATGTATAATGGTAAATCTAAATAAAAATGTACTGATTAATTATTAATAAATAAGAACTCAATTTTTCTAAAGTCATTTTATATTTGAATGATACATTTTCCTCAAAATGGTTTTTATTAATTTTTTCACATGAAAATTATGATTAATTAGTACATTTTTTATAAATTTTAATTTAGTTAATGAATATATTTTTTGAAATCTTCATGTCAATATTATCTTAGGGTGAATTTTTAGGACTTTTCCAAAAAAGATTTATTTTAAGCGAGTAGTGAAAAATACAGATTTTTGTGAAAACTGTTATTTATTTTCAAGTAAAAGTACCATAATATTTTGAATTTGATCTTAAATTCGTATAAATATCCTATAATTATAAATAATATAATTAATTATATACGAATAATTATTATACTTTATTTTGGTGTAAGTTAAGTTTTAGTCATAAAAATGATTTTTTCTAAAAATTGTTTTTATACGCACAATGTGGTTTTATCATAAAAAATTAAATTACAATATATTGATTATTTTTTTTAAATTTATATATATAATATTAAATAAAAAATTTTAATAACTATTTTATGTTTTTTACAAAGAAAATAATGGAAGTAAAATAAGATTTATGCTTAAAATGCTTTTTTTAAATGAGTTTTTTTTGCATTTTGTATGCTTATTTAAAATAGAATTTTTACAATTATAGAAATTTAATATTTTAAAATGGATTAAATATTATGAATCATAATAATTACTGTTATTTAATAATTTAAACAACTTTTTTAGTTATAATAAATAGTAAGAGTAGTAAAATGTTTCACTATGATAAAATGATAAATCAGGTTAACCTGGGTTAAAACCAATTGATAAGACCAAAATTTTTCATCTTAATCATTATTAGATGTATATATTTCAAACCGTATCCCATTATTATCTAAATTTAATTGTTTTCTAGAAATGTTTCCATGAAAATGGCTTAATAATATTTCTATCCATTAAAATATTCATTATGTCTCCCGCCCCCACATATAAAAGGAATCCTCTCTTTTCTTTACACATTATTGAGAACCCTATATAAAAAATGACCTAGTTATATTATAAAATTATCTATCCCTTTATTATAGGTTCTTTTCTTCTTATAGGACCATTCCTCGTTTCTTTAAGAAGAGATCTAAAGGATGTCTATTGAAGAAGAGTCAATCGTCTTACCTGACCCCTTTCAATTCATTTCTTCATTTACCTACATTAAATATGTGGAATTTATTATTAAATAATAAATTCAGTATTATCAGTATATTTAATTATTATTATTATTATGTAACCACCATTATCCACCCTTCTTTCCATCAAATGGAAAATGAAATTATCATGCAGGCATACGTGTGGACTACCTCCTCCATGTAGTGATATGATTCATTTTCCATCACCAAAAATCGTAGTTGGTTATTATGATGGATTTAATATTTATATATTATATTTATACTATAATTATTGTTATATAATTATTATATTTTATCTAACTTTTTACATTTATAACCATTGGAAAGCGATAACGTTCCTCATGTGTATGTATGGATTTCCACCTCCAAGAATCGATACGATTTGTTTTTCCTTTTCATGATACATGGATAGTAGTAAGGATAGATTTAATAAATATATATTTTTATATTTATTATATTATTTTTGTTGAAGAAATGAAAATTTATATTTACCTTAATTTTATTGCATTCATTGAGAAATGGAAACATCACTCGTGCTTACGTACATACTACTGTCTCAATGAAGTAATGTAATTCATTTTTAATATATCCTTTATATTAATTGTTATAAAAGTGTATATAATGATTAAATATTATAATAATTACTTAATTAAAAATATGAATATGATGTAACCATCATCAAAGTACAAGGACCAGAACTTCTCAACCAAAACAAACATGAAAAATAAAATAGTTAACTCCCAAAAACGACAATTTTAATGAAGTATTTTTAATAAATGGGTGTTGATATTTTATTAGTGGATACTAAATGATATTATAAGTATTAATATAGTATTTTATATAATTATAATATATTTAACATTATTATACATGAGGTTAGACCTTGCAAATCATATTGAACTTGGGGTAAGGGTTTCTCATCTCACTTTTGTTTCTATGATAGATATGTCATATACCCCACTTGTTTCTTTTAAGTGGTGGATATAATGACCCTATCATATGATATATCATGAATTAATTTATATTAATGATATTTAATGTTTCATTTGAATTTATTTCTTTCATAGGGGATTATGATTCAAAAGTTATCAAATTGGTAATGGATTTATGTTTCAATCCCACTTTAATCAGGGTTGTTTATACTTGAATTTCCATTTAGGAAATTATATGATCCTTATCTAATAAACCCCTTTAATTTTTATCCTTCTATTATTACTCATTTAATTATCATTAAATAAAACCATTTCAGTTTCTTTGTTACAAAAAATTAATGATAGAATGTTTTTATTTGAAAAAGAGACTTTATTTTCTGTTTTTGTCGAGAATCCTTTTCTTATATGTCCATATTCTTTTTAAGACATTTTAAAGAATATTTTTACTATTATAAAATGATTTATTACCCATATTTTAATTTATATAAATAGGTTTAAAAAGTAATCTTTTTGTCATTTTCTAAACAAGGTAATTTTACCAAGGGTGTAAACTTAATCTTTGTTTTAATGAATACTACATGAACGAAATTCCCCGACACCATGAAAACACAATGATTTAAATGGTACTTCAAAATAATCTATGTTTATTTTCAAATAAAATGTTTTAATTAATATTTTTTAAATATTTTTATTTTAAATAAGCGATTTCAAAATGAAAAAGGTATTTTCCTTAAGAAATATTCCAGTGATCTATAAAAGGATTTTTTATCTATAATATTATCCTTTGATGTTAATTACAATTTATTAGGGATATGATCCCATGATACCTTATTTATGTTTTATTGAGATGATTTATGATTATGAAGATGGTATTTTTATGATACCTATTTATTTTCCATGGGTTATGGTTTTATGATAAGATGAATGTTTTATGATCTTGAGGTAATCATATGAATGTATTGTGATTATGTGATGGTTGGGTCTATTATAGCCCTAAAATAAATTGGGTAATATAGTATTGATATATTGTGAGATTATGATGACAATAATAGACGTGATTGAAAATATATTTGTTGACATTTTAATGTTTGATTATAATTTAATTTTATAATTTCTCACAAAAATATGGATGTACATGATTACAGATAGAATTGTTCACATTTTGATATGTTAGTATGGTTTATTTATATCTTTTCTCACAATATTATGTGTGGAAATTATTGTGAAGAGACATTTCCACAATATTATGATTTTATATGATTATAAATCTACATGCCTATATTATGACTCGTGGATGTTGATTACTACTTTGACACCCTTATTGATCATGTTTAAATATTTGAATTGATTTTATAGTTTATGATCTAAGATTTTATGGGTGTGAATATTTATGTTAAGAACATGAAATTTATTATGTTATGATACCCTTATGACCATCTTATGTTTTCTTATGGTTGATATCTCCCATGTTTACCGTTACTGAGAATATGATCTCTCCCTTTTTTCTATTTTTCTTCCCTAGGTTTTGATGGATGAATTTAAGTGTGATAAGACTAAGAGAGAACCTTATGTAAAGAAATATGGTAGAGTTGATGAAGATTTTACCAAAATAAGATGTTTATGTATCTAGTCTCTAAGAAAACTAAACCTTTATGGTTTTTGGGTGTGTTTATTTGAATAATATATTTAATATTCATAAAAAAGATGTAATATCTATGTATGTTATGCTTGGGTTGTTATAATTTTTTCCATATTGAATTATCTTAATGGAAATTCTAGATGGTTTTTGTGACATATAACCCACACTCATCAGATTGATAAGATATAAAGTGACACTTATTAGTATTTGAAATTGGGTTTTAATACATTAATAGTTTTTTGAAAAAATATTGTTTCATTACATTTGATTAAATTCAAATTGTATATAACATATAATCATTTTATGTTTACATTTATTATTTTTTTCAATAGTAAATTTATTTTAAATAATTAAATTTTTAGTGTTTATGAAAGTGTTTTAATAATATTAATTGTTTAATAATTATGGTATTTTTAAATTTACATAATGTTTGTTAATATTTTTTTTTGTTTAAGTTTCACCTTATTCAAAAAATTGGGCCAACCAATGTGAGGCAACAAGGATAGCCCTCAACTACTCTGAGGGGACCCATGGGTAAAACACCTTGGGAGGGTCTACCATAGTAATCCCACATGGAGGTAGAGGAGTTCTACGCTGTGTATAAGCCTAATGAGACTTGGAGAAAATATAAGGTCTTCTAGTTTGTACATAGTTTGGGATAGGTAAACCCATTGGAATGTGGAACTTGTAGAGGTGAGTGGGGTGTGGGTGATGATCCACCACTTACATCTTGGAGGTAGCATGGTTTAACTTGAATGATATAGTGGTGGAACACCGCATTGTGGAACTGATGTAGTATGAGATCCACACTTCACTATTCATCTGTTCTTAATATAAAGGTATGATCTTGGCTGTCAAATCAATTTTACAAGAACCGTTCGATCATACTTCTGATATCACATCCCATGATCATTTTTCCTTCTCATCTCCTCTTAAATTTAGGTTTTCTTCTTCCTATATTCCATTGAAGTTATCACTATTCTCTGGTTCTTTTCATGAAACCTTCAACCATATACCATCTCTCAAATTAAACACTACAAGCCTCATCAATTAACACCAGTTTGATGCCTCCTCTTATGGAAAAAGCTACAATTGCATTTGTTTCTAAACTCCCCTGGTAGTTCTTTGTTTCATATACCATTCAACCATTGATAAATATTTTTCTTATTGGTATATCATTGGTTTTTTAGTAGAGTAATGGTACATTTCATTTCTTTTCATAGTGGCGTGGAAGTAGTATTTCATTCACCATGATAATAGAGTTACTTTTCTTCAACGGTATATTATTCATTCCTCTGTTTCTTCTCTTTCATCACTGATAGATCTGGGTTGTCAATGATATATCAATATACTATTGGAAATCCACTAGTAGATCTCCTTTACTCCACCAAAATATATATCCTCCACTGATCTCCTTCCATTTGTACCGTGTCAGGGAAGTGGTTATTACTTTACTAAAATATCTCCATGAAATAATAAATATATGATTCTTTGGTAAATTTTACCCTATCGGTAGATCAATCTACTATTGGACATCAATGATACATTGATATTCTATTGGAAATATACTAATAGATCTCCTTCAGACCACATTTTCATGTATACTGCATCTTCTTACTTCAACGTATGTTCTTCCTTTCATGACAGCTATTACAGGATAGTTTCACAATGGTGTGCCTTGAAACTCCACATTTTATTTCATGTTTCTTCAAATGATCTCATAAAGTTGTTTTGTAATGCTGGAATCAACTATATTCTTTTTAGCAATGGCATGTACAATCATAGATCGATTTACCATTAGACATCAACATTCGATCAATACACCATTGGGCATTAATTATAGATCAATCAACTCTTGGACATCAATTGTGAATCAATCTACTATTCAAAATCAATATTATATCAATCTATCCCCGGGTTTTCTAAATCCTCCATTAGTTAAAAATAATTTTTTATTAATTATTATTTATTGTCTTTTAATTTATTTTATTAAAACAAATATTTATATAAATATTTTATTAAATTTTGTTAAAATATAATTATATGTTGTGTAAAAAATAATTGTTATAATTTTTTTAAGTACACATGTACATGCAGTTGAATTTATGAAGATTCTATATTTCATAAAAAAAATTATTATATTAATAAACTGGATGTTTATTTTTTTAATTAAACAATTTTATAAATATGAATTGAATATATTTGTTTTACTTAACATTGTAAAAGTTTTATTATAATATTTGATGAAGAAAAAAATATCATAATTATTCTTTATCATTCAATGAAAAAACCATAAAAAAGGTAATGATGATATTATTTTATTGTTATAAGATAAAAAGTGTCATGCATATATTGGTATTGAAGACACTCCTATAAGATCATTATTTTAATGATGTGAGATTAATTTTTTAGAGAGATCTTCAAGGCATAAAAACCATACTACTTTAGATCATTCATCATAATTCTTTAGTGATACAACTGTGACAAAATTATTGATGCTCTCATTTTTTATTCAAGAAACTACTATGACATATTTTCCTTCGTAGTGATCATATAAGATCTTTAATATTTTATATTCCTCCATTCAAGTGGTCAATGATCATCAAGCTTTATCATCTCTAACCTTTTTGATCATTTGTTTGTTTCTTTGTATTTTTTTTTCTTCAGGTAATCTTTTATTTATTGTATTTGTAATTATTTGAATCTATTTAATGGTTTTCTAAATCAAAATAATGTCTCAAATTTTCTGATTATTCCACCACTATAAATGAATTATTGGTTTTGACTCCCGATCAAAAGTCAGGTCAAAGACTAGGTTTGGTCCCCTATAAAAGACTGGGTTATGCCTACAGTTATTTGTAAAAGGCAGTGTCTGTAACCAGTTCTCACACCTTTAAAAGTGCTTTTATTTGTAACACCCTGAGATTTTGCGAAATATTTTTTTAATTTATTTAATATTTTAGATATCTTTTATTCCACGCAACACTGAATATAGATTATGTTATATGAAATAACCATGTTTTTCTTTCTATGTACACAACACCAAGTCAAGATTGTGCTACACACAACACTTAGATTAGCTTGTGGAACATGAAACACTATGTTTATCTTGTGTTACTTAGAATTATGAATTCCTTTGATAAATTTTATTACACATAAGAATGAGTTTTACTAAACTACAATATACTATTAATAATATTATTAAAATATTCTTATAGTCATCACTTAACTGTTGGAATATAATTTAAGAATAATGTTAACTAAATTGTGAAAATATGGGTTTCACATGTATATAAAATGAATCCATTGGTTATAAATTTTATATAAATGAATGTAATAACTATTTGAAATTAAATAAATCTCATTTCTAAGAAAAATAATTTTCTATGTAGAAAGACATTTTTTATAAATAAATTAAAAAAAACCAATTTTGATGATTATTTTTAATAAAATTAATATATTATAAAAATTAAAATAAATATTTTTAAATTCATCCAATAAATTTTATAATCATAAAATAAGAACTAATTCAGTTTTAGGAAAAAAAGGTGTATTATTCTAAATAGCAGTTTTTCCGCCATTTAATCGAATACTTGTTTTAAAACTAATTTTTGAAACTCCTATAAATTTTATTTAAAAAAAATAAACCTCATTTTTGAAATTGTAATATCAAATTTTACTTCTGGTGAATTTTTGATAGTTTTTTTAGAAGTTTCATTTTTTTGATGAATAGTGAAAACAAAAAATTTCAATTGAAAACATCATTTTTGTGTAATTTATTTATATATTTAAATTATATTTTAAATTGGGTTTAAAGTATATTTAGATACATTATAAATATATAAATCCAATTTAGGTTATTGTAATCAATTTCACATTGAAATTGGAAATAAAAACAATTCAAACTTTTAAACATTTTCAATTTAAAAACTTATTTCTTCATCCCATCCATGAGATTATATTTTAAATTAATTTCTTAAAATTAGGCACTTATAATTTGGAAAAATATATTTAATATATGTAATAATAATAATTTATAATTTCTAACAAGGCCAACATAATCTTTTACTAAAAATATTAGTGAAAGTAATAAAAATTAATTAAAATGATCTGGGTAAAAAGAAGTTTACTTAGTGGTTAAACTTTAAATTAAAGGATGAAATGAACTAGAAACATATAAAAAACATTTTATGGACATATTGAATCCATTTACCCTTTTTTATAAAAATAATATACCATTATTTGAAGCATATTATGTAAGGGAGACCTCTCAATAGTGTTTACCTTTTTATATTTATAAGATTGCCAATCCTCATCCACTATAAAAGGGAACTCACCCCATCACTTATTAACGCATATAAATCCATTTGGATCATAAAAATACCGAAAACATAATCTCCCAATATAAATAATCTCAACCTAGAAACCTCATTCTAATTATAAGTCCAACCAAGGAATCCATTTGGAGAAAACCAAAAGGAGTTACCCAAAGTAGAGGTAACATCCTTCAACAATAAATTTTGTTTTATTTATTTAGAAACCCCCTAAATTATTATTATTCTATGATAATATAATAACCTTAGTATAATATTTATATTAACATGTTTTTATATTATGTTTGTGACTTACAGTTACTGACACTTCCATAAATTGGTATACATAATCATCATTTGTGTGTACGACAAACTACCCCCTTACGAACCAATGTCATTCATTCTTCCATTAACACCTCTCAAGGTTAATAATAATGACAGAATTATTGTTTTTATATGATATATATTATATTTATGATGTATTTATTCTTCTAAAATTTTTATATAACACATACCTTCATGCTTTCCTCTTTGTGGTAATACGATAACTTCGTTTGTGGATGTGTAGACTATAGTCTCCTCAAAGTGATGTGATTCATTCACACTTTACATGGAATGTATTAAATATGGGTTTTAAAAAATATGTGATATATATGAAATAATAATTATAATATAATGATAATATATATATTATTTATTTTTATTTCTTTTAAAAACTCAATAAGAAAATTGGAACATTGTTCATGCATACGTATGACCTACCATCCCCATGAATGGTGTATTTCATTTCATATTTTATCCATTATATATTATTATAAATAATTATATAATTAATATATATGATATTTATATCTTTTTTTACATTTTTTAAATAAGTAAATCAAGATCTAAGTAATAGGATCAAAAATAAAAAGTCAAAACGTATACAAAAAATAATGTGGTTATTACCCAAAACGTAACATTAACATGAAATTGTTAATAAATGGGTAATAAAAAGTCATAATAAATTCAAATATTATATTATATATAATAATATAGTTGTATTTTATATTTATAATAAACTTATATTTATTATACATGAGGTTTTAATGTGTACAATGAAAGTAAATACTTAAGGTAAGGGTTTTTTCATCTAACTTTTATTTATGTGAGATGTATGCTATATTCACAACTTATTATTGTTGAGTGGTGTATATAAAACCCTATAAAATTTTATATAATTAATTAAATTTATTTAATGATATTTAGTGTTTTAATTTATGTTATTCTTTTACAAATCCCATGATTCAAAAGTTAGTCAAGTAGTAAGGGGATTTCAAGTCTCGCTTTTATTTTAATAAGAATTATGCCTTATTCACCAATCGTTTATTTTTTGTGGTATATTTAATATCAATGAATTAATTATATGATTATTATACTTAAATTTATGGGTATTTAAATATCCATTTTATTATCTCTATTTCATGGTGTTTTATGGTTAAAAAGTTACTAAATCGGTAAGGTAATTTTGTCTCAATTTGTTTTCTTTGAGACACATGTTTTGTTATGAACCTATATTATATTAAAAGGTGTATATACTGAAATTTATATCATAAATATCCTTATATTAATTATATTTTAATATTTATTTAATGTTATTCTTTCATGGGGATTTTTATTCAAAGCTACCAAAGTGGTTGGAGTTTATTGCTACAATCTCATTATTTATTGGGATTGTTTATGATTATATTCAATTGATAAAATATTACAATCCATATATTAATAATTCTCATGAATTTGATTCTCATATTTTTATAAATGATATATAAAAGTAATGTAACCATTGTTACAATCTTTGGTACTTAATATATTTAATAAGATATTTTTATGAAAATATGACTTTATTTCTCTTTTGAGTCATAAATTTGTTTTATTTAAAAACCATGTTTTCTAAAAAATGTATTGAATCAAATGTTTTTAAATTATATTTTAAAATAATTTTCAAGAAAAATGATCTTATTTTTTTATGTTTTAAAAAGTTTTTAAAATGATTTTCAAATAATCCTTTATAAGTTTTAAATGTTATTTTCAAATAAAATGTTTTTCAAAATGTTTATATAATTTAAAAATATTTATTCAAATAGAAAATGAAATTTTATTTAGGAAATGTTTTAAAGTATTTTTTAAAAGATTCAATTATAATTTTTTTGAAGTTTTTTTTGAAATAAAATGATTTTGAAAATGTTTTATTTTTTAAAAAGTGATTTTTGAAAAAAGATTATTTTCATTAAGAAATGTTCCATGTGATTTTTCAAAATCATTATCCATATAAGATGACAAAATTTGATATGTTTTATGATTTTTTGGGTATATGATCCAAGGTCACCATTGTTATTATTTATTTTAATGGTTTATATTTAATATGATGAATTTTTTATGAAACCAATTTCTCTTCCACAGGTTATACCATGATAAATACTTTCCAAACCCCTTCCTTTCATGGGTTAGTCTATGATTAAATTATTATGAAACTTGTCTCTTTTATATAGATTCAGATATGATGAAATGTTTATGATACCCATTTCACTTATTGGGTTATGTTATTTTGTTTAGGAAACCCATCTATTTCTATGGGCAATAATACAATAAATGTTTTATTATCTTGTGTTCAACACATTTATGATTAATTATGAGATGGGTGGGAACTATATCTCCATCCAATGTATTGGGTAAATATTTATATCTCATGAGATATTTATGGATGTAATGAGAAGTGAACTCAATTCAGTAAAGGACCTTTTCCTCTAAGATGGTCTTGGGAGTGCACCTTGACTACTAAGATGGTCTTGGGAGTGAACCTTGAATACTAATATGAATTGAGGAGTGAACCCGTTCTAGAAATATGGCATTGGAAGTAAGACTTAACTACTATGTAAATCATTTTAAAAGTTTATATCTTTACCAAAATTCCAGGTCTTATTCATATGTTATGATTTCGTGGTGTATTATCTGATTTACCTATGGTTCATGTCTTATAAATTGCCAATATTTATTCCATTATTCAAGTTTATAATATTTTATATGAAGGGTATGATTTTTTTAATTTTATTCTCATGTTCTCATACCATTATGCTGATGTCAAGCTTATATATCTTCATTATTCACCCTAATTTTTCATTTTTGATCACCTTTTTTATGTTTCCTTTGCCCTGGTTATAAATATTGGTTTTATATAGGGTATTATTATGAGGAGTTCTAAATGGGATGAACTTTAAAGGAGTTATTATAGATCATTCAACTAGTTTTATTATTTTTATTCCATGTTTCCAAAGAAACTATACTATTGCAATCCTTAGACATGTTTTTTATAATGTTCTAAATATTCATCTTGAATGATGTAATATTCATGTATGTTAATACTATGTCACTATAGTTGGTATCAAAGGAAAATTTTAGTCAACCTTGGGAAACTAGGATGAGAAAAACTTAGTGATACACATTGGGAAATTTCTAAGGATATATCTAGGAATTTCTCTAAGGATAATTATAAGGAAGAGTCAAAGTTTAGAAAAATATCTTGTAATTTTGGTGAAGGATAAAGAGATTTTTTTCCTAGAAACATATGCCTACCAAGATACTACAAGTGGATGTGGAACTGGAATAAATTTACATAGTGCTAACAAACCCAAAAAAACTGTATTGAGATTAACTCGATCGAGAACTAGTGCACAACAACGGGCCTTGTTGGGAAACTGGTTTGAAACTCCTATGGGATATGATTTGGAAATTCATAAACTCTTCATGAACCATCTTGAAATATTTAAATATAAAATGAATATGAATGATCTAGGATGAAACGTAGGTATCATATATTTAAGAAGGTGTCATATATTTAAGATGGTGTCATGATTTAGAAATCCTAATAGTGATCTGTTATGATTATTTGGTTTTACTCTATGATAAGTACTACTTACACTATTCTTTTTGGTTTTAATCAATGGTGGGAACCAGAAGGAACTGGGTTAACGTTGAATGTGAAGGATAATTTGATGATGATCACTCAAATGGGATAATCACTAGAGTAAAGGACTTTGTGATCATGCCTAATCTATTTTCATGGAACATGATTAATAATATGTACCTTAATGAACTCTCATACTCACCAATGATGATAAAGAAAGAGTTTTCTGAGAGTTTAGGTAATGGAGGCCATGGAGAAATGAAGATTTCATTTCATTTTTGTCAAGAATGTGGAAGAATCACCCAAGAGAATGTCTTAGGGAAATGAGAAGATTTTTTTGACTATGTAAAAGATGGAAATAAGGAAAGTAACTACAAATGGAAAATGAAAAGTTGGGTTTCACTCAATGAATTTTAATAATGGCCTCCCTAAGACATCATCAATGGTTGAATTCTTTAAATTTTGAATGAATAGGACTTATGAAAATCTATGTCCAAGGAAAAAATATCATGAATAGAGTTAGAAAGGTGGTATGATTAATGGTTATATTGCTGATGATGATGGGACTATAGGTTAAATGTTAAAGGAAAGAGGTTTTAAGTAATAGGATGAGGCATCCTTATTAATGGCTTAAGGATGAAGTGGAATAATCAAAGTGTTTATGTATTTGGATTCATTAATTTGGTTATATGAATGGTCAAATATATAAGGATTGTTTAGTTTATGTTTTTTCTATGGATTTATAAGAACATGTTGAATGGTTCATATGGAATAGAAAAGTGATTTAATGGAAAGGTGATATTCATGTGAAACACATGATTAATGGAAAAATAACCCTTAATTTGTTCAGGATGTTAAGATAATAATATTTAGATAAAGTAAATTGTATAGTACTAGTTACCTAGGAAATAAATTACTAATTTTATGAAAAAGTGGTTTATGCTATCATGGATGGAGTTTAATACATTTGTGGATTTAAGGAATATATCCAATAATCTTTGGAATAATAAAGAAGGTAGTTTTCAATATATATTTATGGTAATGAACTTTATTTCAAGAGAATACATGATGACGGAATTGACATGCTTTTATATGTGACAATAAAGAGTTACTTTTTGATATATAGGGGATCGATGTTAAATTAATTTTAAAAGTATTGGTGAACATCTTTCTAATGTTTTGGATTTTTAGTTAGAGTAAGAGATGAAGTGGAAATCGATCAAGGCATAACAAAGGGTGATATTGTGTTGAAATCAAGTAAGTATATCTTCCTGATAAAGTTATTAAACTTTTAGAAAATGATATTTAAACAAAAAATTTAACCTAGTACCTTCATTTCTGATAAATCAAATGGTCCCTTAGGTTATCACATATTTATGTTTTTCTTGATCGCTAACTTTCTCTGGATCACCCAATTCTAGAGATCAATGTTCTCTATCAGTCTCCGTAAGTATTTGAGGGATTTTTTATCTATTATTTCCATGTTTTCACTTCCCACATATGATATCCTTTGTGTAAACCCAATTATGGGTAACTTTGGGTAACTGTTAAGATTCCAAATTTTCTTTTTAAAAGAAGTTTTAGTATTCATTTTTACTATGAGGATATCTATAAAAGGAACTATTAAGTATTATACCTTTGATGACCTAGATGAATTTTGAGGGAGAAATTAATTTTAAGTGGGGTATAATATAACACCTCTAGTTATTTTTAATTTCTTTTCAAATTAACTTAATATTTTCTATATTTTTCATTTCACACAACACTGAATATAAATTGGGTTATATTAAATCGTGATGGTATTCTTACTTTGTATGCAACAAAACGTCTATCTTTAACTAAAAAATACTTATATTACCTTATAGTATAAAAACAATATTTTTTCTTATGTTACACCCAATGTCGAGTTCCTTCGATAACTTTCACTACACGTAAGACTGAGTTTTACCGATATACAATTTACTATCAATATTACTATTAAAATATTATTAATATTATCACCTAAAAATCGGAATGGAAGTTACAAAAAATATAAACTAAATTTTCAAATATTTTTTATAAATGTATATAAAATTTATCATTTGGTTATCAATTATATGGAAATGAAAGTAGGAACTATTTGAAAATAAATAAATTATTTTTATAAGAAAACTATTTTTCTATGTTCAAACACATTTTATCTCAAAAAACTAATAAAACCACTTTTTATGAATGTTATTAATAAAATTTTTATATTATTAATTCAACCAATAGTTTTTAAATTCATAAAATAAGTTTTATAGGAATAAAATACGAAAAAATCCGATTTAGGTATAAAAATTTGTATTATTCTAAAGGGTAGTTTTAACAACTTTTAATAGAAGATTTGTTTTAAAAATAATTTTTGAAAATTTTTCAATTTTTATTTGAAAAAATAAAATTAATTTTTTAAATCATAATTTAAAAAAAATATTTTTAATTTTTTTTATTTTTCTAAGAAGTTTCATTTTTTGATGAATAGTGAAAAATACTAAATTTTAATTGAAAACTGCATTTTCATATAATTTATTTATATAGTGAAATTATATTTTAAATTGTTTTTTAATTATATTTAGATTAGTTATACATATATAAATACAGTTTATGTTATGTTAATGATTTCTTTGCATTATAATTGGATATAAAAACAATTCAAACTTTTTGAACATTTTCACTTTAAAAACCCGTTGTTTCATCCCATCTATGGAATTATTTTTTAAATTAATTTCTAAAAAATATGTGTTCGGAATTTAGAAAAAATTGATTCCATATTTTTAATTAGCATAATTTATAATGTCTAATAAATTGAAATAATTTTTTTAACTAAAAATGCTAGTGAAATTGTTTAAAATTAACTATAATCATTAAGGTAAAAACGAGTTTCCTTAGTGGTTAAACTTTAAACTTAAAGGTCCAAATTATCTAGAAACATGTCCAAAACACATTTTATAGACATAATTAGACAATTTACCTTCATTTCTCTAAAATATACAATTATTCGTAACAAATTTGGTAAGGGAAACCTGTCATAAGTGTTTACCCTTTTGTATTTACAATAATTTCACTCCTCCTCCACTATAAAGGGCACTCACTCCCTCACTTATTAACACCTATCACGACCTTTGGATCTTAAAAACTTTCCGATATAATCTACCAGATTCCCAAATCTCATCTAATAAGAATCAATTTGGGTAGAAATCCAACCAAGGAATCCCTTTAGTGTAAACAAAATTGAGTTACCCAAAGAAGAGCTAACATCTTTCAAAAAGAGGTTTGTTTTATTTATTTCTCCACCCACTAAATTCTTCTTATTACATAATTATATAATAACATAAGTATCCTAAATATAATGATATTTATTTATGTTAATGGTATAACTTACAATCTCACACACTTCCATCAAATTGGATGCACAATCACCGTTTTTGTGTACAAAAGACTGCAGCCTCACGAACCATGGTCATTCGTTCTTTCATTACCACCTCTGAAGGTTGGGAATAATAATGGAATTAATATTTTTATATGATATATATGATATATATGATATATATGATATATATGATATGTTTGATATATATATGTGTTTCTTCTGGAAATGGGGATGACCTTGTTTGTTTAAGGTTCAAACTTTCCAATCGGTTTCTAACGGGTTTATTTGTAGAACTGGAAACACCCAATGATTCTATATCCATTTGTAACTACTTTCTAAAGGTAGGTTATCATTATTTTTGGACTGATGAGGCTTAAGAATTTTCATTGTTCGAGAGGATTGGAGGTCAGGCTCATTACACCTTTTTGAGGGGAATTATTGCCTACTCCGGGACTCTCTTATAGATATAAGTTATGTTCACAAATCCTTATTAATTAAATAAGCATGAAAATGAGTTTTCCTTTAGATTTGGTAATTGTTGATTGCTATGTATGGGATTTATATAATCTTTTAAATGTATTTGAGGTTCTTCATCGATGGAGAATCATCCGTATGTATTAGAGATTCTTAGTCAATGGTATTCTTTAATACATTATATAGAAATATCTTGGTCATTATCATGACCATACTATTTTTAAAGCCACTCAGTGGGGAACTTGAAGTTTATTTTCATTCAGAAAGACTTGGATTGTTTCGGAGTTGAGATCGTACCCGCAGATGGGCTACCTACGTATCCTCGTTAAAAAGGAATCAGAACCCACGTAGTTCAATAAGAAGGATATAGTTTAACATCATATGGGACATAAAATAATTAATGAAATATGGTCTTGAACCTTAGAAAGGCTTCCTATGTACTTGACTTTTAAGGTAGAGATCAAATTCCACATAGTTTGGGTGAAGAAATATGGGGCTTATGCATGGTTAACAACCTAAAAAAGAGATGTTGTGATTAATTTTACACTCTAAGCTCACGTGAGTCATGATCGGTGTGTGAAACAAGAGGTATCAATAAACCTGACAATTGTACCATGAAAGTTGCAGTCACAAGAAATGATGTGTGGTTTACGTATGTATGACTACTCAAGTCGATGAAGACCAGGACTTACTTCAAGAAAGAAGCCCAAGAGTAGGGTCTATAAAGGTATTTGTACTTTATGGAGATTTGTAGTTTTAACATGGGGCTTACTTCTGATAAGTAGGACCAAATTAAATCGGACATATGATTGGGGCTTATTCCTTAAAAGGAGTACCAAATCAAATGAAATTAAGATTGGGGATTACTCCTGAGGAGGATGCCCAAATTAAAGGGGATTTATAACTTGGGGCTTAATCATGAGAAGGATGCCTAATGTTAAAAGAGATTATGACCAGAGATAACTCATGATAAGGAGGCCCAGGTTAAGGGAACATGGTGCTTACTCCTAAAGAGGATTCCCTAATTAAAGTAATTGTGATTAGGGCTTATTCTTGAGAAGGAGGCCCGAAATAAGGGAGCTTGGGGCTTACTCATGAGGAGGATGCCCTAAATCAAAAGATCTTATCATCTTAAAGGATGACGTTATTTAGAGAATAACCTCTAACCATAGTGACATAAAGCTTGTAAGTCATGAGGTTTTGGGAGAGGATCTCACAGAATTATTTTCAGATAAGGAATCCAACAAAATAACCATTCATTAAATTTCTTTGAGGGATAATATCTTGAAAAGGAGAGGTGAATAGGAGAGAGGAACAGAAATGAAGTTGGCATGAAATTATTGGCCACACTAGTGTACTTGAGTGGCATGGGTTCACCTGGGAGATGGAGAATCTGTAGGGTAATACTTAGGAGAGACTTAACTCAATCCTTTAGTATTATCCTAATATGTTTCCAAAAGGGCGACATGCAAGTTTCATTGAAAGGGTAGGGCGGCGCACACGTGTTTCTACTTTTAAGGAGGTCTGGATACTTAGGTGTGCAAGAGTTGATGAATTCTAAACACTTAGGGCTTATCCTACTCCTTCAAGTCTTCCTTTCTAGGTAAAAAGTTGCCTTAGAAGCTTTTGGAAGAGTTGAGTTGAAGACTTGGGTGACCAGAGCTTGAATTTGAATTTTGGAAAAATCCCCCCTTGAAATGGGGGCCCACAGGGGCTATTTATAGGCCACCTTGAACCTTGGGTGAAAAATAAAATAGGGCATGCAAGTGAGATGTGTGATCCATAGGTGGTGCGCAAGTGACTTGCTCGGCGTGCAAGTAACTTGCGTGCCTCACTCCAAATGGGCTCCTAGTTCATGCCTTTGTCAATTTTTTTGATGTTCTTCAAAGGGTGAACCTCTTTGTGCTTATGGTATTCCCTTTTCCATTTGTTGGAACCTGTGATTGAAAAGATCATCAACAAAAGTCCCCCCTTAGAGTTGGATCTGAAAAGGAAAGAGGTTCCGGCTATGAGGTCAATCTGGAGAAATAAAGGTTGTGTGGTGCGCAAGTTTGGCGCGCAGATGCAGGGGCGTGAAAGTATGGTGCGTAGGTCATCTGGATCACCTATATATACTGTATCACTCCTGTGCAAACTCATTTGGCTTCCAGAAACTTGAGCTCTCGTCCTGTAGGTGCTTCCGTCTTCGGTGAACCGCCCTTCGGGATTTTGTCACGCTTCTGTAGAATGTATTTTACTTACGCGCCATGACTAGGGCAGAAAAACGTGTGTGACCAGTTTGACTTGTGTGGAAAGTTTGGGACTTGCGCGGCTTAATGACTTTTCCATTTTTTTTGATTTCCTTCTTCAACATTTCACAAAACATACTTACTTAAAAGTTGTTTGTTTGATCTTTGTGTAGATTCAATAACTCCCAGAAGAATTGGATCTGCTGATGAGTTGGCCAGTAAGAGAATATATGACATGATGAACATCGTTGGCCATGAATATTATGTTATCTGTGATAGCACTGTCCCAGATTTGGCTAAGTACTTGAAGAAATATCATGATAATTTCCCACAAAGCATCTACTTGCCTTTGTATAGCCATGGTCATATGCAAGGAGTCAATGTTCCAGAGGTAAAGAATCATATCCCTCATTCCTAGTTTCAAACCTACACCAACTTCTCTTGGGAAAATGTCTTAGTTGAAAGTTCATTTGTTAATGCTGGGACAGTGGAGAAGGCATACATAATGCATCATAGCCCATATACTCCAGATCTGAAGCCTCACATGCCTGAGCTGCAGCCGCATTGCTATCCCTCTATTTTCCGAAATTCTCAGATGGACCAATCTAAGGGATGAAAGAAGAGTTGGAATTTCCATCCTGGAGGAGGTGTGAAGCCGACTTGGATGTGGTCATATTGGGTGCGACAAACTTGTGTAGAGTTTTTCGATGATTTAAAGGGAGCTGCAATATATGAAGCTGTCTAGGCTAGGAAGACATATGTCTATAGGAATGAAAATTTCATGCCAGAGTTAATTAGCCATTAGAGCCCTGAAACGAATTCTTTCCATATGACTCATGGAGAAGTATGCATCAGTTTGTGGGATATCTACATGATTTTAGGGGCTCTAATTTTGGGAGATATGTATGATGAATTCATCCCCCCCAAGGTGACCTGGAATAATTCAGAGAAGACTCCATCTTTGGCTTGAGAGTTAATGAGAAGTATCTACAAGCTTAATAATACCACCACCACAAAAACCCACTAAAGAAAAGATATCCATCCAGAGGAGTGGATGAACATGTTTCTGATGAAGAAGAGAGATGAGGGACCTTCCTGAACTCATCCTACTAGTTTCCCTAGAGAAGTAAAGAGGGGTAATCCGGGCACATTTTGGAAAACTTTGGAAGCAGGAGAGTTTGATAGGTGGGGGTATGAAGTGAACTAGAAAATTCTAGAGAAGACCCATCTGACATGATTTTTGGCCTTGTGGCTCAGTTTTTACCTTTTACCAGTTAGGGATTCGAAAAGAGGTGTGAGGCTGGGGACCTTTGTTGTTGCATCCAAGCTGGCTGAAAGGAAGATTGTAACAGCCCGAGATTTTATGAAAAATATTCTTTTTAATTTCATTAATGTCTTGTGTTGTACGCTACACCAAAAGGAGCTTTCACAACACGCATCCCTGACTTGCCTTTCATTACAGGCAATCGCGACCTTCCTCGATAGCGTGTGTAGTACGCAATACCGAGTTTCACTAAACAATGATATGATATTAAAATATTATTAAAACTAGCCGTTATGAATAGTAATAACCACCTTTTAAAATTTTAGAAATTTTAGCTCTCAAAATAGACTTCATTTTTGGATTCGGAGTGTCGAATTTAGCCTAGGGTGAAATTTTGGTACTTTTCGGATAACTTTCATATTCTAATGAATAGTGAAAATTACTAAATTATAATTAAAAACAAATTTTTCAATCGAAATAATTAATAGTGATAAATTATTAATTTCAGTGGTTTTAAAGTATATTTAGAATATATTTTTACAATTTAATACAATGTGGGTCATTGGATGTAATTTCACATTTAAACCAGTTATAAACAAGTGTCAATCTTTTGATAGTTATTATCTCCTAAAAACACGCTATTTGTTTTGACGATGGGAACTAATTTTTAAATTAATTAATGAAACTGATATGTTCTGAATTTGGTAAAATAGACATCATTTTTGAATTCTTAATATCAAATATAGCTTAGGCCTAATATTCGGTATTTTCTGGAAACTTTCATTTTTGATGAATAGTGAAACCACTAAGTGGTAGTTAAAAAACTGAATTTTTCATAAAACATAATTTTACCGGTTCTGTGAGTGGAATTTAAAAAATCTGAGAGACACGGTTAATATCAAGGACTAAAATGCGGTTCAATGAGATGAAAATAATTTTTGGTGAATAGTAACTTTTTACTTTTTTTACCACGGTTAAAAGTAAATAGGGTAATTAAAGGTAAAAATGATATTATTATTACCCTAACACATGTCCTAATTCTATTGGACAAGTGTAATTAGACCATAAACAACCTTAGGAATACAATATGACCATTTAGGCCCACTTGGATTAGATTAGGACATTTATTATTAATTTATTTAAAGAAGGGTTAAAATAGTTAAAATCAAAGTTTAATTAGTAAATCATTTTTAATATGGGGTTATACATAAGATAAATTCGACTATAAATATTCATTAGAAAGATAAAATGATTTCCTACATAATGGTATTTTATTATTAATTTTTAGACATTAAATAATTTAATTTATTTATGACACAACAATGATGCAGTAATTATTTTATTAATGAAATATTGACATAATTGATGTTATAAATACCCAAATAAATATAATTTGAGACTTTTTATTAAATAAACGAATTTTATAGGTTACTATGACATGTTAGGATTGATTTAATTAACTTTGGTTGAAGTAATCATTCTGTTATGAGTTTCAAAAAAATCAACTATTGAATTGTGTCAAAATTGACATAAAATAGTTTTTAAAACAAATATTATATTATTAATTGTTATTTTATTCCTAAAAATCTACGTTTTGGCTAAATGACTTTGATAAGGTTATATATATTAATAAAACACAACTTGGGGGTTTCTTGGATGTATATGGTATGTTTATTAACTATATAATATAAAAATACAAAGTGACATGGTAAATGTCAATCTAATTAACTAAGAGTTAAAACTAAACGATAAGGTTAATATAATGACCTAAACTTGTCTAAATTCTATTGTATGAGAGGATTTAGACCCATCCCCACCTTATATTTTAAATAAATTAATTTGGAGCTATTTAAAACCGAAATTGACTTTATAATAAAATAATATTTTTAGTTATTCCCAAGGTGCCCCTCTCCTCCCTTATAAAAGGGAACCTCCTCCCCCTCTTCCTCACACCACTTTGAGCCTTCAAGCTCGGCCAACCCCTGACTATTTCTTCTCTCCACTTCCCTAGAAACATCCTAGAGGTTTTGTTCTTCTTCAAAGACCTATTTTAGTGCCCTAAAAGGAGGTCTCAAAGAAGCACTTCAAAGAAGAGGTAATGTCCGTTACCGATTCTTTCATCTTTATTTCTTCTTCCACTTCTTCTTCTTTAGTTGTTTCATTATGAAGTAATAACATCAGTATCACTCATATACTGATATGTTATTATAAGTATGAAACAACCCTATTTCACCATCTATCCATCCTACGGAAAAAGAAATCACCGCGCGTGCGTACGTACGGAATACCGTCTCCACGCCGTGGTGTAAGCTATTTTCCACCACCACCTTACTTGGATGGGTATAATGGTGTAAATAATGACTATATATGACTATTATAAAGTGATACGGATTCTAAAATAGTATACATACACTCCAATACAATTCCACGATCATAGGAATAATATCATCACTCGTGCGTACGTACGGAATACCGTCTCCACGATGTGATGCGACTCGTTCTACATGATCTTCATTTCATAATATAAATGAAATGAATTGAATGAATTAATATGATATATATTACACTAATAAAATTCTGGAAATGAGGTATCTATAACCTAAAGAGAAGAATAAGAATTTATTCGACAAAACAATCATAAGAATAAAAAGTAATAAACACCTGAATAACAAGTAGTAATGAAATATTACTAATAATAAGCTAAGAATATGACCATATATGATATCATAAAAATAAGTATGATTCTGTAATAAGTCAATAAAATTATTTAAATCATTATACAGGAGG
The DNA here is from genome assembly GCA_963277665.1 of Viscum album. Classification (NCBI taxonomy): domain Eukaryota; kingdom Viridiplantae; phylum Streptophyta; class Magnoliopsida; order Santalales; family Viscaceae; genus Viscum; species Viscum album. The sequence goes on from OY728129.1 coordinate 1,706,303,710, forward strand.
TTCAGACACGTACAAAGCATATCGGACCAAAGGTAAGGGAAAATATCACAATCTCATTTTTTTATCCGAGATTGTTTATACTTTGGTATTTACTGGGGTGTATTTTATCATCCAAATCCATGTTTCCTCAATATATAATATTATTTACATCCACCTACAATAGTTTATATCCAATTTTACCCTTCAGTGAGTTTTTAGTAAAAGATTTAAAAGGAATCTTTTGTCGTTTTTCGAACAAGGAACTTTTTGACTTTTTCGACAAAAGTACGAGAAGAATGTTTTTTAACTTATACGGTATGAATGGATTTTTAAAACATTATTTCCAGGAAGCTTACTTTAAAAGTTTTCAAGTTTATTTTTAATCAACTTCTTTTAATTTAAAATTGTATGACATGTTAAGAAAGGAAAATGTTTTTGAAGTAGAAAGGATATTTTCATCAAGAATGGAGTTCAAGTGTTTTATCAAAATTATTTTCCAAATAAGATAATAAAGGGTTCTGTTTCTATCCCTATTTTTACATTGATTTGATTATTTTGTGATGAAATTATTTTTATTAATTCCTTTATCTTATATGAATTGTTTTATGATGTCACGATGTTTAAGATTCCCATTTTTATTACATGGGTTATGCAATGATGTATGATTTAATATTTTGTGGCACACATAAGAATGGTATCATTATGAGATGTGTGGGACCTATATCTCCCTCCAATTCATTGGTTAAAGATTTTATATCTCATGAGATAGACATGGCTGGAATGGTAGGTTATACCGGTTTCGTGAAACAGGACTGAAACGAGGGTGACTCGGTTCAGAAATGGACTTTGTCCACTAAGATAATCTTGGAAATGAGTCTTGACTAATAAGAAATGATTATCTATGATTGTGTGTGTATGCCACAAAGTTTCTTGTTTTAAGTTATGATTATTGGGATTTCATTTCACTACTATGATTTATCCCATGTTATGAAATTATTCTCTCTTTTGCAGGTGAAGATTTCCAAAATGTTATGTTCTTATGAAAATGATGTGATTGATATTTCTTTTGTTTACCCTTACTGAGCATTTGAGATCACCCTTTTATGTTTTCTTTTCCCCATGATATAATGAAAGGTTTTAGGTAAAAAAGGAAGATCTTTATGGGAGATGTTGAAGATCTTTCACCACGATTAGAAGATTATATTCCGAGTTTCCAAAGACACTAAACTATTACGATCCTTGTGTGTGTGTTTTTGTTATGTACTAAGTATTCCGCAAAAGTAATGTAATGTCCATATACGTCAATCTTCAGGTCTCTACAGTTGGTATCAGAGGAAAAGTTTAGTCAACCTTTGGAAACTAGGATGAGAGAACTTTAGTAAGATCCCTAGAGATATTTCTAAGGTATGTCTAGGGATGTCCCTAAGGTTAAGTATAAGTATAGGTTATAATACTAGAATTACGGTAACCCAAGATGTTAGATATTGAAGTTACTCCCCCTTTATTATATTTTTTTCCCAAGTGTGATTTTTTCCTCTCACACTATTCTTTTTGTGTTTTAGACGATGGCTGGAACCCGAAGGAACCGTGTTGATCAATGTAATGGAAAATGCAATGATTGTCCTCCTGAACAAACAAATGATATGGGAGATGGAGTGCAAAATCTTATTGCTATACTTACACAAGCTATGAATCATTCTGGACTTCTAAATGAGCAGAGAAGGGAACAATATTCTATTGAGTCCTTCATGAGGAAACGTCCACCTTCTTTTAGTGGGTATTCTGATCCACTTGTTGCTGAACAATGGATCAGTACTACTGAAAAGATATTTTCAGTTCTTCAATGTTCTGAACATGATAAAGTCATCTTAGCAGTATATTGTTTGGAAGGTGAAGCTGATCAATGGTGGAATCTTATCAGGAATACGAGGCCAAGAGATGAAATTGAGTCCATGGAATGGGATGAGTTCAAGAACTTATTTTTCAATACGTACTTCCCTCGTATTCTTCAAACATATATGGAGAAAGTGTTTCTTGAACTAAAGAAAAAGGACGATGAATCTGTTGGTATATACGAAGTGAATTTTACAAGGCTTTCAAGGTATGCATCTAGATTTATCATCCAACCTGAAAGTAAAGTTGATCGATTCTTCAGTGGCTTAAAACCAAATCTTCGAAGGGAATTACCTATAAGAGACTTCAGTAGCTATGAAGAAATTGTGCGTTGTGCTATCAAGGTAGTAATGGAAGTTGGTGTTACTTATCTATCTCATGGTTTTGCCAAGAAACAAAATATGGAGTTCAAGGAGAAATCTCAGAATAATGGTGAAAAGAAGATGAATGTTTCCTTATGCTCAAAGTGTGGAAAGAAGCATGGTGGAGATTGTCTTAAAGGGACAAGTAAATGTTTCAAATGTGGAAAGGAAGGTCATCGGGCATTTGAATGCCTCAATGATGGGAAGAAGATGTCTAATGATGTAAAAAAGGAAGGGATACACAGAATGAACCTACTACACTTCAATGCTTCAAGTGCAAGGAAATGGGGCATTATGCTAATAAATGCCCTAATCCAAGGGTTAGTGATGATCGACATGAGTAACCACTTAAGGAAAAGGACAAAGGGAAGTCACATGCGATCACCATTGGCGATGTTGAATATGACAATGATGTGGTGGAATGATTAAGTGTTTATGTAATGGGATTACAGAATAATGTTGTATATAGTATCGTGGAATATTGGAATATTTATGTTTTGGTCTATTGTGGTTTTCAATAATTTTATGGCATCAGTAACCATGAAAAGTGATTGAAATGTTTTTGGAAAGCAGATGATATGCACATAATGAAGGGATAAAGAGAATCTAATATGTTTGATAGTATTCATGAGCTCATGATTGATATAAGGACTAAGTGATATCATGGTTTGAGGATATAGAATTTTGAGGATTTTGTTATGTGGAAAGTGTTAACTTTTAACTGCATACATGTTTTCACTAAGGTTCAATGGATATTCATTCTTCAAGAAAATACATAATTAAGGTATTCACAAGTTTTTAATTTGACCAACAAGATATATCTTATGATATATGGGGGATAAATGATGGCATTCACGTGATCATTTTCTTTAAACTATGAGCTTGGACCGAAGTATTTTAGATAATCCTAAAGATTGGAATGGATTATGTTGGACAAAAGTTAGTATTGTTTAAGGATAGAACTTTTTTTGATATTATTTATGTGATGTTATAGTAATCTAGTTTTAGAAAAAAGGACAACCTGCAGGACAGGCGACAACCCATCGCATCAGACAAGGCTGTGGGAATTGAACCCACAACCGAAGTGCGACTGGCCTTTATCGCCTACCACGGGCCTACAGGAAGTCCCAGTTTAGTAGAAACTAGTTTTATTATATTAAGCAGTATGATATATGAATTATAAGTCTATTTTAGGAACTATATATGATTAATCTCACTATAGATGGACTTATGTATTTTTTGATAACTTTTCTAACCTTTTGTTTGAGACAGATGGAATGACCCATCATTCTATCACATGATCTGCTAACACATCACGAATGACAAATTCAACTTCATTTATTTAATATATGAAGTGGAAATTTTCCAAAGAACGACAAACGGTGAGACTATACCAAAATCACGAAAGTATTTCTTCTAATTCCAATTTCATCAACTTTAGGGAAATGATCTTGAAAACCAAAAATGTTGTCCTAGTGCTCTTATATCTGATGAATCAGATGGTACCTTAGATCGTCACAAATTTATGTCTTTGTGATTGCCTACTTTTCCATAGCCATGTTCTCTACCACTCTCCATCAGAACATGATGGTTAGATTTCTCTTCCATATCCATATTTTCACCTATGTGGAAACCCATTGATTAGTTTATTTGGGTAACCGTTACGTTTCATATTTTTGTTTTTAAAGATTGGTTTTGGTATTCCTTTTAACAATGTGGGTTTCTATTAAAGAAACTTTCGAATAGTAAACCATTTATAACCCTGATGAATTTCGGGGGCAAAATTCATTTTAAGGGGGGTAGAATGTAACAGCCCGAGATTTTATGAAAAATATTCTTTTTAATTTCATTAATGTCTTGTGTTGTACGCTACACCAAAAGGAGCTTTCACAACACGCATCCTTGACTTGCCTTGCATTACACGCAATCACGACCTTTCTCGATAGCGTGTGTAGTATGCAATACCGAGTTTCACTAAACAATGATATGCTATTAAAATATTATTAAAACTAGCAATTATGAATAGTAATAACCACCTTTTAAAATTTTAGAAATTTTAGCTCTCAAAATAGAATCCATTTTTGGATTCGGAGTGTCGAATTTAGCCTAAGGTGAAATTTTGGTACTTTTCAGATAACTTTAATATTCTGATGAATAGTGAAAATTACTAAATTATAATTAAAAACAACTTTTTTAATCGAAATAATTAATAGTGATAAATTATTAATTTGAGTTTTTTAAAGTATATTTATAATATATTTTTACAATTTAATACAATGTGGGTCATTGGATGTAATTTCACATTTAAACCAGTTATAAACAAGTTTCAATCTTTTGATAGTTATTATCTCTTAAAAACACACTATTTGTTTTGACAAGGGGAACTAATTTTTAAATTAATTAATGCAAATGATATGTTCTGAATTTGGTAAAATAGACATCATTTTTGAATTCTTAATATCAAATATAGCTTAGGCCTAATTTTTGGTATTTTTCTGGAAACTTTCATTTTTGATGAATAGTGAAACCGCTAAGTGGTAGTTAAAAAACTGAATTTTTCATAAAACTTAATTTTACCTCTTCTGTGAGGGGAATTTCGAAAATCTGAGAGACACGGTTAATATCAAGGACTAAAATGTGGTTCAATGAGATGAAAATAATTTTTGGTGAATAGTAACTTTTTACTTTTTTTACCACGGTTAAAAGTAAATAGGGTAATTAAGGGTAAAAATGATATTATTATTACCCTAACACATGTCTTAATTCTATTGGACAAGTGTAATTCGACCATAAACAACCTTAGGAGTACAATATGACTATTTAGGTCCACTTGGATTAGATTAGGACATTTATTATTAATTTATTTAAAGAAGGGTTAAAATAGTTAAAATCACAGTTTAATAAGTAAATAATTTTTAATATGGGGTTATAAATAAGATAAATTCGACTATAAATATTAATTTGAAAGATAAAAAGATTTCCTACATAATGGTATTTTATTAATAATTTTTAGACATTAAATAATTTAATTTATTTATGACACAACAATGATGCAGTAATTATCTTATTAATGAAATATTGACACAATTGATATTATAAATAACCAAATAAATATAATTTGAGACTTTTTATGAACTAAACTAATTTTATAGGTTAATATGACATGTTAGGAGTGATTTAAGTAACTTTGGTAGAAGTAATCATTCTGTTATGAGTTTCAAAAAAATCAACTATTGAATAGTGTCAAAATTGACATAAAATAGTTTTTAAAACAAATATAATATTATTAATTGTTATTTTATTCCTAAAAATCTAAGGTTTGGCCAAATGACTTAGATAAGGTTATATATATTAATACAACACAACTTGGAGGTCGCGTGGATGTATATGGTATGTTTATTAACTATATAATATAAAAATACAAAGTGACATGGTAAATGTCAATCTAATTAACTAAGAGTTAAAACTAAAAGATAAGGTTAATATAATGACATAAACTTGTCTAAATTCTATTGGATGAGCGTATTTCGACCCATCCCCACCTTATCTTTAAAATAACTCAATTTGGAGCTATTTAAAACCGAATTTGACTTTATAATAAAATAATATGTTTAGTTATTTCAAAGGTGCCCCTCTCCTCCCTTATAAAAGGGCACCTCCTCCCCCTCTTCCTCACACCACATTGAGCCTTCAAGCTCGGCCAAACCCTGCCAATTTCTTCTCTCCACTTCCCTAAAAACATCCTAGAGGTTCTGGCCTTCTTCAGAGACCTATTTTAGTGCCCTAAAAGGAGGTCTCAAAGAAGCACTTCAAAGAAGAGGTAATGTCCGTTACCGATTCTTTCATCTTTATTTCTTCTTCCACTTCTTCTTCTTTAGTTGTTTCATTATGAAGTAATAACATCAGTATAACTCATATACTGATAAGTTATTATAAGTATGAAACAACCCTATTTCACCATCTATCCATCCTACGGAAAAAGAAATCACCGCGCGTGCATACGTACGGAATACCGTCTCCACGTCGTGGTGTAATCTATTTTCCACCACCACCTTACTTGGATGGGTATAATGGTGTAAATAATGACTATATATGACTATTATAAAGTGATACGGATTCTGAAATAGTATACATACACTCCAATACAATTCCACGATCATAGGAACGATATCATCACTCGTGCGTACGTACGGAATACCGTCACCACGATGTGATGAGACTCGTTCTACATGATCTTAATTGCATAATATAAATGAATTTAATGAATGAATATGATATATATTACACTAATACCATTCTGGAAATGAGGTATCTATAACCTAAAGAGAATAATAAGAATTTATTCGAGAAAACATGCATAAGAACAAAAACTAATAAACACCCGAATAACAAGTAGTAATGAAATATTACTAATAATAAGCTAAGAATATGACCATATATGATATCATTAAAATAAGTATGATTCTGTAATAAGTCAATAACATTATTTAAATCATTATACAGGAGTTTCGGACACGTAAAAAGCATATCAGACCAAAGGTAAGGGAAAATATCACAATCTCATTTTTTTATCCGAGATTGTTTATACTTTGGTATTTACTGGGGTGTATTTTATCCTCCACATCCATGTTTCCTCAATATATAATATTATTTCCATCCACCTACAATATTTTATATCCAATTTTACCCTTCGGTGAGTTTTTAGTAAAAGATATAAAAGGAATCTTTTGTCGTTTTTCGAATAAGGTACTTTTTGACTTTTTCGACAAAAGTACGAGAAGAATGTTTTTTTAACTTATACGGTATGAATGGATTTTTAAAACATTATTTCAAAGAAGCTTACTTTACAAGTTTTCAAGTTTATTTTTAATCAACTTCTTTTAGTTTAAAATTGTATGACATGTTAAGAAAGGAAAATGTTTTTGAAGTAGAAATGATATTTTCCTCAAGAATGGAGTTCAAGTGTTTTATCAAAATTATTTTCCATCTAAGATAATAAAGGGTTATGTTTCTATCCCTATTTTTACATTGATTTGATTATGTTGTGATGGAATTATTTTTATGAAATCCTTTATCTTATATGAATTGTTTTATGATGTCACGATGTTTAAGATTCCCATTTTTATTACATGGGTTATGCAATGATGTATGATTTAATATTTTGTGGCACACATAAGAATGGTATCATTATGAGATGGGTGGGACCTATATCTCCCTCCAATTCATTGGGTAAAGATTTTATATCTCATGAGATAGACATGGCTGGAATGGTAAGTTATACCGGTTCAGTGAAACAGGACTGAAACGAGGGTGACTCGGTTCAGAAATGGACTTTGTCCACTAAGATAGTCTTGGCAATGAGTCTTGACTAATAAGAAATGATTATCTATGATTATGTGTGTATGACAAAAAGTTTCATGTTTTATGTTATGATTATTGGGATTTCATTTCACTACTATGATTTATCCCATGTTATGAAATTATGCTCTCTTTTTTAGGTTAAGATTTCCAAAATGTTATGTTCTTATGAAAATGATGTGATTGATATTTCTTTTGTTTACCCTTACTGAGAATTTGAGCTCACCCTTTTATGTTTTCTTTTCCCCAGGATATAAAGAAAGGTTTTAGGTAAAAAAAGGAATATCTTTATGAGAGATGTTAAAGATCTTTCACCACGATTAGAAGATTATATTCTGAGTTTCCAAAGACACTAAACTATTACGATCCTTGTGTGTGTGTTTTTGTTATGTACTAAGTATTCCGCAAAAGTAATGTAATGTCCTTGTACGTCAAGCTTCAGGTCTCTACAAATATGGTTGGGTTGGCCACACCAGTTTTAGAAAATATTCATAGGAGATTAATTTATTTTTATATGGGTAAGTATCCTCTAAGAATAGTGGGACCATTCCATGTTTTATGGGGATGGATCGCCACCCACTTCTGGACATATGTTGTACAAAGTGGGGTACAGGTTCTTGGAAGTTCTTCTCGGCTGCCTGTTCAGGCCTTTTCTAGAATTTCTCTCTTATCCCTCAACCCTTATGATATAAAAACAAGGTTGAGCATGTTCAAGGAGTTTCACTTCATTCCTTATGGAAATATGCCAACAGGGTGATTTTTTGATGATGGAACAACCATCCTAGAGTTAAGGGAAAACATGCTGGCATGCAGAGATGGTACACTGGACACGAGGATTTACAGAGAAATTATATGCGAGGCCTATGCTCCGTATAGATTTTCACATCAATTCAAATGTCTACAACAAATTACCGTATCCCTTCAAGTGCATGTCAGGTTAGAGCAGCATATGATGGTTTCTCATCAACTATGGTTGCTTACATCTATGGAGAAGACTGGGGAGGTATTTAATCTACCAGCTGTTGAAGTGACAAGTCGATTGACTGCATGGTATGCCAAGAGCTAGGTAGCATCATACCCTGAAGGGGTACTGAATCAGCCGGTCCCTAGGGTGGGGATAAAGAAGAGAACCATTAGGGAATAAGCCTTCCATTTGGAAGGTGACTCTTCCTCACCCGGGGCTGATTCACCGGATTCCTCACCTAGAGCTGATTCACCGGATTCCCAGGATGGGGATGATGAGTCTTGAAATGTATCCAAGTGGCCTCGTGCCAGATATAATCCATCTTCCAGATTCAAGAGACCTAATCCATCAAATCCTGGTGAGTTACATCATTGAGGCAATTTAGTCTCCATTATTTTAAAGTGCAACAAGTTTCATTTACTTATCCTTTATCTGTGATTGCAGGAGCTGGGAAGAAGTTGAAGTCCCAGATTGTAGGATCCTCCTTGTGGCCATCTGGTGCACATTCTGAATATTTACGACCAGAGGCTATCCAGACATGGAGGAAGTTATATTGTGATGTTGAAACCACCTAGATTGACTTATGAGAAGGGATTCATATCCTAGGAGTAGGGAATCTCCGGGATTCCTCTGACATATGTTTTGAGGACAACCCCAATTAAGTGAGGGCTTACATCAAAGAGATGGAAATTCTCATTTATTCCACTGATGAGTCAGTTCCTATCACCAAGCGGGTGAAGGAAATGATGGACCGTGGTACCACTGAGGGGATTTATCCTTCATTAGATGAAGAGTTTCAATACAATCAATTAACTCTTTCTGTCATTTGAAACTAACCATACATTCAATTGACCAAATAGGGATTTCAACTTCAATGGCTAAATCTGGAGGTGAAGCCTCAGCCTCAACCCAAAAATTAGCAGAAGGTGAAGCAACCAGGGTCAGGGAGGGAGCAGAACATGGCACTTCCTTAAGTGCATTAATCCCAGACTATGTTCCTCCCTGTGATAGCGATGTCGAATCAGAACCAGAGGTGAAAAAGGCACTCCAATTCTCACGTCGTAATGCATGGAAAAATATATGGAAGATAATATCTGATGTGCCTCTTGAAGATATGATTTTAAAAATTTCAAGACTTTTATCCCTGTTCATCGTGCTGGGACTTGGCAGTTTTGGATATCAAGAAATCCATGTCGCAGTGAAACAAGTCATTCAAAGGAGGGAGAAAGAGCAAAGGTGTCATCAAGACCTGATCAGAGCTATATTTCTGAACAATATCAGTGAATTTTAGGTTGTAGTTCCCTGAGCTAAGGCTTATCATGCTGCAATGATGAAGGAGTTGAATTAAAAGATCAAGGAGAAGCTTTTCCAGGAGTTACACCTTCAGTAAGAGCTAGATGTTGTTACTGGGGAGCTTGACCAGCTTCATAATTAGTTGGAAGAAGTCCAAGAGGATGGTATAAAAGCCATCACAGATGCCAAAGAAGCACTTCATCGAGCTGAAGAGAGTGAAGTTGGTCAAGTAAATGAACTTCAAGTAGCTGCTAATGAAGCTCAGGATGTTGTTAAACAGATGAGAAATCATGTTGAAAGTCTTATGTAATTTCTGAAAAAAGAGAAGTGACTCCAGTATGTGGATGTTCTTCTAATCTTGTTCATCAATGAAAAACAATTCATCTTCAATCATCTGTACCTTCATTTTCTTGATAATTGCTCTTATTTTTACCTAATCCAATGGGCCTAATAAACATTGTTTGATTTTTACTAGGGTTATATAAACAACCCCACAAACTTTGCATCTTTTAATTGCTCAATATTTCCTAAATCATACAAAATGTACTTTTAGAAAGCTAGGACTTGACTTTTGTTCAGGCTACCCTTTATAGGTTCCCAATTTAATGAGTACCATGTCTTTTGTTATTGGTAGTTTAAAGTCATTCATGTTGTACTATAAAAAGGATAATATTTAAGGTCGAATATCTTTGACCGAATGGATGATATTGACTCAATTCTTGATAATTTGTTTGGAAACATATTACCATATTCAAGTATGGAGGGGGAAAATTGTAAACTGTGAGTTGAGACATTTTGAATCTAAGGAATGACATGGGAAAAGAGCTAAAAGGAATTAGAGGAAGACTTTTCTAAGAATGAAGTTACCACCACTTGACAAACCCGTTATGGGGGCTGAATTATGTAGGGCCAACTAGGGCATATGATGCATAGTCAAATAGAAGTATCTTTTGGATGACATGTCCATTATGCAGACAACTTATGCAAGGTCACCTAAGGGCACATGATGCATAAGCAGGCAAAAGATCTATCAGAAATTTGACTTTCTATTGCTAAAAGCCGAAGAAAGTTTTATGAAGATTCAAATTTTCCAAAGCATAGATTCTACTTTAAAGAGAAAGGTACTTGAATATGGAGAGGATATTTCCAATCATAATTGTCAAATAATTGGAGAAATGTAACTTCTACGAAGGTTTGACCCAAATGTAGGAAGAAAGGTATCTGTGGTTTTAAATCATATGACTAAAACTGGATATAGAAACATTATAAGACATATGGTCAAGTGGTCCAAGGTTATTTCATATTACTCTAAACATATGGAGAAGGAGGAAAATGTAAACCATAGACATGAATACTTTCAGATCATGAAAAAGAGTATGGAACAAATATGTTAAGGATGGCAGTTTTTTTGAAGATCCTTACATATCACCATTAAGACCAATAGGAACAAAAGAGGCTTCTCTTAAGAATGAATTTAAAATTACTTTAAAAACCCATTATCGAGGTTGAATTATACTGGGCCAACTGGGGAATAAGTTGCATAGTCAAATAGTAGCATCTTTTGGCTGATAGGTCCGTTATGTAGAAAACTTATGCAAGGCCACCTAAGGGCACATGCTGCATAGTCATGAAAAATAACTCTCAGGTATTAGACATTTTGTGACCAGAAGTTATGAAAAGGGTTATGGAGACCTGGAAGTATTTAATGTTAGGAGTATGAAAAATGGGAATTGTCCAATGCATACAGGAAATACATAGACCAATGCTAACCATGAATATTATTTGTATAATATTGCAGTTGGGTCCTGAATTGATATTCTGGATGTCACTACATATCTCATTAGGATGAGAATCAAGCCACACGTAGTTCTTGAAATACATTTTAACGTCATGCAGGACGAGGGCATGGAAGATCTCAGTTTAGGGTCATAGAGATCAGACCATAGTGAGGGAGACACATCGTGCATTTGTTATAAACTTGATGTGAATAAAGAACAGGGTGTTCCATATCACATCATGTGATCCTAGGGGGACTTTCAGCTAAGGGAACAAAAGTGGAGTTTGGGGTTAGGCCCAAAGACTCGGGGCTGGACTCGAGGAATGCTCGAGCGTTCCTACGTATCCCATGAGGATGGGAATCAAGATGCACGTAGTTCTTGAAATACCCTTTTTATAGATTTGGTTCGTACATATGAGGGGTAAAGAGGAATTTACTGCAATTATGGTTGGAACCAAGATTAAAGACTTGGGTGTCATTACGTATCTCATAAGGATGAGAATCAAGACATATGTAGTTCTTGAAATATGACATGGTTGGAGACCTTATTAATGATGATTCCTCTCGAGTGAGGGTATCATGGATTTTTGTAGTTTATTGTCATACATGACAAAAGTGAAAATAGTTAAGGTCATATGAATGGACCAGTGCTATGCAGTTTAATGTCTTGCAGTAAGGACAATGGGGGACTGTGGTTTTGGGCTTGAACCTCAGGAGGTTGCCTACGTACCCGGCCTAGGAGGCAAGGATCAAAGTCCGTGTTGTTCAATTGATAGGGATTCAGTTATCGGGGTGTACTTGAGGACAAAGACCCAAAGATGATGTTGGGACTTAAGCGTGGTTAGTGTCCCAGAGAATATATGGTTGCGCCCAAATTTACCCTACGGGTAAAAGCGATCGATGTAGTACATGTAGGGGTCGAGTCCACAGGGACCGAAGAAGTAACCTTGAGACGCTATGATTTGGTGAAGGATGGGCTATGAAGTAGCCAAATTTGGTTTTGATTTTGGATGGTTTAAATAACACTAATACACCTACATGAATTCAATTTAATGAAAATGGGTTGATCTAGGATTATGCTTGGGGTGGATTGAATGAATTTTACTTCTTTAAACAATTTTGGTTTTATTAATTCTTGATGAATCCAATCTTCAAAAATAACACTACCTTCATCATTTTCTGGTTTGGTGCTTACTAAACACAATTACTAATCCCCTATACACTTAGAGAACCAAATTCATGATCTCTCTGAGGTATATGTTCATTTAGTAATTGAATTTATTTTGCTCAAACACAGTAAAGGTGAAGAGTAGAAATAACTGAAGAATGGATGTCTTAAATTAATTATCCATTTAACAACAATTCGTTCATAAAATAACATTCAATCCAGCCTTTGAATCCTCCTAAGATCAACCCATTAAGGGTTTAGCCCTCCATTGATGGTATACTCTCAATGGTGGGCGGAAGATGGCTAACAAGAATTGGATTGAAGAAATTAAAACCGTGGAAATAACGAGCACTCCTCCATGTGTGTGAATGAAATTCACACCTATGTGTGAACTAATTCACAACAACACAGAGATATCACTGTGCTTTGTGATTATAAAGTTTTAATAAATGAAATGAAAAATATATAAGATAAGAAGTTGATTAAGAACATAAAGATAAAAAAACTTACATGGAAATGGAAAACATTACAAAGGAAATTTGGAAGCAAAACATTACAATGAAACAAAGCATCCAAGATGATAAGAAAATTTTCCACCCCCATTCCCTTCACCACTAGCTCCTTATATAGGCATATTAGGAGCCTTAGGTACATCCCCCAACAATTAATTCACCCCCCAAAAATTAATAGAGTCAAATGGAGGGTGAATAATCAAAAGGAAATTGATGTTTCGAATTTGACTCGGAAAACTGTCCAGATTCGTCCACCACATTGACGTGTGAATTAGAAATTAAAGAAGGCTGAATCCAGAGGGGCTGTAGAAGAGAAATATCTTCATCCATCGGTCCTCTATGATCTGTAAACATTTCAGGAAATTTCGCTCAGCCGTTTGGAAGTTATAGTCGAAATGGTGGGAGGGATTTTTGAGCATTAATGTCATGTCCACCATTTAAATCTCAACTTCAGATCCATTTATCATCATGATAACATCAGAATTAGCTCCGGCCACAGTTGAATAAAATGATCCTAATATTTTTATCTTTCTACTGTATAAAGTTGAGCTTCATTGGGCTTGGTTTCTGGGCCCCACATTTGTTTGATGGGCCTTAGGCCCATCATGCTTTTTCCAGCATGTTTCTACATTCAGGCGCAAAATTCTCCATCTTCCTTTAGGATTCATCCATCAGACCTAAAAGATAAAATGTTCCAAACAAAGCGATAAATAATATCCCAAAATTTAAAATTAAAATTATGAATATTGTAATTTCCACAAGCAAATTATTGAGTGGGCCCAAATTGACATTTTAAGCATGAATTGCACAATGATGGGAAATGAAGTTCAATTTCTGAATTGGACTAAAATTGATGTTTATGAACTTTTAAACACATTAATATTAAGAACTTAACAATGAATATTAGCCACTTTCAGTGACTAATCACACCCCCCAACTTGAGTTTTGCTAGTCCCGAGCAAAATAAATTTCAAATATGAAATTGAAATCCCCTTTTCCAAAAACATTTTAATACACATTGCTCACCCAAAAGACCTCATACCAAAACAAAATTATGGAACCCATAAAAATCATTTAAAACAAGCTAGGTCCATAAGAATATCCCAAGCCCAAGCCCATTCCTTTGTTCAAATTCATTGCCACATTTCATCCAATTCCAATTAAGCATGATAAAGTGTTGTGCATCATAAAAGATATGGGGCCCATTTTATTGTTCAAGGGGAAAAAATGGAAGCGCTAGGTGGGAATTACATTAAACCTTAAGATGAGTATCCCTTTTTTTTATTTTTTTTATTTTATTTTTTTAACCACAATAGATATGAAAAGACTAACTCTGGGCAAGACAACTGTGGAGTCACGATCCCCAAGTATCGGACGCCACACATATTGTCAATTTCATGCTCTACAATAGAGATATAAAGCCTAACTCTGGGCAAGAAAACTACGGAGTCACGATCCCCAAGTGCCGGACGCCACGCATTTGGACAAAACATTGCTCTATGTGGTCTTTTTTTTTGTTTTTTTTTTGTTTTTTTTTGTTTTTTTTGGATACTCAAATTAAACTAAAAGTGACCCCAGAACCCTATTCTATAATGAAAGGGACCCAAGAACTCAAATTTACACCCACAATCCAAAAGAGGTGCATTGTGTCATTTTTATTAAGAGGATGAAAATGTAAACTTTGAAAAATCACATCGGACAACCGCACTTTCCAAAAACTATGCTCATGAAATTAAACTTGCATTAAAATCAGAATCAAGGCATTAAAAATTTATTTGATATCCAATTTTAGAGTTTGCAATGTGTGTTATCATGTTTATGGTTAATGGAATTTTTCTTTTCATGCATGTTTTTATTCAAAAAAAATCATTTTTTTATCCCCCCCCAACTTAGAATAACACTGTCCCCAGTGTTTAAAGAAAAGAAAAGTTAGAAGGGGGTAGGAGAGGAGTTCAATGAAGAAATTTAAAATGACAAACATGGAACAAATCCACCTGGTTTTTAAATTTGAGGTTCATGATGCTCCAAATTACTCCTTTGATCTCTTTGGGGATGCAGGCACCTCCTTGATTGAACTTGTATCACCCAAAATAGTTCCTGAACCATAAAAAGAAGGACAAAGTAGACAAAACAAAGAACACAATGATTTATTTAATTCCAAGTATCATCATTTTCATGTTTTTTTTAAAATCAAACTAATGATACATTGTCTTCTTTTAAATTTCTGGGTAAGGTATTACTCAGGGATCACACCGCGTGACACGGATGAATACGGTGCTCCCCTTTCATACCCATCCATACTCATAAAAGAAGAACAGGTCAAGAGTCTAATTTTTTTTAAACCTACAAAAACATAAATAAAATAAACTGATGATACATTGTCTTCTTTAAATTTCTGGGTAAGGTATTACTCAGGGATCACACCGCGTGACACAGATGAATACGGTGCTCCCTTTTCATACCCATCCTTACTCATAAAAGAAGAACAGGTCAACAGTCTATATATATATATAAAAGTAACAAAATTAAGCAGAAGAAAACAAAAGATGATTCCCAGTGATTGGAAACATGAAAACCACGGGTTGCCTCCCGTGCAGCGCTTTTGTTTAACGTCGTTAGCCCGACTTGTACCCTAAATCTATCAATTTTTCTCTGGTTCATATGTTGGCTCAGTTAACTCCTCCTTGGTTTCTTGTTTATTTAATGATTCAATGAATGGTTTTAACCAATGACCATTGACTTTGAAGACATGACAACTTGTGGGATCCTGAATCTCTATTTCCCCATGAGGGTACACATGATGCACTAGGTATGGACCAGACCATCTGGACTTTAGATTTCCTAGGTGTAGATGAAGTTTTGAACTATACAAGGGCACAAATTTTCCCAGTTCAAAGTGTTTGACTTTGAGATTCCTAGATTGGTAGGCTTGAACTTTAGATTTATTGATCCTTGAATTTTCATAAGCCTCCATCCTAAGTTCCTCGAGTTCATTAAGATCTAATTTCCTTTTTGTTTCAGCCAAAGAAATGTCAAAGTTCATTTTTTTTATTGCCCAAAAGGCCTTATGCTCAATTTCAACAGGTAAATGACATGCTTTTCCATAAACCAATCTATACGGTGACATGCCTAGGATAGTTTTGAAAGCAGTTTGATATGCCCAAAGGGTATCTAAGAGTTTCTCAGTCCAATCTTTCCTAGAGGGATTGACGGTTTTTTCAAGAATTTGTTTAATTTCTCTATTTGCCAACTCATCTTGACCGTTGGTTTGAGGATGGTATGCAGTGGAAACTTTATGAGTAATACCATACTTAGACATGAGTGAAGAGAATGGGCGGTTGCAGAAATGGGTTCCACAATTACTGATTATAGCCCTAGGAATTCCAAATTGAGAAAATATATGCTCTTTTAGAAATCGGATCACAACATGGTGGTCATTGGACTTGGTGGGAATGGCTTCAACCCATTTTGATACATAATCAATAGCTAAGAGGATGTAGAGGTATCCCTTAGAGTTTGGAAAGGGCCCCATGAAATCAATTCCCCAACAATCAAAGATTTCAACGACTAGAATGGGAGTGAGGGGCATTTGATTCCTTTTGGTAATGGATCCTAATTTCTGACACTGAGGACAACTTTTACAGAATTGGAAGGAATCCTTAGTAAGGTTCAGCCAGTAGAAACCACTTTGTAGGACCTTTGCAGTGGTTTTCTTTGTTGAAAAGTGGCCTCCACATGCCTCTCCATGACAAAATTTTAGAATGGACTCTTGCTCAGACTCGGGAATACCTCTCCCGATGATTTGATCAGGACAGAACTTGAAGAGGTAAGGATCATAAAAAACATAGTGTTTTACATCAGAAAGGAATCTTCTCTTAGCTTGGGTCCCCATGAATTTTGGAATGTCACCCATCACAAAATGGTTTGCTATGTCAGCATACCAAGGGAAATCACTCACCGAATAGAGGTGCTCATTGGGAAATGAATCAGGCACAGAGAGGTGGTGTGAGTTGTCTTTGAATTCCATCCTAGAGAGGTGATCAGCTACAATATTTTCAACACCCTTTTTATCCTTAATGGTTAAATCGAACTCTTGAAGAAGAAGGACCCACCTAATCAATCTATCCTTGGCATCTTGTTTTTGAAAAAGGTATTTTAGGGCTGAATGATCAGTGAAGACAATGATGGGTGATCCTAAGAGATAAGACCTGAATTTATCTAAGGCAAAGACAACAGCAAGCAACTCATTCTCAGTGGTGGTGTAGTTTATTTGTGCATCATTTAAAGATTTGCTTGCATAAGAAATGACATGTGGAGTTTTCTCACACCGTTGTCCTAAGACTGCTCCTACAGCGAAATCACTTGCATCACACATGAGCTCAAAAGGAAGTTTCCAATTTAGAGATTGCATGATAGGTGGAGATATAAGAGTTGACTTGAGTGTAGAGAATGATTCCTCACAGCTTTCTGTCCATAAAAATGGAGCATCTTTTACCAATAGAGCACAAAGTGGTTGAGAAATAGAGCTGATATTCCTAATGAACCTTCTATAAAAACCAGCATGTCCTAAGAAGGACCTCACTTCCTTAACAGTTTTAGGAGAGTGAAGGTGACGAATGATGTCAACCTTAGCTTTATCAACTTCAATCCCTCTACCAGATACCAGATGACCTAGAACAAGTCCTTCCCTTACCATGAAATGGCACTTTTCCCAATTTAGCATGAGATTCTTATCCTCGAACCTTGACAAAACCTTTTCAACATTTATAAGTCATCCCTCAAAAGTATCCCCAAATATGGAGAAGTCATCCATGAAGACCTCTAAAAAATCCCCCACCATATCCAAGAATATTCCCATCATGCACCGCTGGAAGGTACCAGGGGCATTACATAACCCAAAGGGCATGCGTTTGAAGGAAAAAGTGCCAGATGGACAAGTGAAGGTTGTTTTTCCTTGGTCCTCTAAGGAGACTTATATTTGATTATACCCTGAGAATCCATCTAGGAAGCAATAGAATTGATGACCCACCACTCGCTCGAGGACTTGATCAATAAAGGGTAAGGGGAAATGGTCTTTCTTGGTATAAGAGTTGAGCTTCCTATAGTCAATACAAACTCTCCATCCACTACTGACTCTTGTTGGAAGCATCTCTCCATCCTTGTTGGTTATTACTGTGATTCCAGCCTTCTTTGTAACCACATGGATTGGGCTAACCCACTCACTCTCAGCTATAGGATAGATGATATCAGCTTTTAACAATTTCAAAAGTTCTTTTCTCACTACTTCCATGAGATTAGGGTTGAGTCGCCTCTGAGGTTGACGACATGGCTTTGACTTAGATTCAAGAATAATTCTATGAGTCCCGATAAGTGGGCTAATCCCAGGGATATCAGATAGGGTCCATCCAATGGCTTTCTTGTGTCTCCTAAGAACATCTAGAAGCATCCTCTCATGATCGGCTTCAAGGGAGGAAGAAATGACAACATGAAAGGATTGATTGTCCCCTAAGTAAGCATACTTTAGTGATGAAGGTAATACTTTAAATTCAAGATCAGATTGGTCATGACTTTCCAAGAATGGTTGAGACTTTGTATTGAACTTAGTTTCTTTGTTCAGATTTCTTGACAAAATTGGTTCCTTGTGAACAGAATTTTCATCCACTAAATTTTCCATAGTAGTGTCATGAATGGATATGGACTCAATGTTATTGATTTCAAACATGGTATCATTGATTGGTGATTCTAGAAATTCATCAATAGAGCTGTCTGAAATAGATTCAATCCAAGGAGGCAAATTTCCCTCATGTGAATAAATAAAATCAATCTCTTCTTGACTTAACCATCCTTCAGTAACTCCTTGATGTTCATTGAGTTCATTATCAACACTACCAATCCAATTAACCTCATGGATCTCTTCATCATCCCCAATTTGAGAGTTTTCATTGTAGATGTTCAAGTCTAGACTCATGTTCCCAAAGGTGATGGTCATGTTCCCATTTCGGACTCGGATTACAGAGTTGATTGTTGCAAGGAAGGGACGACCAAGTATGATTGGGGTTTGCTCCCTAGGACCTAAGCTTGGGTGATTGTCCAGAACAATGAAGTCAGCTGGGTAAATGAAATTTTCAACTTTCACCAAAACATCTTTTAAGATCCCCTTTGGAACTCGAACACTACGATCAGCAAGTTGAAGAGTGACAGATGTGGGTTGGAGTTCATCGAGCCCTAACTGACAGTACATGGAATATGGAATGAGGTTCACACTAGCACCTAGATCACACAAGGATTTGACAACTTTGTTCTCTCCTAGTTCAACATTTATGTAAGGGCATCCTGGGTCTTTCATCTTAGGAGGAATGGTCCCTTTAATGGTGGTACTCACATTAGCAGCCAAAAGGACTTGGTTTTTATGTGAAAATTTTCTTTTAAAAGTGCACAAGTCCTTAAGGTATTTTGAGTAGGAAGGTATGGTTTGGATTGCATCGAGAAGGGGAATGTTCAACTTGACTTGTGAGAAGATTTCCCTCAATGTTTCACTCAATTCAGGCTTAGTTTTCCCCCTCATGCGTTGAGGAAATGGTGCAGATTGTGGAGTTGTTTGTTGAAGTGTTGTTTCATTCACATTATTATCAGTTTCTTCAGTTTGATCTTATAGTTCATTTGAATTTTCATTAGAGTTTGAAGCTTCACATGGTTTCTGACTTATCTGTTCAGGTTTTTCATTTGATTTCCCACTTCTTAAAACTGTCGCAGCCTTTAGTTGTTCGTGAGTTGTTTGAGTGAAACTTGTCTCTCCCCTTGATGTTTGTTGTGGAATGGCCTGTGTGGGCATGGGTGCCTTTCCAGTTTTTATGGTTTAAAGTTCTTGATTAATGGATGAGATTTCTGAGTTCATTTTGTCCATTTGTTTGCACAGTTGTTCTAGTAGGCTTTGTGGAACATTTTGGGTTGGTGCTTGAGCTTGTGGGTTTATTCCAGGAGGATACTTTGGTTGTTGGATAGGTTATTGAATGGGTTGTTGGATATGTTGTTGATATTGGACATGAGGATGTTGGAATTGGACCGGTTGTGGTTGGAACTGATTATGAGGTTGAAAGTTTTGTTGAGGGTATGGGTTGATACATTGTTGTTGTGTTGGTTGTTGATTGTCCTTCCAACGAAAGCCCGGATGGTCGTTATACCTTGGATTTAAGGTGTTCGTGAATTGTGGCTTTTGAAAGTTCATTGCATTAACTTCTTCTGGTGGTCCTCCTAAAAGAACATCCTTTATGGAAGGAATGGTTGGGCAATTATCAGTCTTATGATCATTCTTGTCACAAATTGTACAAACAAGCTCAACAGTTTGGGTTTTCTGGACCTTCCTAAGATCAATCTTCTCAACTTTCCTCGTGAGTGCAACAAGTTTTTCTCTAAGGTTTTCTTCTTCTCTAAGATTGTACATTCCACCAGATTTGGGTGGCTTATCATAGTATGGTGATGTTCCCCATTTTTGGTTTTGTTCAGCAAGATTTTCTAGATACTCGTAAGCATCATTTGGGGCTTTGTTTTTGAAGGTTCCATTACACATCATATCAATGAATTGTTTGTTTTTGGGACCCAACCCTTTATAGAAAATTCTCACTTGTTCTGGGATTAAGAAACCAAGGTGCGGTACCATGTTTAATGTGTCCTTGAACCTTTCCCATGTTTCGTAGAATGTTTCTCCCTCTCTTTCAAAAAAGTTTTGTATTCTCTTTTTAAGTGCAATTGTTTTGTGATGAGGGAAGTAATTTTTATAAAATTCTCGTTGAAGTTGGTCCCAAGAGTGAATGGATGCTGGTCTCAAATTGTTTAACCAATTCTTTGCTCGGTCCTTAAGGGAAAAAGGGAAAAGTCTCATTTTAGCAGATTCAATTTGATTTGGTGGGCACATGGTTTCGACAATGTCATTAAATTCTTTAACATGAAGGTAAGGCATCTCAGACTCCATCCCATGAAAGGTTGGAAGGTGGTTCAGGACATGGGGTTTGAAAACATATTGGGCATATCCTATGTTATCATGCCTAATGGATGAGGGTGCATTGGTCCAGGTTGGTGTGAGGTAGTCATTCATGGTCGGGTCTGCAACAATTCCCAAGTTAGGGTCCTGCCCGTTATTTTGGTTCCCTCCCCGGTTTATGATTTGGTTTTGTGGGATATTCTCCATTGTATCGAACTCAATGTCTGAATTTGGAGTATTAGGAAGATTTGGATCTAAAGGAAATAGACCTCTTTTAGTTCTTGACTCCCCAGCCCTAGGAGTATCCACCCTAACTAATCTGTTTGAGTTATCGCGGGTGTAGGCGGACATGCGCCAAAAGAAAAAAAAAGCGAGAAAGGGAAAAGATAAGAGAATTGGGATGAGAATAGAAGAATTGGGGTAAGAAAAGAGGGTTTTTGGTCTAAGGAACTTACTTGGTCCCCAGAAACGGCGCCAAAATTTGGTTGCGCCCAAATTTACCCTACGGGTAAAAGTGATCGATGTAGTACATGTAGGGGTTGAGTCCACAGGGACCGAAGAAGTAACCTTGAGACGCTATGATTTGGTGAAGGATGGGCTATGAAGTAGCCAACTTTGGTTTTGATTTTGGATGGTTTAAATAACACTAAGACACCTACGTGAATTCAATTTAATGAAAATGGGTTGATCTAGGATTATGCTCGGGGTGGATTGAATGAATTTTACTTCTTTAAACAATTTTGGTTTTATTAATACTTGATGAATCCATTCTTCAAAAATAACACTACCTTCATCATTTTCTGGTTTGGTGCTTACTAAACACCATTACTAATCCCCTATACACTTAGAGAACCAAATTCATGATCTCTCCGAGGTATATGGTCATTTAGTAATTGAATTTATTTTTCTCAAACACAGTAAAGATGAAGAGTAGAAATATTTGAAGAATGGATGTCTTAAATTAATTATCCATTTAACAACAATTCGTTCATAAAATAACATTCAATCCAGCCTTTTAATCCTCTTAAGATCAACCCATTAAGGGTTTAGCCCTCCATTGATGGTATACTCTCAATGGTGGGCAGAAGATGGCTAACAAGAATTGGATTGAAGAAATTAAAACCGTGAAAATAACGAGCACTCCTCCGTGTGTGTGAATGAAATTCACACCTATGTGTGAACTAATTCACAACAACACAGAGATATCACTGTGCTTTGTGATTATAAAGTTTTAATAAATAAAATGGAAAATATATAAGAGAAGAAATTGATTAAGAACATAAAGATACAAAAAAAAACTTACATGGAAATGGAAAACATTACAAAGGAAATTTGGAAGCAAAACATTACAATGAAACAAAGCATCCAAGATGATAAGAAAATTTTCCACCCCCATTCCCTTCACCACAATCTCCTTATATAGGCATATTAGGAGACTTAGGTACATCCCCCAACAATTAATTCACCCCCAAAAATTAATAGAGTCAAATGGAGGGTGAATAATCAAAAGGAAATTGATGTTTCGAATTTGACCCGGAAAACTGTCCAGATTCGTCCACCACATTGACGTGTGAATTCAAAATTGAAGAAGGCCGAATCCGGAGGGGCTGTAGAAGAGAAATATCTTCATCCATCTGTCCTCTATGCTCTGTAAATATTTCAGGAAATTTAGCTCATCTGTTTGGATGTTATAGTCGAAATGGTGGGACGGATTTTTGAGCATTAATGTCATGTCCACCATTTAAATCTCAACTTCAGATCCATTTATCATCATGATAACATCAGAATTAGCTCCGGCCAAAGTTGAATAATATGATCCTCATATTTTTATATTTCTACTGTATAAATTTGAGCTTCATTGGGCTGGGTTTCTGGGCCCCACATTTGTTTGATGGGCCTTAGTCCCATCATGCTTTTTCCAGCATGTTTCTGCCTTCAGGCGCAAAATTATCCATCTTCCTTTGGGATTCATCCATCGGACATAAAAGATAAACTTTTCCAAACAAAGTGATCAATCATATCCCATAATTTCAAATTAAAATGATGAATATTGTAATTTCCACAAGAAAATTATTGAGTGGGCCCAAATTGACATTTTAAGCATGAATTGCACAATGATGGGAAATGAAGTTCAATTTCTGAATTGGACTAAAATTGATGTTTATGAACTTTTAAACACATTAATATTAAGAACTTAACAATGAATATTAGCCAATTTCAGTGACTAATCAATATGTCATAGTCGAAGCATACTCGAAGCTCACATGAGTCATGCTCGGTGTGAGAAACAAGAGGCAGCAACAGACCTGACGACCGTGTCGTGAAAGATGAGACCACAAAGGATGGTGTGGGGCTTATGCATGGTTATATGCCTAGGGAACGCATGGAAACAGAGTTTAAAAGACAATTGTGCATGCAGTGATCATAGTTTAATGTCATGTGTCACAAACATGGGGTGCTTGGCAGTTTAACGTCCTGCAGCTCGAACAATGGGAAATTTAACATCATGTTGGATGATAGAGGGGACACAGTTTAATGTCATGTTGGACGATAGTGGGGGCTATGCTATTTAATGTCCTGTAGTAAGGAAAAATGGGTGTATTTGTGTTACAAAAAATACATCTTCAAGAATCTTGCATTGGTTGGAGTTTTAATGAGTTATCCATCCATTGAGATTAAAGAATAAGCTCCATTGGAGTAGACCTTATGTATTGAGTAAGGTCCTTCCCACTTTGGCTCAAGCATTAGAGGATTCATTCTCAGTATCATTAGGGTTATGAGGACCAATACCAATTCTCCTTGAATGACTGAACTAAGATGAACATTTTTATTGAAAGCTTGTGCTATTCGATTCTAATAGACTTCTAAATGGTGCAGTGTGCACAAGTTTTTTCATCTAGTCATTATAATTAATCCAATTGCTTTTGAGATTGTTCATCTGTAGATAACTGATCAAAAATGGTGACTCTAAGTGAAGGTAATTTAACTTCAATAGGAAAGGCTAATTCTGTTCCATATACCAATGAATATAGAGTTGATCATGTAGCAGTGCGGGTGGTAGCCTGATAAGCCCATAGAGCATGAAAAAGTTTATCAGGCCATGAATTCTTATCATTATCCACCATCTTTTGAAGTATGTTTGAAAAAGTTTTATTGAATGTGTCTACTTGACCATTGGATATTGCATGATACCGAGGTGAATGGTTGAATATGATATTGTATTCTTGATACAATTTTCTTACCTCGAATAAACAAAAGTTGGTTCCATTATCCATCAATATGGTATGAGGAAAACCAAATCTGGTAATGATGTTGTACTTTATAAAGCTAAAAATGATTTTAGCACTGAATTATTTGAGAGGTATTGCCTCTTCCCATTTGGAAAAGAAGTCAGTTGTAGTAAGAATATACTTAAACTTCTTAGCTGTAGCCAGAGGATAAGGTCCTACTAAATCCATTCCTCATGTAGCAAGCAACCTGGAGTATTTAGCCGTATGAAGAAACTTCATGGGTTGATGAATAAAGTTGGCACATACATGGAAATAATGACACTTCATAGTGAAATCAACATAATCTTGTATCATTAAAGGCCAGAGGTATCCAAGCCTTCATATTTGACCAAAAAGTCTATGTCCAGACTGGTGGGCACCACAAACTCTTGCATGTACTTCATTCATGAAAGCCATTATTTCTTCACCATCAATACATCGGAAGAGAATTCAATAAAAACCTCACTTGTAGAGAATTTTTTGGTGATCTGGGCTATTATAAAGTGTAAAATTGACCACATGTCACCGGACTTGTTCTTTCCCGGCTCTATCATGTGGGAGTGTTCCATTTTGAAGGTATTCCCTGATAGGTGTCATCCATCATGTATTATGATCATTTGGCTCAGAAATGGGACTGATTTCATTGATTTACTCTATTCTGATTTGAACAAAAGGTGAAACTATATGATGGTGGGAAATACTGATGATTGTTTTGTCCCGATATGGCTACATTAGCCAGTGCATCAGATTGGGAATTTTGTGATCGAGGGACATAAGAAAATGTCAGTTCTGAGAAAAATTATGCCATTAACTCTTTGACATAATCACACAAAGGGATCAACTCTTCCTTTCTGATGGTATAATCCTCATTAATTTGTTTTATTACTAAATCTGAATCACCTTTTACCTTCAATTGATTCAACTATTCCTAAAGCGCCAATTCCAAGCCTGCGATGAGAGCTTGATATTCTGCTTCATTGTTTGTACTACCTTCCAACAATAAGAAGGAATAGGGTAAAACTACCTTTTCTAGGGACATAAGCATGATTCCTAACCCAAATTTGTTGAATTTTGGATCTTTAATTTTCTTCCCTGTTGGAATTCTGGAGGCACCATCAAAGTAAATTTCCCATGTTTGAGGTTTATCTTGAATAGAGAATACATCCTCATCAGGAAGGTCAATATTTAATGATTTATCTTCTACAAATGGCTGTTTAGGAAGGAAATATACCAGAGCTTGGATCTTTATTTCCTTTTGAGACACATACTGGATATCAAACTGCTGTAAAATAACTTCCCTCTTTGCCAGACGTCCTGTAAGCATTGGACGACTAAGGATAAATTTGATCGGGTTATTGTGAGATACCAATTGGACCTCATGATGTTGTAGGTAGTGTCTCAATTTCTAAACTACAAAGACTAATGCTAGGCAGCACTTTTCAATACTTGAATATCGAGTTTCTGCCTCAAGCATAGTCCAACTGAGATAGTAAAGGCTGTTTTCATTCCTAGAATCATTCGTTTGGGCAAGAAAGGCACCCAATGATCGCTCTAAAGCTGTCACATAGAGAATAAGCGGTCTTCCTTCAAAAGATGACATTAATACCAGTGGGTTCAAGAGATATTTCTTGAGGATATAGAATTCTTCTTGACATTCTTCAGTCCATTTGTAGGTGACTCCCATCTTCATTAATCTGGTGAAGGGTAAACACTTGCCTACCAAATTGGTAATGAAACGCAAAATATAGGCCAAGTGTCCTTGAAGTCCTCTTAATTCCATCAAATTTCTAAGAGGTGACATGTCAAGGGTTGATTTTTTCTTCTCAGGCTCAACTTCGATACCATGATTTCATACAACAAAGCCAAGAAATTTTCCTAAGGTTACCCCGAAATCACATTTCAAGGGGTTCGTCTTCAAATTGTGTTGTCAAAGATTGTTGAATATGATTTCCAGATCAGCCAAGTGATCAGAACGTTGTCTGGATTTAACCATGAAATCATCCACATAACATTCAACAAATTTCCCTAAAAAATGTTTGAATATATGGTGCATGGAACATTGATACGTTGCACCTGCACTCTTCAGGCCAAAGGGAATTACCCGATAGCAAAACACACCTTAAGTAGCTCTGAAGTCTGTATACTCTCATATTATGGGGCCATTCTTATTATGTTGTACCCAGAGTAACAATCCATGAAGTAAAGAGCTTCATAGCCAGCTGTTGTATCAATTAAGAGTTCTATGATCGGAACTGGAAAATCGTCTTTGGGACAATGCCGATTAAGATCTTTGAAGTCACTGCAAACTCTAATTTTCCCATTCTTCTTTTTCACAGGAATAATATTAGCCATCCATTTGGGATATTTAACTTCTCTGATGAAGTTAGACTTGATAAACTTATCAACTTCATCTTCAATTTTGGAGGCGTAAGTTGGGTGTGTTCTTCTTACTGCTTTCTTGAATCCTCGATGTTCTTATGGCAAACCCAAATGATGAGTGGAAACATTGGGATCAAGACCTGGCATTTATGTATAATTCCAAGAAAATACATCTCAATTTTTCTTTATAAATGAAGTATAAATTTCTTGCTCTTCAAGCGTCATGGATGCAGTAATTAAAGTGGGGTGTGGATCTTCTTTTGTACCCAGATTTATTTCTCTGAGTTCATCCACATTGGTAGAGATACCCTCTTCAAATTCTAGAAGAGAATCCATAAGATCTTCCTCTTCTTCTTCAATATGTGTTACTTCTTCTATTTATACTTGCATAGTAGATAACGAAGTAGAAATTCCATGTTCAGGGGAGAAGTTAAAATTTGAACATCTTGAAGAAGAGGTTGCCATTTCTGACCCTATTGATGATGGAGGGTCTTCCTGGGGTGATAAAGAGGAGATGATGGATTGAGAATCGACATCATGGATTTCCTTTGGTATTTCTATAACTTCTTCTAGCATGGTTGATGATGTTTTGAATTGCTGGATTTCAGTGGATGAAATGAAGACATCTCCATTTAAGCTTTCATCACTACTTGGAGAAAAAACAATTTCTCTCGTGTTGTCCAGCTTGATTGCCGTAATTTACATTATGGAAGTTTTTATAAGAGTGTTTGGATTTAGGTCTATCCTATCAATTTGACTGATAGGAAACACATAATCTGTATTCACATGTATGAATGGGTTTACTGGAATCTTTTCCAAACCATTTGAAGCATTAATTTTGGTGACCTTCTTTGCCGTGGATTTTTCCTTTCTCTCTATGTGATAAAATTCTGCCTCAATGTATTGAGATTCACACATTTTTAATGGGGCCTTATCAATATACAATGTCCCAATTTGACCATTGAAAAAATATTTAAGACATTGAAGGTATGATGAAGGTACAACCACATGTTGTTGTATCCAAGGTCTTCCAAGAAAAATGTTGAAGGCGATGTCCTGACAAACAACTATGAAATTTGAATTAGACACAAGTTCTCCAAACATAATTCTGAGTGTAATCTCGCCCAGAGGTTCCTGTTCATTATTATCATATCCTTGAAACATCAACGTAGAAGGAGATAAATCAGATTCGGTGAGGCCCAGTCGATGAAGTGTACGAATAGGAATGAGCTTGACTCCTGAGCCATTATCAATGAAAGATCGTCGGATGTCTATGTCATTGAATTTTCCAAATAAATAAAAAGGTCAGATATGTCGATGTACAACATCATCTTCATATTCATCTATAAAAGATATCACTTCATGACATTCTGCAGGATCATTCTCTATATGGTAGACCTCAGACGCAACAATTTCAGTTTCAAATTATTGAGGACTTGAAAAAGCCTCAATAAGCACCTCCTGAAGATATTTTGATAGATTCAAGGCATCTAGAATTGATAAATTGGCCGGTACTTGGGCCAAATGTTTCAAGACATCATAATTTTGGTCCAAATATCTGTTTTCCCATCATGAAAATGTGGTTTCTCAGGTTCCTTGGAAGTTGATGCTTTAGTAGAAGATGCATCCCGTATCAGGGCAGGAATTGGAAACACTTTTGGCTTCGGTAGATTAGATCGACTAGGTCTATATATTTTCTAAGAGGAAGAAGGTGTAAACTCTAACTGGTCCTCCAAAATGGTTTTTTTAGGACCGAGTATTCCATTTGTGGAAGAACTTTCTTGTTTGTGTTAAGCCCACTGAAGGGATTTTCCACGAGTTTCTACAGCATATACAGTTCTAGAAGGGGTAGGAATAAAATATTAGCTTCTGGAATATCCACATCTTCCTCTGTATCCTAGACCTCTATCCCTTCCTTTAATTCCTCTGTTAGATACATGAAACTTAGGATCATCATGATCAAAACTGTCATTGGCATAGGGATCCATTAAATGAATCATGTTAACAAAACCAAAGATCAATTATTTATCTAATGAAGATTCTGCCTGATGAACCAGTTCAGGCTGTGCTGTTTGGTGGGGTGGTGCCCGTGATTTTGAAGTAGATGGCATAAAATCTTCCAGAGTCAAAGACAACATAGGCTTTTACATGAGCTCATATTCTTCTGATTTCTCTTCTTTCTTCAAATTACGCCACTTATTTAAGGATTTTCCTTTTGATAAAGGGGGTTTTGTTGTGGCAGAAACAACAGAAGACACAATAAGTTAATTCAATTATGTTCATAAAATGGCATGAGTTTGATTGATCATTTTCCTGACCATCCAATCATCATATTTCTGCGCATTTTTACTTTTGACTTTGTGACACTCGCTTTCTTCTTCTGGATCAGTAGTAGTAACACATGCTACCTAGGATGATGAACCTTTCAGTTTTACTTGTCCAGAGTCCACCATCTTTTACAGGAGGTCTTTAAAGACAAAACACTCCTGAATGGGATGCCCCAACATCTGATGAAACAAGAAATTGTTGGGGACGTCATCATCTCCTTCCTTGTTCGTCTTTTTGGGCCTTGGAAACTAAACCAAATTTTTTTTCAGAGCCGAGATGAAGTAACTATGAACTTTTTCATTCTGGAAAGAATAACCTTTGTTCATTAAATACTCAAATTGTTTCCACCTTTGATCTCTTTGATCATCTTGACGAGGTGGCCTTTGTTGTTGATAATCCAGAGGCGGAGCCCTTCGATATGATGAAGGTTTTGAAGTGGAAGCAGTTACAGGTGCTTTTTTAAGTGTAACTGTAGCAGTATCTGCTTTCCCTATTCTTTTTCCCTGAGTTGATGGAATTACATGAGTTTTAGACCTAGTCTCTATAAGAGAGTCTTCTATCTACTGAGCGATTGAAGTAAGGTCTCGAAACCCTCCAGTGTATTTCACAGGGATAAATGGTGTGCGTAATTCATCATGAAGATTTTTTACACAGATTTGCAGGAACTCTTCTTGAGGGAGTGATAAACTTAAGGAATATATTAATCCATTCCAACGAGCAATGAAATCTGAAACACTTTCATTTTACCTTTGTTTACAATTGGTAAGATCAAAAACTGTCTTCTTTGGTAATGTTGATCTAAATTGAAGAAAGAATTTTTGACAGAGATCTTCCCACCCAGTAATTGATCAAGATTGCAAACTTGTATACCAGAAAAAAGCAGGTCCTTGTAATGACTGCACAAAACACCTGATCTTAACTGCTTCTTTTTTTTGAGGAGTTCCCATCATAGGATCACAATGAGAAAAAAAATGTGTTAAGTGTTTTTCTAGATCTCCTGAACCATTAAAAATTGAGAATGTGGTATTCAAAAAATTTGATGGGGGAGGAATTACATCGACCCATTCAAGGTAAGCTCTCTTTTCCGGTTGAACTAGTGTATGTTGTCCTTCCATAGCTTCCAACCAAGCTGTTAATGACTCAATGGTAGTCATTAATGCTTGAGAAACATCTGGTTGATCTTGGACCTGAGCAGGTGCAATAACTGGAGTTTGGACGGGTGTGGCGACTGGTACTGCCACTGATGGTAGTATTTCCTATTTTTATCGCGTATGACCCATAGGATTGGACCTGTGAGGGTGTACTTATAAAGGGGGATATTCTTGATCTATCCCAATAGCTGCAACAAATTCCCTTGATTGATTAACTCTAGCATGCTTAGGAGCAAGACTGCCTTGAAGTAGTTCTACATTTAACCTACCTAACTCCTTCATTTCATCTTCTTGTTGTGTGAACCTTTCCTCTAATGAGATTAACTAGCCTTCTCCAGAGGTAGGGTGGGATATAACGTGACTTTTACCCTTTTACTTGGCATGTGCCTTTCTCGAGTATGGAAGGGCATTACCCGAAAGAATGTCTTTCCTCTAGGAAACCCTCTGGATTCTGGTATGCACACCTCCTTCATTTGTTTTTGTGTGTACAACCACTTGAACATGAACTTCTTCATCTGATTCCTCTAAGTGAGCCCCATGTTCTAGGGGATTAGTGACAATGACATTGATGAAATTTATCGATGCATAACACATTACAACCCTTCTTTCAGCATTTCTGTGATATTGTCTTCTTCCATGTCCTTTATGAGACATTAACTTTTGTTTAGTTGATCCCTCAGGAAAATCTTGATGAACCGTAATTTGGAAGGAATTTTCTAATAATTCGGATCTATGTTACTCTTGTGGCTTCTTCCCTAATTGAGAGAAGACTGGATTTCTCTGAATAAGAGATTGAGAATTTAAAAAAGTCCCCAGTCCGGTGGACTGAGGCTATTCCAGTTTTTCCTACTCAACTCCTCGAATCCCATCTGTTGATCCCAAGGGTTGGATTAAAAGAGTCCCCATCCTATCAAGATGAGGTGGCTCTTGAGCTTCTATATCTGAAACTTTCTTAAAATATCTCTTGATTTATCAAATTTTAGTCCAGAAATTGGACGGGTGAATCATCCGACATCCACTCAAATCACCTGGCTCAGATGATCATTGTATTGTTTCTAACACCTCTGTCACCTGATGACGGGCATGCTCTAAATGAGAATCCTGTTCAATATTCTCATTTGCTTGATGTAAGAGTAATTTGAAAACTTTTTCTTTATATTCCTGACTTTGGGAAGAACTAGTTGAGGCATGTTCTTGAGAAAGCCTTTGATTATACACAAAACCAGTTAGTTGTGGCCATCCATGGGAAATAAAATTGCATGAGACCACTTTTGGTGGGCTTTGTTGACTTGAGAGCACATTGAAATGCAATTCTCCATGAACACCCCATCCCCTGATATGAATACCAGATGGGGCATTGGTAATTAACTGGCACAACCTTTTTAATGTGCCATGACATCTACACTGAAGGGCTTCTACTACTTTCCAACCTTTGGATGTCAGGAAACTGAGAGAGATGCCAAGTCAACTTAGTGTTGCAACACTTCTATTACCTTAACATGATTTTAATATTCATCATAAGGTAATATTTTCTCTTTTAAGTGAAAAAGATTTTTCCATATGTTGAGATGAATATCGTGAATACAATCTTCTGTCAACTTTTCTAGAATATCATACTGAGAGTCAGTCAAAGGCCAAAACATGACTGGTATTTCACCTTTTTCCAATTGTTTTCTCATATTCAGCACTTCCTCTTTTTCATTTGAATAATATTCTTCTACCTGATTGGACCAAAGCTAGTGTTTCTTTGTTGCTTCATCAGATTCAACAAGATTGGTAGATAATTCTTTTCTCAAATTAGAATATGAATGACCCAGGGGTGGTTAAGAGAATGACCTACACCCCTGGCTATCTTTTAATTGAGAACGTATTTAACCTGATAGCGGTAAGGCATCAGACATGACTGGATTTGAATTTGCAAGTGCCTTAAGATAAGAGGGATTTCTCATTACTGCATTTTCCATTGAAGAATTTTCGAGGAAATGCGAATTACTAATTCGGAGAGGACTTTCATAGCTAAATTAATCAACACAGGGAGGACCACCATGGTGGGTTACAAAAAAAGATGAAACCTTTTTCTCCTTGGTCTTCTGGCCACATAGAGGGTAATCATGGCTATCATCTGAAGATAATGCTTCAAGATTGACCGAATTTTCATGAAGAAAGACTTCATGAGGAAGTGTCTGATGAAGAGCTTAAAATTTATTGTTGTTATTTCTAGAATTTGGAAATGAGAGAGTAGAATCTTGAGTTGCAATAGATAATTTTCGGAGGGCTTCAAGAACTCCAGCATTGAGCAAGGACTTATTACAGATTAGCTCTTGATTTTTTAACTATGATGGATGAGTCTTTTTCTTTGATGCCTTCTTACTCACTTTGGAAACAACTTGATGAAAAAAGTGGTTATTATGGGTGGGTGTATGTGCCTGATCAAGAGAAATGGTTAGGTTAGGCTAACTATCTCCATTTAAATCGGGTGTATGTTCCCGACTTGATTGTCTGTATGACATGGGGGAGTATGCCACATGACCCTCCTAGACTAGAACAAAGGTGTGTATCTTCTCTGGGGTGACATGTTGATGATTCACTCCACTAATAGGGATAGATTTATGTTTCTTTCCCTGTGATGTCGCTGAAGTTGTTATAATATTGTTACAGGTATCTATAATATGGGCATGGATTTTCTTATGCTCCTTCACCATTTTCAGAATGTGCTTGGGGACTTTAGCTGCTGGAATGAGAATATATGTTCAATCCGTTTTTGGAGTTGGTGCTTGTTCCAGCTCCTGTCCTCCTTTTCCTATCAGTGAATTCTGACAGTACTCATGTTTGGGGGCATAATGTTGTGTCTGCCTCATGTTTTTCATTGGAGGTTTCCAATTGACATCTCCGGGTGCTACCAAACGAGACAATTGGTTATCTTGATAAATTGTCGGTGTATGTTCCTACTGATTGTTCTCCACCGAATATTATTGATGAACTTCTTTCAATACTGGCAGACGATACTGCTGGCAGAATTGATGAGTGTAAGCAGGTGTATGTGCCTGTTTACAAGTGGTCACCACTTTTGGAAGGAGAGCTTATTTGGATGAAGCCAGATGAGCATGCTGACCGGCTGATGATTTATTAACAGGTGTATGTGACTGCCTATAGTACTTCACCAGAATTGCCTGGTGGGATTGGTATTTTACTACTAGACGAGTCTGGTGGGTAGTAAAATTAGGACATACGAGTGTATATTCCAGCTCATTTTTTTCCATCATGTTAGGTTGATGGACTTATCCGGAGGGGGAAGAGGTAAGAACCTGTTCCCTGTTGGCCGAATTTTTGCCTCTGAAGGTTTTTCTTGCATTTTCAGATATAAGGAACCTGAGCTGAACACCTAGAGGTGATACCCCCATCATGTTGATGGTGCAATACTACACGAGCCTGGCAATGATTGTTGGTGGGTGTCCTCAGGAAGGAATCATGTATTCTTGAACTAAGGTCTTGATTAACCTCTTGATTCACCTACCTGTAATATGGTACGGACTGGTTGTTGCATTTCGGGGATAAAGACCCGAAAGGGTTGGAGATGGTGGTTGGCACCACCTGCTTCATGACCACTGGTCGTCGTTGTCCGGTCAACCAGGGTGAGTTGTTAACTTGGAGGTCTTTTCGAGTGACCTCTAGAGTTGGGATGGTACTTTGTTGATGGTATTTCCTCACCAATGCATTTGAGACCCAGTGTTGAAGACGCTGAGTAAGTGATGTCGTCCTCAGAGCAGATGAGGATCCAGTAGGAGTAGTGGCTAAGGCATTCACAGGTGTGAACTTTAAAGAAGCAATTTTGTGTTTCAGAAAGATCTTGGAAAAGAGTGCATGTTTGATATAGTAGACATAATCAAGATAAGTTTGGCCAGACTACATCTTTTGGATGAGCACATATGTTATTGATTGCTTTGTTTTCCCTCAAATTGATTTTAATAGGGCCCTAACAAATAAGTAAAACATCATTTAACTTTGTTAAGGATTCACATCAAGTTCACCATTTTTTGTTTATTCTGAAAATGGGGATGACCTTGTTTGTTTAAGGTTCAAACTTTCCAATCGGTTTCTAACGGGTTTATTCATAGAACCGGAAACACCCAATGATTCTATATCTATTTGGACCCACTTTCCAAAGGTAGGTGCTCATTAGTTGTAGACCAAAGAGGATTAAGAATTTTCATTGGTCGAGAGGATGGGAGGTTGGACTCATCACTCCTTTTTGGGGGGAATTATTATCTACTCTAGGAATCCTTTATAGATTTAATTTATGTTCACGAATCCTTATTAATTCACCAAGCATGAAAATGAGTTTTCCTTTATATTTGGAAATTGATGCTTTGTATGTATGGGATTTAGAGAATCTTTTATATGTATTTGATGTTCTTCATCGATAGAGATTCATCTGTGTGTATTAGAGATTCTTAGTGAATGGTATCCTTCAATATATTATATAGAAATATCTTGGTCATTATGATGACCATACTGGTTTTAAAGACATTAAGTGGGGCACTTAAAGTTTATTGTTATTCAGAAATACATGGATTATTTTAGAGTTGGGATTGTACCCACAGATGGGCTACCTACGTATCCTTGTTAAAAAAAATCAGAACCCATGTAGTTCGATAAGAAGGATATAGTTTAACTTCATATGGGATGGAAAAGAATTAATGAAAGATGAGCATGAACCATAGAAAGGATTCATACGTACTCTAATTTTAAGGAAGAGATCAAAGTCCATGTAGTTCGGGTGAAGCAATATGGGGCTTATGCATGGTTAAAGGCCCAAAAAAGAGATGTCATGATTACTTTTACACTCTAAGCTCACGTGAGTCGTGCTCAGTGTGAGAAACAAGAGGTATCAGTAAAAATGACGATTGTTCCATAAAATATGCAGCCATAAGAAATGATGTGGGGTTAACATATGTATGACTGCTCATGTAGATGAATACTAGGACTTACTTCAGGAAAGAAGCCCAGGAGTAGGGTCCATAAAGGTATTTGTACTTTATGAAGATTTGGAGTTTTAACCCGGGGCTTACTCCTGAGAAGGAGGCCCAAATTAAAATGGACTTATGATTGGGGCTTATTTTTGAAAATGAGGCCCAAATAAAAAGAAATTAAGATTGGGGCTTACTCCTAAAAAGGATACCAAAATTAAAGGGGACTTATAGCTTGGGGCTTACTCCTGAGAAAGAGGCCCAATGTTAAAGGAAATTATTACTGGGGCTTACTCGTGAGAATGAGGCCTAGGTTAATGGGACTTGGGGCTTGCTCCTGAGGAGGATGCCCGAATTAAAGGAATTGTGATTGGGGCTTATTCCTGAGAAGGAGGCCCGATCTAAGGGAACTTGGGGCTTACTCCAAAGGAGGATGCCCTAAATCAAAATATCTTCTCATATTAAAGGATGAGGTTTTATAGAGAATAACCTCTAATTGTAGTGACATAAAGATTGTAAGTCATTAGGTTTTGGGAGAGGTTCTCACAGAATTCCTTTTAGATAACGAAGACAACAAAGGAAGCATGCCATAAATGGATTTTAGGGCTAATATCTTGAAGAGTAGAGGTGAACGGGAGAGAGGCACACAAATTAATTTGGCGTGAAAGTCTTGGCCGCGTAAGTGTACTTGCATGGCATGGGTTCTCCTAGGTGATGATAAATCTGTAGGGTAATACTTGGGCGAGACTTAACTCAAGCCTTTAGTATTATCCTAAGATATTTCCAAAAGGAAAGTGCGCAAGTTTCATCAAAAGGATTGGGAGGCACACAAGTGTTTCTACTTTTATGGAGGTCTGGATACTTAGGCACCCAAGTGTTGATGAATTCTGAACACTTAGTACTTATCCTACTCCTTCAAGTATTCCATTGTAGGTTAAAATTTTCCTTAGAATCTTTCGGAAGAGTTTAGTTGAATACTTGGGCGACCGGAGCTTGAATTTGACTTTTGGAAACCCCCCTTGAAATGGGGGCCCACAGGGGCTATTTATAGTCCACCTTGCACCTTGGGTGAAAAATCAAATAGGGCACGCAAGTGATCTATGCAATCCATAGGTGGCATGCAAGTGACTTTCACGACACACAAGTAACTTGAGCGCCTCACTCCAAATGGGCTCCTAGTACATGCCTTTGTCAAATTTTTTGATGTTCTTCAAAGGGTGACCCTCTTTGTGCTTAAGGTAATCCCTTTTCCATTCGTTGGAACTTGTGATGGAAAATATTGTCAACAATATGATATATTTATAATGTATTTACTATTATGAAGTTATTATATAACACATATCTTCATGATTTCCATTTTGTGAGAATACGATAACTTCATTTGTGGACGCATGGACTACTACCTCTTTAAAGAGATGTGATTCATTCACACTTAACATGTAATGTATTAAAGATTTTTTTAATTAACATATGTTATATATATGACATAATAATTATTTTTTAAAGATAACACACACACACACACATCATTTACTTTTGTTTCTTTAAAACTATGACAATAAAATGGACACAACATTAATGCGTATATATAACCTACCGTCTCCATGAATGATGTATTTCATTTCATATTTATATATTGTGTAGATTATTATAAATAAATATATAATTAATATATATCATATTTATGTCATGTTTTACATTCTGGAAATATATAAATCATGATCTAAGGAAGAGGATTAAGAATAAAAAGTCAAAACAGAGACACAAAAGAAAGAGGTTATTTTTTGAAACATAACGTTAACTTGAAACTGTTAATAAATGCATAAAAAAAGTTATAATCAAATAATATATGTAATTATATATATGAATATGGTTATTTTATAGATTTATCAAAATATTATATTTATTATAGAGAAGGTTTGAATATGTATGAAGAAATTCAATACTTAAGGTAAGGGTTTATCATCTCACTTTTATTTCTGTGAGATATATGCTATATTCACCATTTATTCTTGTTATGTTGTGTATATACAGAACTGATCCATGTTATGTCATTATTATAATTTATTTCATGATATTATAAGTTTCAATTGATGTTATTCTTTCACAGATCTTATTATTTAAAGATCACTCAAGTAGTAAGAGGATTTCTAGTCTCACTTTTATTTTTGTGAGACTTATGCCTAATTAAACAATTGTTTATATTGTGTAGTGTATTTAATGGCCATGAATCTATTATATGATTATTATCCTTAAATTCATGATTATTTACATATCCATTTTATGATCTCTATTTCATGGGGTTTTATAGTTAATAAGTCACCAAATCAGTAAGGTAATTTTGTCTCAATTTTCATTATTTGAGACACATGTTTTCTTATGCACCTATATTTTTTCACAATGTGTATATACATCCATTTTACATTTTATTTCATAAATCTAATTACATTAATGATATTTTAATCATCATTTATTTTTATTCTTGTATGGTGATTTTGATTTAAAGTTACCAAAGTGGTAAGAGTTTATTGCCACATTCTCATCTTTTATCAAGATTGTTTATGATTATGCTTTTATTAATGTAATCTTATGATCCATCACTTAATAATTATCATGAATATTATTTTCCTATGGTTATAAATGATATATTTAAATATTGTTTACATTTCTCCACTCTTTGTTACTTAATATAATTAATAAAATGTTTTTAAGAAAATCTGACTTTATTACTCTTTTTCGTCGGAAATCTGTTTTATTCAAAAACCATTTTTTCTAAAAAATGTACAAAAACGTATTTAAATTATATTTTAAACTCATTTTCAAGAAAAATAATTTTAAAAATGTTTTATGTTTTAAAAAGTGTTTAAAATGGTTTTCAAAGCATCCTTTATATTTTTTCAAGGTTATTTTCAACAAAAAATGGTTTTCAAAATTTTTTATGATTTAAAAAGATATTTTCAAAGAGGAAATGATATTTTACTCAAGAAATGTTTTAAATAATTTTTGAAAATCTAACATTATAAATTTTTTAATGTTATTTTCAAATAAAAGGATTTTGAAAATGTTTCATGTTTCAAAAATTTATTTTTAAAGAATGTTTATTTTCCTTAAGAAATGTTCCAAGGGATCATTCAAAATCCTTCTCCATCTAAGATTTAATCCTTTGAAATTTTTTATGATTTACTAGGGATATTATCCAAGTTCACAATTCTAATTATTTATTTGAATGGTTAATGTTTTAGATGAAAAGTTGTGTATGAAACCCATTTATCTTCTATGGGTTATACCATGATAAAATGATTATGAAACCTGATTCCTTTCATGGATTATTCTATGATGAAATGATTATTAAACTGGACTATTTTCCATAGGTTATGATGTGATGAAATATTTATTATACCCATTTAATTTCATAGGTTATGTTATGATTTTATGAATCCCATATCTTTATATGGGTCATGAAATGATGGATGTTCTGTTATCTTCTAGAACACATATGTATGATTTCATTATGAGAAGGGTGGGACCTATATATCCCTCCAATGAATTGGGTAAAGATTTATATATCTTGAGATAGATGTGGATATAATGGGGAGTGATCTTTGTTCAATAAAGGAATGTGTCCACTAAGATAGTCTTGGGAGTGAACCTTGACTACTAAGATGGTCTTGGTAGTGAACCCTTACTAATTAGATAGCCTTGGGAGTGAACCCATTCTACTAAGATAACCTTGGAAGTAAGCTTTGACTACTATGGAAATCATTATATATGATTATGTGTCGGCCAAAATTATATGTCTTATTCCTATATTATTCTTTCATGTCTTATGATATTTATTTTCTTATGATTCATGTCTTATGAGCTTCCAATCTTTATTCCATGATTCATGTGTATAATATTTGTTATAAAGATAATTATTTTAAATTTTATACTCATGTTCTCATACCCTTATACTAATGTCATGCTTACGTATCTTACTTGTTTACCCTTACTGAGAATTTGAGTTAACCCTCTATTATTCTTTTTCCCCATGTTATAAATAAAGGTTTTCAGTAGGGTATTCTTATGAAGAGTACTAAAGGGGAAGATATTTATCGAATATGTTGAAGATATTTCACCAATTTATAAGATCGTTATTAAAATATTACAAATATACTAAACTATTATGGTCCTTGGGAATGTATTTTTGTAATATGCATAATATTCATCTAAAATGATGTAATAACCATGTATGTTAGGCCAGGGTCACTATATTCTTAGTGGGTACCATTCTTCTCATAGAGTAGAGAAGGTTGAGGGGTGGACTAGGATTTTGGTGATCCGAATCACTATAAATATTTGTGATTTACCATTTTTCCACTACACTTCATGTCAAAGAAGATTTCACTCACTACATATCATTATTCTATTAACCCAAATTGTTTTTCGATAAAATCTTTAAACAAATATTCATCACCCACTAGTCTTTGTCACTGTCTATATTTATTTAAGATTTCGTATTAGAGGGTAGTAGAACCTTCATTAAAGAATAGTTAGACTCCATGATTACTTATGTTATTTATTTTTAACTATATACTAACCAGAAATCCTAGAATTGACAATATAATTAATAAAAGAAAATGTTTCATTTAAGATGGCAGGTATAAATTAAAATGATCATTAGATCCAAAAAACCCTCTTTCTTCAATGGAAGTGACTATAGATATAAGAATAAGAGAATGGAAGCCTACTTGAAAGAGTTAGGTTTATATCACTAGACTATCATGGATAATCTATCTGAGCTACCCAAAGTTGATACTGAGGAACTTGTAAGTAATGAAATGGTAGAATATATTTTTAATTTAAAAGTTACAAATATTTTATAATTTTCTATAAGTATATGTGTCTATCCATGTCGTAGCTTGTAAGACATAACATGACATATAAAGAGTACTTCAAGTGACTCATTATGGAACTAAAAATCTCAAGAGAACCAATCATGTAATGATCCAAGTAGAATATCATGACTTCTAGATATGAGATTAAGAATCGATAAGCTAGATGTTCCACCAGTTTATAAGTATTACAAATGGTATGAGTTTTCATGGAGAAGTTTTGGATAATACAACTCAAGTGTAAATATTACTAAGAGATATTAAAAAAATATGGCATGTGAAGAAGGTGGTCATTGATGAGACTAACAAATTTAAGATTATACTTTAGATGAACTAATAACCTCTTAATTACAGTATGAGTTAGA
This sequence comes from Viscum album, assembly GCA_963277665.1. Taxonomy (NCBI): domain Eukaryota; kingdom Viridiplantae; phylum Streptophyta; class Magnoliopsida; order Santalales; family Viscaceae; genus Viscum; species Viscum album. Next base: position 1,706,344,327 of record OY728129.1, read on the forward strand.
GATGAAAAATATTAGTGATGGGTAGTCCACAAAGAGAAAATCTATTGTATTTAAATATAATATTACCAATACCTCTAATTTGTCTGAATATTTTTTCTAGTAAAGTGATAAGGTGTTATCTCACGTCATTAATAATTTTTTCATGTTCATGAAAAATAATGCTGAAAAGAAGCAGTTCGAGAGGATGTCTAGAAAAGACTACAAGAAATGTAATACCAGTAACAATAATGAAATTTTAGAATTGACATATTTTGAGTATAGGAATAAAGGGAAGATAAGTATTGGCTTCTCTAAAACTAAACATCCAAATAAAGAAAAATAAAAAATAAGAAAAGAAAATCATGATTTGTTTTGAGGTTTGGATTTCTTAGATAGTTATAACTGTAGTAGTGATTCTAGAAGTAAACAAGAGATACAAAATAATTCCCTGATGGGTATATAGTATAAGGTAAATAATTCACTCTTTACTCAATTAATAACTCATAGAAATTTTAATCATAATTATTTATATGTAAATGAAGCTAAAATTATTTTTGATTCATGTTTTGATTATAATTCCATGAATTCCAATGTTAAACGATTTCTTAAAGAAAATGAAGAATTAAGAAATGATGGAGTCAGGATAACGGAAAATTATACTGATATAAAAATTAAAAATAAGATGATGATTAAATATAATGAGAAATTAAAAAGGGAATGTGATAATTTTGAAATCATTATTTTCTATAATGATAAATATAAAAGGAATTATGATTCTGAGTTGATAAGGATAAAATAAGAAAATTAAAAAATTTAAAACCTTAAGGTAGTAAATGATAAAGATAAATAAAAAAGATTCAATTTAGTTTTGGATGATTTAACTAAAGTTGATATTTATTGTAAGAAACTCAAGTAGGAAGATAAAAAATTAAGAAACACAGCTACTAAATCCAATGAATTTTTTTTATAGATTTAGAAATTATTCAAAAAGAGAATATGGATTTGAAAAATGAATTTTTCAATCATAAATAGAATTTATATACACTTGTTAAAGGGAATGAAAAATATTATAAAATTAGGTCTTTGTTGAAACTAAACACCAATAAGAATGGTTTTGAATATAATTGTTTAACAACAAGTTTAAATGAGGCTAACTTTTTCAAAATCTCAAAAGTAAGTATTTCTACTATAACCTATTTTAAATTTGAAATGAAAGGGAATGATGATAACAAGTGTTCAATAAGAGTTACCCAATAATTTGGGTATACTAGAAATTTTATTTTTATACATTTATTTTATAATTAGACCACTAAGAAATTCATTAAATCAAGTTGGGTGCCAAAATTTTCTGCTTCTAATCTAGTTAGACCCAAGTTAGCATTGGTTCCAAAATATTCTATTTGATTATTTAATTTCAAAAAATATACCAAAAAAGTATCAAATAATCACGGTATTTAGACAAAAACTACTCATAGAAAATGAGATGTAATATTTTTAAATTTCTATCATTTAATTCATGTGATGGTGGCCTTGTCACATTTGGATAAAACTATAAAGGTCATATTAAAGGTATTGGTGAAGTTGGTTTTCTAAAATAGTTATTATTTCAAAAGTATTATATGTACTTGGTTAAAAACATAATCTTTTAATTATATAATAGTTGTATGATGAAGTATTAAGTGTTTTTTTTAAATGACAAATGCGATTTTATGAAAAATAAATTAGTTTTAATTTTTAAAAATAAAAAATAAAATGAAAACACTATTAATTTTTCTGAACTAACCAAACATATGGTTAAGTGTTCCAATATTATTGAAGAAGATGACATTATATGGCATAGAAGTCTTGGTCATGAAAATTTCAGACTATTTTACAAAGTATCAAAGAATGAAAAGGTTTTTAAACTTCTCATGTTATATATAAGTAAGTACTTTATGTGTGATTCTTAATTAAAAGGTAAGAAACACAAAGAAAGATTTAAATCTATAAATGATGTTAGTAATTCTAGATCTCTAGAACTATTACAACTAGACTTGTTTGTACCTATAAAGCCTGTTATTTTTGTTGGTAAAAGGTATGATTTTATAACTGTTGATGATTATAGTATATTATTATGGATTTAATTATTATCCCATAAAAAGGAAACTTTAACCAGATTTGGTGCCTTCTATAAGCTTATTCAAAATTTTAAAAATCCATCAATCATCACCATTAGAAGTGATAGAGGTGGTGAATTTGTGACTTATAATTTGATAATTTCTTTGAAACAAATTGATATAAATATTTCTTCTTATCCCGTAGGACACAACAATATAATTGTGTAGTATAAATAAAGAACATATCTATTCAAGAATTGGATAGGTCAAAGCTAAGAATTGGATAGGTCAAAGATAATAAAATTTTTTGTACTTAAATACTTTTGGTAAGAAGATAAAAATATATATTTACATGTTTTAAATAGATTTTATATTATAAATTTCCTAAATAAGATCCCATATGAACTTTTTAAAGGGTTTAAACCTAAATTTGGATATTTTAGGCGTTTTTGATGTAATGTATATATCTTAAATAAAAAAGATAATTTAGGAAAATTGGATTCTAAATCAGATTTAAGGATATTTTTAGGATATTAAAATACCACAAAGTCATATATATTTTTCAATATGATAAATTTATTTGTTGAAGAGTCTGTACATGTTAACTTTAATTAAAATAATTATAACAAGTAGGATTTGATTTTGATTCAAACAATGAAAATGGTGAATTTAGAGAATTTAATTTCAGTGAATATAATTACGAAGATAATTATAATTCATTCATTGAGGGGAAGAACATATCATATAAAAATGATCCTATGGAATGGAAAACTATTTAAGATCATCTATTTAATAAAGTAATTGGTAATGTAGAATATGGTATGAAAGCCAAAAAATATGTTTTACTTTACTAATAACACTATTCTTTTTTTTTGTTGATTTTGTTCCTATTAATATTGAAAATTATTTGAGTGATTCAAATTAGATTAATTCTATACATTATAAATTACATTAATTTGAAAGGAATAATGTATGGGATTTAGTTTCGTTTCCAAAAGATAAACTTATTATAAGAACTAAATAGATTTTTTATAATAAGATTGATTAAGTTGGATACATGGTTAAAAATAAAGAAATACTAGTAGATATAGGTTATTCCTAGGAAGTGGGAATTAAATTTTTTGATTATTTTTCTCCTATTTCCTATAAGGATTAAAATAAAATTATATTAGCTTTTTCTTATTTTCAAAACATCAAATTATTTCAAATGCATTTCAAAAGTGACTTTATAAATGGAATTATTTCAGAGGAATTCTATGTTAAACAACCCTATATATTTGAAAATTTTAAGGTTTCAAACCTTGTTTTTAAACTTAATAAATCTATAAATGGTCTTAAGAAAACACTAAGAATTTGTCATGAAAGACTAACACATTTTTTTATTACCAATTGTTTTTTTAAAGGCAAGGTTTATCCAAACAAAGAGTTAAAAATAATATACTGATTATAATGATATATGTGGATGATATAATATTAGGATTAACAAATGATTTAATGTGTAATGATTTTTCTAAAATAAAAAAAAATTGAATTTTACATGAGATTAATTAGAGAACTAAAATTTTTCCTTATTCTACAAATTAATCAAATAAAAGATAGCATTTTCCTAAATATAGTTATATATGATAAATAAATTTTTAATTTTTTTTACTTGATTCTAGTAAAACTAACAAAAATGAGTAATAATTCCAAGTTGGTTATAGTTGATTCTAGAGATTTAGTTGACATTAAACTATATAGAGGTGCGATAAGCAGTCTATTATATCTCACTACATCTATACCAAAAATAATGTTCTCAATCTGTTTGGGTGATATATTTCTATAAAACCCTAAAGAAATACATCTTAAATATGTTAAAATATTTATTATATATATCTATGTTACATTTTGTACTAGATTGATCTATTATAATGATATTGTTTTTATTTACTATCTTACTTTGATTTTAACTTTGGAGGTTGTAGACTTGATCAGAAAAGAATCTTAGGTGTGTATCATTTTATATGTAAAATTTTAACTTTAGGGAATTATAAGAAACAAATTTCAATAGAACTATAAAAAACTGAGACTGAAGATGTTTTCAGTACTATTTATTATACACAGAGTATACGAATAAAAAACAATGTTTGATTTTTATATTTTTTTAGATAAAGTTCAAATTTTATGTGATAATTCAAGTGCTATTTCAATTTATAAAAACAAACTTAAATAATCTATAAATAAACACAAATATTTTAGAGTTCATTTTATTAAGGATAAAATAAATAAAGGTGATATATGTTTAGAATGTTTTCCTATTGAGAAACAATTGGTTGAAATTTTTACTAAACATTTAGCTTCTATTAAATTTGAGGAAATAAAGTCTCAATTGAGAATGATAGATTATTAAAATATCTATTTAGTATAATCAATAATCTTAAATATATATTTACATTTGTTCTATAATTTAATGTCATTTTTTCTACTCTGACTAAATACTAATTAGATATTACAGTTTAAAATGCATTATCAAACTATTACTCTATCTTAATTTTTTCTTTATTTGAACATTGTATTTATCTATTTACTCTTAGGAAAATATACTACACAGTTACATAAAAATAAGTTGATTTTTTTAAAGGGAGGCAGATTTATAGATTAAATTTTAATTAAATTTTTGATAAATTTCAAAAAAGGGGAGATTATTTTTGAAAATTTATTAAATTTTATGTTTTATAATTTAAAAAAAGTGGGGATTTTAGTATTTGAAATTGGGTTTTAATAATTTATAATTTTTATTTGTTTTGATAAAATATTGTTTCAACACAATTGATTAAATTCAAATTATATATAACATATAATCATTTTATGTTTACATTTATTATTTTTTAATAGTAAATGTATTTTAAAATTTGAAATGTTTAGTGTCTATGAAATTTTTTTATAATATTAATATTTTAATAAATATTATATTTCTAAATTTATTTAATTTTTGTTAATAAATTTTTAAGTGTTACCTTATACAAAAAATTGGGCCAAGCAATGTGAACCACCAGGCCAGCCCTCACCCACTCATAGGGGACCCATGCGGTAAACCCCATGGGTGGGCCTAACATAGGTATCTCACATGGAGGAAGAGTAAAACTAGGCCATTCATAGACCTAAGGAGACCACAATCATGTATAAGGCCCACTAGTTTTCACATAGTTTGGGCTAGGTAAGCCCACTGGGTCGTGGACCGTGTAGAGGCAAATGGGGTATGAGTAATAATCCTCTACTGACAGATCAAATGTAGCATGGGTCGACATGAATTATATAGCAGTGGAACACCGCATTGTAGAACTAATGTGGGACATGATCCAAACTTCATTGTCCATATGTTTTTTAAATATGGACAATATCTTGGTCGTCAGAATGATTTCACTCAAACCGTATAATCATCCTTTTGATCTCACATGCTTGGATCATTCTTCCCACACATCTCCTTTTAAATTTTTAGTCATTTTCTTCCTCTGGTCCATTGAAGCTATCATTATTCTATAGTTCTTTTAATATAACCTTATACCATTTTCCAGCCCACAAATTGCATGCATCAAGGCGCAATATGCAGTTCTAGTTTGGTACCTCCTTGGGTGGCATCAGCTATGATTGCACCTGTTTCTAAATTTCAATGGTATCTTTGTTTCATCTACCATTAGACCACTAGTAGATATTTTTCTCACCCTTAGATCATTGGATTTTTATTAGTGGAACATTTTACTCCATTCCGTTGCACAATGGAGTAGAAGTAGGATTTTCTTCACCATGATAGTAAAGTTTCTTTACTTCAAAGATAAATTATCCATATACCTCTTGGAAACTGGTAGATATTTCATCAATGGTAGATCTGGTTGCTCAGTAGTAGATAAATATACCATTGGGCATCCACTAGTATATATCATTCACTCCATCATAATATTGCTCCTCCACCGACCTCCTACCATTTACACCATGTCATGGTAGCAATTCTTCCTTTGCTGAAATATCTCTATGAAACAGTAGATCTATGATTCTTTATTATATTTTACACCACAGTTGACCTATCTACTTCTATAAATTAATGGTAGATTAATCTACCATTGGAAATCCAACAATATATCTCCTTCAAACCACCATGGAATGTCTATTGCATCTTATTAATTCATTGAAAGCTAATCCTTTCGTGACGGCTGTAGGAAGAGAGTTTCACAGTGGATTGCCTCGAACCTCCACTTGTTGCTTCTTGTTTATTCAAAATATCTCCCATGATTTTTTTGTGATGTTGGAAGTATATATATTATTTAATAATTTACATGTAAAATGGGAGATTGATCCACCATTGGACATCAAATATAGATAAATCCACCATTGGACATCAATGGTATATCAATCCACTATGGGACATCAACAGTTGATAAATCCACCATTGGACATTACCAGTAGATGAATATATTATTGGGTTATTTAAACCCACCATTAGTTAAAAACATTTTTTTTATAAAATTATAATTTATTATATTTTAATTTAATTTATTATAGTAAATATTTAGATAAATGTTTTATTATATTTTTTTAAAATATAATTATATATTGTGTAAAAAAATTATAATAAATTTTTATGTATAAATGTATATGTAGTTGAATTTCTTATGATGGAATATTTTATAAACGTTTTTACTATATTAATGAAATAGATGTTTATTAATTTTATTTAACCTTTTTTATAAATATGGAATGTATATATATATTTTACTTAATATTTTAAATGTTTTATTCTAATATTTCAGGAAGAAATAAAGAGATCAATTGGTCTTTGTTCTTCATCATTAAATATAAAAACAAGGTAACAATAACATTATTTTATTTTATGATCTAACAAGTGTCATGTAGATATTGGTATTGAATATGATATTCAGAGATATTTATTTTAATTATGTGAGATTAATTCGTTAGAGAGATCATTAAGGCATACAAACAATTCTAGTGGAGATAATTTGTCAGAATTCTTTGGTGATAAAACTATGAAACAATTCTTACTACTCTCATTTTTCATTAAAGAAAATACAACAACATTTATTCCTTGGTTGTGACCACAGAAGATCTTAAAAATTTGATATTATTCCATTCAAGTGATCAATTATCATGAAGTTTCATCATCTTTGACCTTTTTAATCATCTGTTGGTTTCTTTATATATGTTTTTCTTCATGTAAGGTTTTATTTATTCAGTTTTTAATTCTTCAAGTCTGGTTTATGATTTTATGAATCAAAATTAATTTGCACATTTTTTTATTATACATTAAAAAAGAAGTATGTATTGTCACTCCTAATCAAAATTTAGGTAACAAATAAGGTTTGACCTCCTATAAGAAGTTTGAGTTGTGCATCTGAGTATTTGTAAAAGGTAGTGTCTATAATAGGTTCTCACACCATTAAAAGTAAAGTTCTTAGTGAGTAACAATATTCTTGAGGAGTATAGAAGGTTGAAGAGTGGACTATGATATTTGTGATCTAAACCACTATAAATATATATGTTCTTCCATCTTATTTCTTTTATACTTAATTTTAATAAACACTACACTCACTACAATAAATTATTTTATAAACTTTTATTGTTTTCTAATAAAAATTTTAAATGAATATTCAACTACATTAGTATTTATGGACATCTATATCGATCCAATGAAACTAACCTTATGTGAAATCCTTAAGACATTGTTTCCTCTAAAAATGTGGATGACCTTTTTTGTTTAAGGTTCAAACATTCCAATCGGTTTCTAAAGGTTTTATTCGTAGAACCAGAAACATCCAATGATTCTATATCCATTTGGAACTACTTTCAAAAGGTAGGTTCTCATTAGTTGTAGACCAATGAGGATTAAGAATTTTTATTGGTCGAGAGGATGGGAGGTCGGACTCATCACACCTTTTTGAGGGAAATTATTGTCTACTCTGGGACTCTCTTTATAGATTTGAGTTATGTTCATAAATCCCTATTAAATTACCAAGTATGAAAATGAGATTTCCTTTAGATATGACAATCAATGATTAATATGTAGGAGATGTAGAGAATATTTTATATGTATTTGAGATTCTTCATCTATAGATAATCATCTGTATTTGTTATAGATTCTTATTCAATGGTATCCTTCAACACATTATATAGATATCTCTTGTTTATTATGATGACCATACTAGTTTTAATGCCACTCAGCAGGGAACTTGAAGTTTATTGTCATGTAGAAGAACATGAATTATTTCAGAGTTGGGATCATACCCGCAAATGGGCTACCTACGTATCCTTATTAGAGAAGGAATCAGAACCCCTATAGTTCGAGTAAAGAAAAATGAGGTTTATGCATGGTTGATGGCTCAAAGAAAGATGTCATAATTACTTTTACGCTCTATGCTCATGTGAGTCATGCTTAGTGTGAGAAACAAGAGGTATTAGTAAAATCTAATGATTGTTCCATGAAATATGCAATCATAATAAATGATGTGGGGATTATGTATGTATTACTGCCCAGATAGATAAATATTAGGATTTACTTTAGGGAAGAAACCTGGAAACAAAGTCCATAAAGGTATATGTTCTTTATAGAGATTTGGATACTTTACTTAAGACTTAATCCTGTGAAGGAATCCCATGTTAGAGTGGACTTATGATTGGGTTTTATTCCTAAGAAGGAATCCCATATAAAAGAAAATTAAGACTGGGGCTTACTCTTAAAGACGAGGCCCATGTTAAGAGGACTAAAGACTTTGGGGATTACTCCTAAGAAGGAGGACCAGATTTGGGAAAATTATGATTGGGGATTACTGCTGAGAAGGATGCCCAGGTTAGGGAACTTGATGACTGGGGCTTACTCCTAAGGAGGATGCCCATAGGTTAAGATAAATTAAGACTGGGGCTTATTCCTGAAAAGGAGGCCCAGGTTAGGGGACATGGGGCTTACTCCTAAGGAGGACTCCCATATTAAAGAAGCTTATGACCGGGGATTACTCCTGAAAAGGAGGCCCAGGTTAGAGGAAAATTGTGATTGGGGATTACTCTTGAAAAGGAGGCCGAAATTGGGGAACTTGGGGCTTACTCCTAAGAAGGAGGCCCAGATTTGGGAAAATTATTATTGGGGATTACTCCTAAGAAGGATGCCTAGGTTAGTAGACTTGGGGCTTACTCCTAAGAAGGATGCCCAAATTAAAGATCTTATCATCTTAAAGGATGAGGTTGAATGAATGAAATATCTCACCTTCATGACATAAAGATATGTAAATCACTAGGTTTTGAGAGGTGTTCCACAAAATTCCTTTCAGATATGGAAGACAACAAAGGAACCATGCGATAAGTGACTTTGAAGAGGGTTATGAAGGCTAAATATTGAAAAGGAGAGGTGTATTTGAAGAAAAGAGCTGAATAGTATAGAGGGGCACCCAAAAAGAGGCAGGCGCGCAAGTTTTGTTTGGGAGTGAAGGTACTGGTCGCACAAGTGTACTTGCACGACACTTGGGTACTTGCACGCCAGTCAACCCATAGGGTAATACTTGGGCGACACTTGGATGATGCCCTTAGTATTACCCATAGAGGCTTCCAGATGAGTGGCGCGCAGGTTCTGTTGAAGGGATAAGGTGGCGCACAAGTGTGACTATTTCCCTTAAGGTTTTAGACACATAGGCGCATAGGTGTTGGTGAATTTCAACACTTAGGACTTGTTCCCCCTCTTTAGATCTTCAGTTCTAGGTAAGAAATTACCTTAGAAGTGTTCAGAATACTTCAAGTAGAGACCAGGGCACTGACAGCTCAAATATGAGTTTCTGGATTTTTCCGTCCCCGAAATGGGGGGCCCACAAGGGGTATTTATAGGCTACTGAATGCCTTGGGTGAAAATCAAATAGGGCATGCAGGTCACCTGCGCACCAAATATGTGGTGCAAAGGTCTACCTGCACGACAATGATGAAACATGTGCGGGCCATTTTTAAACAAATCCTTGTTCATGCCTTTATCAATTTTTGATGTTTCTTCAAAGGATGAATCACTTTGTGTTTAAGGTATTTACCTTTTCATCTGTTATAATCTGTGACGGAAAGGAGAATCAACAAAATTCCCCCCTCAGAGTTGGATCTGAAAGGAAGGAGGATGTGACTCTGAGGTAAAGAAGAAAACCAAGGAATTGCGGCGCACAAGTTATGAGCACACAGGTAGCAGCGCACAGGTGAGAGCTGTGCAGGGTACAGCCTTGGCCTATATATATGCGGCCATTCTCGTGCAAAGCACCCGGATTTGTGTCGTGCTTCTACAGAGGTAGTTTGTCTTGCGCGGTGATACCTATGCGCCAAAACTTGCGCGACACAGTAACACTTGCGTTCCAACATTGGACTTGCATGCCTTAATGTCTTAGCCATTTTTTTTACTTTGATTCACAAATTTTATGAAAAATAAACTTACTTAAGAGTTAATTATTCAACCTTTGTGCTGATTCAATGGCTCCTAGAAGAATTGGAATGGCTGATGAACTGTCTAGCAACAGGATTGATGAAATGATGAACGTTGTTGGACATGATTACTATACTGTCTGCAACAACACTCTCCCAGATTTGGCTACGTTCTTGAAGAAGTATCATCTCGATTTTCCACAGAGCATCTACATGACTTTGTATGGCCATGGTCATTTGCAAGGAGTCAACGTTCCAGATGAAAAGAACTATCTACCCAACATGAAGATGCATTGCTACTCCTCTATTTCGGTTATGTTGTGCAATAAGAGAAACAACAATGGTGTAAACTTTCAAATTTTTCCTCCATGCCATTTCCTTTGTAGATATAGAAATGGAAAATTCATGGGCTCAAATGTTTTCAGCTGCTGGTTGGTGGAGATAAGTCTATCATGACATTAGAACAATATATAAAAAGAGTACTCTCTCCCAATGGATTTTTACTTCCAATGATCCATTCTCAAATCCATGTATCCATCTATCAATTCTCTTGGACAGAAACAGAGTCTCTGTCTGATCAGCACAATTTTTTCTCAAACCGCACTCAAGAACATTCTTTTACAATTGTTCCAAGAAGAGCTGGTATCACTACATCTCTTATTATATCTAGTTGATTGAATGAATTCTAGGTGGCTACTGATGAAGCTTGGGATGCCGTAAATAAAATGAAGAGTTATGTTGAAAGCATCTTGTAATCCCTGAAAAAGAGAAGAGACTCTAGTCTATGGATGTCCTTGTAACTCTTGTGCATCAATGAAAAACACTTTCATCTTCAATCATTTGAGCATGCCTTTTTCTTGCTACATGCTTTAAATTTTACTTAAGCCAATGGGCCTAGTAAGCATGGTTTGATTTTTACTAGGATTATAAAAATAACACTACAAACTTTGAATCTTTTAATTTCTCAATATTACCTAAATCATACAAAATGTATATTTAGTGAGCTGGGACTTGACTTTTGTTTAGAGTTCCCTTGTCTTTTGTGGGCAGTTTAAAGTCATGAACGTCGAACATAAAATGGCTAATGTTTATGGTCGAAATAGCTTTGACGGAATAGATTAAAATTGACTCAATTCCTTGATAATTTATCAGAAAACATAATACCACATTCAAGTATGGGGGAAACACGTAAACTATGAGTTAAGAAATTTTAAATCTGAGGAATGATATGAAAAAAGGGCTAAACGGCATTAGAGGAAGTATTTCCCAATAATGATGTTACCACTATTTGAAAAACATGTTAGGGGGTTGAATTATGTAGGTCCACTTAAGGGCATTGGCTGCATAGTCAAATAATAACATCTTTTGGCTGATAGGTCTTTTATGTAGAGTACTTATGCAAGGCTGCCTAAGGGAACGTGCTGCATAGTCCGGAAAAAGAACTCTCAAAAATTTACTTTTCCCCTACTAAAAATCCAGTGGAAGTTTATGGATATTCAAATTTTCCAAAGAATAGAGTTTTCTGTATGGAGAGAGGTACTTGAATATGGAGAGGATGTTCCCAACCAAGATTTTCAAAGAATTGGATGAATGTCACTCCTGTGAAGGTCTGACCCAAATGTAGTGAAGGGAAATATAAACCATATACTTGAATACTTTCAGATCATGAAAAAGAGTATGGGACAAATATGTTAAGGATGACTATTTTGCGGATCCTTACATATTATCGATAAGACCAATAAGGACAAAAATAGGTTTTTCTCCCAAGAATGAAGTTACCATTATTTGAAAAACCTATTAGGGGGTTGAATTATGCAGCGCCACTTAAGGGCATTGGCTGCATAGTCAAATAATAGAATCTTTTGGCTGACAAGTATGTTATGTAGACTACTTATGCAAGGCCGCCTAAGGGCACATGCTACATTGTTAGACAAAATAATTCCCGGGTATCAAACATTTTGTGACCAGAAGTCAAGAAAATTGTTATGGAGATCTGTAAGTATTTCAGTTTAGGAGTATGACACATCAAAATGGGCATTGTTCAATGCATGTAGAGATACACAGACAAATGATAACCATAATCATGTTGTGGCTGGGTCCTGAATTGAGATGCAGGACTTCACTACATATCCCATAAGGATGAGAATCAAGACTTACGTAGTTCTTGAAATATAGTTTAATGTCATGTGGGAAGAGAGTGTAGGAGATCTTAGTTTATGGTCATAGAGCTCGTACCATAATAAAGAATACACAGTGTGTGTTTTATAAATATGATGTGAATGAAGACAAGGGTTTTCATACCACATTCATGTTTTCACAGGGGGACTTTTCCGCCAAGGGACTGAAAGTGAAATTTGGGGTTAATCCCAAAGACATTGGGCTGGGTTCGAGGGACACTCGAACGTTCCTACGTATCTCATAAGGCTGGGAATCAAACCGCGCGTAGTTATTGAAATTCCCTCTATACAGATTTGGTTCGTACATGTGAAGGGTGAAAGTTGACTTTAGTGCAATGATGGTTTGACCCAAGATTAAAGGTTTGGGCATTGTCATGTATACACGTAGTCTTTGGAATATAACATGATTGGAGATCAATGTAAATAATGATTCCCTCTTAGGTGAGGGTGTCAAAGAATGTTGTAGTTTATTGTCGTACATGACAAAAGTTCTGTACAATTTAACGTCATGTAGCAAGGACGATGGTGAACCAATGTAAAAAATATTGGTTCTGGGGGCAGCTTCATGAATCAACATTGTATGAGATGGAGGTGAACCGATGTGAATAGATTGGTTTTGGGCTTGAACCTTGGGAGGTTTCCTACGTACCCACCCTAGAAGGCAAGGATCAAAGTCTGCGTAGTTCAATTAAATAATGAATTAGTGATCAAGTTGTTCTTGAGGACAACGACCTAAAAAATGGTGTTGGGACTTATGCATGGTTAGTGGCCTAGAGAGGGTTTTATGGTTGAATTCTACTCTAATCTCACATGAGTCGTACTCGGTGTGAGAAACAAGAGGTAGCAACAACCATAACGATGCACAGTTTAATGTCATGTCGGACAAATAAGGGACTATTCAGTTTAAAGTCATGCAGTAAGGACTTAGGGGGGGGGACTATGCAGTTTAATGTCATGTAGTATGGACAAAAGAGGGGTTGTATAGTTTAATGTCATATAGATAGGATGAAAGAGAATATTATGCAGTTTAAATTCTTGCAATAAGGACTTTGGGGACTGTGCAGTTTAATGTCATGCAGTAAGGACAACATAGTTTAACATCATGTTGGACAAAATGGGAACAATACAGTTTAACGTCATGTTGGACAATTGATTGTTGTACAGTTTAGCGTCATTTAGCTTGGACATATTAGAGACATTTTCATAGTTTAATGTCATGTGGGACGAAGAGGTGCACAGTTTAACATCGTATAGCTAGGACGATGGTTATTCAGTTTAATGTCTTGCTAGACGTGAGGGACTTATGTACAGTTTAGCGTCATGTAGCTAGGACGTCACAGTTTAACTTCATGTTGGACATCATTGTTTAACATCATTTTGGATGTCACAGTTTAACGTCATGTTGGACGTAAGTATTTGTGTCACAAAAAATACTTCTTCAAGAATCTGGCATTGGTTGGAGTCGTGATGAGTTCTCTATCCATTGAGATTAAAGAATAAGCTTTCTTGGAGTAGACCTTATGTATTGAGTAAGGTCCTTCCCACTTTGGCTCAAGCCTGGGAGGTTTTCGTTCCTGGTATCATTGGAGTTCTGAGAACCAATACCAATTCTCCTTGAATGAATGATCGAATATGAACTTTTTTGTTGAAATATCATGCTATTCGATTTTGATAGACTTCCAAGTGATGTAGGTAACACAATCTTTTCACATCTAAGCATTCCAATTCATCCAATCGCTTTTTTTATTGTTCATATATTGTTGACTGATCACAAATGGCTACTCTGAGTGAAGGTAACTAAATATCAATGGGCAAGACTTATTCTATTCCATATATCAATGAATATGGAGTTGACTGCGTAGCAGTGCAGGTGGTGGTCCGATAAGCCCATAAAGCATGAAAGAGTTTATCAGGCCATGATTTCCTATCTTTATCCACCATCTTTTTCAGTATGTTTGAAAGAGTCTTATTGAAGGATTCTATTTGGCTATTGGCCACTACATGATACCGAGATGAATGGTTGTATTTGATGTTGTATTCTTGATAAAACTTCCTTACCTAGGATGAAAATAAGTTGGTGCCATTTTCCGTCAGTATGGTATGAGGGACACCAAATCTGGTAAGTTTGTTAGACTTGATGAAGCTAACAATGCTTTTAGAACTAAATTCTTTGAGATGTATTGCCTCTGCCCATTTGGAAAAGAAGTCAGTAGCTGTAAGAATATACTAAACTACTTGGATGTAGCTGAAGGGTAAGGTCCCACTACATCCATTCCCCATGTGCCAAATGACCATGAGTATTTAGATATATGAATAAACTCTGGGGGATAATGAATGAAATTGGTATATATTTGGAAATAATGACACTTCTTAGTGAAATCAACACAATCTTGTATCATTGAAGGCCAAAAGTATCCAAGCCTTCTAATTTGATCAGACAGTCTATGTCCAGACTGGTGGGAACCACAGACTCCTGTATGTACTTCTTTCATGAAAGTCCTTGTCTCTTCACCATCAATGCATCTGAAAGAATTCAATCAAAACCTCTTTTAGAGATAATTTTCTCTAGGTGATCTGAGCTATCATAAAGAGTAAAATTGAAAACATGTCGCCAAATTTGTTCTTTCCCAGCTCTATCAGGTGGGAGTGTTCCATTTTGAAGGTATTCCCTGATAAGTGTCATCCATCTTGTAGTATGACCATATGTTTCAGAACTGGGTCTAATTTAATTGATTTCCTCTGTTTTGGTTTGAACATAAGGTGAAATTGTATGACGGTGGGCAATACTGATGATTGTCTCGTCTCGATTTGGATATGCCAGAGCTATGGATATATTAGCCAGTGCATCATCTTTGGCATTTTGTGATCGCATGACATAAGAAAATGTCAATTTTGAAGGAAATTCCACCATTAACTCTCTGACGTAATCATAAAAAGGGACTAACTCTTCTTTTCGGATGGAATAATCCCCATTGACTTGTTTGATTACTAGGTTTGAATCACATTTCACCTTTAAGTGATTCAATTGTGCCTGAAGTGCCAACTCCAAGCCTACGATGAGAGCTTGGTATTCTGCTTCATTGTTTTTACCACCTTCCCACAATAAGAAATAATAAGGTAGCACTGCCTTTTCTGGGGAAATGAGCACAATTCCTAACCCAACTTTGATGAATTTAGGATCTTCCATTTTCTTTCCTTATTGGATTTCTGGAAGCACCATCAAAGTACATTTACCATGCTTGAGTATTATCTTGAACAGAAAAGACTTACTCATTAGGAAGTTCAATATCTAAAGATGTATCTTCTACTGAAGTGTTTTCAGCAAGGAACCAGCAAGAGCTTGGCCCTTTATTGCCGTTTAAGACACATAATGGATATCAAATTGCTGCAAAATAACTGCCCACCTTGCTAGAATTATTGTAAGAATTGGATGACTAAGGATGAATTTGAGTGGATTATTGAGAGATACCAATTGGACCTCATGATGTTGCAGGAAGTGTCTCAATTTCTGTACTGTAAAGATTAATGCTAGGAAGCACTTCTCAATACTTGAATATTGGGTTTCTGCTTCAAGCATAGTCCGACTGAGATAGTAAAGGCTGCTTTCATTCCCAACATCATTTTTCTGAGCAAGAAAGGAACCCAATGATCACTCTAAAGCTGTCACATAGAGGATAAATGGTCTTCCTTCAACAGGTGGCATTAATGCTGGTGGACTCAAGAGATATTTCTTGAGAATATTGAATGCTTCTTTACATTCTTCAATCCACTGGTAAGTAACTTCCTTCTTCATCAATTTGGTGAAGGGTAAACTTTTTACTTCCAAATTGGAGATGAAAGGTCGAATATGGGCCATGTTTCCTTAAAGTCCTCTCGATTATTTCAATTTTCGAGGAGTTGACAGACTAAGGATTGACTTTGTCTTCTCAGGATCGACTTCGATACCACGATGGCGTACAACAAGCACAAGAAATTTTCTTGAGGTTACCCCAAAAGCACATTTTAAGGGGTTCATCTTCAAATTGTGTTGTCGAAGCTTGTGGAATATGATTTTCAAATCAGCCAAGTGATTAGAACATTATCTGGATTGAACCACCAAATCTTTCACATAACATTCAACAAATTTCCCTAAAAAGGGGTTGAAGATACAATGCATGGCACGTTGATATGTTGCGCCTGCATTCTTCAGGACAAAGGGCATTACTGGATAGAAAAACACACCCTGAGGGGTTTTTAAGGCTGTAGATTCTTCATATTCTGGAGCCATTCAGATTTAATTATACCCAGAATATCCATCCATGAAGGAAAGTGATTCATATCCAACTGTTACATCAATCAAGAGTTCTATGATCGGAACTAGAAAATCATCCTTAAGAAAATTCCGATTAAGATATCTGAAATCAATGAAAAACTATAATTTTTTCCATTCTTCTTTTTCACAAGGACGATATTAGCCAACCATTTGGGATATTTAACTTCTATGATGATGTTAGATTTGATAAGTTTATCCACTTCAGCTTCAATTTTGGAATCATAAGTTGGGTGTTTTCTTCTTGCAACTTGCTTGAATCCTCGATGTTCTTCTGGAAAACCCAAATGATGAGTAGAAACATCAGGATTAAATCCTGGAATTTCTGTATAGTTATAAGAAAATATTCTCGATTTTTCTTTAAATATGAAATATACATTTCTTTCTCTTAAAGAGTCACGGTCACACTAATTAAAGTGGGGGCGTGGATCTTCTTTTGTACCCAGATTTATTTCTCTGAGTTCATACACAGTGGTAGAGATACCCTCGTCAAATGATGGAGGAGAATCTCTGAGATCTTCATCTTCTTCTTCAACATGTGTTATTTCTTCTATTTTTACTTGCATAGTAGATGATGAAGTAGAATTTCCATGATCAAAAGAGATTTTAAAATTTGAACATTTTGAAGAAGAATCTTCCATTTCTGACCCTATTGATGATGAAGGGTCTTCCTTGGGTAATAAAGAGGAGATTATGGATTGAGAATCGACATCATTGTTCATCTCTAACAATGATATAACTTCTTCTAGATTGGTTGAAGACGTATAGAATTTCTGGATTTCAGCGGATGAAATGAAGACATATCCATTTGGGCTTTCATCATTGCTTGGTGAATCACCAATTTCTCCCATGTTGTCTGGCTTGACTACGTAATTGACATTATGGAAGTTTCCATAATAGTATTTGGATTTGGGTCTATCCTATCAATTTTACTGATATGCAACACATAATTTGTACTCACGTGTATGAATGGGTTTACTAGAATCTTTTCCAAACCATATAGAGCATTAATTTTGGTAACCTCCTTTGCCTTAGATACCTCCTTTCCCTTCATGTGATAGAATTCCGCCTCAATGTATTGAGATTAACATGTTTTGAATAGTGCTTTGTCACCATACAATGTCCCAATTTGACCATTGAAATTTTTTTGAGACATTTATGGTATGATGAAGGAATAGCTACATGTTGATGTAGCCAAGGTCTTCCAAGAAAAATGTTGAAAGCTGTGTCATGATGAAAATTCATGAAATCTGAATTGGATACAAGATCTCCAAACTGATTTCTGAGTGTGATCTCACCCAGAGGTTCTTGTTCATTTTTATCATACCCTTGCAACATCAATGTAGAATGAGATAAATCAGATTTTGTGAGGCCCAATCGATGAAGTGTACGAATGGGGATGAGGTTGACTCTTGAACCATTATCAATGAAAGCTCTTCGAATGTCTATATCATTGACCTTGCCAGATAAATACAAAGGTCTAATATGTCCATGCACAACATCATCTTCATCTTCATCTATAAAAGATATCACTGAATGGCATTCTGTAGGATCATTCTCTACCTGATAGACTTCAGCCACAAAAATTTCAATTTCGAATTATTGAGGACTTTATAAAGCCTCAATGAGTGCCTATTGAAGATCCTTTGATAGATTCAAGGAATCCAGAATTGACAACATGGCCGGTACTTGGTCTAAATGTTTCAAGACACCATCTTTTTGATCCAAAGGTCTGTGTTTCCCAATAGGAACATGTGGTTTCGCAGGTTCCTTAGAAGTTGACGTTTTAGAAGTAGATGCATCTTGTATCAGGATAAGAGTTGGAAATACTCCTGGATTTAGAAGATTAGTCTGACTAGGTCTATTTACTTGCTAATAATAAGAAGGTGTAACCTCCAATCGATCCTCCAGAATAATTGTGCCAGGACTGAATTTTCCATGCATGGAAGAACTTTCTTGTTTTTGTTGATCCCGATTAAGGGCTCTGCCACGAGTTTTTGCCGCATATACAGTTCTAGCATGGGTTGAATTGGAATAGTGGCTTCTGGGATATCCACTTCTTCCTCTATATCCCAGACCTCTAGAACTCCCTCTAATTCCTCTGTTTGATACAGGGAACTCAGACTCATCGAAATCAAAACTGTGACTGGAATAAGGATCTGTTAAGTGTATCATGTTAACAGAACCGAAGATCAACTATTCATCTGATGAAGACTCTGCCTAATTATCCAATTTAGGCTGTTCTGTTTGGTGGTGCGGTGCCCGTGATTTTGAAGTATATGGCCTAAAATCTTCCCGAGTCAAAGACAACTTGGGCTTTGACACTATTTCATCTTCTTTTGACTGCTCTTCTTTCTTTGAATTATGTCGTTTCTTTGAGGATTTTCCCTCCAATGAAGGTGGTGTTGCTGTGGAATTCATAGAAGAAGACACAATTGGTTTCTACAATTGTGTTCGTAAAATGGCATGAGTTTGGTTGATCATTTTTCTGACCATCCAATCATCATATTTCTGCTCATTTTTGCTTTTTACTTCTTTCCACTTGCCTTGTTCCTCTAGATCTATAGCAATAACACATGATACCTGAGCTAAAGAACCCTTCAGTTTGACTTTTACCGAGTCCACCATCATTTTCAGGAGGTATTTGAAGACAAAAAACTTATGAATGGGATTCCTTAACATCTGATGAAATGGGAAACAGTTGGGATGGTCTTCATCTCCTTCCTTGTTTGGCCTTTTGGGCCTTGGCAATTGAACTAAATTATTGTCCAGAGTCGAAATGAAGTAACCAGGAACCTGTTCATTTTGGAAAGAGTAAACTTTGCTTTTCAACTCCTCAAATTGTTTTCGTCTTTGATCTATTTGATCATCTTGATGAAGCGACCTCTGTTTATGATGCTCAGGAGGTGGAGCCCTTCAGAAAGATTAAGGCTTTGAAGTGGAAGCAGGTACATGTGCTTGTTTAAGAGTAAATGTAGCAGTCTCTGATCTACTCATTATCCTTCCTGGAGCTGATGGAATTACACGAGTTTTATCCTTAGTCTTCATAAAAGAGTCTTCATTCTGTTGAGCGATTGAGGTAAGTTCTCTAAACCTTCCTGTGTATTTCACAGGGATCAACAGTGTGTGTAATTCATCATGCAAATTTTCCACATAGATTTTCAACAATTTATCTTGAGGGAGTGCTAAGCTCAGGGAATATGTTAATCCCTTCCAGCGAACAATGAAATCAAAAACCATTTCATTTTCCCTTTTCTTACAATTTTTAAGATAAAAAACTGTTGTCTTTGGTAAATTTAAGCTAAATTGAAGAAGGAATCATTGGCGGAGATCTCCCCACCCGGTAATTGACCAGGATTGCAAGATTTTATACCAGACAAAAGAAGGCCCTTATAATGACTGTACAAAACACCTAAGCTTAAATTCTTCTTGTTGCTGAAGGGTTCCCATCATAGGATCACAACGAGAAAAAAAATGTGTCAAGTGTTGCTCTTGGTCTCCTGAACCATTAAATATTGGGAATGTGGTACTTGAAAAATTCGATGGGGGAGGAATTGCATCAACCCATTCAGTGTAAGATCTCTTTTCTGGTTGAATTTGAGAACGTTTTACTTCCATAGATTCCAACCGAGCTGTTAATATCTCAATGGTAGTTATTAACTTTTGAGAAACATTCGGTTGAGCTTGGACCTGAGCAGGTGAAATAACTAGAGCTTGAAAAGGTCTGGCAGCTGGTACTGCAACTGATGATAACACCACCGGTTGTTGTTGCATTTGACCCGTAGGATTAGACCTGTGAGGGTGAAATGATAAAGGAGGATATTATTTATCCATCTCAGTAGCTGCAACAAATTCCCTTGGCTGACTGACTCTTGCACACTTAGGAGGAAGGCTACCTTGAAGTAGTTCTGCATTCAACCTCCTTAATTCCTTCATTTATTCCTCTTATTGTACAAACCTTTTCTCTAGTGTGATTGATTGGCCTTATCTAGAGGAAGTTTGTAATGTAACCTGATTCTTTCCTTTCCCCTTGTTGGATGCCTTTCGGAGAGGTTGAAGTTGGTTATTTGATAGAATACCCAGATTCTGGGTAAGCCTTTGATTTTGTGCACGCACACCTTCTTCATTTGTGTCTGTGTGTACAAATTCTTGAGAAGGAACATCTTCATATGATCCCTCTAAGTGAGCCTCATGTTCTAGAGGATCAGAAACAATGGAATTGATTACATTTATTGATTCATAACACATCACATCTCTTCTATCGGCATTTCTGCGATATTGTCTTCTTTCATTTCCTTGATGATACATAGCCTTTTGTTGATTTGATCCCACAAGAACTTCTTGACAAGCCATAATTTGGAGGGAATCTACTAATAATTAGGCTCTTCTTTCCTCTTGTGGCTTCTTCCCTAATCGAGAGAAGAATGACTTTCTATGAGGAAGAGATTGAGGATTTGAAAAAGTCCCCAGTCCAGTGGACTGGGGCTGTTCCTGCTCAACTCCTCAAATTCTATTTGTTGATTCTGAGGGTTGGGTTAAAAGAGTCCCTAGTTTAGAAAGCTGGGGTGGTTCTTGAGCTGCTACATATGAGACATTCTTGAAATCTCTCTTGATCTTGCAGACTTTAGTCTGGAAATTGGATGGATGCATCAACCGACATCCACTCAGATCACCCAGCTCAAACGACTGTTGGATGATTTCTGACACTTCTGTCACTTGATGATGTGCCTGCTCTAAACAAGAAGCCTTTTCGATATTCTCATTTTCCTTATGCAAGAGTAATTCGACAACTTGTTCTTT
Source organism: Viscum album (assembly GCA_963277665.1). NCBI lineage: Eukaryota > Viridiplantae > Streptophyta > Magnoliopsida > Santalales > Viscaceae > Viscum > Viscum album. Next base: position 1,706,366,115 of record OY728129.1, read on the forward strand.
TCAGGCCTGACTTTGAGAAGAACTAGTTGAGGCATGTTCCTTAACGAGCATTTGATTACAAACAAATCTAATTTGATGTGGCCAACCATGGGCAATAACATTGCATGAAACCATTTTAGGTGGGATTTGTTGACTGGAGAGTATAGTGAAATGTAGTTCTCCATGAACACCCCATCCCCTGATATTAATTCCAGATGGGGCATTGGCAATTAACTGGCACAATATTTTTAGTGCACCAAGGCATGAACGTTGAAGGGATCTCTGCTGCTTTTCAGCCTTCGAATATCGAGAAACTGAGAGAGATGCCAAGTCAATTTGGCATTGTAACCCTTCTATTATCTTGATATGATTTTCATATTCATCATAAGATACAATAATCTCTTTCAATTGATAAAGAGTTTTCCACATGTTGAGACGAATATTGTGAATACAATCTTCCATCAAAATCTCTGGAACATCATACTGAGTGTCAGTCAGAGGCCAAAACATGACTGAAACTTCACCTTTTACTAGTTCTTTTCTCATATTCAGCATTTCCTCCTTATCATTCGATGAAGATTATTCTACCTGATTAGACCAAATCTTGTGCTTCCTTGTTTCTTTATCAGATTCAACAAGATTGGTAGAGAATCCATTGATCAAACTAGAAGATGAACGACCTAGGGGTGGTTCCGAGAATGACCTACACCCTGGGATATATTCTGATTGAGAAAGTATTTCACCTACTAGTGGTAGAACATCAGACATGACTGGCTTCACATTTGGAAGTGCCTCAAGATAAGAGGGTTTTCTTGTCACTGCATTGTCCTTTGAAAAATTTTCTAGGAAATGAGCATTACATTTACAGAGGGACTTTTGCAGCTAAATTCATCATCATGGGGAGGATCACCATGGTGGGTAACAATAAAAGATGAAACATTTTGATCCTTGATCTTATGGCCACACAGTGGGTTCTTGTGGCTCTCATATAAAGATGATACATGAAGATCGACCGAGCTGTCATGAAGCAAGCCTTCATGAGGAAGTGTCTATTGAAGACCTTTATAAATAATGTTCCCACTATTGGGAAATGAGAGAGTAGAATATTGATTTACAATAGATAACTGTCTAAGGGCTTCAATAACTCCATCATCGATCAAGGCCTTATTAAAAATTGGCCGTTGATTTCTTGACTGTGTTGGGAGGGTCTTCTTCTTAGACGCCTTCTTACTCACTTTAGGAACCACTTGTTGAAAAAATTGGTTATTATGGGTATTTTTATGTGCCTTCTCAGGAGAAATGGTCAGGTTAGGCTGATTAACTCCACTCAAATCAGGTGTATGTGCCTTACTTGTTTGTCCGTATGACATGAGGGAGTATGCCCCACAACCCTATTAGACTAGAACAGAGGTGTGTATCTGTTCCAGAGTGATATGTTGATGTGTCACTCCACCGGTAGGGATAGATTTTCATTTCTTTCCCTGTGATGCTGCTGAAGCTGTTATAATATTCTGATAAGCATCCAGAATATGGGCAGAGATTTGTTTCTGCTCCTTCACCATTGTCAGAATATGCCTAGTGACTTCAGATATTGGAACGGGAATATATGTCCATTATGTTCTTGGAGTAGGTGTGTATTCCTGCTTTTGTCCTCCTTTTCCTATTAGTGAATTCTAAAAGATCTCAAGTGTGGGGGAAGAGAGTTGAGTCTACTCCAAATTTGTCATCGAAGCTTTCTGACTAACTTCTCCGGGTGCTTCCAAACGAGACTGTTGGTAGGCTTGATGAACATTGGCTGGTGTATGTTCTTGTTGTGTATTATTCGTGAAGTATGGTTGATGAATCTCCTTCAATACTGGCAGAAGAGACTGTTGACAGAATTGTTGATTGTAAACAGGTGTATGTTCCTACTTATGAGTTTCCACCATATCAGATTGGTGATCTTCTTTAGTTGTAGTCAGACGAGCCTACTGACTAGATGATGAGTTATAAACAGGTGTATATTCCTGCCTATAATACTCCACCGGGATTTCCTGACAGGATTGGCGTTTTGCTGCGAGACGAGTCTGATGGGAAGTAACATCAGGATGGACGGGTGTGTATGCCCGCTCATTTCTTGCCATCAAGTTGTCTTGATGGGCTTCTCTAGAGGGGGGAGAAGTAAGAACCTTCTCCCTATTGACCAGATTTCACCTCTGGTAGTTCTTCTTGCAGACTCATGTTTGAGGGACCTGAGCTAAACCCCTAAAGGCGTTACCCTCATCATGTTGAGGGTGCACTGTCGCACGAGTCTGGCGGCGATTGTTTATGGGAGCCCTTGGGAAGGACTCCTGTTTCTTTGAATTAAGTCCTTGAGTGACCTTATCATTCACCTCCCCAAAATATGGGAGGGACTGGTGATTGCGTTCCGGGGATAACGACCTAAAACGGTTGGAAACGGTGGTTGGCACCACCTGCTTCTTGATCGCTGGTCGTCGCTGTCCGGACAAATAGTGTGAATTATTGACTTTGAGGGCTTGTCGAGCTACCTCCATAGTCGAAATGGTACCATGTTGATGATATTTTTTAACCAGTTCATTTGAAACCCAGCTTTGAAGATTCTGAGTAGGTGATGTCGTCCTCAGAGCTGACGAGGATCTAGTAGGAGTAGCAGTAGAGTTAGTCACAGCAGAGGTATTCACTGGTGTGAACTCTGGAGAAGCCATTTTTGTAATGCATAAGATCTTGGGAAAGAGTGCATGTTTGATATAACATACATAATAAAGATAAATTCGGCCACTACATCTTTTGGATGAGCACATATGTTATTTATTTCTTTGTTGGCCCTCTCATTGAGTTTAAATAGGGGCCTAACAAATAAGTAAAACATCATTTTAACTTGGTTAAGGATTCAAGCCAGGTTCACCATTTTTTGTTTCCTCTGGAAATGTGGATGACCTTGTTTGTTTAAGGTTCAAACATTCTAAAAGGTTTCTAATGGTTTTATTTGTAGAACCGGAAACATCCAATGATTCTATATCAATTTGGACCTACTTTCCAAAGGTAGGTTCTCATTAGTTGTAGACCGATGAGGCTTAAGAATTTGCATTGGCCGAGAGGATGGGAGGTCAGACTCATCACACCATTTTGAGGGGAATTGTTGTCTACTCCGAGAATCTCTTTATAGATTTGAGTTATGTTCATGAATCCTTATTAAATTACCAAGTTTGAAAATGATCTTTCCTTTAGATCGTATAATCAATGATTAATATGTAGGAGATTTAGAGAATCTTTTATATGTATTTTAGGTTGTTCATTGATAGAGAATCATCTATATTTGTTAGAGATTTCTAGTCAATGGTATCCTTCAACACATTATATAGATATCTCTTGGTCATTATGATGACCATACTGCTTTTAAAGCCACTCAGCGGGGCACTTGAAGTTTATTTTCATTCATAAGGACATGGATTATTTCAGAGTTGGGATCATACTCGCATATGGGCTACCTACGTATCATTATTAGAGAAGGAATCAAAACCCACGTAGTTTGAGTAAATAAGTATGAGGTTTATGCATGGTTGATGGCTCAATGAAAGATGTCTAATTACTTTTGCGCTCTAAGCTCACGTGAGTCATGCTCGGTATGAGAAACAAGAGGTATTAGTAAATCCTGATGATTTTGCCGTGAAAGATGCAATCATAAGCAATGATGTGGGGATCATGTATATATGACTGCCTAGATAGAGAAGATTAGGATTTACTTTAGGGAAGAAACCCGGGAACAAGGTCCATAAAGGTATATGTGAATTATGAAGATTTGGATACTTAACTTAGGACTTAATCCTGAGAAGGATGCCTAAGTTAGATGGGAATTATGATTGGGCTTTATTCCTTAGAAAGAATCCCAGATCAAAAGAAATTAAGACTGGGGATTACTCTTAAAGAGGAGGCCCAAGTTAATAGGACTTGAGACTTTGGGGCTTACTCATAAGAAGGAGGCCCAGATTTGGAAAAATAATGATTTGGGATTACTCTCAAGAAGGATGCCCAGGTTAGGGAACTTGATGACTGGGACTTAATCCTAAAGAGGATGCCCATAGGTTAAGAGAAATTAAGACTAGGGCTTATTCCTGAGTAGGAGGCCCAGGTTAGGGGACTTGGGGCTTACTCCTAAGGAGGATTCCCAAATTAAAGAAGCTTATGACTGAGGATTTCTTCTGAAAACGAGGCCCATGTTAGAGGAAAATTATGATTGGGGCTTACTGTTGAAAAGGAGGCCCAATTTGGAGAACTTGAAGCTTACTCCTAAGAAGGAGGCCCAAATTTAGGAAAATTATGATTGGGGCTTACTCCTGAGAAGGATGCACAGGTTAGGGGACTTGGGGCTTACTCTTCACGAGGATTCCCAAATTAAAGATCTTATCATCTTAAAGGATGAGGTTGAATGAATGAAATCTCTCACCTTCGTGACATAAAGATATGAAAATCACTAGGTTTTGAGAGATGTTCCTCAAAATTCCATTCAGATAAGAAAGACAACAAAGGAACCATGCCATAAGTGGCTTTGAGGAGGGTTATAAAGGATAAATCTTGAAAAGGATAGGTGAATTTGAAGAAAAGAGATGAATAGACCTGAGGGGCACCCAAAAAGAGGCAGGAATGCAGGTTTTGTTTGGGTGCGCAGGTGCTGGTCGCGCAAGTATACTTGCATGGCACATGGGTACTTGAGTTCCGTTCAACCCATATGGTAATATTTGGGCGACACTTGGCTGAATCCCTTAGTATTACCCAGAGAGGCTTCCAAATGAGTGGCAAATAGGTTCTGTTGAAGGGATAAGGTGGCACGCTAGTGTGACTATTTCACTTAAGGGTTTAGACACTTAGGTGCGCCGGTGTTGGTGAATTTCAACACTTAGGCCTTGTTCCCCCTCTTTAGATCTTCCGTTATAGGTAAGAAATTACCTTAGAAGTGTTCGAAAGACTTCAAGTAGAGACTAGGGTGCGGAGAGCTCAAATCTAAGTTTCTGGATTTTTCCGTCCCCGAAATGAGGGGCCCAAAAGTATACCTGTATGACCATGATGAAACCTGCGCGGCCCATTTTTAAAAATATCCTTGTTCATTCCTTTGTCAATTTTTGATGTTTCTTCAAAGGATGAATCACTTTGTGTTTAAGGTATTTCCCTTTTAATTCGTTAGACTCTGTGACAGAAAGGAGCGTCAACAGACACCAAAGTAGGGAATTAAATACCAAGGGATAAGAGAATATTGAGGGATGATTTTCCAAAAGAAACTAATGCCCTAATCTGGATAAGCTATAAAAACCAAGACAATATATATGATGCATGAGTTTAAACAATAATTCTAAATGGTAAAACAATGGATAAGAGAATATTGGGCCTACAAGCTATATAATGGGATATATGCCCACTGTGCCTTTGGGATATTTAAAAAATCTCCCTCTACATAGTTTAAAGAGGATTTTTCTTTACTTTCATAATAAAAATGGGGCTTCTGCCACAACCTTACAAAAATATAAGAGTGACAATGGAAATATAACCATCAACAAATAAGACCAAAATAAAACAATTTCCCATGGAAAAAAAATTAAAATTATCCCTAGAAACACTTTAACTAGTTCCAATCTCCCACTCCACATGCCTCACCCACAATATCAATATTCATCACCAAAGAAGTAAGATATCTTACACTTTTATATGTCCTAATATATGACATCTTCAAATGAACAAAGGTACCCAAGGAAGGGGTGAGTATAAACACATTTGGGATTTCAAAAATTCTTCCCAAATCACACCACTAGGACATAAACCATTTATCATATTTTATATAAATCATTTGAAAAGTACATAAATAGTTTATAAAAATACATATATGTAATCTATAAGAGAAAAAATTAAACCAATTATTATCATTTCTTTTCACTTGGGATGACCGTTCCTATAATGACCTAAGATTTTCATATATGGATATTACATCTTTTTAGATGAATATTCATTAAATTAAACAAACACAAGCCCAATGAATGTTATAGTTTAGTGCCATTGGAAACATGGAACAAAATATTATGATTTGGTGAAAGATCTTCAATATCTCCCATAAAGATCTCCCCCTTTAGTATTCATACCTAAAACCTTTCTTTATAACCTAGTTAAATAAAACATATGAGAATGGTGAGATAAGATGCTCAGTAAGTGTAATGATAATCATAAAGAAAAAGTATATAAACAAAAAAATTTGAAATCATATCCTGTATATCAAAGATCATGATTTCGTGTCATTAAATAAATCATAGAAGTCAATAAAAGAAAAAAAATAATATATTCCATGAGAGAATAACATAATACATGAAATTGTAGATTACACATAATTATAGAAAATAATTTCCATATTATCCAAGACTCTTTGCCAAGACCATAAAAGTGGAAAAAACCCTCTACTAAATAGGGTTCACTCCCTGTTCCAACACTGTATTATAGAATGAGTTTTACTACCTATTCTCGCCCTGTATTATTTAATTGAGATCATTCCTAACCCTTTCATGTATTACTGAACTGATATCATTTCCCATTCCAGTCCTGTCTTATTAAACTAAGATCATTTTCCATTCCAATCATATCTATATATGAGATATAAATCTGTATCAAATGCATTGGAGTGAGATATAAGTCCCACCCATAACATAATGAAAAAATAGATATGAGTGCCACAAGAACATAAATCATTCATCATATCAGAACCCATGAAATGAAATGGGTTTTATAAACATCATTCAATCATAATAAAACCCATGGAAAATAAATGGTCTTCATATTTATCATAAACACAAACCAAATGTAGGAATAATAGGGATAATATCTTTGAAAAATATCCCTATTAAAACATAATTATAATCAAATAATTTTACCTTATATGGATAATATTTTTGAGATATAATACGAAACGAATTCTTGAAGAAAATATCCTTTCTGCATTGAAAATATTTTCTTCTGTTAAAATACCATGAAATTTTAAAATAAGAAAAATTAATTTAAAATAATCTTGTAAGTTTTAAAGGTAATATTCAAGAAATTATGGCATCATGAAATTGTAAAAAACCATTCATGTCGTATAAGCTTAAAAAACATTCCTCTTTTACTTTTTCTGAAAAATTCAAAAAGTACCTCATTAGGAAAATGAAAAAAATATTCCTTTCAAGCCATTTAATAAAACTTTATGAATGGATAAAAATGAATTTAAAAGTTATAGAAGAATAATAAAAAAAATTAGTCATTTTTATAAAACATGGACAAGGAAGATAAATATTCCCCAGAATATACTTACATATAAACAATCCTGAATAAAATGTGTTTGTAAATTTAATCCTTACCAATTTTGAATTAGTATAATTGCATTCCCCATGAAATGATGGAAATTATATGAATTTGAAAATAACATAATCATAATAATAATACTCATAAAATAAACTCATGGGAATTATATACACAACACAAAATAAACAATTAATGTATAAGTAATCGGTCATATAGAAATAAAAGTGAGACAAAAAATCCCTTACCTTAAGTCTCGACTTCCTTCGTATACATTCAAAACTCTTGTATAATAAATATAAGTTTATTATAAATATAACATCGAACCATAATCATTTATATAATACCATATATGATTATATTAGGACTTTATATTACTCTCTTATTAAAAATTTCATGTTAAAGTTATATTTCAGGTAATAACCGCTTTGTTTTCTTTCATGTTTTGACTTGTTATAATTGGTCCTCCTACATAGATCATGATTCAATCATATACAGAATTATATTTCTAATATAAATATCATATATATACATTTCATATATATATTCGTGTATATTGATAAAAGTTATATCTAGAAAATAAAATACACCGTTCATGGAGATAATAGTTGTACGTATGCATGAATGATGTTTTCATGTTATTTTCATACTAAAATTAAAATATTATATGATATATTATAATTAAAGAATCACTTTTTATTATATATCATATATATCCATAAAATTCATCTTTATTACCATCCAAGTGAGATATTGATGAAAAATTAATAACATCTCTTTGTCGAGATGTTAAGGCATACATACGCATGAGTGACTTTATCATTTCCCAAAATATTATGAGATAAAATATATAAAAGATATTAAAATTATAGAAGTATAATTATTTCATAAATATCTTATATAAACATCAAACCCATCATAACTCCCATTCATAAAATATGGTGATGGAAAATGAATTGTATCGCTTTATGGAGACGATAAGTTGTATGTATCCACAAGAGATACTTTTATTTATTTTTCGATGGGAAAGGGGATGAATAATTTTATGTTTCTAGTCATAATAAAATTTAATCATATTTATTATACTGATTTTATTAAATTATCATATATTTAGAGGAGGTATAGAAGAGTAGAAAAATATATTGATCGATTTGAGTGATTACCTATTCTTCTAAATAAATCCATTAGATCTTCTATAAAGGACTATAGAGTTGGTCTTTGGAGAAGAAAAAAAACTCTGGAATGCGAATAGGGAAGTGTAGAGTATAATTTCATAGAGGGTGGTCAATCTGTAATGCTCAATGTGGTGTGTATAAGTGAGGGAGGATGTCCCCTTTTATAATTTAGGTGAGGGGAGCTTTTGAAATTTTTGAAAATATTAATTTATAATAGATCCAACAGAAATAAAAATACCTAAAAAATAAAATTTATTTGAATATAAGATGAGATAATGTTTTAATATAATAAACCAATATATTTTTGACAATTTTTGGTATTATTTTAAACCAGATCATTTTGATTAACCCTTAGTTAAGCTATTTTAAATTTATCTAAGGTAACAAATTTTTTCAATATTAAATGGTTTTAAATTTTAATTATTGGAGTTAAATTAAATAATAAATGACAAATTTATAACATTTAGACCATATTATATTTTTTTTGTATTTTTAAATATGTTTTATTATTTTTAAATAATTTCTGAATATATTATTTTAATAAAATATTATTAGTGTCAATTTTGAAAGAATTCGTTACATGGAATTTTATAAATATCAAGATAACAAGTTGACTTCAAAAAAAATATTTTATTATAACCCAAATATGTCAATTTCATCTATATTTTTTTCAAATTAATTATTTTAAATTATATTTATTTTATTATTTTTAGTAACATTTATTTAATATCTCTATTAATAAAATAATTACTACATTAGTGTTTTTTAATTATTTAATATACTTATTTTTTCAATAAAAATTAAAAATAAATTTAAATGGTTAATATGAATCTTCACTATTTTAGAATACTATTTATAGTGTGATTTATATATTGTATAACACTATTTTAAAAATGATATAGTATTTGAAACATCAATGTGACATCTTTAAATTTTTATTAAATAAAATATTATAAATATCATAATTTCATCTAAATGACCCAAAAAGTAAAAAATAGATTTATATCATAAAAATATGTTTATTAAGTTAAAAATTTGCAGTTATATTGTTTCATAACATAAATATTTTCCCATGTGGACACATAAGTGATATAAAAGACAATGAAATTTATATTTTTTGACTTTCTTTGATATTAATATTATATAAATCATTTCCATGGAAAAGTGTCCCTTAATTAAATTAATTTCTATCATTATGTGTTAAGATTCCAGGTTTCTTCAACCAATAAATATTTTTCATGTTTTAGGTTCATTTTATAGTCTATATAATTTATTTTTTCACCTAAATTACTCAATTTATCATTTACTATGGCAACGAGATTTACCAAGGATGCAATTCATATTGAATAGAAATAAAAGGGAAATATTTTATAAATTTAGACCTTCTGAATCTAAATTTTGAATTCATTTTTAAAAATTGAAAACAAAAAATTTTGGACTTTAATTTAAAATAAAATTAGTAAAACACTATAAAAACTGTTTATCAGAAAAATACCCTTCTAAAACAAAAAATGTTTTTATAAAAAATTCATGTATAAAATCCTTTTTAAAAAAGATAATTGAATTTATTTAAATAAAAATTAACTAATTAATATTTAAAACTACTCTAAATCATAATTTTACCTTTTAAATAATTTAAAATAAAAATAATATTTTTAATAAAAATTTGTATTTTCACTATTCATCAAAACATGAAACTTATTAGACAATACCGAAAATTTAACCAAAGTAAAATTTGATATTCCAATTTCAAATGAGAATTTTATTTCTTCAATTAGAATTTATAAAATTATCAAAAATGCGATTTAAAACAAGTGCATCATCAAAAGGTGGCAAAACTGCCTTTTTTTAAAAAATACTTCTTTTATGCGTAAAATTGAATTTGTTTTTATATCCTATCAAGAAAACATTTAATATAAATTCTAAAATTAGGTTGAATATATTATACATATATTTCATTAATATAATCAAATATGAGTGTTTTTTTATTTTTTGGTATAAAAAACACATGTGCATAGTTTTTTAGAAAAACATTTCCTTTTATTTTAAACCAGGGTTTACATTAATTTATAGTTAATTAATCAAATAATTATATATACATCTATAAAACATAATTTTGTGATACAGTTAATCTTATTCATACCCTTCATTATAATGGCTATGTAATAATTTTATTTTTTAAATAATTATAATAATAAAACAATGTTTCCTAGAAACTCATTGTTGCATGTAGAGCAAGCTAAGCCGATGTCATGTGTAGCACAAGTTTAACTTGGTGTAGTGTATAACATAAGACATCGACAAAATTTAATTTTGAAAAAAGGTTTAAAAAATATGGGTGTTACATTTTACCACCATTAAAATGAATTTCTTCCTTCAAATTCGTCACTCTAATAAAAACAAATGAAGATACTTTTACCTCATCATATCCTCATGTTACCACATAACTTCTTCAAACTGGTGGTTTTCTCTAAAAAATTAATTGAGTGAGTGGTCTTGTTTTGTATAAATTTATCTTTAAGATCCGAAATTTCTTCCAGTTTCTCTACATAAAAAGGATCATTCTCCAACAGCATGACCTCATAATTTAGTACATGCAAAATATCATGTATGTAATTACTTATAGGAAATACATGGAACAAATCATGAACTTGAGATAGATTTGGTGAAATAACCAATCAATAAGCTATCATTCTGATATGGTAATGAATTTTAATGGAATCACATCCTTGTAATTTGAAATTGCACTTAGAAACTCAAAGTTGGATGTTTGAGAATTTATGTGTGGGAAACACACATCATAAAAAAAATACTAAAACTTCCATTAAAAAGGAAAGTTGGAAACTTAACAGTTATCTAAAGTAACTCATTACTAGGTTACCACATAGGAAAAAATAGGTGGAAATAAAAATAAAAATAGTGAAGATAAATCTAACGATCAAGTTTTGATGAAGAGTGATAGAAAACATGGTCATGAGAAAGTTAAAAATCACAAAGACATAAATCTATGATGATCTAATGGACTATTTGATTCATTGAAAAAGAAGGTATTATAGTAACATTTGTGATTTCCAAATCCTTTCCCTAGATTTGAAATTTTTTCATGAGAATATATAATTACTTGATTCCAACATAATCATACCACTTATTGTGCCTTAATCAATTTCAAATTCATCTTTTTTTCCAAGAAATGAAGGTGAATTTTTCATTCCTGAGGCATTATCAGATTATGAGATCCATGAATAGAATGATAGGTCATTCCATCTATCTTTATCACAACAAAAAGGTTAACATAAGTTATTCAATATTCATAAATCCTCATATGGAGAGGTAATACATTAGTCTCTAAAACTACATACAAATTTCAATGTAAAAAAACATCGTAATTGGTTACCTTATTGATTCTTACAAAAGTCTAAAATCCTAAAATTTTGAAAAAAGGTAACTAACTTTCAAAAATAAACACATCATTAATACCCTAAACAACTTGATGTTTCCATTAATTTTAACTCAACAAACATTTGAAGTCCATTATATGTTATTCTATTAAAATAAGGTAATAATATTAATTACCAAAAAACCATTATGAAAACACGAATGCTTTAAAATATTATACCATAAATCCGAAAATTCTACAAACTCAATCCCTGATATCATAAACCACTTTGTCATCAGATCAGTCACGTGGTCATTAATACTATACCATTTAGTTTATCACAACCATACATCTTTGTTTTCATTATCCCAACATATTAAGTGTTATCCTTCCCTTAATCTTATTTACACCTCCATATCTTTTCATGGTAATCGATACCGTTTTCATATGCTTTAAAATCCTTATAGAAAAATTTCATTAGACCAAAAATAGATTTTTTATTATTCCATAATACTATAAACGTACTTCTACAATATTATTCTTGAATTCCATTACATAAACACTCAATCATTCCATCACATCATTTTCATATTCTATATCTCCAATAGTGATCACATACAATTTTATTTTGTATTTGGAATTAATAGGTTACTGACATTGAACATTATCGATAACACTTAGATTAGGGAATTGGTTAGCATAATGCACATTTTCCTTATACTTGTATCACCGATGTGTGGGAGGTTCATTTAATGTAGCCTTTTCTCTATTTTCATTATTAGGTATCTTTTACATCACTTTGGCATTCAATTTCCCTATAAATTTTTTCCCACACTCAAAACATTTACCAGTCCCCTAAAGACATTTTCCTCCATGTTTCTTTCCACACTTTGAGCATATAACAAGGCTAATCTTATTTTATCTATGGTTTTAATATTTTTCTTTAATATCCATTTTCCATTTCTTATCAAAACCATTAGATTAATATGTAACTGGAAACTCCATTTACACCTTGATATCATAATCCATAATCTCTTCATATCTACTAAAGTATCTTATGTATAATTCCCTTTGAAGACTTTATTTTATGCCACTGAAGAGTCTATCAACCATACTTTTCGATTGGATGATGATACTAGAAGCGTACGTTGCAATCCTTTTAAAATTAGCTCTTTCAGTACCAATAGATTCATTATCATTTTTTTAAGCTCAAGGAACTCATTTTTTAATCTTCATATGTATAATACAAGGAAAGTACTTGTTGAAAAACAAGTTATTCCACATTTATGATTCCATGGAATCAATTTCATCTTCATGCCTTGTATTCTTTATTAGATTCCACTACTGGTATGCTTCACTTTCTAAATAATAAACAACTCAAATGAATTTTTAATTTTACGAACACTGAAGTATGGAAAATATATTTTTCGTGGTACCAATCCATTGTTCAGAAATAAGTGGATAAGAAGACCTACTGAAATAAGGTGGATGTTTCCATATGAAGGAGTCAACATAACGCTTTTCCTTCTCTATTCATTTGAGAGTTTAGAATGATTCATTGATTGTGTAAGTATAGAAATAATATTTTTCATTCCATAAAATTTGGTTGTTCAGGAAGACAATCATTTCATTTCCCATTGCATTTATCAATAACATGGTTCCTTCGGGTTTCATTCATCAACTAAAACCAGAAATCGTAGTGCGAGAAACACTAATCATAGTGCTAAAACCACATATTCAAGGGAAATTACATAAAATATTTCAATCTATTTAAAACTATGTTTAATCCTAGGTGTAGACGCCGAAAAGTGTATATGTGCCGGAGAAAGTTCCGAAACAAAGAAGCGAAGTCATATTCGAACTCTGAGGCTCGGACCAGAGGGCCCGAAGGTGGTGCATGGAAAAAAGGTGAAGCGCACGGAAAAAATATGTCCGGCACGAAAGGTATCGTGATTCGAGAAAATTCCCGGTGCTGGTGCGAAATAATTTCGTGCCCGCATCCCACGCGGGTGATATTTCGCGCCGCCGCCTCTGTCGAGCAATTCTTTTGTGCAACCCTGTATTTCATGCACCAGGATTACTATAAATAGAAGGTGACCCCTTCCTTTTTAGGGCTGAAAAATTCAAATCACCTCTCGTGCGCGTAATTTCCATTCTGCGCGCGCGCAATATGGAATTCAGGTAAGGTTCTTTTTCGCGCAAAGTCACCCCAGGATCCGCCTTCATGCGAGGTCCCACTGGCTTAGACTAAAACCCAACCCCTTTGGGGTCAGCCCCTTGTTATCAATTCCTTCCATTTCACGCAGGCCCATTAGTTTTGCGCAATATTTGTGCTCCCCCTGTCCTTACATGCAGTCCTCGTTGCCCGCACGTAATTATTTCCCCTTGCACGCAATCCATTCAAGTCGCTCAAAAGCCTCATCCCCCCTGTTTCGCGCAAGCAGCACTGATTTTGTGCCATCCCGAGGCTTTCCATTCCAAGCTCCCTTCATTTCATGCAGCCCTAAGGGCTATGTGCAATCCTTCAGCACCTTTCACCTTGACGCTCCTCGGGAACCCCCTGTGTGCGAGTACCCAATTCCCTCCTTCTGAGTGTCATTTTCACGTGTCTTGTGCAACCCGGGCATTCATATCATACATGGTTTTCCCATACAGACTTCTCGGATCATATGAAGTAACTTCAAATTCCCTTGGATAATCCTTCCCATTTCATTGCTTCACCTCATGCTTCTTCGTATAGGCACGCTAATGGCTATTGCTTCTTCGCATAGCTACGCTAATGTGGACCCCTCAATGGTTCGACCCACGACACCCCCTCAGTACGACCTTGCCAATTCCTTCCCTTACACAAGGAGTAAAAGGTACCAGTTATGTAAGTCCTAGGGGTGCGAAGCTAAGCCACCTCGTCCGAGATGAAAGATGTTAAACTGCCAAGCACCTCATCCTCAACACATTACGTTAAACTGTGACCCAGCCCTGTGCCTCGCACATAGGGTCCCCCCAACTCGGACATTGTCTATGCCTGATCGTCTCCATGGGGATGGGATCACCCCTCACAAGGGATGATATCCTTCTTATCGAAGTGGCGTTTGTCCGCGGGGAAGGGCATCCACCTTGGTGTAATCCCCTAGCAGTTCTTACAGGAGGAGAGCCCATGCTCCCTCCTTTAATATTCGGCTCCCAAGGCTAGAAGAGGACGTGATAGGGAACGGGGCCCCTCCTCTCTTCTTGGGTTCCAAATCCCTCTCCCTCTATGCTTTTTTCCCTTGGGCCTCCATGCTGGAGTAAGTCCCGGCACCATGGGATGCTCAATGCGTAAGCCCCTCTTTGATTCCCACAGACGCAGCCTTCACGACGTGATCGTCGGGTCCCTATAACCTCTTGTTTCTCACACTGAGCATGAATCCCGTGAGCTTAGAGTGAGCACTGACCATGACCCACCATAGGCCGCCTCAGAGTATAAGCCCCAAGTTCCCCCATCCCGCATGATGTAAAACTATTTACCCGAACTACGGAGACTTTGATCCGTGCTAAGGCATGGTATGTAGGAAACATCCACAAGGTTCAATCCCCACCACCATGGGCTGTCTTAGTGCGTATACCCCATCCAACCCAAACTACGGGGACTTTGATCTGTGCTAAGGCATGGTACATAGGAAGCCTCCACGAGGTTCAAGCCCCACCACTATGGGCCGTCTCAGCCCGTAAGCCCCATCCAACCCGAACTATGGGGAATTTGATCCGTGATAATACTTGGTACGTAGGAATCCTCCATGAGGTTCAATCCCAACAAACCATTGGCCCCGTCCATCTCTGCGTCAGTGTTCCAAGCCCCATTTTCACCTTGGGCCATCTTAGAGCTTAAGCCCCAATCCACCTGAACCTCAGGTCCCTTTTCACGTCGGTTCACTGACCCCATATTCATGGGCCACCTCAAAGTGTAAGCCCCAAATACCCTTGTCCAACGTGAAGTTAAACCGCAATCCATCCCGAACTATGTGGACTTTGATCCGTGCTAAGGCATGGTACGTAGGAAGCCTCCACGATGTTCAACCCCACCACCCAGTCATTCTAACCCCATTCACGTTGGTTCATCACCACCATGGGACGCCTTAGGGTATATACCCCATTTTTATCCCACATGATGTTAAACTGTATCATCCACCTGAACTATGAAGACTTTGATTCCCTGCCATGGGGATACATAGGAGGCCTCCATGAGGCTCAAGCGCATTACTCATATTGATCTCTACCTCAAGCGCACATGTCTCAGAAATCTCATGCCCTAACCCAGAGGTTCTACTTCCTCTGTGTCCCATCCACGCTTTCATTCTCATGGGTCACCGCTTCAGGTGTCCCACCGTAGCATCGAACTACGTAGACTTTGATTCCCTACCATGGGGATATGTAGGATGTCTCTTAGAGACCCAAGCCCAAAGCCATCATTCATCCTGATTCTTACCTGGGCCGCCACATCCCGATGAGATCATGCCACTTCATTCCCCTCCACAGCATTCGGAAAGCCGCCCACATGCTGGCCCCAACATCGGTGTTCCCTCCAGGGGGTTCTTCAATCTGATCCACTCTAGCTAGTGTTCTGATCAGTCTGATCCATCTTCTCTGAACGTTAAACTTGCAGAGTACCCCGTGTCACACAGGGGAAGCTAATGAAAACCTCAGATACATGCCTATGACATACAATTCCCCGCGTTCAGTGTGGGATGCCTTGGGCTTCCGCGACCTCGAGAAGCCCTATAATAAGGGATAGAAGATAGACATGCCAATTCCCCAGTGTTAAGACATGCTAATGATGACCCAACATGACTACTCTCCTAACCAAAGGTTTCTTCCCTGACCGGACCCCTTGGAAGGTCCTGATAGAAGCAGCGTAATTTACTGGTCTCCATGAAGATATGGCGTCAGGAATAACTTCACGAACCACATCTTAAATCTATGAGGGAGACCCGGACTAGGTGACGAGTTCTGAGGAGGAATCCATGGAATGATGAACCGACATCCCATCATCCCATTTCGAACAAGGAGTAGACTTCCCTGAATAACGAGTGGATTCCACCTGCCTTTGGAAATCGGGAATGTGGGGTAACAGCAGCGCGTCCTCTGCGTGACGGATGCACGCACCCCAGTGGAAGCATCAGAAACAGAACAATGGTGAACTCGACGTGAAGCTCCTCTCCTCATCTTGGGGGATAGTAGCGTTCGGGACATTATGGGATAAGAATGTCGTCTGACCTTGTCATCTGGTATGAGGTACCACTGAGCAGGCCTAACGTGAAACTCACTAGAAGTAGGGACAATTAGGATGTTTACCATTTCGTTCTATGACGTTATCAGCATGGATCCCTCTTGCCTGCCATAGAAGATGGAATGGGGCTAGATCACTGGTTGTCAATTCTTTTTCATAGCAGTATTAACGAGTTCCTCTCCCTGCTTCAGGAATCAAGTCGTTGCCTCTAGAGCTCGATCCCCTGCCCACCGACGTAGAGGCAGGGGCAATATCAACACTGCTTCCCTGTGTGGTTTTGCCTCTTCCACGATGGCCTCGACCACCATGACTGTTGGGTGCCCATGCCCCCTATCCCCATTAGAGATTATCCAGCGAAGGGTAATCAATTACCTTGTACGTATGTGCGAGGAGGAAGGGGTCATCCCCACCAGGGATACGACCCACCTAGATCTTGAGGCAGATCCACCTCACCGTCCACGCTGCCCCCAAGGGCCGCATAGGGAGTCACTGATCCCACCCCAACATTCAATCGATTTGGTAGCTTGTCCCCGGAGCACCTCGACAGCTCCCTCCCCTACGCCGATGAAGTAGTAGGTATTCAGGTCGGCACTATCAGAGTCCCACTTCAAGGGCTCCCTTTAAGGGCCCCCACTAGGCCGCGTCAGCACCACAACCTAGTTCCTCAAGACAAAGAGTGGGTACTCCAGGAACCTATACCACTGGCTCCAGTCCACCTAACCCGACGCCAACATCAGGAATGAGCAGAAGAAGATGCCCGTCATGGGGCGTCCACATCAGCAACTACTGTGGCCTGAGACACTGCTGATTCATATCCTCAAATTCCTGCATATGTTGAGCAGGGGAAGCTATACGCCCGACCCGGATTGAGGGCCCAACTGTCCCGTGGGCAGGTTTGGCCAACTCTCCCAGTCACCGGCACAAGTGATGGCCGCCGCAGACCAATCCACAGCAGTGCCGCCCAGCGCGGAGGCTCGCTCCGCACCACCACTACAGAAGGTGTGGGCCATCCCTTCTTCCAATATCGGCTTGAAGGTCTTCCCCGTGGCACCTTCACCCAAGGTTAGGGTCTTCCATATGACAACAACACTCCATGTGGGGGTCTCTCTCATGACCACTACACTGGGTACGGGGTCACTCCCCCTATCGCGAGTAGCGAGCATGGTGACATTGCATATCTGGTCACTTGCCAGCATGGAGGTCCTCCCCGTGTCCCTTTATACATTTGTCCTAGTGCCCCTCACTCCCTGGCCTCCTCGGGTGGGAACTTTCTCCGCCCTGGCACTGGTATAGCTGGAGGACCCCATGTTGGAAATTTGCCCTACCCTGAAGAACCATCGAAAGGCAGGAGAGCAGGTCGCCGTCGCTACAAGAGGAATCCTGGGGAAGGCCGGATAGGAATCAAGCTGGTCTGCTTCTCAAACTCTTAGGCGGAGTATGATTCAGCGCAGGCGCCCTCCCCTCAGTCCTCCGTGTCAAGGGCTAAGGCAGGAACGAGGCACATCAGCCTCAGGCTCCTGGAATGCGAATCCCTTAGGATACCTGCTTCCCTCCAAAGGTATATCTAGGAGGACGATACCCTAGAATGCTTCTAAGGGATGAACACGCAGTCTCCATCATCATCTCCGTAAGCACCCTCTACCTCGGATCTAATTTGGGGGTCAATGATGGAAGAGCTAGGACGTAACCCACCCCCGAAAGAAACTATTGCTGTGTTAGGGGTTCTAGTTTCTGGTACATCCTATCATGACATGGAAGCCAGGTCCCTGCAATCCTCAAGGGGAAGCCCAAGATTCGGTGGCCAATCATCCCGTTCGTCGTATCCGCCATAGGCCAGTTTGTCGTCCCAGCAGTCTGCCACAGTTACGCCACTAGTTAGTCAGCCACCCTCAGTTGACGAGTGGGGAAATCAAAGGCAAGACCCTGGATCTGATCTGGGGAACTTCTGGACCGTCCTCGCAGTGGGCCACTTCTCTAAGAAGTTTGGGCCAGTCGTAGGATCGAATTTTGGTATGCCATAATCGCTCACCCCGGAGGAGTTTTAATGCTTACTCCAGACCCTCTGGGTGACTCACCTCCATCTTCGCCACCGACGGGTGACTTATCCCAGGAGCCAAGAGCACCTTTAATGCATCGGTGAACAATGTCGCCTGGTTGACCTGGCCACACTCCCTGCTGTCTGACACCCCGAGTCACCTAGCCACTACAGGGACCTCCAACAATAGTGCGTTCAAAGTTTTCAAATACTCCGCAGAGTTGTCAAGGAGGATACCTCCCACGTGGAAGTCCATGGATGGGTGCATTATACTGACCTCCTTTTCAGTGTGATTCACCGACAGCCTGACTCACTTGGCAGTAGTGAGGACATGCCCCCAAGAAGAGTGGAAGTCAACATGACCGATCTGACAGGAGAGTCGAATGAGCTGTGACTTCTCGAGGGGAACGTTCCCCCTAAGGACGTGATTCCACTGCAACCATCAGAAAGGATACTCGCCAGCAGAGGAACCTCCTTGGTCTCCTTGCACCCAATAAATCACTGGTACCAAGTCAGAATTTTGGTAAAGGAAAAGAGCATGTTGGATCTATCAAGCACTCCGACCCATCAGCCTCAGTGCCGAAGATAGAAGAGGACCCTTAGAAGGCCGCACTATGTCAGTAGCTTGCCAAGCAGAAGAAGTTAGTTGATGAACTTCTCGTTGAACGCATTGCAGAGCAGCGACCCGACTACGGTGATCCTAGGCCGGGGCAGCATGGGCAAGAACAACTACCCCTCAGTGGGATTCTCCTAGGCAACCCTGATCATGATGTGTTCACTGACAGGGAAGAAGCTGGAGCCCATAGAAAGAGGGCACGTTATGTTTTTCTGAAACCTCCTGAATGGCGCGACCACCCTGGGAACCCCATCTGAGCTCCACCAGCCACTCCACAAGACACTGAGTTTGTCTATCACGTTGAAGAGCCCGTCAGTGCGCTCATGGTTAGGGATCCCCGTCAAGACAGTGACCCGCATCCGGACGATCTGATGGAGGCACTCATTTCCCACCTGGAAGCCTTGGAAATGAGGAAGGTGGTCGTCCCACCTGATGGCAAGACATAACCGACATGGGTGGATGACATGCCAGCACCCCCAGGATTCGGAAATCCCACTTTCTCCCCATTTAATGGGATGGGGGACCAGCCGAAGCACCTGACCCACTTCAACTCGAGGTGTGGGTCTATGTTAGGGACTCCAGTGCAGCAGGAGGCCGCCAAGCTCCGTTGCTTTGTTCAGACGCTGGAGGAGCTGACTTTTGTTTGGTACAGACAGATCCCTGTGGGATCCATGACAGGATGGGAGAACCTTCTCAAGAAGTTCCTTTACCAGTTTAGCTCTACCACCCGGAAGATGAACATCGCAGACCTCTTCAGGTGCAAGCAAAGGCCTGACGAGCGAGTCACAGACTTTATCGCCTGGTGGAAGGGGCTCACATACTCCATTGACATGCCGCTGACTCAAGAGAAATTGCTGACGATGTGCGTGGGGAATGTCAAGACGGAAATGGTTCCCTCCCTGATCACTCATAATTATCTCGGAGGGTTTCAAGACTTCTTGGATAAGGACCAGCGCCTCAAGGAAGCTCTACAACGGGCTATCCAGGCACGTCTGCTGCCCCATGCAATTACGACAAAGAGAGCTTCCAGGGCCGAGCCTGCCATGGTGGCCCAAATAGAGGCCCCTTGGAAGCTAGAATTGCTTCCAGTGGAGCCAGATCCACAGCCTCATAGAGGCCCTCCACCACGGGCATAGTTTCCTGCCCAGCAGCGCCCGCCCTAGAATCAGCAGGTGCCTCCCCGTAACACGTTTCCGCCGCCTAGGCAAGATAATTAAGTTCTACCCCCTCGGTAGGATCCTCCGTCCCCCCATCAGGGTCAGGCCCATAGAGCCCCCTTTCCAGGAATAAGTAATTAGAACTACTCATTTGATGAGGCTCAGGTCCCTGGCTACTTCCGTAGCGCCTTAGAGTAGAGAATTGTGCGACTGCACAAGTGCCAAAAGCTGGAAGAGGTGCATCTCACTGATCACCCTAACTACTTCCCTTATCACCGGATCCTGGGGCACACAATCAAGAAATTCTATGTGTTCAAGGGCTGGATCCAAGTCCAAATTAACAACAACATAGTTATATTAGGCCCAACCCCGACACAAGTGGCAGGTGTCTTTATGAGATCAGATAGCAGTAGCGACGATGGAGGCGAGTGGCAGCAGGTTCCTAACCGCGGGTCATAAAAGTATAATTACTCGATAGCTCACAGGATGGTCGCCCGTTCCCATGGCATTATCCGTGCATTCCTGAATCAGCTGGAGCCTTCAGAAGATGCGGCCACCACTTTGTCATCATAATCTCAGCCGACCTCTTCCTAGAAGAGCAAACATCAGCGACACAAGAAGAAGAAACACACCCCACCAATGTCATTTTTGTCCCGCACTCTTGGTGACTTCATGCCCCCATAGATTGGAATCCCCCCCAGAATCCGCCCAGTGGTGGATGATTCGTCGAGTGACAGTCAGGGGTACGCTCCGGTTAACATCGTCGAGTTGGTAAATCCCTATATGACTCCCGACGAGGCGGAGCACCAGACAAACCTCCCCAATGTCCCCAGCCGATGCCAATGTCAGTGGAACCACGACCATATGGGTCACCGGGGCACCTCAGTAGAAACCTCCAGCCAGGATGTCCAAGCCACTGAGACCAGACAGTAGGTCCAACGTAGAACTCAGCATGCGCAGCCTCTTCATCCGGTGTCAACAGGCCCTCCTCCACCACCGTTTGTGTTGCTGGATCAGGCAGAGCCACTTCGACCGTATCACGATCAGCTTCACCCAGCCACAGGCCGATCTTAGTCAACCGGTCCTCATCTGGTAGCTACCCTCCGAGCTCCGACTAGTGAGCAGCGAGATGTCCCCAGTACCAGTCAGCCGCCAGTCCAGCCGGCAAGGTCCTCCATGCCTCCAGTCGCAGAACGGACTCCTATAGGCACATGTTTGCGCCTGGCACAGAAGTATGATGTTTTGAAGCACCTCGCTAACATCCCAACAAGGATATCTATCCTTGAAGCCCTTCTCCTGTCGCCAATATGCGCGAAGCACTCACTGAGGCATTAAGAAGCCCCCTCCAGTTTGAGACGGAGGTAGCAGCTGCACAAGCCTTCCATGTTGAAGTAGATGAGAATGCTGAATTCCAGGCCATCAGCTCATTCTATGGTGAAGACAAAGACCCTCCCATACAGGGGAATATCCTACCGCTGTATATCACCAGCCAATTCAATGGCATGGTGGTTCGCCGTTGTCTCATTGACACTGGCTTTGGGATCAACCTTATCTCGACATGGACACTATGGAAGCTAGGGTAGTCCAAGGATGACCTGAATCCCTCTGATTTTTGGATTCAGGGATATGATAGGACCGAACAGACCCTAGTCGGCAAGATCTGTCTGAAGACCCAGTTCGGTGGCTTGGTTTCCAGCACCGAATTCATGGTTGTCTCCCAGGACACTGTGTTCAATGCATTTATGGGTAGGCCATAGCTCCATCTGCATGCGGCTGTCCCCTCATCATATCACCAAAGCCTCGAGTACTCCATTAATGTTCGAGTAGGCATAATCCAAGGTTATGCATCTTCTTTAGCCTCTAGCAAAGCCCGCTACTTGGATGCCGATTATTACAAAAGCAAGGATAAGCAAGTCCAGACAAGTGAGGTTTAGCCCGTTGCCGCTATGACCGACCCTTGGAAATGCCTGAATGATGGCTACATCTTCTCGATCCATCGGTTGGAGTCCACAACTCCTAATATGGGGCAGTGCTTTTTCATTTCTGGGACAAGGGGGAATCATGCTCCTAGATCTAGGCGGTGTTGGAGGATCACTTCATATTCTTATATAAACCAGGCTCTAGTGGTCCTAGAGCCTCCCACTCCCATTAGGTATCAAGACGTCTGACTCTTGGCAAGGACGATACGTCATACTTGCCTGTTTTATTGGGATGGGATAAGTCGGCTCCGGACGACACGTCACTACTGCTTTGATATTATCAAGCATGGCCCCTTGGGCCAAAGACCAGATGGGATTGGGTCGACAGCCTTCATATCAATGGTCTCAGCAGCGCCGGAGTGTCCCGGTGTAATGACCACTACCGCTCAAGCAGGTAGGAGCTGCCCATTAGGGTTTGATAGCTCATTAGAAGCTCCCCTTGCGGATGATCCCTCTATAAGTGGAGAATAGGATATAGAGGAAACTCCCCCTGCCTTTGAGGAAGGAATCTCATCCATGGTCGATGAGTTGGTACAGGTGAACCTCAGAAGTGAGGCTGATCGAAGACCCACATTGATTAGCACCACTATGTCCCTTGAGGAGAAGCAGCGGTATGTGGGATTCCTCAAACGGAACCTTGATGTTTTTTCCTGTAGTTACGATGAAATTCCAGGACTAGATCCTCTGGTAGCCATCCAACGCCTTGGTCTCCCTGCAAACCATCACGAGTTCAAGCAGCCTCCCAGAAAGATGCATTCGCCTCACGGTTCCATGGTCGAGGCTGAATTTGACAAGCTTATCAAGGAAAACTTTATCAATGAGGTTTAGTACCCCAAGTGGTTAGCCAAAATCATGCCATTCAGAAAGAAGAACAGTTAGATTAGAGTCTGCATTGACTTCCTCGATCTCAACCGCCATTGTCTGAAGGTTGATTTTCGCCTTCCAGTGACAGAATTGTTGATCGATGCTACGACCAAATTCCAAGCCCTCTCCTTCATGGATGGTTACTATGGATATAATTAGATCCAGATGGCCCCTGAGTATGAGGAATTTACCGCTTTCAGGGCACCCCAAGGTACTTTTTGTTACCAGGTTATTCCATTCGGCCTGAAAAATGCGGGTGCCACCTATCAGCGGGCCATGCATCGCATATTTAAGACAATCCTCGGGAAATTGGTGGAATGCTATGTGGACAACCTGGTGGTCAAATCTCGCTAGCTCCAGAAACATCTTAAGGACCTAGAGAAATTATTTGGCTTCCTTCGTTCCCACCACCTGAAGATGAACCCGTTGAAGTGTGCCTTCGGGGTCACCTTCGGGATGTTTCTCGGCTTTGTTTTCTGATACCGGGGCATCGAGATCGACCTAGAAAAGATCACGGAAATCAGCCAGATGCCTCAATAGAGCAATGTTTGGGTGATTGGAGGTCTTCAAGGCCACTTATCCTATATACGCCAATTCATTGCGAATCTGGCCAGCAAGTGTAAGCCCTTTTCTCGGCTCATAAAGAAGGGCACCGCTTATAAGTGTAATGAGGAGTGTCAGACTGCCTTTGAGGAAATAAAGCAATATTTGCTCCAACTTCTGTTCTTGATGAAACCCGTCTCCAGGAAGCCATTGATCCTCTATGTCACAGCCCTAGAATGATCACTTGGAACCCTTCTCGTCCAGAAGAACAATGAGGGGACAAAGAACATCCTCTACTACCTCAGCTGAATGCTCCTTGATACGGAGACTAGATACTCCCCCATCGATAAAAGCTACCTTGCGCTCATATTTGCTGTGCAGAATCTGCGACATTACCTGCAGCACCACGAGGTACAACTGGTCTCTCGAGTAGACCCGCTGATGTACATCATGAATCACCCCATGTTGACTGGCCGACTGGCGCGGTGGGCTGTAATCCTCCAGCAGTTTGACATCAGGTTCATTCCTCAGAAGGCTATCAAGGGGCAGGCGTTGAAAGACTTTCTAGCATCCCATCCAACCCCTGCGAACCAGTCCCTATACCTGGATTTTCCTCACAAGGCAATCCTCTCAGTCGATCAAGTCGTCCCATGTTGGAAGATGCACTTCGACGGTGCCTCCCGGAGCCCCCCCGGTAGGAGGCCAAATTATCCTAGGCTCAACAGAGTGGGACTAGGTGTTTTCTTCGTCCCCTCAGAGCAAGCCGTTCTACCATACTCATTCTGGTTTTTAGAAGGTTGCACCAACAATGAGGCAGAGTATCCGGATCTCATTACTGGTCTTGAGATGGCCCTTGAGATCGATGTTCCCCATTTGCATGTGAAAGGGGATTCCGAGCTGGTCATAAAGCAGGTCAATGATGACTATGTTTTCAGGAATCCAGATCACATACCATTATAGGAGCACACTCTCTGGCTAACGGCCCAGTTCCCTTCTTGGCCAGAGGTTATCCATGTACCTCGGTCACAGAACGGTCGAGCAGATGCTTTGTCCAGCCTGGCCACGTCGCTTGCAGAGCCCGAACAGGATGATTTGATTATCCACGTGGCACACCGACGAGGCATTGATCCTGTCACCCCAGAGGATGATGACGGCCTGTGGTTAAACCATCTTACCGTCAGTGACTCCATGTCAGGAGACCCAGGCTCTTCAGATTTAGTGGTTTAAATGACCCCCGAATAGAGAGCCCCTTTTGTCGAGTATCTCCAAAATGGTTGCCTCCTGGAGGACCGGGCCGAGCGCGAGCAAATCCAACGTCACACACTGCAGTTTACCCTCCAGAGTGGTCCCAGTCTTGAGTAGATCCTCTATAAGTACAGTTTCGATGGTTTTCTCCTCCATTGCATCCAAGGAGTCAAGATTCCACAGGTCATGCAAGAGTTTCATGCTTGTTCCTATGGTGCCCACTAGGCTGGGCCAAAGCTGTCCCATCAGATCCGGAGACTAGGGTATTTTTGGCCCTCCATGATCCATGACTGCATCGAGTTCGCCAAGAGGTTCCATACGTGCCAAGTTCATGCTAAATTTGTGAATCGGTCACCAGAGACTCAATATACTACCAATTACTCTTGGCCCTTTGTAGTCTAGGGGTTAGATGTCGTGGGATCGTACCCACCAGAAACAGCTCTCCAATGCCGATTCATTCTGACTGCTACGGATTTGTTTTCCAAGTGGGCGGAGGCAATTTCGCTGAAGGAAGTCAAGGCCCATTCTATCGTCGACTTCTTGAGCTCCAATATCATCCACCAGTTTAGAGACCCTCACGCTATCCTCACCAATAATGATACCAAATTCCGAGTAGCCGAGCTGAAGAAATTGTACACTAGATACAACATTTTATACAACCATACCTCCTTCTATCACATGCAAGCAAATGGTCAGATTGAGGTGTTCAATAAAACACTCTCTAACATTTTTCAGAAAATGGTTGGTTAGAACAAGAAAAGTTGGCCAGATAAGCTCTCCAAAGCCCTCTAGGATTATCACAAGAAGACCTGTAATTCCACCCAGGTGACCCCATATTCCCTGGTGTACATAATGGAGGCTGTCCTACCCATCGAGATTCAATTTCCCTCATTGCACATAGAGGTCTATGAACAAAAAGTACTGGATAGGGTGGCTGAATTCCATCTAGCTGAATTGGAAGCACTGGACGAGAATATGCTTCGTGCCTTGCACAACCTAGAGAGGCATCAGAGCTAGATGGATCGAGCTTTCAACAAGAAGGTTTATCTCCACTCTTTTCTACAAGGTAACTTGGTATTGGCCCTGAGAGCACCAATGATCCCCGGCAGAAAACCACCCAAGTTGGAGCCCAAATTGGAAGGGCCATTCATTGTTCATAAAGTTTATCCCAATGGAGCATACTCCCTGGTGACCATGGATGGCGAGCGTATAACTCCTCCCACCCATTCCACATTCCTCAAGCAGTACTTTGCTTGAGCCACTGGTCCCGCATGAAACTAAACAGCATCTGGTCCTGCATGATCCTAAACTGCATCTGGTCCCGCATGACCCTAAACTGCATCTGGTCCCGCATGACCCTAAACTGTAAATGGTCCCACATGACCCTAAACTGTAGCTGGTCCCGTGTGACCCTAAACTGCATCAGATCCCACTTGACCCTAAACTGCATCTGGTCTGCATAACCCTAAACTACATTTGGTCCCACATGACCCTAAACTGCATTTGGTCCCGCATGACCCTAAACTGCATCTGGTCCCGCATGACCCTAAACTACATCTGGTCATGCATGACCCTAAACTGCATCTGGTCCCGCATGACCCTAAACTGCATCGGGTCCTGCATGAATTTAAAAAGAATTTGGTCCTGCATGACCATGAACTGCGTTTGGTCCTACATTCGGACCCCTATAGTCCCTCATGAACTTAATATGCATGCTCATCCTCACTGAAAGATGTTAAAATGAAATCTAATCAGGCCTTCCTGACCGAGGCCCAGCCTCAGGCCCTTTGGACTTCTTGGGCTCTAGCCCTAGTCCTCTCCGGATTGTATGGTATGGTGTGGGATTATGTCCTCATTCATGTCGGATTGCTCACCGTTCCATACACATCCCTGGATGAGATGCCACTCATCATCCCACATGACGTTAAACTGTGCTCCAAGAACTACGTTTGGATTGATTCCCACCATTATGGGATACATAACACCACATGAACACCTTGATTTCAGGTCCAGCCCCATCTCTTAAGAGATCCCACTATCTCCCGGTCACCTCGGCATCTTGGCATGTCCCTCTCCATGATGGGGATATATAGGTGTCGTCCAGGGTTTTTGGTGCCATTCCCCCTTCTCCCGGGAATCCACCATCTTTTGGCCGCTCTCAAATTGAGCCCCTCGAACCTTTTTAGTGGTCCACCAATGTGTTCAAAGTACTCTGGTCTAGGACCTGGAGTTTCAGATTCAACTTAGTCAAGTTTCTTCCACTTTTCAAGCTTCGTGTTCCCCTTCATTCAGGCCCCCGTTATCTTTCACACATAGAGGGACCCCCAAAAAAATGATCTAGATACAATGCCTAAGGGATCTACTACCATTGCGGGCCAACGCCTCCAAGGGTTTTGGACAATAAATTGATACAAATACCGCGTTACGAACATGGTTAGTGGTCAATTATCATTTGTTTGTCTCCATTTCAGGCTAACATGACAGGATGCTGTGTTGTGAACATGGTCAACAGTAATCCTCCGTCGTCATGCCTGCCCCTTCAGGCCCTGAATGTTTGTTGCATGATTCACATTATGTTCTACCCCATCATGTCTAGGTGGAATCTCGACACTCTTTGCACTAACCCTCAGTGCACCTCCACACGTCGGGCAGACAAAGCAGCAATATAACGTCTCTCGGGGCTCCTACGATCCGAGTGCTAAGACTATAGGTTGGGATCTTCTCTAAGAGCAATGTGCATCTTGACCCTCATCCCCATGGTATATGTGGGGTCACCCGTACATTGCATTTCGGGCCCAGCTTAGCTAGAGGCTAGTGTCTCCTACCCCTTATCCTCTGACCCTCGCCGACCCCCTGGCCTGATGCTCCTCTTCCGGAATCGCGCACGGTGATGGTGTGGGATTATGTCCCCATCCACGTCAGGTATTCTTTATCGCGTCATGCGCATTCCCCCAGGTCCAATCCATATGACCTTAAACTGTGCTGGTTGGTCCTACCACAAGACTCTAAACTGTGATGATGTCGTCCCAGCCGCATGATGGAAAACGACACTGCATTTTGATGACCTCGCCATAGAGGACATCACATTGGGTATCCGTTATTTACCATACCATTTGTCAATTCTCGTATACAGATTGATTATTATGTCAATGCCTAGAATTTCTACCCTATGCCGGTCACTCCACAAAAGAAAAACCATTCACCTTAAAGGACAGACAAGATACATCAAATGCCGCTTCTTTTGGTGTGAGGGCTAGACCCACATGCCCCTTTCATCCTTTTCACAGGTACCATGTCGTGTCGTGCCACCCTCCAAGAACTACGTATGGCTTGATTCTCATTCTCATGAGATACGTAGGAGTGTCCGGGCACTTCCCCACGGGCCCAACCTAACTTTCTTTTTCGGTCCCCTAACCGGAACACTTCCCCAGGGAACACATGGTATGTAGGGCTTATGTCCTCCTTGACATCGGGTTTTCTAACCACCTTATCGTGTGTCTCCTACTCTCCTTACCCATCCTTGGTCTGAGTTCTAAGACTTTAAACTGAGATCCTTTCCAGAACTATGTGCGGATTGATTCCCATCCGTATGGGATACGTAGGAACGCCCAGACATTTTGTCTTGGGTCCTGCCCCGGGGATCACAAATCCCATCCCTCCTCACTATCGGCCCCTTGGACTGACTTCTCAGGGAGTTTTGTAACCATATAAATTTCCCCGAATAAGTTCTGGATGCCCCATAATGACGTTGGGAACTGACAGTTCCCTCACCAGAGAGGTCCTGTCTAAAAGTAGGGATGATCCATGACCAGATTAATACATCCACCTAATGTTCCTCCACCACGGTGGCGTAATCTTGAGAGTGTTGGATTCCATGTGAACAAACCATCACTTCATTTTCCATGCTTTTCATGCCTCTTTATTCGGATCGTCATCCTCTTTCATGTTTGATGGGACCCCCTAACAGTATGGATGCTCGACCAATGGTCCGCCTGGGGTCCTGGGCCAACGTTCCGGAAGACTAGCCATGTTTTGAGGGACCCCCTAATAGTATAGATGCTCAACCTATGGTCTTCTTGCTATCATAAGCTAATGTTCCGGAAGACTGATCGACAATATTTGAGTTAGGCCCCATGTTGCAAACATGGTCAGTAATCGGCCCTCATTTGTTGTCCCCATTTCAGGATAATGCGATGTGGATGCTGTGTTTTTGCCACGGTCAATAGCTATCCTCCATCGTCACTCCCCTCCCATAGTGTTCTGAATTTGGGTAACATGATTCACATTTTTCATTTCCCTATGTTCGGACTGGTTCCAACGCCCCTGGAATTGCCCCACTCGTGCGCTAGAGCACACTGAGAAGACGATACATTGATTGGTCTAAGGTAACCTTTCTTTGGTTAGGCCTCCCTCATCTCCTAGGGAATCCGAGTTCAAATTTCGAATGGCTGAATCTTGGTTGACACTCCCACGATCAAATGAAGTGATAGTACGAGCCTGCTTGTTTCTCATGACCCACATGATCTTAGGGACATATTTCTATTTATTTTGAGATTATGGTTGAGCATGATAGACTAAAGGGACAAGTATGTGAAGAAAGAGGGAAAGTAAATTTGTCTATACATACAGTTCAAGAGAACAGAAAGCAGTAAGGTGGGACAAGTGTATGGGTGTGGCCGAAACAGGGCCCCTAAGGGTTAGCTTCCAGGATAGACCTCTCCAACGCCACCACCTTTTGGATGGTGGCCTCCAGGACTGCCTCCTGTCCCCTAAGAACTCTTTCTTCACCAGTAACTGTAAAGCACAATTCGTTGGCCTTGGCCTGTGCCTGCACCTATTCAGCTTGGAGCTCAGTTATCTGACGACTCGCTTCTATGAGTTGATCTTGAGCATATGCCAGCTGGGCCCTTAGCTGCTCCACAAGCTCAGACTAGGTTGTAATGAAAACCTCCTACTCCTTCGCATATTTCTCTAGGCATCAGACCTCTTGCTCCACCCTCAAGAATGCTCGGGTACTCCCCGACTCCTCCTGGCACCGAATGAAGTCGGCGCGCCGGCTACTCTCCCACATCCTCTCAGACATGTAATCACGGACCGTCAGATGAATATGCTGAGCATCCACCCCTCCAGGACATAGGAAGTGCATCCAGGTGTGGAGTGACCCCATCCGCTTCAGCCATTCCACTTGGGGCTGATTGAGGAAACACCAGATGCACTTCCATACCTTGAGTCACGTCATCCGACTCTCCTCGACCGCTTCTGAATCTGAATCGTCAATCTATTTGGGATCAGTGGGGCGATAGATAGGTAAGATGGCCAACAGGGAAGCAACAAGCTCTTCATCAGAGATTCTTCCCAGGAGAATATGTTCCTCAACATTTGGGCGACCTTCCTCTCTCCCCTTGGATCCGGTGGCACCCGCATCGACTTCCGGCCCTACCCTGACGGCAGTACCACCGATTTTTGCCGCTCCCTGTTCGCCAATTTTCCGATCCAGCTCATTTTGGGAGGCATGTTCTGGATGGGGTGGCATGTTTTCCATCAGCATGCGAACAGATGGCCTCGGATCAGCAGCCCAACGAGCCTCCAGAGCCGTGATCACTGTACAGACAAGGAGCACCCTCATTAGTTGAGTCCTCCGATAGTGAGTACCGGTATCGAAGTAAGTAACTTACAGGAACCCAAGGCATCAACCTCCAGTTCTCTAGCCGCTACAGGAGCTGTCACAGCAGGGGATCCCTCATCACTTGTTAGCTCGATAAAAAGCATCAGTGCCTCGCCTTGCCCTATTGACGCTTCCTCCCCTCCTTCGGCCGGAGAAGCTTGGTCAGCACCGGTATGCTCCAACGCAAGAGAGAGAAAGTGGATTAAGGGTTTGCAAAGGAAAGATAACATAAAAGAAGGTAAGGGATGAAGCATACCTCGAGCAACTCGGCCACATCCATATCAGAGCCGAAAATCTCTCCGCTCTCCTGGAGACTCCCTTGGAGGGACGACCCTTGCCACCCTTCGCCTTCAGACTCCCCTTCTCCATCTTATTCACATCCCCCTTCTCCTTTGGCACACTCTCCTATTTTGTCTCCCTCTGATTCACCACTATCATCTTCCCCTAGTGGCATCCTCTCTGGATCACACTCCTGGCCGAGAAACACCTTCACCAAGAGAGGTGGATCCACACGTCGACCCCATTTACGTGCGTATGCGTCAATGGCCATTAGGTATGCATGCCACCGGTGGAAGTCCACTCTATCGGCAGCCCATACAAGCCCAACTTTCGGCAGCTGGATCTCGTCTCACACTGTCTTTTTCTAGAGGGATTTAGTACTCATTGACTGCTGCAGGGTTATCCCAGCCGACCATAGTGCAGGGAAGACAGAATCCTCGGAAGGATGAAGCAAGTATCTTATTTTCTTCCTAGGAAGTTCCCTGGCCACTCCGTGGGTCCCTCCTCCTCCAGGAAATGATGACGCGAATGCACCATGCGATGCCCCTATAGCTGATGTCCCGGCCTGTGCAGGCCCCGTTTCGTAAGGCGCTTCTGGTCCTCCTCTCCAAGTGGCACCCCGCCTACTCTCTCGTCACCGAGGTTCCGCACTGACAACCTTGAGCTGCCGAACTCGCTTCCACAGGAGCCCCTCAGGGTATGCTATAGTCCAATGTTCAACACACTCAGTTGAGAGGCCCGCGTTGACTCCGGTGGGTGGTAAATTGATGATGTCTCCAGAGCCGTAAGTTGTGAACATCAGCCACAGTTGACGAAGAACACAGGGATGCCTCTCCTCTTGAACATCTACGTATACCCTCTTAGGAATTAGATGGAGGCATCCGAACTGCCTAGTAAACAGGGATGGCACATAAGGCTTACAGAAAACCTCCCATAAATCCGGGCCATGAGAACCCCTCCTCTGATGCTTTGGAATTACTCTTTCTACTACAGTGAGCCATTCCCATCATCTATCAGCTGACCAGTTGGGGTGGGAAATGGGATAAAGGAAAATTTGGTGTGGTTACCAATCCTTATCCATACCCCCTCCTCATTGAGTGTCATTGGCATGACCCTGACAATATTCAACAGAGAGGGTCGCAGGTTGTTGCCCGGGGGATGAATGTCATTTAGGAAGGTGTAGCCGCCAGAGTGAGTCGTAACCCATGCATGAAAGATCTAGAAGGGGACACATACTCTCCTAGGTGATCCCCCTCTTGAGATGCACCCTAAGATTGCGTACAGCCGAGCCAGCATGAGGACCCCCCAGTTTGAACCTCTTGTTGGCAGCCATGATGCCCGCCATCACTAGAGTCGCTAGAAGGATGCCCATCCCTGCATCCCGTACCAGAAAGATCCACCCGCTAAGGAACGTGGCGAGGAATCCGGCATACTGGACATTCGGGTCCCGAGATTTATTAATTTTGTAGCCCCATCATTGATTTTTCTCCGCCTCCAGGATCATCCAGTAGGATCCTCTCTTTCTCCTCTGAACCGCGGTTAGGCACCACTTTCCCCGCCCTGGCATCTTGACCACTGGGTCCTTCTCTAAAAATAGGCTGAACCAGTCCTTGTAGGTGAATTCCTTTAGGAATTCCATGACCTCCAGCCTCTCCTTGGCCAACTCTAATAGGTTCCACGTCAGTATGGGGGTTCAAGACCTGTCACCCCAGATATTCATCGGCGGGAGGAACTCGTCGTATTGATGGATGTCCAAAGGGATGCCTCTGATGTAGTGGATGTCCCAGAGACTGATGTCGACTTCCCCATGGTGAAGATGGAATGTGTTGGTGTTAGGGGACCACCGAGTGAACAGCTACGGTCCAAGCTCAGGCTGCTGGTAGAAGTGGAACTGCGATGTCCACACCGCCTTGAACTGATCGATGTGCCACAGCTCGGCCCCAAATTTGTCGCATGTGTGGAGAACCCAATAGGCCCAAGCCCACTCGCTGGTGAAGTTGCCTCCAGAACGCATATCCCAATCCGGAATCCAACCCTGGGTCTCGTCAGTGAAGCTCTGATAGAAAGTGCTCGTGTAGAGGGACGGTGAGCTCTCCGCAATGGGATCACCCCCAACAATGGTCCTAGTCCTAGGATTCAGGACATACACATCCATGTTTCTGGTTTCTCTAGCAGGATGATCGTTATTGATGATGTTGTATCAAGAAAGGTCATCTTTGTGGGTCACCCATGACTGTGATGTGTCAACCTTGAATCCTGGCAGGGGAACCTCCTCCAGAATGTCAAAGTCCCACAATGGAAGATTATCAGATAAGGCGTACTCTTTCTGGATGGGAGTTAGCATATTGAAGAGGGTGTGGTTATTAGAGACCACCCTCTTTGCACCATAAACCTTCATGTTTGCAGCCATCTTAGCTCTACATGCAGTGGCCTCCCCCCCATCAACCCAGTTTGGGCCATCTTCTTTCAACTAAGTGTTCAGAAGTGCTGCGCGAAATCTAGAAGGTTGGTGCGTAATCTAGGAGGTTGGCGCGTAAAATCAGCATGTTGTGCGAAATCTCTGAGTGTTGCGTGGAAAATCCTGGGTTTTCACGTAAAAGGCCGCTAAATCTCAATGGTATTATGCGCAAAAAACTGATTTTCATATAGGAACTGAAGTAATTTCATGCACGAGATATCTAAGCCTATCGTGCGAGAAACACCGTATGGAGCATGAGACCCGCGACCTCTATTATAGACTAAGATGGGGTTCTGCGCCCGCATGCAAAGAGGATTCTGCGCCTGACCTGGGGTTTTCATGCCACTCAAGTTTTTGCCCGCCAAGGGCCCACTATGCCCTACATTTAGTCATTTCCCTTGGAATCTGATCGTTGCGACCGCTCGCCGATCCAATTTCGAGGGGGGGAATTTGTAGATGCCGAAAAATGTGTACGCACCAGAGAATGTTCCAAAACAAAGAAGAAAAGTCATATTCGGACCCGATGGCTTAGTCTGAAGGGCCCGGAGGTGGTGCATAGAAAGAAGGTGAAGTGCGTATAAAAAATATGACCCACGCGAAAGGTACTAGGATTCGCGAAAAGTCCTAGTGCCGGTGTGAAATAATTTCACGCCCGTGTCCCGCGTAGTTGATATTTTGCGCCGCTGCCTCTATCACACAATACTTTCACACAACCCTGTATTTCGCACCCCGGGTTCCCAATAAATGGAAGGTGACCCGATTCCTTTTCAGGGATGAAAAATTTGAACTACCTCTCATGAGCGTAATTTCCATTCCGCCTGTGCGCAATATGGCATTCAGGTAAGATTCTTTTTCACTTCATGTCACCCCAGGATCCACCTTCACGTGAGGTCCCCCTGGCTTAGACTAAACCCCAATCCCTTTGGGGTCTTCCCCCTGCACGTGATTCCTTCCATTACGTGCAGACCCTTTAGTTTCATGCAATATTTGTGCGCCCCCTGTCCTTACGCGCGACCCTCGCTGCCTGCGCGTAATTCTTCCCGCTTGTGCGCAATCCATTCAAGTCACACAAAAGCCACAACCCCCTATTTTGCGCAAGAAACACTGATTTCATGCCAACCTAGGGCTTTCCACGCCAGGCTCCCATCATTTCATGCAGCCCCAAGGGCTGCGCGCAATCCTTTAGCTCCCTTCACCTCGACACTCCCCAGGCACCCCCTGTGCACGAGTACCCGATGCCCCCATCCGGGTGCCGTTTGCAGGTGCCTTGTGCACCCCGTGCATTCATATCATACATGGTTTTCATGTACGACCTTCTCGGATTGTATGAAGTAACTTCAAAGTCCCTTGGACAATCCTTCCCATTGCGTTGCTCTGCATCATGCTTCTTCGCATAGGCATGCTAACATCCATTGCTTCTTTGCATAGCCACGCCAACTTGGACCCCTCGATGGTTCCCCCCACGACACCCCCTCAGTAAGGACCTGCTGATGCCTTCCCTTCCACAAGGAGAATAAGGTACCGGTTATGTAAGTCCTAGGGGTGCAGAGCCAACCCACATCGTCCAAACTGCAGGACGTTAAACTGCCAAGCACCTCGTCCTCAACACATGACGTTAAACTGTGACCCGGCCCCGTGCCTCGCACGCAGGGTCCCCCCGTATCGGACATTCTCTTCGCCCGCTCATCTCCCCGGGGATGGGATCGCCCATCACAAGGGATGATATCCTCCTTATCAAAGTGGAATTTGTCCGTGGAGAAGGGCATCCACCTTGGTTTAAGCCCCCAGCTGTTCTTGCAGGAGGTAGATCCCCTGCTCCCTCCTTTCATCTTCAGTCCCCAAGGCCAGTAGAGGGCATGATAGGTAACGTGGCCCCTCCTCTCTTCCTGGGTGCCAAATCACTCTCCCTATGCACTTTTTCTCCCTCAAGCCTCCATCCTGGAGTAAGTCCCGACACCATGGGCTGCTCAACGCATAAGCCCCTCTTCGATTCCCACTGATGCAACCTTCACGACGTGATTGTCAGGTCCCTGCAACCTCTTGTTTCTCACACCGAGCATGACTCCCGTGAGCTTAGTGTGAGCACCGACCATGACCCACCATGGGCCGCCTCAAAGTGTAATCCCCAAGTACCCCCATCCCTCATGACGTTAAACTGTATACCCGAAGTATGAGGACTTTGATCCATGCTAAGGCATGGTACGTAGGAAGCCTCCATGAGGTTCAAGCCCCACCACCATGGGCCGTCTCAGCACGTAAGCCCCATCCAACCCAAACTACGGGGACTTTGATCTGTGCTAAGGCATGGTACATAGGAAGCATCCATGAGGTTCAAGCCCCAACACCATGGGTCATCTGAACGCGTAAGCCCCATCCAACCCGAACTACGGGGAGTTTGATCTGTGCTAAGGCATGGTACGTAGGAAACCTCCATGAGGTTCAAGCCCAATAAACCATTGGCCCCGACCGTCTCCACATCGGGGTTCCAAGCCCCATTTCCACCTTGGTCCATCTCAGAGAGTAAGCCCCAATCCACTTGGACACTAGGTCCCTCTTCACATCGGTTCACCGAACCCATATTCATGGGACACCTCAGAGTGTAAGCATGAAATACCCCCGTACAGCGTGACGGTAAACAACAATCCATCCTAAACTACGTGGGCTTTGATCTGTGCTAAGGAATGGTAAGTAGGAAGCCTCCATGAGGTTCAAGCCCACCACCTGGTCATTCTGACCCCATTCACGTCGGTTCATCACCACCATGGGCCGCCTCAGGGTATAAGCCCCATTCTCGTACCCCATGACGTTAAACTGTATCATCCACCTGAATCACGAAGACTTTGATTCCCTACCATAGGGATATGTAGGAGGCCTCCATGAGGCTCAAGCCTATTACTCATCCTGATCTCTCCCTCGAGCCCATGTGTCTCAGGAAGCTCATGCCCTAAACCATAGGTTCTACTTCCTATGGGTCCCATCCATGCGTTCATTCTCACGGGTCTCCTCTTCAGGTGTCCCACCGTGTCATCGAACTATGCGGACTTTGATTCCCTGCCATGGGGATACATATGAAGTCTCTTCGAGACCCAAGCCCAAAGACATCATTCATCCTGATTCTTACCCGGTTCGCCACATCCTAGCTAGATCATGCCACTTCATTCCCCTCCACATCATTCAGGAAGCCGCCTACGTGCTGGCCCCAACATCGGTGTTCCCTCCAGGGGGTTCTTCAATCTGATCCACTCTAGCTAGTGTTCCGATCAGTCTAATCCATCTCCTCTGGACGTTAAACATGCGGCATACCCCGTGTCACACATGGGAAGGTAAGGAAAACCTCAGATACATGCCTATGGCCTACAATTCCCCGCATTCGGTGTGGGATGCCTTGGGCTTCCGCACCCTTAAGAAGCCCTATGATAAGGGACAGAAGACAGACATGCCAATTCCCCATCATCAATACACACCAGTGATGCCCCAACGTGACTACTCTCCTAACTGGAGGTTGTTTCCCTGACCAGACACCTTGGAAGGTCCTGATAGAAGCGGCATAATTCACTGGTGTCCATGAAGATATGGTACCATGAAGAGCTTCACAAACCACGTTTTAAATCTATGAGGGTGACCCGGACTAGGTGAAGAGTTCCGAGGAGGAATCCAAGGAATAAAGAACAGACATACCATCATCCCATTTTGATCAAGGAGCAGACGTCCCTGAATAAGCAGTGGATGCCGCCCGCCTTTGGAAAGGAGGAATGCAGGGTAACAAAAGTGCGTCCTCTACGTGACGGATGCTCATGCCCCGAAAAAAGCATCAGAAACACTAGGTTATTCATGATTGTTATAAAAAATCTAGGATTGTAGCTTATACATAGATTTATAATTAGATAGGTCCCTATAAATTTCCTTAAAATTATATATAGGGATTTCACTAAAGTTTTCTCATCCTAGTTTACAAAGTTTGAGTAAACCTTTTCTCTCATACCAAATATAAAAACCCATGATTTTCTTACATGTATATTACATATTTTGTAGTAAACTTCTTCACATTACACAAAAAAAAGTCCGAGAACCATAATATTTTTGTGACTTTGGAAATTTGGAAGAAAATACTATAATTTGGTGAAAGATCTTCAACATATCCTATAAATATATCCCCCTTTATTATTCCAATCAAAAACCTTTATTTATAACCTGGGTAAATGAAACATATGATAACAATGAGCTCAGATGGTCAATAAGGGTAAAAATAATTATAAATCATAAGTATATATGAAAAAATTTGAAAATCATATTCTGTATATCAATCATGATGTCGTGTCATGGAATAAATCATAGAAGTCCATAAAAGAAAACAAATAATATATTCCATGAGAGCATAATATGAGACATGGATTTTTGGAAAACACGTAAGCATAGAAAATCATTTGTTTATTTGTCAAGGCTAATTGCTAATACCATCATAGTAGACAAAGTCCTTTACTGAAAAAGGTTCACTCCCCATTCAATCCATGTGTTACTGAACTATGTTTAGTACTCATTCAAGCCTTGTATTAATAAGATAAAAGCATTTCCAATTCCAATCCTTTATTACTAAATCTAGAACATTTCATATTCTAATCCTATATTACTGAACTATGATCATTTCTTTTTCTAGTCATGTCTATCTAATGAGATATAAATCCTTATCCAATTCATCAGAGGGAGATATAGGTCCCACCCATCACATAATGAAAACCATACATTTTTTTCCACAATAACATAAATCATTCTTTATATCATAACCCCTGAAATAAAATGGGTTTCAGAAATATCAATCAATCATAACATAACCCATGGAAAAGAAATATGTATCATAGTTATCATAAACATAAACAAACCATAGGAATAATAGAGATAGTATATATGAAAAATATCCCCATTAAGACATAATTATCATCAAATAATGTTATCTTTGATGCAAAATAATTTTGATATATCAAAAGAAAACAATTCTTCATAAAAATATCTTTTCTGTAATAAAAATTATTTATTTTCTTAAAATACCATGCAATTTTGAAAGAAAAATTTTTATTTAAAAATTATATTTTAAGCCTATAAGGGAAGCTTCAAGGAATTAAGGTTCCATAAAATCATAAAAAATAATTCATGTCATATAAGTTAAAAACATTCTTCTCGTACTTTTTCCCAAAAAAAAACAAAAACTACTTCATTAAGAAAAAGACAAAATAATTCCTTTCAATCCATTCAGTAAAAATTAAAACATGGATAAAAATGAATTTAACAATTTTAGAAGAATAGTAAAAATATTTTGGAATAAATTTTTAAGAAACATGGGCAAGGGAGATAAATATTCCCTAGTAATACACACATATAAATAATCCTAAATAAAATGTGATTTGAATTTAACCCTTACCACATCATAATCAGTAAAATTATATGCCCAATGAAAGAAAATAAATTATATGAATATGAAAATACCATAATAATAATAATAATAATAATAATCAATGAAACTAATGGATATTATATACACTGTAGAAAATAATGAAGTAGTGTGTAAGGCATGTATTCCAAAGAAATAAAAGTTAGACAAAAATCCTTATTTAAGTAATAACTTCCTTCATATACATTCAATACTCATGTATAATAAATTCCAGTTTATTATAAATATACTAAAGAACCATATTAATATATAAAATAAAATATATAATTTACTTATGACTTTATATACCTCTCTTGGTAACAATTTCATGTTAAATTTATATTTAAGGTTTTAGCTACTTTCTTTTTGTTCAAGTTTTAACTTGTTATCGTTGGTCCTATTCAATAGATCATGATTTAGTCATATCTAGAATTATATTCATGATATTAATATCATATATATATATTCATTATATTTTCATTCATATTGATTTATAAAATTTAGATATAGAAAATAAAATACATTGTTCATAGAGACGGTAGGTCGTACACACACATGAACGTCATTTTCATTTTATTTTCACATGAAAAGAAATAAAATTATATTATATATAATATTTATAGAATAATTATTATGTCATATATATCACATATATTCATAAAATTTATCTATATTACCATCAATGTGAAATATAGATGAAAAACGAATCACATTGCATCGTAGTGATGGTAAGCCATACGTACGCACGAGAAACGTTATCATTTTGAAAAACTTTAGGTGGTAAAAAGATAAATATGATATTATACTTTTAGAAGTATAATTATTTCATAAATATCATATGTAAATATAAAACCCATCATAATTACCATTCATGAAAAATGTTGATGGAAAATGAATTGTATCACTACGTGGAGACGATAAGCCGTATATACGCACAAACAATACTTTTATTTCGTGATCGGTGGGAAAGGAGCTTTATAGTGGTTTTTAATTAATCATAATAAATTTTTTTGTATATTTAGGATTATGAAGATATTATTTTTGTCATATATTTATTGTAGTCAGAGAAGCGTAGAAAAAGAGAGTGATCAGTTAGAGTGATGAACTCTTCTTCAAAATTTCTCTTTTAGATATTCTCTAAAGGACACTGTAGTTGGTATTTTGGGAATACCAAAACCAATATAATGAGTCTAGGGAAGTGAAGAGGATAATTTTTATTATTATTTTTAATATTTAAGGCTCAATGTGATGTTTATAAGTGAGGTATGAGGTTCCCTTTTATAATTGAGTTGAGGGGAACTTTTGGAATTTCTAAAAATATTAATTTATCAAAATTTCATTATCCATCCAAATACCATAAAAATTCCATGTATTCTAAGATAAGATTCTATATGGTTGTAATATCATAAAAAATATATTTTATAAATGTTTTGGTATTGTTTTAAACTTTACCATTTTGATTAACCCTTAGTTAACCTATTTTAATTTTAACTAATGTAACTGATTTTTCAATATTAAAAGGATGTAAATTTTACTTATGTGATGTCAGTTAAATCATAAATGAAAAATTTATAAAATTTTAGACTATATTAAAATTTTTTCAATTTTTAAATACAATTTACTATTTTTAAATAATTTCTGAAAAAATTATTTTGATAAATTATCATTAGTGTCACTTTTGAAACTATTCATTAGTGGGACTTTTAAAAATATTAAAATAAAAAGTTAACTTTGAAATAAATATATAATTATATCCCTAATAATTAAAGTGAATCTATAAATCTATTTTAATCACATTAATTATCTCAAATTATATTTATATTAATATTTTTATTAATATTTATTTTATATCTCCATTAATAAAATATCTACTGTATCTGTGTTGTGTAATTATTTGTTCAGTAAAAATTTAAAACAAAATACCATGATGAATATAAAACTTAAATATTTCTGAATAATATTTTTAGTTGGATATACATTTTGAATAAACCTATATAAAAATGATATATGATTTAAAACATGAATATGGAATTGTTAAAGTTTTATTAAATAAAATATTATATATATCATAATTTCATCTATGTCACCAAAAAATTATAAAACAAGTATATATCATGAAAATATGTTTATTAGGTTAAAATTTTATAGTTATATTTTTTTAATAACATAAATGTTTTTCCATGTGGACACATAAGGTTCAATAATGATAAAGAAAGTGATATTTTATGACTTTCATTGATTTAAATATTATATATGTCATTTTCATGGAAAAGTGTCCATTAAACAAATTACTTTAGATCTTCATGTGTTAAGGGTATAATTTTATTCTTCCAATAAAAATTTTTCTTGTGTTAGGGTCATTTTATAGTCTTTATAATTTAATTTTTAACATAAATTAGTCAATTTACCCTTTACCATGGTAACATGATTTACCAAGGTTATCATTAATTTTGGATAAAAAAAGTAAATATTTAATAAATTTAGTCCTCATGAATAAAAATTTTACATTACTTTTTAAAAATTAAATACAAAAAATTTGCATGATTGAATTTTAAATAAAATCGGTAAAACGTAATGAAAAACAATTTTTCAAAAAAATGCTCTTTTCAAACATAACATATATTTATAACAAATTAATTTATAAACCCCTTTTAAAAACCATAATTTTATTATCTAAAAAGAAAATTAACTAATTAAAATTTAAAACCAATCTAAAACAGAATTTGACCTTGTAAAGACTTTAATATAAAAATATCATTTTCAATAAAAAAATTATTTTCAATATTCATCAAAATATCAAAATTTTTATAAAAATAAAAAAAAATTAACCAAATTAAATTTTTATATTATTATTTCAAAGAAGACATTTATTTTTTTCAAATATAATTTATAAAAGTGTCATAAACTTGGTTTAAAACAAGCGAATCATCAAAATGCAACATAATTGCCTTTTAAGAAAAATGCTTCTTTTATCCGTAAAATTGGATTATTCCTATATCCTATCTAGAAAACATGTAAGATGAATGTAAAAATTATATTGAATATATCATACAAATATTTAATTTATATAATCAAACATGATTTCTTTTTTATTTATTGGTATAAAAAACACTTGTGCATGGTTTTTCAGAAAAACATTTTCTTTTATTTTCAAAAGGGTTTTACATTGACTTATAATTAATTTTTTAAATAATTATATATACATGTGTAAACCATAATTTTGTAATATATTTAACACTGTTCATACCCTCTATTCTAACGACTAGGTTATAACTTAATT
The DNA here is from genome assembly GCA_963277665.1 of Viscum album. Taxonomy (NCBI): domain Eukaryota; kingdom Viridiplantae; phylum Streptophyta; class Magnoliopsida; order Santalales; family Viscaceae; genus Viscum; species Viscum album. Next base: position 1,706,408,759 of record OY728129.1, read on the forward strand.
TGTTAAATAATTATAATAATACAATGATGTTTTGTATAAATTCAGTGTTGTGTGTAAAGAAAGATAAGATGGTGTTTCATGTAGCATAAGCTTAACTTGATGTATTTTATATCTTAAGAAATAAAAGAAATTTAATTTATTTAAAAAAAAGTTCATAAAAATTAAGGGCATTACAATTCTCTTGTTCACACACTCCCACACCCACACCCACATATACATACACAAGCTTGGTGTCTCCTATTGACATTGGTACTTCATGACCATACTACCTCCCACATTGATGATGGTACTCCCCAAACATGATCTATCCCATTAAAAGCACACCCAAAAAATTATACCAAATACCATACCAATTCATGCCACATAAAAAAGATATTTCTTGAAATAACTTTTTCAAACATTTTTTTTGTGGAATACAATACTATAATTTTAAAACCATCATTTTAAAATTATAAACATTGATATTTTCCCAAAATCCATCCAATTTTTCTAAATTTCCAATGACATGAACAAAATTATTTCTTGAGGAATTCTCAAAATGTTTATTTAAAAAATTCAAGTGAAATTTTTTAAAAAAATAAGTCTTCTAGTTCTATAATAAGTGGAGACGAGATATAATCCACCTACCTCTCCTCAGATGATAGAAAATAAAAAACACTAAAAAATTAATTATTTGGTCTCACAACACTTTCTATTCAATTGATCCAACAATACCTCATCAAGATTTTCACCAAAACACATAGATATATCTATAATAGACTCGATCTATGGATCTAAGAGAAAGAGGGGATAAGAGTATATCTATGAAGAACAAGGAAGAACAAGGAATTACAGATGAATCCATATATCAAACACACATTGATTTAGTAAAATTTTCCTTTTTATTAAAGGGAATCACCTTGGGGGTCTAGGGAGAAATAATAGTTCAGGACCCTAGAATAGTAGCTTAAAAATGAGGTTTTTTGGGTCTTAATATATTTTGTTTTAAAAAATGGAGCAATAATTACACACCACAATGTTAGGTTACATGATTTAAAAAAATGTGCACCAATTGTGCACATGGAACTGACTCAAAAATAAGGTTCCACATGGTTGTATAACATGGTTTGTTGAAATTTTCATCAACCATTTATTTCCACAGTTCCAATTACACACCCACACATGGTTAGATATTCCTGATACCAACCATGTTTTTTACACTGTCTTCACATTCAAATTTTTTCTTAGGAACTCACATGGTTTCTTCAAACTATATGCTAACTGTGAACCTTCCCAATGAATCCCAACATCTTCCTACACATTTTCCCAGAGATAGTACCTAATTTCTACTAACCGTTCTCAAACCATGCACTTCCAGAGACTTCAAAAAATATAAAAACCATCTGAATAATCTCAAAACTAAACCTAAGTATAATATAAGCTCAACATACATAATAAAAGTGTAAATTACTTTAAAATAATGGTGTTACATACTCCAATCCATTGGTCTTTCTTAGTTATTGGAAAATGGGATACCAGCATTTTCTTGGAAGATCTCTGGACACTGGTCTAACATTTCCTTATGACGTTCCAATGTATTCTCTAGGATCTAACAAATTTCCCATAGAACCCTTACCAAATCGATGCTTTTCTCACACAAGATATTTTATTTACTATCTATAATCTTTTTAGCATAGGAATTAGTGTACCATCTAGTTCAAGATCAACATGGTCCTATTGAATCACATGGTTAAGATTAGGCTTGTACTTTTCAATTGAGATACATGAAACAACTTATACATAGAACCAAACTATAGTGGTAAATACAACTAATAATACACCTTAAAAACTCATTCAAGTATCTAAAAAGGGATAATGTACTAAGGATACAACTTTCCTAGCTTATTAAAATGATAACACCCTGGTCTTGGAGAGATTCTCAATAAAACATAGTCACTCACCTAAAATAATAATAATTGATAATGATTATCATCATATTTTTTTTGGTGATTATGATCCATCACCATTATATTTTTGATTATTTGAATATTATCCATTGTCTCATACACAAGGATAAAAACAATAAGTAAATTCTCACTCACTTCCAGCAAAAAAATGGAGAACAAAAAGTGTGACTATACAATGTTTTGAAAGGATCCATTTGTATCAAGTCCAGGTAACTATTATTGTATGAGAACTCCACTAATGAATTATGTTCTTCCCATAAGACACCAAAGTACAAAACATAAATTATAAGAATTTATTCCAACATTTTGATCATCCATTCTGATTTTAAATACATTTAAGGATGATAATATTTGGCTATGGTCAATTGGGTTCTATGGGATGTATGGATGAACATACAAAAATGAGATGTAAACCTGGGGTCCCGATCAAACACAATAGAAACTAGTACACCATGAAACATTATAACATTCCTGAAAAATATTTTTCAAAATTATTTGACTAGATTAGATTCATTAATAGGGATGAAGTGAGTTGAATTTTGGATTTGATACATAACCACCCATATTTCATCATTTCTATGAACCGTTCTTTCCAGACCGGTGAAAAATTCCACATATACCTACTCCCATTTCCACATGAGGATTGGTAAAGAATGAAACATACCAACTAGTCATTGGTGTTCTGCCTTGACCTTCTGATAGGTGAGGCATCCCAAAACATATTACACAACACTTCTTTTCATTCCATCCCACCAAAACTATGTTCTCATCACTTTATGCATCTTTTAAATTACTGGATGAATAGACCATATCAAATGGTGGTATACATTAAAGAGATACTCATGATAAGTTAGTGGAACCACAATATGATCTCTAAAATAAAACAAAGATCATCCTTCTAAAATAAATCCCTCAATGGTATCCCCACCATTGATTTTTGAATATAAATCTAGAAATTATGGATCAAATATCTAAGAATTTTTAACTTGCTCAACTAAATAAGGAACAAGTGAAACAAGAAAGAAAACTGCTACATCATCTTGCTCAGAAACATTCATATACATATTATCAATGACAAAAATTATATTAGATTTATCTGAAGACACTGTAGATATATTATTATATGAATTTATTCTAAATGTATCAACAACATAATTCACTTTACCTGATGTAAACATCAAGTCATAGTCAAACATCTAAAGATATTCTATCTATATTTTTTTCCTTAGGTTCAAATATCATTGTGGGAATATTCATTTAATATATTATGATTCTTAAACACCATTAATTTTTCATCAAAAAGATAATATCACCAAGTATTCAAGGCATGAACTCAAACAACTAACTCAAAATAATGTGTTCGGTAATTCCTCTTAGGCACCCATAATTGTCATGATCCATATGCTACACATGATCAACATATATGAGAACACATCCCAAACTAGATCATGATGTATCAAAATAGACTACATAACCTTGTCCTAGCTCTAAAAATGTATGTTTGGGTGCTGATGTAAGGAAAAAATTGATCTCTTGTAAAGATTTATGGTAGTCATTGTTACATTGGAAAGAAACAAATTTCTATCTGAAATCCATTATTGGTGAGAAAATTCATGAAAAATGATAAAAAAGTGTTGATAATAGCATGATAATCCAAGGAAACTATATATTTAAAACACACTCTTCAGTGGTTTCCATGAGATAACGACTTCTACCTTGTTTGGGATCAATAAAAACTTCCTTTTCAGAAATAAAATGAACATGTAAAAATTCCAATTATATCTAGAAACTGAATTTTTAAAGCTTATCATAAAGGATATGTTCATAAAAGATACCTATCACTATATCCAATTATTTTTTATGGCCAACCTCTATCCTATAATACACCAAAATATCATTAAAAACCACTACAAAGGAGCCAAGATACCTATGAAAGAACTGATTCCTCAATTCCATAAAAACTTCTAGTGAATTCATAATTCCAAAGGGAATAACAACATATTCATAGTGAACATAACAAATACTGAAGGTATTCTTTGTAATTTAATCTTTCTGAACTCGAATTTGATGAAACCTCAATCATAAATCAATATTAGAGAAATAATGGGATCCCATAAATTTCTCAAAAAAATATTTAGTTATTATATGAGGATATTGATTCTTTATTGTAACTTTTTTGAGTTTATAATAACCCACACAAAGAATAAGAGTTCCTTATAATTTCTTGAAAAAAGAATTGGTACTTCCCATTTAAACGTACTAGGTCATATTTTCCTTTTCCTCTAATTATTATAGATAAAACTTTAATTCCCTTAATTCCATAGGTTCCATCCTCTATGATGGAAGTGAAATCCGACCAGTACTTTGTAGTTGATCAATATAAATCCCCCCATCTATTTTTTGTGGAAACCTAGTGAAATTATTAAGAAATACATCTAGAAGTTTGTCAACAATTGTTTGAAAATATTTATGTTAAATTATATCAATCGATTCTAGAGTAATTATTGATAACTAATAAGAGAAATTACTGACCACCAGTACAAAATGCCCTAATATACTTGAATTCACTTACCAATCTCCTTTAAATAGACGATTAACTTCATTCGAATATGTGAAACTATCCTAACAGTCATAATAATTGATGCGGGTCAAGAAGATCATTTATGAATCTATTCCCAAAATCAGGTTATATATGTCTATATTAACAAAAAATATATAAAAAAAAATTAATCCCCATCAATAGTCATATATAATGTTGTGCTCAACACTCACATTGGCCAAGAGGAGTTTGATGTTTCAAAACAGAAGGTATCATCTCCACATGAAAACCCATATGACCAACAACATAATAAACAATAACAGAGTGGGATGTGACCATATCAAATAAGTCTATTATAAGGGTAAAATTCAAAATAATAGTACCATGAACCGTTGGTGGTCTAAATTGATCATATGTGATCATATTCTCAACACCAAAAAATTTCTTAATTTCTCCCCCATGTTCATTGATTCCTTGCTAAGATTTCATAGTCTAAAGAGTGGTGGTGTTCCTAGAATCACATTGGCTTTCTGAGTTTTGGGGATAAAAGTTTTTATGATTATATAATCCATTCAAAGTATAGGATGCCCGAGATACATTATATGTATCTCTAGAACCATACCATGGAGTTATATGACAACAATGCTAGATATGTCCAATCTAGTTATAATTTTGACATGCTCTAGGTGGTTCCATGCAGTTTCACTTGATATTCTTAAGTGAACATTGAAAACATCCCAGTTTAATATTTTGTTTTTGAGGAAATTTAACTAACCCTGTGATATTATTATGAGATACTCTACCACCTCAGAAATATGTGACCCTCTTCCACTTATTCTCAGTATTCAAGTTCCCACCTATTCCTATAGAGATAAACATACTCCATCAAACTGTATTCACAAAGACATCTCTTTATAGCACAATCTCTTTATTTACCATCTATGTATAGTTTGTAATAAAAAGGAAAACTATCATAGAGAGTATATCTAATTGCATCCTATACATAAAGTTTCATGCCTTCAAGGAGATACTTGCACCCATCTCTGCTGAGAAGTGATCTAAGTTCATAAAATTAGCCAATTACCAACCAAGATAATATATAATAACTAAGAAAATATATATGATGCTTGAGTATAAAAACATAAATCAAAGGTAAAACCAAAGTAAAAAATATTATAGTTACAATATAAATGGAAAAAATCAACCAATAAGGAAAAAAGACAACAAAAACCAAAATACATTGAAGTGGAATCATCCAAAGAAACACTCAATCTAGCTCCAAGCTTCGACACCACATGTCTTTTCCATGGTATCAATATTCATCAATAGAATACTATGATACCTTTCCCTTTACCATGTACTACTATATTACATATGAAAATGCTCTATGTTGCCTAAGTAGGGGGTGAGTATAAAATAAGTAGGAATTATCTAAAGACTTCCCAACTCATACAACTAAGAAAAGAACCAGTTATAACATTTTATATAAAACAATTGAAAAAATTATAAATATTTTACAAAAATCCATAAATTAAATCCATGAGAGAGATAAATAAACCACTTATTATCTTTTCTTATCACTTGGAATAATCATTCCCATTTTCACACACCCACAAAACCCCATAAACAGACACAATCTTTGTGTCTCCCATTAATGGTGGTACTTTACAACCATACTCCATCCCACTTTGATGTTGGTACATCATGACTATACGCCATCCCATTAAGAAAAAAATAATACAATAATTCCAAATTCGATACCTATTCAGACCAAACATAACAAATATTTCTTGGAATAATTTCATCAAACATTTTTCTTGCATCAAATAATACCATAATTTAAAACCATTTTTTTAAATTATAAATAAATAGGTTTTCTTGAATTCCATTAAATTTTCCCAAATCGCTAAAGACATGAAAAAATAGTTTTCTTTAATAAATATCAAAACATTTACATAGAAAATTCAAGTGAAATATTTTATAAAAACCAATAATTTTAGTTCAAGAATAATTGTAGATGAGATAAAAGCCACTTCCCTCCCACCGAATGATGGAAATAAAAAATAGCACAAAAAATTCTACATCCAGGCTCAAAACACATTCACTTATATATATCCAACAAGATATCATAATGATTATAACCATAACAAACACACGTGTATCAATAAAAAACTATATCTATGGGCTTAAGAGAGAGGAGTGGAATATATTTAAGAATAATAAGGGATAAAAGGGCTTACAAATGAATTTGGATCTCCAATGAACTTTTTTACGAAAAAGTTTTCTCTAGATCAAAGGGAATTTCCTTCATATTCTAGGGAGGAAGAATATTTTTAGACCCTAAAAGAATATGGTAACATGTGGGTTTTAAGGCCTTAATACAAATTAAAAAAATAGAGCATTAACTGCAGGCTACAAAGTTTGGTCATATGGTTTATGAAATTGTGCATCAACTGTATGCATGCTACTACTTCCAAAATAAGGATCCACATATTTATACTGCATAGATTGGGAAACTGTGCACCAACAATGCATTGATACTTTCCCTAGGACACACCCTCATATAGTTGTCTCACATGGTTAGACAAACCGAGTACCAACTATGTTTTTCCTCTTTCTCTAATTACATAGTTTTTTTGGGAACTTTCATTGTTTTCTTAATGTATGTAAAAAATGTGCTCCTACCTAGTGAATCCCAACATGACCCTGGAAAATTTCTTGGAGATACTTCATATTCCCTACTATCCATTCTTAAACAATTCCCCACCAAAAACACTACAAAAACTCTCCAAAACTTTTTGGAAACTCACAAAACACAACTCAAGTATCATATAATATCAAACTACATAATAAAAGGGTAAAGTACCTAAATCCATGGGTGTTACACTTTTGGTTGAGATAGTCCCACTGGACTAGTGTATCCAATCCTTGGTTGAAGTTTCACCAACTATTCTTGGCCCATAAAATACACTAGGCTACAACTCTCGATAGGGAACTATAGTAGAACAGACTTGAGATAGTGATAGGGAACCGTAACAGTGTGGAATTTAGTATGATACTATAACAACATGTGGTAGTGGTGTTGTAGCTCTGTAAAATTCATACCACTGATATTGTAGTAACTTGGACTTGGGTGGTTATGACACTAAATCACATTAGAATTATTGTAAAATAGATTTAACTATTGAAATGTGGGTTACTGTAGCACCACATTGATTTGTTAGATAATTTTGATCTAGGTTTTCATACATAGTGATTGTTACCTATAATTATGTTCCCAAATTTGAGTGATGTATTCAACGTCTCTATGTGGGTATGAATTATTCCCAAACCATGTAAATCATTTTTTACTATGACATTCTTATTTTTATTTTATTTTTATCTCTTTTACTCTTATTCTATGAATTTATAATCATTAAATTATCCACATTTTTTAGTAACAAGTACTATATTTGCATCCCCTAGAAACTCAATTTTCTTCCATCGAACATGTTAAATCAAACCTTTACTTTCTTTAACAAAATATATTCTACTAATAATACTCCCAACATAAGTTAATATAATTCTAAGGAAAGTGTGAATATTTTCTAAGATATAAATTATGAATAACCAATCTAGGATACCACTTATTGGGAAGAGTCTTTCAGTATGATCAATGGATGATATGACCATGATTTCACTAGAATATATCACACACATATGATCCTTTATTGAGGAATTAAACCATCAAAACATCATACATCTTAGATAACTATAATTAGGAAGTCTATTTCACCATAATAACTTCCATGAAGCCTCACTTCTCATATACACTTCCAAAAAACTCACAAAAAAACATTCATGAAAATAATCAATAAGGAAATGAAAAGGAGACAAACAAATTTTTACGTGGTTTATAACATTATCCCACATCTATGTGAGAACAATTCCAAATAATTATATTATCATAAAAAAATATTAAAATCATAGAATATATGCAACAAGTGTTTCACTTAAATTCAAAGTATATATCATTATCTTCTTCCACATATCTTTTATAGAGGTTCTCAAATGGTTAAATAAGTTTCACTTCCATTCAAGAAACATGATCGTATCTCTATTAGATTCACTATTCTTTTAAATCAAAAAATGACCTAAATTTTTCATTTGGTGGATGATTCACCATCCCTATCTGAATGATGGAACTAAAACTACTCAACTTCTGATGGATGTAGTCTAGATTGCTCAACCCATCTTAAGATCAACATATTTTGGAAAACCTACCCGCATGATGGAGACTATAACTACCACTGTCATGAAAATATCAAAGATATACTGGGGTTTATCATTTTGGTAAATATTCTTTGGAAACGTAACAATCCCTAATATTTCTATCATTTGACATGGTTCTAGAGTAGGTATGGTTGGGAATTATGGCATCCTAGTTAGCACATAGTGACTTGAAAGTCATAGAGTCATGGTGGACTAGTTAGCACACGGTGTATGATATGATAGCGTGGCATGATTACATTAGTCATTAATACACACATACGATGGAATATACTAGGTGAACTTGGTGATACCCTATCGAGATAAATTCCCCACACCCTGTATGGGCACTCAGGTGTGCGTTCATATCTTATGTTTATTTTACAGGTGTTAGTAATGATTGTATAGTGGACCAGGTTTGGTAACTTGTTGGGTATTGGGGATTGTGAAGAGGTGAGGCTTGGGGATGGAAGTATATCCTCATGTGTATTTTATTTTTTATTTTTTACTTTTTATATGAGGTCATTCCATTTAGTGACCAGTTGAGATGCATGACTTAATGACTTCCACAAGGTGCATTTGTCATAACATTGTGTTTTATTAATTATGAATACTATGATATATGTGATGGAATGTTTTAGCTACTTTGTAATATTTATTACACTTATTCTATGGTATAGTCTACCAAATGTTTGGATTATGCCCCAACTACTAGTCGATAGCATCTAGTGTACAAGGATGCACACCTAAGGCTACATAAATCACCAGTATAGAGCAATATTGAGTGGCCACTAGAAAAGGGTGTTACAAAGTGGTATCAGAATATTTTTATTTATCTTAATATTTAGTTATTCAATTGATAGGGAATAATAATGTTTTAAAGCTTGTGAAGGACCTCAGATTGGTAATTCATGAAGACTCTTCTAGTGGGAAGTTCTAGTTACAAGGGGTATGATTTTTTTATTCTATTTTTTTTTGTTATTGAGAAGTTTATTGAATATGATTCATTATTTGAGGTTGTTATTTATGGGTTTTCCTCTTTTAACAATATAACGAGTCCTATAGAAATGTATCATATTTTTCATGTATGACTCACATGAAATATGTGTGATTATTTTATTGAAGTGAAGTTCAGTTGTTTAAAGTTTCAAAAAATAACTTATATGAAAATTTTCCATATAACTTGTTGGTGATATTATAACTAGTTATTTTGTTATTTTCATTCATTAGTATTTTTATGATGGCGGTTCATTTCGATCTTGTGGCGATATGTTCTCGAGTGATGGCTACATGGACCCTTTACGCAGGGGATGTATAAGGAACCTTGAAGGGTTGATACATGAATGATATAGTGTTTTATTATATAGCTTCTTTGTGTCAATTTACTTAACTAGACTATGAAATTAAGTAAAGGTGTGTGTAATTACTTGTTCTTGATATCGAGGCAAGTTTTTGAGGCAAGGGTCAGTAGGATTCTTGGACCTGATGATTTTGGATATTCTTTTAGTGGAACGGTGGTAGTGTGCGTAGAGGCTCATGGCTTTGTAATGATTTTCATTTGGTATTTTATTGTGTAGTTATATTTGGAATGAGTGAGATTCCTTGTCCTATAAGATGATATTACATGCAATGTGCCGTGGTCAGTGGGTTAGGTGAGTGAGCCTATGTTCAATGGGATGTGACTCATGGGATTGTGAGTCAGGGTATGTGGCTGGGAGGTACAGGAGAATAAATCCATTGGGTTCATATAATATCAAGGTGGATTATAGGTAAGAACTTGTGAGAAGGATCTTAGAGGTTCACTTTTTTTAAGGAGGAGACTGGGTGTTGGCATGGATTTTTAGTAAAAGCCTTAGTGTGCAAGGTAAGTTCATGCTGGTTATGTGTGATTCTGATTTTATTTTGAATTGTTGAGTGGCTATGTAAAAGAAAATTAATTAAGGGTTGATAAAAATCTTATATGAATTGTGTCTTGGGGTGTTTGTTGAGGATGGGGGATATTAAACTTGACACTGATGGGGACATCATGGATGGATGGTTTCAAGGTTGATAGGATGGGTGGGTATGGTTTGGGAGGAGGGGACACACATGTATTGATGGGACCTATTTTGGTCAGTTATTGAGGAGAAGTGTAAGGGAATCCATATATTGGGGAGCGAACCATTTTCTATTAGAGAGTGTGACCCTAGTTTTGGATGGATTTTAGAAATTTTTGAGCATGGAGTTCCAGATGAGTTGAGAATGCATGGACTATAGTGTCTTTTTGTAGCACTCAAGTATGAATGGAACAGTCAAGTTCAATAACTTCATTTAGTAATGTATTGATAATGGGCCATACAGATCACTATTTTGGTTTGGTAGGGTGATGGAAACAATACTCTTATAGATGGGAGCATCGTATTTGTTATAGGCATACGATTATCATGTTGGAAGGGTTGTGGATGCGGTGATACTAGTTAATGGATGAGTGAGATGATACTGGGATGTTGTTGTGAAAATGGATCCATTTTTATCTAGTTCTTTAGTAAATACCATATTCCAGAATCAAATTCGGTGTAATATAAAGTATGGGTGTCAGATTTGGGCTCTAAGTGGGTTGGTATAATCCAAGGGTAAGTCAGATCAGTGATGATTTAGTTCTTAGGGTGAGAGTATTAAGTGTAATGTGGGATGTTGGTGATCCAATCATCGAATTATAGTGAGTGTTTTATAATACTTCAATGTGGTAATTTTGATGATCTCATGGAGCCTCTGGGAGTTAAGGCATAATTATTGGGAGGTTTAAGGATGCTTAAATGGGTGAAGCCAAGCATTTTTTTTGAGAAAGTCATACAGAGGATGACTGAATGGTGTTTTTGTGTATAATCAGGTATGGTGAGGAGGAAATGACATCAATAATGTTGTTATACTACTAGAAGTGCATTTTTTGTAGGTGGTTCTTATAGTGAGAATCACCCTGTATTGAAATCATCCTTTGAGAGAAAAATATTATGGTGGTTAGAACCATAAGCCTCAGGATGAACAAGTTGAAGGAACTATGGTGTCTTTAGAGAGATGGGTGTGGTGAGAATCAACTCAATGTTGTCATTTATGGTGAGTGTGTGGATCAATTTTAAGTGATAAATAATCCTTGGTCTTTGATGTTATGCTGTAGAATCATGTTTGACATTCAGTTATTGAATGTGGCTGATTGGTGGTGAATTTCTGGATATGGTAGGTCGAGTTTGATGTCTAGAGGACCAACATGGATTCTTGATATTGGTAAGCATTATGGTGGTGTTTTTTTATAGCTTGTGTTATTATGGGTTGTAAAATTTAGAGAAATTTTGATTTTTTGGCCTGGAGTAAGGTTCATTTTGAGAATTGGGATTCAAATCAGCAATCCAAGCATTGGAACATTTCAAAGAGATGTTTTAGGACATGAAATGAGACTCCACTAGTGGTTCAGGTGCTCAGGTGAGTGTGGAAGAAGGGTTGGGGTAACCCATAACTGAAATTTCATATGGGTATGGTAAGAATCATATCGATGTTATCATTGATGATGAGTGGGCGGATAAATATTTGGTGAGTAATGATCTTTGGAATTTGAAGTTGCGTTGTAGAATATTTTTTGACATTGAGATATGGAATGTGGCTTCTTGGTGGTGAATTGATGGTTGTGGTATGTCAGGTTTGATGGGTAGAGGATCACCATGGATTCTTGAGGTTGAAAAGAATTATGGTGGGGAGTTTTTAACAACTTGTGTCATTATGGGTTGTAAAATTTAGAGTAATTTTGATTTTTTGGCCTTGAGTAAGGTTCATTTTCATAATTGGGATTCAAATCAACAATCCAAGAATTGGAACATCTTAAAGAGATGTTTTAGGACTTGGAACAAGACTCAACTAGTGGTTTAGGTGCTTGATTGAGTTTGGGATAAGGGTCGGGGTAACCCTTAGCTGAAATTTTAGTTATAGGTAGCCCCCACGACATGGTGATTGAGCACCATGATGTGATATCTTGAGGCTTAGGAGGCTATAACACCCCAAGATTTTGGAATATATATATATATTTGATTGATTTCTCCATATTCAACACCGAACTAAAACGAGTCATGAAATAATTATTACTAAGAATATTTAAGAATAATAAAAACTATAGTTAATAAAAAATATTTCAATCAATTAGAAAATTCATATAAAATAGGATTAGAAAGACTTAAAGTTTAAAAAAGGATTTTTTTCAATAAAAAAATTTTTCTTTATATTTATATAGTAAAATAAATCATTTAAAAAAATACTTTTTTGAATTTAAGAAACCCATGTGTAACATTTTGGAAACATAAGAAATATTTTATTCTAAAAACTATTTTTGTTCAAATATATTTAAAAATAGTATACATAAATTAAATAAATTATATCTTTTAAAATGGATTTAATATTTTATATAATTATGATCATATTATTTAATAAGTTCAATTTCATTTTTTCTATTAAATTACGATTAGTGAGATTAATTTTAATGACCATGATAATGGTAAAAATGTTATTTTCAAAGATTGTTTTTAATATTATATAATTTTTATCTAAAAAAGTAAATTAAAATTTAATAAAAATTAAATTTATTATAATTTTAAACCTATATAAGAATTCATTATCACCCATTTAATTGGTAATCAATACTAAATAAGGTTAAGAACACTTAATTGTGAAAACAACATTTTTTATACAAAACAAATTCCTATATATTAAATGTATTAATTTAAATGTTAATTTCATTATATTTATATATTAGATTTTATTATATGGTTATTAAATTTGTCTTCATCACACCAAAAATTTGTAAGAGTATTTACCTTATATTTTTAATAATATATAAATTACATGGATAAAAACAAGTTACCAATGTAAAAACCAAAATGGTAAAATGTAAAAATTAAGTGATAAAAGGATTGAAACATGTTTTAAGAATGTTTTAGAGGATTTATAAAATCCATCCCACAAAAAATACATTATTTCTCACTTTTTGAGCTATTGAAACCTTAATAGTGTCATGGCATTATTGAAAAATAACGAGTATTCACAAAACTGACGTTTTCTTCCCATATAATAGGAGAACACTTACACCACTTTGTGACACACTTGTACCTTATAATTTAAGGCATAAAATATTTTATTCCTATTTTAATATAAACCTATATCAATTTCATAATTCACTGGTCTCAATTAGTGTGTCTATGCCCTTCATTTCCAATAATACTCTCAATAGGAAGTTCAAGGTCCCAACATGAGTATTACTTAATCATTAATGTTTTATTCTCACTTTTTTCATTATCAATACATTACTAACCATATTAATATAATGAAATAATTATCATTATTATAATTAGGCTTTTTTATATTAATTAAACAACCATTATTTATTCCGTCCCATGTACTTAGGAAAACAAAAGAACATCGATCATGCGTTTTTACAGACTATCACCTCCATGAAATGATGCCTTATGTTTTTCATACCCACTAATTATTACTTATTTTAATTATGATATTAATGAATATATATTAGAAATATAATTTTTTTTGGTAATTTAATAAATACGTTTTATTAACTAGCCTAATCCCCTATCATTCTTTGAGAAATGATGATGTTAATTGTACATATGTGTGGAAATTGACTTCAGGAAGTAACATTTTTAATTATGTAAATTTATTTTAATTATTTATCCCAAAAAAATAAAATGTGACTTAAGAACATAAAATAATATAAATAATATTGCATTCTTCTTTTATAATGATATTATACACTTCTTTAACCATACTCACTCATTAAGTTATATCACGTTCTTGTTTGGTTGGTTTAACCACTTACATGAATGATGCTATAAAACTCTATCATGGATTACTATGGGAAATTAAACTCTATAATATTTGATAGTTGAAATTTCCAAAAGAATACAACATCGATTATATTTTAACAAAACATAAGAAAACACTTATGTAATGAGATAAGAAATTTATAATTAAATATAAGTTATATATTCCAGTACAATATATGGTCTAGTAAGTCTTAACTTTTCTTTGAAGTTATAGTGATTATTAACTTAGTATCATATAATGGGTATCAAAATTGAAATTATATATCATAAACAAAACAATTATAATTAATAACATTCGATGATGAAAAGAAACTATCACTAAGTAGTAAATGTATAATAAACGATTATAATTGAGAGTATAAAAGGTTATAAATATGAATATGGTTATCAAACATGCTATTAATATATTTATGTTTGTTATAAATGAGGTTTGAGTGTATTTGGATAATAGAGAACACAAAGTAAGTGTTTCTTTGTCTCATTTATAATTCTATGAGATATATTTGATATTGTACACCATCATTTATTTTATAGTGTATTCACTGCCCTATTGAATTTAATTATAATTAATAACTATCATTTCATGATATTTTAATTTCAATTTCATGGTAACACTCTTATTATTGTATTAACATTATCATGAAGGACCCCGGGACACCCTGAGAGGGGAGGGGTGAATCAGGGTGACAAATTTTTCTTTTAATGTGATGGATCTTGTTCCCACGTTGGTAGGAACTTTTTGAACCTGTATGATGAAAATGATCAGAAAGAAAACATTCACATGCATATAGAAGACACAACACTTTTTACTTGGTTCACCACTAAGGGCTACGTTCAAGGAGCACACGCCGACAGGTTGTCGGTCGTACTTAATTCCACTAAACTTTACTAGATGTGGATTACAAAGGTTTGGGAATAGTCACTTTGTCCTAGGCTAACTGCCTTTACAATTGTTCAGGGATAGCTCACTGCGTCCCTTAGGTCACTTCCGTTGACTCCCCCTGGCTCACAGCCCTTGGTGAAGTCACACTCAGTTTATAGACGTGAAGGTCTCTTCATCACCGCTAAAGAATAAATCCTCTGTTGTGTGTAGATGCTATGTTGAAGTCCAACTCTCGCCTATAGTCAAAAAACACTTCCCTTCAAGGGTACCGGGAAATCTCCCAACTTCTATGCAGCTCAAAAACACTAGAATGCTTCTTTACTACCCGGTGCGCAGGTCTCCGGCGTGTTACAAATTCGGCACACAAGTTCAAAATGGTGCACAGGTATCAAAAAACCACTTACGCGACACTGCCTACTTCAACTTCAAACCTGCATGACTCACTTCCATTCTCACCCAGACTGCCTTGGGCGCACAGCCAATAACCAACGCACAACCTCTACTTGCGCGACCCAACTACCACTTGCGTGACTCACTTACATGAGCGAAGGGAGCTCAAAAAATCTCTATGTCTTGAACTTCGTCATAAATGAAGAGGGGTGGCCCTCTATTTACAGTCAAACTGGACCCCTGGTGCGGTGGCACGCAAGTATTCTCTCGGCGCGCAGGTCCCGGCGCTCAGCTCATCTCCCCTAGCCACTATCGCACAACTCACTCGCGCGACCCAACCAATACTTGCGAGATCCTTATCCCTTTGCCATTTTTCCATGTTCTAATCTTGAAAAACACTAGGCGCGCATGATACCTATCCTTCATGTACACGACGCACAAGTATCTTTTCCAAAAACACTTTTCTCCATTTGTTGATTTTCAGGCCCAAAAATTTGGAAAACATTGGGAAGTGGCATCACCTTCAATACTGTTGTCTTCTTGAACTGTATGATCACTTTGCTGGTACACATTCTAAAATTCCACTGAGGATTGTCAACAAACACAAACCATACTCCAATTCATGAATAGAATACCATGGTTCCAACATATTGTAAGTATGTTTTGGAAACTCAATTCTCATTCTTTGAGTTATAATTGCTCTTATTGAACTTATTTCATATAAGTTGGTCACATTATACGTTTTTATTTTATTATGGGGTATTATCTCTTTTTTCCCTTTGGATTTAAATTTCTACAACATATAAATCTTTATAAATGTATCTCGTGTAACTGTTTAGGCCTTTCCAGAATATTAATTTTATTTTTTGGTAGTTGGAGGAGTTGAGAGGTGGTTTATAGGGATCAGTGGAGATGGAGCTATAGGATCACTATAAGTGGTGGTTCACGACATGATATCGATTCACATCGTGAGTTTCTAGTTCATGGCTTGTATAGATGGATAGTTTCATATCATATATACAGGCAAGGGAGAGTCTATGAAATGGATTCACATCATGCAAACTAAACTCAAGATGTGTAATTAAATCAGGCCAAGGAGATGTGAATTTCAACAGAAGTTGTAATTTTGGAAAATCTATAAATTTCACTCTGTAGAAGTGTGATAAGACATAAAAAGGGTGAGTTCTAGGTTTTTTTATAAATCCATTTGTTTGGCCAATTTTTATCCATTCCACTCCCCTTCCTCTCATTTTTTACATACCCCTAGGCTATATTAAGGGTCTTCCATCCCTCCTTCAATCGTCTTGATACACTGGTTCTTATGGTTGAGTTTTGGTTATATGTGGTATGTTCTTCTATGTAACCCTTGGTTTCTCCCCATTCTTCCATTAGGGAATTTTTATGGAGATCATGTTTTTGTGTGGGGTAATTATGGGAAGCATTTTTACCACCCTTTGATGGAGTATAGGTTTATTCATTATTTTATAGTGAAGTTGTGGTTGCAGTAGTTTCTTCTTCTCCTTGTGGTGTACAGTGAGACCAAAAAGATTCATTGAGGTAGGGAATCCTTATTCACATCATATTATGTTATATGTGTGGGATATTCATGATTTTTATTTCATTTAGGTGGATAGTAAGGGTCAACATAATAATATAGTTAAATTGGAATATCAAAACAATTGATGGAAATAGTGAGTAATAACATATTTTCAATGATTTGATGTATGGTATTGATGATTTCATGCCATGTTTCTGCCTTTTTTGAAAATAATAGTTGTTGGGAACCTTGTTTGTGTTGTAGTTTTTGTGATGCGATGACCCTTGAATTTATTTTGTGATAATACCTTGAATAAAAAGGCTAAAGAATGTATATTTGGTTAAGAAACTAGTTTCTCCAAGATTATGGTTTGTGTGATAATATCCATTCTAAATAAATATTGAATGTGATAAAGTCCCTGAGTATTTTTGGAAGACAGTTTGTGATGTTGTTGTGTATGCTTGTGCATGTTTATTTTTCTTATGTGGTTTGGGATGTTGTGAGGTGGTGGTAGTGATTGGATGGGCTATTTGGTACGTGGGGGAATTGATGTGGTGGATGGTAGGCATGTATGTGATGTGGGTAGTGGATATAGCACAATGGATATTATTGTGATACGTGGTGACAATGTTATACAGTGGTTGTGTTGAAAGATTTGGTTGGGATGTACAATGTGAGGTTTATATGGTGATATGGATTGATCTTCGTGACATGACAAAGATAGTGGATGCATGCTGTTGTGGTGGGGATTGTGTGAGTTGGGATAGTAGTAGTATGGGATGGTTGGGATAGTTTCCCAGTTATCCATGGGATGGACTATGATGATAAAAGAAACAAAATAGGTTTGTAGATAAATGATATGGACTAAAAATGTTTGTGTGGAAAAAGGATAATTTAATTGAATAAATTAATGAGTAGTGTAATGAGAAATAAAATGGATAACCAAAAAATGTGATAAAACTTGCAACTGAAAGTGGGAAATATTGTGTGGCTTGTGTGGTGGTTGTGTGGGGTTTCATATATTGGTTGAAGAAGTTATGAAAATTGGTGTGAGGTTAGGTTGTTGTGATTTGGTGTGCGCTATTGCAGTTGATATGAATCCATAGGTTGGGAATTGTGTTCTATCCATATATCATGTATGTTTATGCTATTTTATACATGTCCCACCCAAGTTGGATAACCTTACCAATAATCAGAGGTGTTGAGTTCTTGGTGTTTCCCCCAAAAACTATGATGGTGGTGATACAAATGGCTGGCTACCCCTCTCCCCCGATCTTCTTTCAGAATTTGTTATATGGGTTAGTGTTGAATATTAACAAGCGGTGATTTGTCGACGAGGTGTTTGTGGGAGGGATGCAGTGTTATGTGATGTGTTGGACCAAGTGTCTATGAGAGATACATGATGTGTTGTGATGTAATATATGTTTGAGATCATGTGTGGTTAGAGTTGGTCACGGGGTTGATGTCCTTTCCATTTATTATACACTAAAACTGTGGTTCTAGATGTGATGTGATGTGATGTGTGGTGTCTATAGGGGGGATGTAATTTGATGTGATGTGTGGCCCATGTGTCTCTGGGAAGGATATGATGTGATGTGATGTGTGACCTAGGTGTTTGCGAGAGGGATATGTTGTGATGTGGTATGTGTGGAAGGAATGGGAGTAGGGGACATTCGATGTTGGGGCATGATAGTGGAGAATTAGTAGGGAAGTGGTAGTGTGGAATATTTCCTTATTATGATCTCGATGATATATTTTTATATTGGATTCATGATTTGGTGAGTGAGCCATGGTGAGGTTGGGTTTAGTTCGTTGAATTGTATAGGTACGGATTGGATATTCTTTTTGTTCACTAGCACATTAGCATGATCTTTTCACATATGAACTTGAGGACATGGTTATGTACCTACTGAGTATACCTGTTATGTTCACCCTATATATAAAAATATTTTTTAGGTTTCCAGAAGGACATTTGGAACCAAGATAGACATTACTATCTTGGTTGGAGCATCTATTGAGTTCTTTCCAAAGATTTTTTTTTATGTAATATTTTTGGAGATTTTTATAAATATCATTTTTTAATTTATTCAAACATTGTGGAATGTTTTTTAGGTTAAATTTATACTTTATGGTGGAGTTTTTTGGTGATTTGTTATCCTATCTCCCAATCTTGTTTTATTTACTAAGGGTAATTCCTCCTATATTGTTAGATTTTTATACCCATGGTGATAATCACCAACCTCACGCGTACTGGATCTGGGACTAAGGGGTCATCATCTCTCTCCCCACATTCTAGTATATTCAGTGAGAGGGGGTCATGATAGAGTGGTATCAGAGGTTTTGTTGAGATATAGGATGAAGTTCATAGTAAGGAATTATGAGGTTTTCATGGGTTGGTATGGGAGTGGTTCCAGTTGACTATATTGCATGACATAGGCTAGGGAGACCAGACATGACTTGGGATTTTAGCCCCCCCAAGATCCAGTGCACAAACTCGGAGCTTATTGAACAACCAAGTGAGGTGGACCTATTTTCATGGTAGATAACTAGGAGAGGTACATGCATCAGGATTGTTTGTGTTTATACCTAAAATGGTTTGTTATGGAAAAATAAAGTGAATAAATTAAATAATACTAGATAAAATTCTATGATACTAGGATTATGGTGTTCTCCTTTGTTTTTTATGAGTGAATGTTATTTTTCATCCATGAGTAGCTTAGTTAGTTGAAAATAATTAGGTTGATCTGATTTATCATTGGAGGTTTGACCTGATATAGGAGGATGAGGCATGGTAGTGGGATTTGCACGCATTTCAGTGGTAGAGTTTGGGTAATTATGAGGGGATACTCTTTGATCTGGATACAAAGTGATGGTTAGAGGATCTCGAGATCAATTTTTCTCGGTTTTGAGCATGATCTTAGTTCTAGGTTCCACTGGTAGTTAGTCAAGTACGGGGAGCTGCGCGTCAATGATGGATGCTAATTCTTGGTAACTGAAAGGAGGTAGATGTGTTGCATCTTGAATTTTAGAGGGATTTTTGTGTAGATTTTATTCCATTGACAATGAGTGAAGACAATAGGTAATAAATACTCTCTCTTCAACAAGGAATATTGAGTATGTGGGATCTTTGGATCAGGTTCAAGGACTACCCACACCTTGCCCTTGATTTTTTTTTCTAGATGAGGAGTCTAGATCAAGGTGTTTGGAGGAGGCTTTGTGCCCAGTGATCAGGTATATGGTCAAAAAATTTATTCTTCTGGAATATCTGGATGTATATAAAATGGATAAGGATATCTAGTGGATGATTGACTTGGTAGTTTAGCCTTGATAGAGTGGCTAGAAGGTCATTTTGAGGAACATAACTTCAGGTAGTTGGTCGCGACGTTCAGGAAGTGAGGGATCTATTTAGTGGGGAACCAACCATGATAGTTTATTCCCCATACATTAGGGATAGGTGGAATTAAATAACCACTCAAGATTTTTCAATTATCATTATATATCTACAAGAGATATGAGCACGTCCATGATCAAGGTCTGACCACTCAGGGAGGTCAGTTTCAAATTGGAGGTCAAGCCCCTTTTCAAAAACAACAATTTCCTCCATTGAGTTTTAGTCACAGGAACCACATGTTGTTGTTTAGTAGATGAGGGTAGGTGTAATTTATAGAGGGTATCCTCATGATAGTCCATGTACATTTGGACCAAGGCCAGATCATGACTGTAGATGCCATTAGTAGAGAGACAGAGAAGCTAGATGTGGATCAGAGCATAGAGACACCCTGAGGCTGGTTTGTTCCTATTGTATGGGTTCTATGGAAGCACGTACAATTATAGGATGATACCTGGGAGTAGGAAGGCAATATACATTCTCAATGGCCAAAACTCTTCACTTACATGACCTCTTTAGCCTCATAATGTCAACAAGTAGATGAGTTGCATTAAGAAGGGGAGGTTGTAATTAACCGTCATTTCAAAAAAGGTATGAATAATTATTTTTTCAATTTGAATACCTTAAAAAAGCCTTATAATGATGTTTAATCAAGATAATTAGGTCCATAAAGCATCCAAGTATCATTCAAAGCCTGAAGATCTAAAGTGGGGAAAATAGACCAGGCAGTACTATTTATCTACAACCGCGCGACCTAGGGTGCCCGACCGCATTAACGATTGAAGACATGGGACACAACCCATTTACAAAGTCTACCCATGTTTAGTCAAACTATGCACCAAACCATGTTGAGTTCCCCTTCTCTATATCCAAACATGCACGGTTGGCACATGTTTTTCAAACCGTTCATCTAAACTATGTGATTTAGTTTTTTGGGGTGAAATGACATTCCCCCACTTAATGTTTTGATATTTTATCCTTCTACTTTGATCCCCCAGCGAACATCAGTAGTTTTACTCCATATTTTGAGCCTTTTTAACTTCTAAAATATTCATTGAAGTAACATCCTCCTCCTATGTCTGATTTTCGATCCCTCACAAGCTATGAGTCTGTATTGGAAATCTACCTTAGTCTCTCACCTCATATCAATGTTTTTCTTTCCATATGCTGCTCTATTTAGATATAGGCTGTTGTTCTGTTTTTTAGGATGTTGGACTATATCTCAGATATCTTCCAACCAAATCTGTATTTGAGGTTGATATTGAGTGAGTATTCATATACGACCACGAGGTATGTGGTCGAGTTGTTTCATGTTGAGTTTTGGTAGTTTCATAATTATGTCCTTGTTCCATATGGAGAACTTTGCTGAGAATCCATATTATATTGATTCCTTCATTTCTAACTAACCATTTCACTTTGATACATGCTTATTGAGTCTTTTTAGGTGGGTTAGATCTTATTCATATCATGCATGGTCACCCATGGGGTGTACCATTTTAATTGGCCATTTTGTCAAATTGGTTAAAAATTACCATAACTCCCTTTTACCTTATGGATTATTTTTTAAATTAATTTTTCTTTGAGAAATGTGTATTTAATTTAATCCAAGGAACCTCTTAGGTTCTTGGACCTTCTAGGGTTGGAATTTCCCAACTGGGCAACTGATTTAATGAATGTATCATCTTCTAAATGACCTTGATCCTTATTAATTGAGTATCCCTGTCTTAATGAGTTAGATGGATTAAAGAAGTATAATTTTTTGGTTACATTATATCGAAGTTAGAAGTTTATGTAAACCCGAAGAAAGTGAGAGACATATATTCTTGGGAGAATCCTAAGAATTTATTTGATATTAGGAGATTCTTGGTCATTTATAGTTATTATATATGCTTTATCATTGATTTCTCACTCCTTGTATCACCACTTATGAGCTTGAAAAAAAGGGCATGATTTTAATTTGGTCAAAAGATTGGCATGCAGCCTTCCAGGAGGTGTAGGGTAGTCTAACATCAGCACCGATACTGATTATGTCAGAGCCAGGTAGGAGCTACACTGTATATTTTTACACATTAGGTATTAGGCTTTGAGTTGTTCTGCTGCATGATGAGTGATTCATGGTGTACAAATCTCATCAGTTGAGGCCTCATGAATTTAATTACCTAACACATGATCTCAAGCCCTCTGTTGTTTTTCATGCTTTACATTATTGTAGACACAATCGACTGGGAGAGCATTTTGTGGTATTCATAGATCACAAAATCCTAAAATACATCTTTATAAAATGGAATTTAAATCTCCAAAAAAGGTGTTGAGTACCTAAAGTCATTTGATTTTGAGCTTTCCTATATACCTAGTAAAATCAATTATGTGGCCGATACTCTGAGCTTAATGTCTCAAAAACAGGCAGTTCCTGAATCCAATGGAGAATACAAGATTATGGCCATATTCTCAGAGATTCACATTGAAGTTTAATAGGAATATGTTCATACTATCCTCTCATCCAATGCAGTGAATTATACTATTTTGGAATGGGTACGAATGAGGCAGCTATCTGATCTCGAAGGCCTTTTCATAAGGGAAAGTGTTTCAGATGATGATACATATTTAGGTTGGATCATGAAAGATATTATACCGTATTGTTTTGTGGGCGTGTATGGGTCTCAGCAAACATTAAAGAGGAGTTGTTGTGGCAATTTCACACCTCATCATGGGAGGTTCACCCCTGTGTCAGCAAAATGTTTCAAGATCTACGACGCCAATATTGGTGGATTAGTATAAAACATGAGATTTCTAGATTCATCACTAGATGTTCCATCTATTAACTGGTGAAGGTGGAAAATCTATGATCAATAGGAGTTCTACAACCATTGTCCATTATTGAGTGGAAATGGGATGAGTTTTTAATGGATTTCCTAACTGGTCAACCCAGATTACCTTGTGGAAGCGATAAAATGTGGATTGTCATTGACTATTTCAAAACGGTTGCAAACTTCTTACCTATGAAAGAGACTTTTAGGGTAGACGCTATAGGAAGGATGTATGTTAGGGTGTCTCTACATCTTCTTAGAGATTCCAGTTTTATCATTTCTGAGGGAGATATTCATTTCATGTCACATATCAGGTAGGGGTTACAAAAGGATTTGGGTACACAGGTAATTCTAAACATGGACAATCCCCCATAGGCTGATGGATAGACAGAGTATATAATTCTAGTTTTAGAGGAAATTCTTCATTCATGAATCCTTTAATTTGGTTGTTCTTATGAGAAACAAATTCCCCTCATTAGTTTTCCTATAAATATAACATTCATGATACCATCGAAATGGCTCCCTATAAAGCCTTATATGGTAGGACCTGCTACT
This sequence comes from Viscum album, assembly GCA_963277665.1. NCBI lineage: Eukaryota > Viridiplantae > Streptophyta > Magnoliopsida > Santalales > Viscaceae > Viscum > Viscum album. Next base: position 1,706,432,907 of record OY728129.1, read on the forward strand.
CACTTATGTTCTTGGAAAAGGTAAGGGAAGAAGCTATGCTTAGTCCACCTCTCATTCAAGAGACTATAGGGAAGGTCCAGCAGGTCAGGAACTTCATGTTGAAAACTCAGTCCAGATAGCATCCGTATGCAAAAAAATGCTAGCAATCCCTTGAGTTTGAGGTCAGAGACTATGATTTCTTGTGGTTATCACCCACGTTAGGGCATAGACATATTTTTAAGTATGGTAAGATCTCACTAAGTTTCTTTGGAAAATTTTAGTTTTTGAAATATATTTGAGCACTGGCTTACCAGTTGGTACATCCTCAGAAGTATCGATCCATGCATGATGTCTTTCATCTATCTCATATTGATCAATAATATCCAGACTCGACTCAGGTATTTTTTCTGATTAGGTAGAATTAGATATGGATGCTTCCTTAGAGGAGTATCTAATGTGTATAGTGGATCAAAGTGTGAACACACCCCGAGGCAGTAATGTTCCTCTTGTGTGGGTTCTATGGTAGCATGACCAAGTATAAGACAAGAACTAGGAGTGAGAAGTTGATATACATTCTCAATGGCCAAAAATCTTCACTGATAGTACCGCTTTACCATTAGAAGGCCAACTTGTGGATGCATTTCTTTAAGGATGGGAGGTTGTAACAACCCTTCCTTTCAACAAAGGTAAAAATCATTAGTTTTTTAATTTAAATACCTTAAAAGACACTTATAATGATGTCTAGTCAATCTAGGATGGTCACGAGATCATGCGTGTCTCACTTAGAGATTGAAGCTTCAAAACGGGGAAAACAACTGAGCCACACAGTTTTTCTCCAACCGTAAACCGTAGGGAACATGACCATGTTCCTGGTTACATACATCAGATAGATCCCATTTACATGGTCTATGGATGGTTATGCAAGCCATACACCAAACCATATGGGGTTACCCTTCCCTATAGACAACCAGTTATAGTTGGTGCACATTTTTCAAACTTTGCACCTAAACCATGTTCTTTGTTTTTTAAGGTGAAATGATATTTTTCCCCAAACATAATTTTCTAATATTTTATCCTATTCCCTTCCTTCTCTAGCTGACATTAGTAGTTTTATTCCCAATTTTGATCTTGGATAATTCTTCCCACTCATCTCCTCTTAAATTTTTAGTCATCTTCTTCCTCTGGTCTATTGAATCTATCATTATTCTCTAGTACTTTTCATATAACCTTATACCATTTACCAGCTCTCAAATTGCATGCTTCGAGGCTCGATGTGCAGTACTAGTTTGGTACCTACTCAGATGGCATCAACTATGATTTCACCTATTTCTAATCTTCATTGGTAGTTCTTTGTTTCATCTACCATTAGACCACTAGTAGATATTTTTCTCACTAGTAGATCATAGGTATTTTATTAGTGGAATATTAGACTCAACTCCATTGCACTATGAAGTAGAATTAGGATTTTATTAACCATGATAGTAATGTTTCATTACATCAAAGATATATTATCCATATACCACTTGGAAACTGGTAGATATTTCATCAATGGTAGATCTGTTTGTTTAGTGGTAGATCAATATACCATTGAACATGCACTAGTATATATCCTTCACTCCACCAGAATATTTCTCCTCCACCAACCTCCTACCATTTACACCATGTCATGGTAGCAATTCTTCCTTTACTGAAATATATCTATGAAACAGTAGATCTATGATTCTTTATTATATTTTACAACACCGGAAGATCTATCTACTACTGGAAATCAATGATAGATTAATCTACCATTGGACATCCAACAATATATCTCCTTCAAACCACCATGGAATGTCTATTTCATCTTATTAATTCATTGAAATCTAATCCTTTCATGACTGCTATAGTAAGAGAGTTTCATGGTGGCGTGCCTCGAACCTCTACTTATTGCTTCTTGTTTCTTTGATAGACCTCCCATTTTTTTTGCGATGGTGGAATTATCTCTCTTATTTAATAATTGACATGTAAAATGGGATATTGATCCACCATTGGACATCAACTATAGATAAATCCACCATTGGACATCAATGGTTGATCATTCCACTGTAGGACATCAACGGTAGATAAATTCACCATTGGAAATTACTAGTAGATGAATCTATTACTGTGATATTTAAATCCACCGTTAGTTAAAAATACTTTTTTATAAAATTATAATTTATTACATTTTAATTGATGTTATTATAGTAAATATATAGGTAAATGTTTTATTATATTTTGTTAAAAAATAATTATATATTGTGTAAAAAATAATTGTAATAAATTTTTATGTAAAGTGTAAATGTAGTTGAATTTCTTATGATGCACTATTTTATAAATGTTTTTACTATATCAATGAAATAGATGCTTATTAATTATATTTAAACTATTTTATAAATATGGAATGTATATATATTTTTTACATAACATTTTAAATGTTTTATTCTAATATTTTGTGAAGAAATAAAGAGCACAATTATTCTTTGTTCTTCAGAATGAAATCTAGAGACATGTTAACAATAACATTATTTTATATTATGAGATAACAAGTGTCATGTAGATTTTAGTATGGAATATGATATTCAGAGATATTTATTTTAATGATGCGAGATGAATTCATTTGAGAGATGTAGAGACCCGAAGCTTGACGTACAAGGACATTACATTACTTTTTCGGAATACTTAATACATAACAAAAACACACACACAAGGACCGTAATAGTTTAGTGTCCTTGGAAACTCAGAACGTAATCTTCTAATCATGGTGAAAGATCTTCAACATCTCCCATAAAGATCTTCCTTTTTTTTCTTACCTAAAACCTTTCTTTATATCCTGGGGAAAATAAAAACATAAAAGGGTGAGCTCAAATGCTCAGTAAGGGTAAACAAAAGAAAAATCAATCACATCATTTTCAAAAGAACATAACATTTTGGAAATCTTAACCTGCAAAAAAGATCATAATATCATAACATGGGATAAATCATAGTAGTGAAATGTAATCCCAATAATCATAACTTAAAACATGAAACTTTGTGGCATACACACATAATCATAGATAATCATTTATTATTAGTCAAGACTCATTGCCAAGACTATCTTAGTGGACAAAGTCCATTTCTGAACCGAGTTCACTCCTCGTTTCAGTCCTGTTTCACTGAACCGGTTTAAGCTGCCATTCCAGCCATGTCTATCTCATGAGATATAAAATCTTTACCCAATGCATTGGAGGGAGATATAGGTCCCACCCATCTCATAATGATACCATTCTTATGTGTGCCACAAAATCATAAACCATACATCATAGCATAACCCATATAATAAAAATGGGAATCTTAAACATCGTGACATCATAAAACAATTCATATAAGATAAATGAATTCATAAACATAATTCCATCACAACATAATAAAATAATTTTAAAAATAGGGATAGAAATAGAACCCTTTATTATCTTAGATGGAAAATAATTTTGATAAAACACTTGAACTCCATTCTTGAGGAAAATATCCTTTCTACTTCAAAAACACTTTTCCTTTCTTAACATTTCGTACAATTCTAAACTAAAAGAAGTTGATTAAAAATAAACATGAAAACTTGTAAAGTAATCTTATTGGAAATAATGTTTTAAAAAACCATTCATTCTGTATAAGTTAAAAAAACATTCTTCTCATACTTTTGTTGGAAAAGTCAAAAAGTACCTCGTACAAAAAACAACAAAAGATTCCTTTCATATCTTTTACTAAAAACTCACCGAAGGGTAAAATTGGATGTAAAAAATTGTAGGTGGATGTAAATAATATTACATATTGAGGAAACATGGATGTGGACGATAAATTACACCCCAGTAAATTTCACTGTATAAACAATCTCGGATATAAATGAGATTGTGATATTTTCCCTTACCTTAGGTCCGATTTGCTTTGTAAGTGTCTGAAACTCCTGTATAATGATTTAAATAATGTCATTGACTTATTAAAGAATCATACGCATTGTTATGATATCATATATGGTTAACTTATGACTTTATATTACCCGTTCTTTTGTAAATTCCATGTTAAAGAGCGTTTTGGGTAAAATTGTTTCATTTGTCGTCCGTGTTTTGACTTGTAATTATTCATATGATTACTTAGATCATGATTACTTAATTCCAGAATATAAAACATGAATTATATATAATATATATTCAGAATATACATATATATTATAAATTAGTAAATGGAATGAAATACACCGTTCATGGAGACGGTAGGCCGTACGTACGCATGAACGCTGTTTTCGTTTCCTTATTGAGTTGAATGGAATTAAGTAGATGACATAAAAATATATACACATAAATCCAGTATCATTATTATGTCATATATTTAATTATTACTTATTATATATGCTTTATAATCATTCATGAATGTTTAAAGTGGAGAATGAATCTCATCGCGTCGTGGAGACGGTAGTCCGTACGTACGCACGAGCGATGATATCGTTCTAATGATCGTGGGACTGTATTGGAGTGTATTTATACTATTTCAGAATCAATATCACTTTAAAATAATCATATATAGTTATTATTTACACCATTATACCCATCCAAGTAAGGTGGTGGTGGAAAATAGATTTCACCACGGCGTGTAGACGGTATTCCGTACGTACGCACGCGCGGTGATTTCATTTTCTGTAGGATGGATAGATGGTGAAATAGGGTTGTTTCATACTTATAATAACATATCAGTATATGAGTGATACTTTTATTATTACTTCATAATGAAACAACCTAAGACGAAGAAGTGGAAGAAGAAATAAAGTTGAAAGAATCGGTAATGGACATTACCTCTTCTTTGAAGCGCCTCTTTGAGATCTCCTTTTAAGGAACTAAAATTGGTCTTTGAGGAAGACCAGAACCTATAAGATGTTTCTAGGGAAGTGGACAAGATAATTTGGAAGGGTTTGTCCGAACGTGAATGCTCAAAGTGGTGTGAGGAAAAGAGGGAGGGGGTGCCCTTTTATAAGGGAGGAGAGGGGCACCTTTTGAATAACTAAAAATATTATTTTATTATAAAGCCAAGTTCAGTTTTAAATAGCTCCAAATTGATTTATTTAGAATCTAAGGTGGGGATGGGTCGAAATAATTTCATCCAACAGAATTTATACAAGTTTAGGTTACTATTTTAACCTTATCATTTATATTTAACTTTAAGTTAGATAATTTTACTTTTACTGTGTCTTCTTGTTTTCTTACACTATAAGGTTAATAAACTTACTATATCAAGCCAAACGAACCCCAAGTTGTTTATTATTAATATATAAAACTTTATCTAAGTCATTTGGCCGAACCTAAGATTTTTAGGAATAAAATAACAATTAATAATATAATATTTGTTTAAAAAACTATTTTATGTCAATTTTGACACTATTTAGTAATTGATTTTTGTGAAACTCATAACAAAATGATTAGTTCTAAAACAGTTAATTCAATCAATAATAACATGTCATATTAACCTATAAAATTAATGTAATTCATAAAAAGTCTTAAATTACATTTATTTGGGTATTTATAACATCAATTATGTCAATATTTCATTAATAAGACAATTACTGCATCATATTTGTGTCATAATAAATGATAATTATTTAATCCTTAAAAATTCTAAATAAATTCCTATGATGTAGATACTTTTATTAGATTTCTGGAGACTAATCATTTTTGAAGTTTCATGAAGTGTATCACTAAATTAAAATTATTATACTTATAAGATTTAAGAAAGTGACATGTTGTCACATTCTTTTGTTTTAATAATAATTAAATATTTTCATGGAAAAAAGTCCATTAAATGAATCTAATCCGACCCTTAGGTGATATGGGTCGACCTTTAGTCATAAAATAGGATTTTTATATGTGTTAGGGTAATTTTATAATATTATATTTACCCTTAATTACCCAATTTACCTTTAACTATGGTAAATAAAATTTACCGTAGTTACTATTCATAATTCCCAAAAATAAAAAGTAGCTTATTAACATAATTTGGATCTACTGATTCCAAATATGGAATCCATTTTTCCAAATTCAATACAAAAAAGTTTCTTAAATTAAATTATAATTAATCCTGTTGTCGAAAGAGGACGGGTTTTTCTTTAAAACATTGCAAAAGATTGAATTGATTTATCCTACGAATTCAAGGTAGAATCAATGCTAATGACATACATTATATTAAACGGTAAAAATATATTCTATTTATACTTTATAACCATTCAATATTATAATTTAACCATATAAATTATTGCGATGAAAAAAGTTTGTTTTAATTAAAATATAGCGTGTTTTTACTATTCATCAAAATATAAAAGTTACCAGAATAATAAGAAAAATTTATCCAAAGTAAATTTTTATTTCATGATTTGAAAGAAGAATTTTATTTTGTCAAATTGAACTTATAAACCTGTCAAAGACTAGATTTAAAGTGGGTGCGCCATCAAAAGGCGGCAAAACTGCATTTTTTGAAAAATACTTATTTTACCCGAAAAATTTATTTTGTTCTTATACCATGTTTTAGAAAATGTGTAAGATGAATAATAATGTTATAAGATTAAAAATTTAGTTAATACTTTTTCATAACGGCTAGTTCATAATAATATTATAATAATATATCGTTGTTTAGTAAAACCCGGTATTGCGTACAACACACGCTATCGAGGAAGGTCGTGATTGCATGTAATGCAAGCCAAGTCAGGGTTGCATGCTGTGCAAGAATCCTTCTTTGTTTCGTATATCATAATCCAACCATATTTCATTTATACATTGAATATATATATATATACTCAATGTTGTGTAGAATAACTATTATCAAAATTGTGTGTAACACCATCCAAGAATAGTGTTGCGTATACAACAAGCTAATACGATGTTGCGTATAGCGCAAGGTAATCTTTGTGTAGCATACAACACAAGACATTAATGAAATTAAAAGAATATTTTTCATAAAATCTCGGGGTGTTACATTCTACCCCCCTTAAAATGAATTTCGCCCTCAAAATTCGTCGGGGTTATAAATGGTTTACTATTCGAAAGTTTCTTTAATAGAAACCCACATTGTAAAAAGGAATACCAAAAACAATCTTTAAAAACAAAAGTATGAAACGTAACAGTTACCCAAATAAACTAATCACTGGGTTTCCACATAGTTGAAAATATGGATATGGAAGAGAAATCTATCCATCATGTTCTGATGGAGAGTGGTAGAGAACATGGCTATGGAAAATACAGTAATCACAAATCCATAAATTTGTGATGATCTAAGGTACCATCTGATTCATCAGATATAAGAGCACTAGGACAACATTTTTTGGTTTTCAAGATCATTTCCCTAAAGTTGATGAAATTGGAATTAGAAGAAATACTTTCGTGATTTTGGTATAGTCTCATCATTTGTTGTTCTTTGGACAATTTCCACTTCATCTCTTAAAGAAATGAAGTTGAATTTGTCATTCGTGATGTGTTAGTAGATCATGTGATAGAATGATGGGTCATTCCATCTGTCTCAAACAAAAGGTTAGAAAAGTTATCCAAAAATACATAAGTCCATCTATAGTGAGATTAATCATATATGGTTCCTAAAATGGACTTATACTTCATATATCATACTGATTAATATAATAAAACAAGTTTCTTCTAAACAGGGAATTCATGTAGGCCAGTGGTAGGCGATAAAGGCCAGTCGCACTTCGGTTGTGGGTTCGATTCCCACAGCCTTGTCCGACGCGATGGGCTGTCGCCCGTCCTGCAGGTTGTCCTTTTTCTAAAACTATATTACTATAACATCCCATCAATAATATCGAAAAAAAACTTCTATCCTTAAACAATACTAACGTATGTCCAACATAATCCATTACAATCTTTAGGCTTATCCATAATACTGCAGTCCAATCTCATAATATATTGAAAATGATTACCAGAGATTTAATACCATCGTTGATCCCCATATATCATAAGATATGTCTTGTTGGTCACATTCCAAATATTCAAAGGCCTTAATCATGTATTCTCTTGAATACCCATTGAACCTTAGTGAAAACATGAATGCAGGTAAAAGTTAACACTTTCCACATACCAAAATCCTCAAAATTCTATATACTCAAACCATGATATCACTTAGTCCTTATATCAATCATGAGCTCATGAATACTATCAAACATATTAGATTCTCTTTATCACTTCATTATGTGCATATCATCTGCCTTCCAAAAATATTTCAATCACTTTTCATGGTTACCGATGCCATAAAATTATTGAAAACCACAATAGACCAAAACATAAATATTCCAATATTCCATGATACTATATAAAACATTATTCTGGAATCCCATTACATAAACACTTAATCATTCCACCAAATCATTGTCATATTCAACATCGCCAATGGTGATCGCATGTGACTTCCCTGTAGTCCTTTGCCTTAAGTGTTTTCTCATGTCGATCATCACTAACCCTTGGATTAGGGTATTTATTAGCATAATGCCCCATTTTCTTTCACTTGAAGCATTGAAGCGTAGTAGGTTCATTATGTGTATCCCTTCCTTTGTTTGCATCATTAGGCATCTTCTTCCCATCATTGCGGCATTCAAATTCCCAATGACCTTCCTTTCCACATTTGAAACATTTACTTGTCCCTTTAAGACAATTTCCACCATGCTTCTTTCCACACTTTGAGCATAAGGAAACATTCATCTTATTTTCACCATTATTCTGAGATTTCTCCTTGAACTCCATCTTTCATTTCTTGTCAATACTATGAGATGGATAAGTAACACCAAATTCCATTTCTACCTTGATAGCACAACACACAATTTATTCATAGCTACTGAAGTCTCTTATAGCTAATGCCCTTCGAAGATTTGGTTTTAAGCCACTCAAGAATCGATCAACTTTACTTTCAGGTTGGATGATAAATCCAGATGCATACCTTGCAAGCCTTGTAAAATTTGATTCGTATATACCAAAAGATTCATCATCCTTTTTCTTTAGTTCAAGAAACTCCTTCTCCATCTTTGTTCGAATAATACGAGGGAAGTACTTATTGAAAAATAAGTTTTTGAACTCGTCCCATTCTATGGACTCAATTTCATCTCTTTGCCTCGTATTCTTGATAAGATTCCACCATTGATCAGCTTCACCTTCCAAACGATATACTGCTAAGATGACTTTATCATGTTCAGAACATGGAAGAACTGAAAATATATTTTTAGTGGTACTGATCCATTGTTGAGAAACAAGTGGATCAGAAGACCCACTGAAAGAAGGTGGATGTTGCCTCATGAAGGTATCAATAGAATATTGTTCCCTTCTATGCTCATTTGGAAGTCCAGAATGATTCATAGCTTGTGTAAGTATAGAAATAAGATTTTTAACTCCATCTCCCATAACATTTGTTTGTTAAGGAGGACAATCATTGCATTGTCCATTGCATTGATCAACACGGTTCCTTCGGGTTCCAGCCATCGTCTAAAACCCAAAAAGAATAGTGTGAGAGGCAAAAATCATACTAGGGAAAACAACATAATAAAGGGGGAGTAACTTTAATATCTAACATCTTAGGTTTAATTCTATGATCGTTACTATAATTATAGGACTATAACCTATACTTATACTTAATCTTAGGGACATCCCTAGACATACCCTAGAAATATCTCTAGGGATCTCACTGAAGTTCTCGCATCCTAGTTTCTAAAGGTTGACTAAACCTTTCCTCTGAAACCAATTGTAGAGACCCGAAGCTTGACGTACATGGACATTACATTACTTTTGCAGAATACCTAATACATAACAAAAACACAAACACAAGGACCGTAATAGTTTAGTGTCTTTGGAAACTCGGAACGTAATCTTCTAATCATGGTGAAAGATCTTCAACATCTCCCATAAAGATCTTCCTTTTTTTTTCTTACCTAAAACCTTTCTTTATATCCTGGGGAAAAGAAAACATAAATGGGTGATCTCAAATGCTCAGTAAGGGTAAACAAAAGAAAAACCAATCACAACATTTTCATAAGAATATAACATTTTGGAAATCTTAACATGCAAAAGAGATCATAATATCATAACATGGGATAAATCATAGTAGTGAAATGTAATCCCAATAATCATAAATTAAAACATGAAACATTTTAGAATACACACATAATCATAGAGAATCATTTATTATTAGTCAAGACTCATTTCCAAGACTATCTTAGTAGACAAAGTCCATTTCTGAAATGAGTTTACTCCTCGTTTCAGTCCTGTTTCACTGAACCAGTTTAACCTGCTGTTCCAGCCATGTCTATCTCATGAGATATAAAATCTTTACCCAATGCATTGGAGGGAGATATAGGTCCCACCAATCTCATAATGATACCATTCTTATGTGTGCCACAAAATCATAAACCATACATCATAGCATAACCTATATAATAAAAATGGGAATCTTAAACATTGTGACATCATAAAACAATTCATATAAGATAAAGGAATTCATAAACATAATTCCATCACAACATAATAATATCAATGTAACAATAGGGATAGAAACAGAATCCTTTATTATCTTAGATGGAAAATAATTTTGATAAAACACTTGAACTCCATTCTTGAGGAAAATATCCTTTCTACTTCAAAAACACTTTTCCTTTCTTAACATGTCATAAAATTCAAAACTAAAAGAATTTTATTAAAAATAAACTTGAAAACTTGTAAAGGAAGCTTCTTGGAAATAATGTTTTAAAAATCCATTCATGCCGTATAAGTTAAAAAAAACATTCTTCTCATACTTTTGTCGGAAAAGTCAAAAAGTACCTCGTACAAAAAACGACAAAAGATTACTTTCATATCTTTTACTAAAAACTCACCGAAGGGTAAAATTGGATGTAAAAAATTGTAGGTGGATGGAAATAATATTACATATTGAGGAAACATGGATGTGGATGATAAAATACACCCCAGTAAATTTCAAAGTATAAACAATCTCGGATAAAAATGAGATTGTGATATTTTCCCTTACCTTAGGTCCGATTTGCTTCGTAAGTGTCCGAACCTCCTGTATAATGATTTAAATAATGTCATTGACTTATTCCAGAATCATACGCATTGTTATGATATCATATATGGTTCACTTATGACTCTATATTACCCGTTCTTTTGTAAATTCCATGTTAAAGAGCGTTTTGGGTAAAATTGTTTCATTTGTCGTCTGTGTTTTGACTTGTAATTATTCATATGATTACTTAGATCATGATTACTTAATTACAGAATATAAAACATGATTTATATATAATATATATTCAGAATATAAATATATATAATAAATCAGTAAATGGAAATAAATACATCGTTAATGGAGACGGTAGGTCGTACGTACGCATGAACGTTGTTTTCATTTCCTTATTGAGTTGAATGGAATTAAGTAGATGACATACATATATATACACATAATTCCAGTATCATTATTATGTCATATATTTCATGATTACTTATTATATATGCTTTATAATCATTCATGAATGGTTAAAGTGGAGAATGAATCTCATCGCGTCGTGGAGACGGTAGTCTGTACGTACGCACGAGCGATGATATCATTCTCATGATCGTGAGACTGTATTGGAGTATATGTATACTATTAGAGAATCAATATCACTTTAAAATAATCATATATAGTTATTATTTACACCATTATACCCATCCAAGTAAGGTGGTGGTGGAAAATAGATTTCACCACGGCGTGGAGACGGTATTCCGTACGTACGCACGCGCGATGATTTCGTTTTCCGTAGGATGGATAGATGATGAAATAGGGTTGTTTAATACTTATAATAACATATCAGTATATGAGTGATACTGATGTTATTACTTCATACTTAAACAACCTATGTAGAAGAAGTGGAAGAAGAAATAAAGTTGAAAGAATCGGTAACGGACATTACCTCTTCTTTGGAGCGCCTCTTTGAGATCTCCTTTTAGGGCACTAAAATTTCTCTTTGAGGAAGAACAGAACCTCTAGTATGTTACTAGGGAAGTGTAGAAGATAATTTGGCAGGGGTTGGCCAAGATTGAAGGCTCAAAGTGGTGTGAGGAAGAGAGGGAGGGGGTGCCCTTTTATAAGGGAGGAGAGGGGCACCTTTGGAATAACTAAAAATATTATTTTATTATAAAGCTAAATTCGGTTTTAAATAGATCCAAATTGATTTATTTCGAATATAAGGTGGGAATGGGTCGAAAACATTTCATCCAATAGAATTAATACAAGTTTAGGTTCTTATTGTAACCTTATAATTTATATTTAACTTTAAGTTAGATAATTTTACTTTTACCGTGTCTTCTTGTTTTCTTACACTATAAGGTTAATAAACTTACTATATCAAGCCAAACGAACCCCAAGTTTTTTAGTATTAATATATATAACCTTATATAATTCATGTGTCCGATCCTTAGATTTTTAGGAATAAAATAACAATTAATAATATAATATTTGTTTTAAATGCTATTTTATGTCAATTTTGACACTATTTAGTAATTTATTTTTGTGAAAATCATAATAGAATGATTAGTTTGGAAACAGCTAATTAAATCAATACTAACATGTAATATTAACCTATAAAATTATTGGAATTCATAACAAGTCTTAAATTACATTTATTTGGGTATTTATAACATCAATTATGTCAATATTTCATTAATAAGACAATTACTACATCATCTTTGTGTCATAATAAATGATAATTATTTAATCTCTAAAAATTCTAAATAAATTCCTATGATGTAGATAATTTTATTAGCCTTCTGGAGGATATTCATGTTCTAAGTTTCATGAAGTGTATCACTAAATTAAAATTATTATACTTATAAGATTTAAGAAAGTGACATGTTGTCACATTCTTTGGTTTTAATAATAATTAAATTATTTTCATGGAAAAAAGTCCATTAAATGAATCTAATCCGACCCTTAGGTGATATGGGTCGACTTTTAGTCATCCAATAGGATTTTTACATGTGTTAGGGAAATTTTATAATATTATATTTACCCTTAATTACCCGATTTACCTTTAACAATGGTAAATAAAATTTACCGTAGTTACTATTCATAATTCCCAAAAATAAAAAGTAGCTTATTAAAATAATTTGGATCCAATGATTCCAAATATGGAAACCATTTTTCCAAATTCAATACATAAAATTTTCAGAAATTAAATTAAATTAATCCCGTTGTCGAAAGAAAACGGGTTTTTCTTTAAAACTTTGCAAAAGATTGAATTGATTTATCCTACGAATTCAAGGTAGAATAAATGATAATTACATAAATTATATTAAATGGTAAAAATATATTCTATTTATACTTTAAAACCATTCAATATTATAATTTAGCCATACAAATTATTGCGATGAAAAAAGTTGTTTTTAATTAAAATATAGCGTGTTTTTACTATTTATCAAAATATGAAAGTTACCAGAATAATATGAAAAATTTATCCAAAGTAAATTTTTATTTCATTATTCCAAAGAAGAATTTTATTTTGTCAAATTGAACTTATAAACATGTCAAAAACTAGATTTAAAGTGGGTGCGACATCAAAAGGCGGCAAAACTGCATTTTTTGAAAAATATTTATTTTACCCGAAAAAATTATTTTGTTCTTATACCATGTTTTAGAAAATGTGTAAGAGGAATAATAATGTTATAAGATTCAAAATTTAGTTAATACTATTCATAACGGCTAGTTCATAATAATATTATAATAATATATCATTGTTTAGTAAAACTCGGTATTGCGTACAACACACGCTATCGAGGAAGGTCGCGATTGCGTGTAATGAAAGCCAACTCAGGGTTGCGTGCTATGCAAGAATCCTTCGTTGTTTCATATATCATAATCCAACCATATTTCATTTATTCATTGAATATATATATATATATACTCAATGTTGCGTAGAATAACTATTATCAAAATTGTGTGTAACACGATCCAAGAATAATGTTGCGTATACTGCACGCTAATACGGTGTTGCGTATAGCACAAGGTAATCTTTGTGTAGCATACAACACAAGACATTAATGAAATTAAAAGAATATTTTTCGTAAAATCTTGGGGTGTTACATTCTACCCCCCTTAAAATGAATTTCCCCCTCGAAATTCGTCGGGGTTATAAATGGTTTACTATTCGAAAGTTTCTTTAATAGAAACCCACATCGTAAAAAGGAATACCAAAACCAATCTTTAAAAACAAAAGTATGAAATGAAATGGTTACCCAAATAACTAATCACTGGGTTTCCACATAGGTGAAAATATGGATATGGAAGAGAAATCTAACCATCATGTGCTGATGGAGAGTGGTAGAGAACATGGCTATGGAAAAGCCAGCAATCACAAAGCCAAAAATTTGTGACGATCTAAGGTACCATCTGATTCATCAGATATAAGAGCACTAGAACAACATTTTTTGGTTTTCAAGATCATTTCCCTAAAGTTGATGAAATTGTAATTAGAAGAAATACTTTCATGATTTTGGTATAGTCTCACCATTTGTCGTTCTTTGGACAATTTCCACTTCATCTCTTAAAGAAATGAAGTTGAATTTTTCATTCGTGATGTGTTAGCAGATCATGTGATAGAATGATGGGTCATTCCATCTGTCTCAAACAATTGGTTAGAAAAGTTATCAAAAAATACATAAGTCCATCTATAGTGAGATTAATCATATATGGTTCCTAAAATGGACTTATACTTCATATATCATACTTCTTAATATAATAAAACTAGTTTCTACTAAACAGGGACTTCCTGTAGGCCAGTGGTAGGCGATAAAGGCGAGTCACACTTCAGTTGTGGGTTCGATTCCCACATCCTTGTCCGACGCGATGGGCCGTCGCCCGTCCTGCAGGTTGTCCTTTTTCTAAAAATATATTACTATAACATCCCATAAATAATATCGAAAAAAACTTCTATCCTTAAACAATACTAACTTATGTCCAACATAATCTATTCCAATCTTTAGGCTTATCCCTAAAACTGCAGTCCACTCTCATAATATATTGAAAATGATTACCAGAGATTTAATACCATCGTTGATCCCCATATATCCTAAGATATGTCTTATTGGTCACATTCCAAACATTCAAAGGCCTTTATCATGTATTCTCTTGAATACCCATTGAACCTTAGTGAAAACATGAATGCAGTTAAAAGTTAACACTTTCCACATACCAAAATCCTCAAAATTCTATATACTCAATCCATGATATCACTTAGTCCTTATATCAATCATGATCTCATGAATACTATCAAACATATTAGATTCTCTTTATCCATTCATTATGTGAATATCATCTGCTTTCCAAAAATATTTCAATCACTTTTCATGGTTACCGATGCCATAAACTTATTGAAAACCACAATAGACCAAAACATAAATATTCCAATTTCCACGATACTATATACAACATTATTCTTGAATCCCATTACATAAACACTTAATAATTCCACCACATCGTTGTCATATTCAACATCGCCAATGGTGATCTCATGTGACTTCCCTTTGTCCTTTGCCTTAAGTGGTTGCTCATGTCGATCATCACTAACCCTTGTATTAGGGCATTTATTAGCATAATGCCCCATTTCCTTGCACTTAAAGCATTGAAGTGTAGTAGGTTCATTCTGTGTATCCCTTCCTTTGTTTGCATCATTGGGAATCTTCTTCCCATCATTGCAGCATTCAAATGCCCGATGACCTTCCTTTCCACATTTGAAACATTTACTTGTCCCTTTAAGACAATCTCCACCATGCTTCTTTCCACACTTTGAGCATAAGGAAACATTCATATTCTTTTCACCATTATTCTGAGATTTTTCCTTGAACTCCATCTTTCGTTTCTTATCAAAACTATGAGATGGATAAGTAACACCAACTTCAATTTCTACCTTGATAGCACAACGCACAATTTCTTCATAGCTACTAAAGTATCTTATAGCTAATTCCCTTCGAAGATTTGGTTTTAAGCCACTGAAGAATCGATCAACTTTACTTTCAGGTAGGATGAAAAATCCAGATGCATACCTTGAAAGCCTTGTAAAATTCGCTTCGTATATACCAACAGATTCATCATCCTTTTGCTTTAATTCGAGAAACTCCTTCTCCATCTTTGTTTGAAGAATACGAGGGAAGTACTTATTGAAAAATAAGTTTTTGAACTCGTCCCATTCCATGGACTCAATTTCATCTCTTTGCATCGTATTCTTGATAAGATTCCACCATTGATCAGCTTCACCTTCCAAACTATATACTGTTAAGATGACTTTATCTTATTCAGAACATTGAAGAACTGAAAATATCTTTTCAGTGGTACTGATCCATTGTTCAGCAACAAGTGGATCAGAAGACCCATTGAAAGAAGGTGGACGTTGCCTCATGAAGGACTCAACAGAATATTGTTCCCTTCTCTACTCATTTAGAAGTCCAGAATGATTCATAGATTGTGTAAGTATAGCAATAAGATTTTTCACTCCATCTCCCATAACATTTGTTTGTTGAGGAGGACAATCATTGCATTGTCCATTGCATTGATCAACACGGTTCTTTCGGGTTCCAGCCATCGTCTAAAACCCAAAAATAATAGTGTGAGAGGAAAAAATCATACTAGGGAAAACAACATAGTAAAGGAGGAGTAACTTCAATATCTAACATATTAGGTTTAATTCTAAGATCGTTCCCATAATTATAGGACTATAACATATACTTATACTTAATCTTATGGACATCCCTAGACATACCTTAGAAATACCTCTAGGGATCTCACTAAAGTTCTCGCATCCTAGTTTCCAAAGGTTGACTAAACCTTTCCTCTGATACCAATTGTAGAGACCCGAATCTTGACGTACATGGACATTACATTACTTTTGCAAAATACCTAATACATAACAAAAACACAAACACAAGGACCGTTATAGTTTAGTGTCTTTGGAAACTCGGAACGTAATCTTCTAATCATGGTGAAAGATCTTCAACATCTCCCATAAAGATCTTCCTTTTTTTCTTACCTAAAACCTTTCTTTATATCCCGGGGAAAAGAAAACATAAATGGGTGATCTCAAATTCTCAGTATGGGTAAACAAAAGAAAAATCAATCACAACATTTTCATAAGAATATAACATTTTGGAAATCTTAACATGCAAAAGAGATCATAATATCATAACATGGGATAAATCATAGTAGTGAAATGTAATCCCAATAATCATAACTTAAAACATGAAACATTGTAGAATACACACATAATCATAGAGAATCATTTATTATTATTCAAGACTCATTTCCAAGACTATCTTAGTAGACAAAGTCCATTTCTGAAATGAGTTTACTCCTCGTTTCAGTCCTGTTTCACTGAACCGGTTTAACCTACTGTTCCAGCCATGTCTATCTCATGAGATATAAAATATTTTACCCAATGCATTGGAGGGAGATATAGGTCCCACCAATCTCATAATGATACCATTCTTATGTGTGCCACAAAATCATAAACCATACATCATAGCATAACCTATATAATAAAAATGGGAATCTTAAACATTGTGACATCATAAAACAATTCATATACGATAAAGGAATTCATAAACATAATTCCATCACAACATAATAAAATCAATGTAACAATAGGGATAGAAACAGAACCCTTTATTATCTTAGATGGAAAATAATTTTGATAAAACACTTGAACTCCATTCTTGAGGAAAATATCCTTTCTACTTCAAAAACACTTTTCCATTCTTAACATGTCATACAATTCTAAACTAAAAGAATTTGATTAAAAATAAACTTGAAAACTTGTAAAGGAAGATTCTTGGAAATAATGTTTTAAAAATCCATTCATGCCGTATAAGTTAAAAAAACATTCTTCTCGTACTTTTGTCGGAAAAGTCAAAAAGTACCTCGTACAAAAAAGGACAAAATATTCCTTTCATATCTTTTACCAAAAACTCTCCGAAGGGTAAAATTGGATGTAAACAATTGTAGGTGGATGGCAATAATATTACATATTGAGGAAACATGGATGTGGATGATGAAATTCACCCCAGTAAATTTCAAAGTATAAACAATCTCGGATAAAAATGAGATTGTGATATTTTCCCCTACCTTAGGTCTGATATGCTTCGTAAGTGTCCGAACCTCCTGTATAATGATTTAAATAATGTCATTTAATTATTCCAGAATCATACAAATTGTTATGATATCAAATATGGTTCACTTATGACTTTATATTACCCGTTCTTTTGTAAATTCCATGTTAAAGAGCGTTTTGGGTAAAATTGTTTCATTTGTCGTCCGTGTTTTGACTTGTAATTATTCATATGATTACATAGATCATGATTACTTAATTCCAGAATATAAAACATGATTTATATATAATATATATTCATAATATACTTATGTATAATAAATCATTAAATGGAAAGAAATACACCGTTCATGGAGACGGTAGGCCGTATGTACGTATGAACGCTGTTTTCGTTTCCTTATTGAGTTGAATGGAATTATGTAGATGACATACATATATATACACATAAATCCAGTATCATTATTATGTCATATATTTCATGATTACTTATTATATATTCTTTATAATCATTCATGAATGGTTAAAGTGGAGAATGAATCTCATCGCGTCGTGGAGACGGTAGTCCGTACGTACGCACGAGCGATGATATCATTGTCATGATCATGGGACTGTATTGGAGTGTATGTATACTATTTCAGAATCAATATCACTTTAAAATAATCATATATAGTTATTATTTACACCATTATACCCATCCAATTAAGGTGGTGGTGGAAAATATATTTTACCACGGCGTGGAGACGGTATTCCGTACGTACGCACGCGCGGTGATTTCGTTTTCTGTAGGATGGATAGATGGTGAAATAGGGTTGTTTCATACTTATAATAACATATCAGTATATGAGTGATACTGATGTTATTACTTCATAATGAAACAACCTAAGAAGAAGAAGTGGAAGAAGAAATAAAGTTGAAAGAATCGGTAACAGACATTACCTTTTCTTTGAAGCGCCTCTTTGAGATCTCCTTTTAGGGGACTAAAATTGGTCTTTGAGGAAGACCAGAACCTCTAGGATGTTTCTCGGGAAGTGGGGAAGATAATTTGGCAGGGGTTGTCTGAGCTTGAAGGCTCAAAGTGGTGTGAGAAAGAGAGGGAGGGGTGCCCTTTTATAAGGGAGGAGAGGGGCACCTTTGGAATAACTAAAAATATTATTTTATTATAAAGCCAAATTCGATTTTAAATAGCTCCAAATTGATTTATTTCTACGATAAGGTGGGTATGGGTCTAAATCCTTTCATAAAATATAATTTAGACAAGTTTAGGTTCCTATTTTAACCTTATCATTTATATTTAACTTTAAGTTATATAATTTTACTTTTACCGTGTCTTCTTGTTTTCTTACACTATAGGGTTAATAAACTTACTATATCAATCCAAAAGAACCCAAGTTGTTTATTATTAATATATATAACCTTATCTAAGTCATTTGGACGAACCTTAGATTTTTAAGAATAAAATAACAATTAATAATATAGTATTTGTTTTAAAAACTATTTTATGGCAATTTTGACTCTATTTAGTAATTGATTTTTGTGAAACTCATAACAGAATGATTAGTTCTAGAAAAGTTCATTAAATCAATAATAACATGTCATATTAACCTAGAAAATTAGTGTAATTCATAAAAAGTCTTAAATTACATTTATTTGGGTATTTATAACATCAATTATGTCAATATTTCATTAATAAGACAATTGCTGCATCATCTTTGTGTCATAATAAATGATAATTATTTAATCCCTAAAAATTCTAAATAAATTACTATGATGTATATAATTGTATTATATTTCTGGATACTATTCATGTTCAAAGTTTCATGAAGTTTATCACTAAATTAAAATTATTATACTTATAAGATTTAAGAATGTGACATGTTGTCACATTCTTTGGTTTTAATAATAATTAAATTATTTTCATGGAAAAAGTCTATTAAATGAATCTAATCCAATCATTAGGTGATATGGGTCGACCTTTAGTCATCCAATAGGATTTTGACATGTGTTAGGGTAATTTTATAATATTATATTTACCCTTAATTACCTGATTTACCTTTAACTATGGTAAATAAAATTTACTGTAGTTACTATTCATAATTCCCAAAAATAAAAAGTAGCTTATTAACATAATTTGGATCCACTGATTCTAAATATGGAATCCATTTTTCCAAATTCAATACACAAAAGTTTTAGAAATTAAATTAAAATTAATCCCGTTGTTGAAAGAAAACAGGTTTTTCTTTAAAACATTGCAAAAGATTGAATTGATTTATCCTACGAATTCAAGGTAGAATCAATGATAATGACCTACATTATATTAAATGGTAAAAATATATTCTATTTATACTTTAAAACCATTAAATATTATAATTTAACTATATAAATTATTACGATGAAAAAAGTTGTTTTTAATTAAAATATAGCGTGTTTTTACTATTCATCAAAATATGAAAGTTACCAGAATAATATGAAAACTTCATCCAAAGTAAATTTTTATTTCATGATTCCAAAGAAGAATTTTATTTTGTTAAATTGAACTTATAAAAATGTCAAAAACTATATTTAAAGTGGGTGCGCCATTAAAAGGTGGCAAAACTGCATTTTTTGAAAAATACTTATTTTACCCGAAAAATTTATTTTGTTCTTATACCATGTTTTAGAAAATGTGAAAGATGAATAATAATGTTATAAGATTCAAAATTTAGTTAATACTATTCATAACGGCTAGTTCATAATAATATTATAATAATATATCGTTGTTTAGTAAATCCCGGTATTGCTTACAACACACGCTATCGAGTAAGGTCGCGATTGCGTGTAATGGAAGCCAAGTCAGGGTTGCGTGTTGTGCAAGAATCCTTCGTTGTTTCGTATATCATAATCCAACCATATTTCATTTATACATTGAATATATATATATATACTCAATGTTGCGTAGAATAACTATAATCAAAATTGTGTGTAACACGATCCAAGAATAGTGTTGCGTATACTGCAAGCTAATACGGTGTTGAGTATAGCGCAAGGTAATCTTTGTGTAGCATACAACACAAGACATTAATGAAATTAAAAGAATATTTTTCATAAAATCTCAGGGTGTTACAAGAGATCATTAAGGAATAAAAATAATTCAAATGGAGATAATTTGTCAGAATTCTTTGGTGATATAACTATGAAACAATTCTTACTACTCTCATTTTTCATTCAAGAAACTACTACAAAATTTATTCCTTGGATGTGACAAAATAAGACCTTTAACATTTGATGTTATTCTATTAAAGTGATCAATTATCATGAAACTTCATCATCTTTGACCTTTTTGATCCTCTGTTGGTTTCATTATATTTTTTTATTCATGTAAGCTTTTATTTCTTCTATTTTAAATTCTTCAGGTCTTATTTGTGATTTTATTAATCAAAATTAATTTTCACATTATTTTTTTATTCCACACCAAAAAGGAAGTCTGAATTGTCACTCCTGATCAAAATTTAGGTAACAAACAAGGTTTTTCCTCCTGTAAGAATTCTGAGTTGTGCGTATGAGTATTTGTAAAAGGCAGTGTCTATTATAGGTTCTCAGACCATTAAAAGTAAAGTTCTTAGTGTGTAACAATATTCTCGGGGAGTATAAAAGGTTAGAGATTGTACTATAATCATTTTGATCCAAACCGCTATAAATATAAATGTTCTTCCATTTTATCTCTTTTATACTTAGTTTTAAAGAACACTACATTCACTACAATACATTATTTTATAAGCTTTTATTGTTTTCTAATAAAATTTTTAAATGAATATTCAACGCCTCTAGTATTTATGGCCATCTATATCAATCCAATGAAACTAACCTTAGGTGACATCCTTAAGACACCAAAGGTGGGAAATAAATACCAAGGGATAATAGAATATTGAGGGATGATTTTCCAAAAGAAACCAACATCCTATCTGGATGAGATATAAAACCAATATAATCTATATTATGCATGAGTTTAAATAATAAAACTCAATGGTAAATGAAGAGATAAGAGAATATTGGCCCTACGGGCCATGTAATGGGCTATATGCCCAATGGGCATTCGGGATATGTAATGGGTCTCCCTATACCCATTTTAAAGAGGAATTTTCTTTGCTTTCATAAAGAAAATGTGGCTTCTTTTATAACCTTTAAAAAATATATAAGAGTGACAATGGGAATATAAGAATCAACAAAGAAGACCATAAATAAAACAATTTTCCAAGGACAACAAAGTGCAATCATCCCAAGAAACAGTTTAACAAGTTCCAAGCTCCAACTCCACATGTCTCACCCAAAATATCAATATTCATCACTAAAGAAGTAAGACACCTTACACTTTCCTATGTCCTGATATATGTCATCTTCAAATTAACAATGGTCCCATGGATGGGGTGAGTATAAAATCATTTAGGATTTTCCAAAGTCTTCAAAACTCACACAACTAGGACATAAACCATTTATCATATTTTATATAAAACATTTGAAAATTACATAAATAGTTTATACAAATACCTATATGAAATTCTTAAGGGAAAAAAATAAACCAATTATTATCATTTATTTTTGCTTAGCATGACCATTACTGTAACGACCAAAGATTATCGTATATGGATATTATATCTTTTTAGATGAATATTCCTTAAATTAAACAAAAAAAAGCCTATTGACTATAATATTTTAGTGCCTTTGGAAACTTGGAACAAAATATTCTGATTTGGTGAAAGATCTTTAAGATCTCCCATAAAGATCTTCACCTTTAGTATTCCTACCAAAAACCATTCTTTATAACTTAGTTAAATAAAACATATGAGAACGTTTAGATAAGATGTTCAGTAAGTGTAAAGATAATCGTAATGAAAAAGTAAATAAACAAAACATTTTAAAATCATATCTTGTATATCAATGATCATGATTTCATGTCCTGAAATAAATCAGAGAAGTCCATAAAAGAAAAAAATAATATATTACATGAGATCATAACATAAGACATGAAATTGTTGAGTACAAATAAACATAGAAAGTCATTTCCATATTATCCAAGACTCTTTTCCAAGACCATAAAAGTGAAAAAATCCCTCTACTAAATAGGGTTCACTCCCCATTGCATCCATGTATTACTAAATGAGTTTTACTACCTATTCTAGCCCTGTATTATTGAACTGAGATCATTTCCCAATCTAGTCATGTATTACTGAATCGATATCATTTCCCATTCCAGTCATGTATTACTAAACTGAGATCATTTCCCAATTCAGTCATATCTATATCATGAGATATAAATCTGTATCAAATGAATTGGAGGGAGATATAGGTCCCACCCATCATATAATGAAAACAATAGATATGTGTTCCACAAGAACATAAATAATTCATCATATCAGAACACATGAAATGAAATGGGTTTTATAAACATCATTAAATCATAATAAAACCCCTGGAAAAGAAAAGGTTTTCATAGTTATCATAAAAATAAACTAGCTGTATGAATAATAAGGTTAATATCCTTGAAAAATATCCCTATTAAACATAATTATAATCAAATAATGTTACCTTATATGGAAAATATTTTTGAGATATCACTTGAAAATAATTCTTGAGGAAGATATCCTTTCTGCATTGAAAATATTTTCTTTTCTTAAAAAACCATGAAATTTTAAAAGAAAAATATTTATTTTAAAATAAAATTTTAATATTGAAAGGAAATATTCAAGAAATTAAGGCATTATGAAATCATAAAAATCCATTCATGTTGTATAAGCTTAAAAACATTCATCTTGGACTTTTTCTAAAAATGTGAAAAAGTACCTCATTAAGAAAATGAAAAAAAGATTTATTTGAAACCATTTAATAAAAATTCATGAATGGGTAAAATTGAAGTTAATAGTTTTAGAATAATAATAAAAATATTTTGGAAGACGTTTTTATAAAACATAGAAAAGGAAGATAAATATTCCCCCGAAGATACTTACAAATAAACAATCATAAATAAAATGTGATTGTAACTTTAATCATTACCAATTTATAATTAGTATAATTACATGCCCTATGAAATGATGGAAATTATATGAATATGAAAATATCATAATCATAATAATAATACTCATAAAATACACTCATTGGAATTATATACACCACACAAAATAATCAAGTAGTGTATAAGGCATGGGTCCCATAGAAATAAAAGTGAGCCAAAAAATCCCTAACCTTAAGTCTTGACTTCCTTCGTATACATTCATAACTCTTGTATAATAAATATAAGTTTATTATAAATATAACATAAAACCATAACCATTTATATAATACCATATATGATTATATTATGACTTTATATTACTCTCTTATTAAAAATTTCATGTTAATGTAATATTTCAGGCCATAACAGCTTTGTTTTTGTTCAAGTTTGGACTTGTTATCCTTGGTCCTCTTACATAGATCATGATTAAATAATATCCCGAGTTATATTTGTGATATAAATATCATATATATATATATATAGTATATATATATTCATTTATATTCATAAAATTTAGATATAGAAAATAAAATACACCGTTCATGGAGACAATAGGTAGTTCCTATGCATGAACACTGTTTTCATTTTATTTTCATATTAAAAGAAACCAAATTATATGATATATCATAATTAAATAATCATTTTTATTTTATATAAATCATATATATTCATAAAATTCATCTTTATTACCATATATGTGAAATATTGATGAAATATGAATCACATCGCTTCATGGAGATGTTAATCCATACATACGCATGATTGAAGTTATAATTTCCCAAAATATTATGAGATAAAATATAGATATGATATTAACATTAAAAAAGTATAATTATTTCATAAATATAATATATAAACATCAAACCCATCATAACTTCCATTCATAAAATATGGTGATGTAAAATGAATTGTATCGCTTTGTGGAGACGATAAGCTGTGTGTATGCACAAGAGATACGTTCATTTATTGTTCGATGGGAAAGGGGATGAATAATGTTATGTTAATAATCATAATAAAATTTTATCATATTTAGGATACTGACAATATTATTTTATCATAGATTTAGAGTAGGTATAGGAGAGTAGAAAAAGAGATTCATCGATTTGAGCGATTACCTATTATTCAAAATAACTCCTTTAGATCTTCTATAAAGGACTATAGAGTTGGTCTTTTGGGCCGAAAAGAAACACTAAAATGTGACTAGGGAAGTGGAGAGTAGAATATTATAGAGGTTGGTAAATCTTTAAGGCTCAATGTGGTGTGTAGAAGTGAGGGAGGATGTCCCCTTTTATAATTGTGGTGAGGGGGGCATTTGGAATTTTTGAAAATATTAATTTATAATAAATCCAATATAAATAAAAATACCTAAAATAAAATTTATTTGATTATAACATGAGATAATGTTTTAATATAATAAACCAATATATTTATGACAATTTTTGGTATTATTTTAAACCTTATCATTTTGATTGACCCTTAGTTAATCTATTTTAAATTTAACTAAGGTAACAAATTTTTTCAATATTAAATGGTTTTAAATTTTAATTATGTGAGTGTAATTAAATCCTAAATGACCAATTTATAACATTTAGACCATATTTTTTTATTTTGAAATATGTTTTATTATTTTTAAATAATTTTTGAATATATTATTTTGATAAAATTTCATTAGTGTCAATTTTGAAATAATTCATTACATGGAATGTTAAAAATATAAATATAAAAAGTTAACTTCAAAGAAAATAGTTTACTATAACCCAAAAAGGTCAATTTCATCAATAATTTTTTTATCAAACTAATTATCTCAAATTATATTTATTTTTGTATTTTTAGTAACATTTATTTGATATCTTCATTAATAAAATAATTACTACATCAGTGTTTTTTAATAATTTAAAATACTTATTTTTTCAATAAAAATTTAATATAAATTTTCATGGTTAATATAAATCTTCAATATTTCAGAATACTATTTATAGTTGGATTTATATATGGTATGTCAATATTTTAAAAATTATATAGTATTTAAAATAAGAACGTGACATCTTTAAATTTTTATTAAATAAAATATTATAAATATCGTAATTTCATCTAAATGACCCAAAAAATAAAAAATAAATTTATATCATAAAAATATGTTTATTAAGTTATAAATTTTCAGTTATATTTTTTCAAAACATAAAATTTTTCCCATGTGGACAGATAAGTGATATAAAAGATATGGAAATTTATATTTCTTTGACTTTAT
The DNA here is from genome assembly GCA_963277665.1 of Viscum album. Taxonomy (NCBI): domain Eukaryota; kingdom Viridiplantae; phylum Streptophyta; class Magnoliopsida; order Santalales; family Viscaceae; genus Viscum; species Viscum album. The sequence goes on from OY728129.1 coordinate 1,706,459,298, forward strand.
TTGATATTAATATTATTTAAATCATTTTCTTGGAAAAGTGTCCATTACCTAAATTAATTTCTATCATTATGTGCTAAAAGTCCATGTTTCTTCAACCTATAAGGATTTTCCATGTTTTAGGGTCATTTTATAGTCTTTATAATTTAATTTTTCACCTAAGTTACACAATTTACTATTTACCATGGTAACAAGTTTTACCAAGGATGCAATTGATATTGGCTAGAAATAAAAGGGGAATATTTAATAAATTTAGACATTCTGAATCCAAATTTGGAATTCATTTTCAAAAATTCAAAACAAAATGTTTTTTGGTTTTTAATTTAAAATAAAATCAGTAAAACACCATAAAAACTGTTTTCTAGAAAAATTCCCTTCTAAAAAATAAAATGTTTTTATAATAAATTCATATATAAAATCCCTTTCAAAAAACATAATTTCTATTATTTTAAATAAAAATTAACTAATTAAGATTTAAAACTAATCTAAATAATAATTTTACATTTTAAAGACTTTAAAATAAAAATAAAATTTTAAATAAAATTTTTATTTTCATTATTCATCAAAACATGAAACTTATGAGACAAACACCAAAAATTTAACCAATGTAAAATTTTATATTCCAATTTAAAGCAAGAAGTTAATTTTTTTAAATTAGAATTTATAAATTTTTCAAAAATGAGATTTAAAACAAGTGCATCATCAAAAGGTGACAAAACTCTCCTTTTTGATAAATACTTCTTTTATTCGTAAAATTGGATTTGTTCTTATACCCTAACAAGAAAACATGTAATATGATTTCTAAAATTTTGTTGAATATATTATACATATATTTCATTAATATAACCCAAAATGAGTGAATTTTTATTTTTTGGTATAAAAAACACATGTGCATAGTTTTTCAGAAAAACATTTCCTTTTATTTTAAATAGGGTATTACATTCATTTATAATTAATTGATCAAAGAATTATATATACATTTTGAAAACATAATTTTGTAATATAGTTAATTATATTCACTCCCTTCATTATAATGGCTTTGTAATAACAATATTTTAAATTATTATAATAATAAAATAATGATTCCTAGAAACTCATTGTTACATGTAATGCAAGCTAAGCCGATGTCATGTGTAGCACATGTTTATCATGGTGTAGTGTATAACATAATACATATATGAAATTTAATTTTTTCAAAAAAAAAAGGTTCATAAAAATATGAAAGTTACATTCTAAAACCATTGAAATAAATTTTTCCCCTAAAATTCATCACTCTAATAAAAACGAATGAGGATACTTCTACCTCATCACATCCTCCTATTACCATGCGACTTTTTCAAACTAGTGGTTTTCTCCAAAAAATCAACTGAGTTAGTTGTCTTGTTTTGTATAAATTTATCATTATGATCCAAAATTTCTTCCAGTTTCTAATCATAAGTAAGATCATTCTCCAACGGTATGACCTTAGAGTTTAGTACATGTGAAATATCTGGTATGTACTTCCTTAGAGGTGGTATAAGGAACACATCATGAACTTGAGATATAGTTGTTGAAATGACCAATCGATAAGCTATTTTTATGATATGGTAATGAATTTAAAAGGAATCATGTCCTTGTAATTTGAAAGTGCACTTAGAAAATCAACGTTGGATGTTTGAGAAATATTTTATGGGAAACACACATCATAAAAATAAATACTAAAACTTCCATTAAAAAGGAAAGTTTGAAACTTAACGGTTATCCAAAGTAACTCATAACTAGGTTTCCATATAGGAGAACATAGGTGGAAATCGAAAACATAAACATGGAAGATAAATCTAACTATCATGTTTTGATGAAGAGTGACAGAGAACATGGTCATGAGAAATTTAAAAATCCCAGATACATAAATCTATGATGTTCTAATGGACTATTTCATTCATCGAAAAAGAAAGTACTATAGTAACATTTGTGATTTCAAAATCCTTTCCCTAGAGTTGAAAAGTTTTCATTAGAAGATATAATTACATGATTCCAACTTAATCTTACCCTTTATTATACCTTGATCGATTTCAAATTTATCTCTTTTTTCTAAGAAATAAAGGTAAATTTTCATTCCTGAGGCATTAGCAGATCATGAGATCCATGAATAGAATGACAGATCATTCCATCTATCTTTATCTTGAAAAAAAGGCGAACAAAAGTTATCCAATATGCATAAATCCTCACATGGAGAGGAAATACTTTACTATTGAAATCCAAATCCAAATTTCAATGTAAAAAATATCATAATTGGTTACCTTAATGATTCTTCCAAAATTCTAAAATCCTAAACTTCCAAAAAAAGTAACTAACTTTAAAAAATAAACATATCATTAATACCCTAAAAAAATTTATGTTGATCTTAATTTTTACACTTCGAAAATGTGAATTCTATTATATTATATTCTATTAAATTATGGTAATAATATGAATTACCATAAAACCATTGTGAAAACATGAATTCATTAAAAAATTATAGCATAAATCCAAAATTCTATAAACTCAATACCAGATGTAACGCCCCGACCCCAGTTACCTAGAGTCGGTGCATTATTACATATCATTGGAATGATCACATGAAAGATCAAGTCTCAAAAGACCGATTAGTTTAGTAGCCTTGGAATAACTAGATACATTCATGAAGTTTACATTAAATCATAAAGTGAAAAACTACTACAACAACATATTGTCTCCATAGTCCACACTATTATTCCCTCATAATATCCCTACAGGTCATTCATAATTTACTTCTTCACATCCTAGGAAAAATAAAACATAGAAAAGCGGTGAGCTCAAATGCCTAGTAAGGATAACAATATAGTAGAAACTTTTATAAATAAGAATAAGCATTTAAGGAAATGTATAATGAAAACAAAATCTTTTTAAACTTGAACTTCAACATAGTATGGAAAAAATAAAATGAAATAGTTCCATTTACTTATTCACATGGATATTCTACTAATCGAATAATCACAAGCAATATCAATAACCACTTTCATAATGATGGAATGCATAATGCCAGACTATCATAACGGCATAGCCAAGGCCTCATGCCAAGACTACAAATAAGATTTTTTCAAGGCCTTGTGCCAAGACACTAGTTTGTCTCATGAGACCTACCGATGCATCGAGGATCTATAGTGGGCTCCACCCATCACATATTAAGTCCAATGCATTCCCATATAAAAAGGTTTAAACATAACATAAACATTCATATTAAAACTAGCATACGAAATGTAAATACTTCATCTATAAACCATGAATGGTATAAAAATAACACATCCATAGTCAAAAATATCACAAAACCTTCAATACAATATAGAAGTTTTGTATCACAATAAATCAACTTCAAATAACCGTAAAATCCATCAAAGGATGTTGACATAGATGAAATCAAAACTCTTTTTAGAGAAATATCTCTTTCTATTTTGAAATAATTTAAGAGTTATATATTTATAAAATAAAACATTTTCTTTGAAAATATTCTAATAATCTTGTAAGGGAATCTTCGACGATTTTATAACGGCAAAAAATAGCCCAACCCGCCATATAAGTTAAAAAAAAATTCTTACCTTAATTCTGTCAAAAAGGTTAAAAAAGACCTTGTTTGGAAAACTACGGAAAGATTCCTTTATAAACAAATTATAATAGTCAAAAAGGGTATAAATGGATTTAACCCATAGTAAAAATGCTTTGAAATACATTTTTAAGAAACATGGATGTGGATGATAAAGATGTCCCAGTAGATTATTACGTACAAAAAACCTTGGATAATGAAGAGATTGCGAAATAAACTCTTACCTTGTACTTTTCCTTGGTTGGGGTAGGTTAACCTCCTTTATAATGGTGAAATAATTTTTATTAAATTATACAGGAATCATATATATTATTATGTTATCATATATGATCTTTTAACATTTCTTTGTTAATAATATCTTAGTATTATCGTCGTTTCGGGTGTTAACTTACTCGTTTTCTTTTATATGTTTTGTTACGTAAGCCATGTTTTTCATGGATAGGTTGTATCTTATTCATATCCAGAATGATATCGAGTCCTTAAAAATTATTTTTAAATCATAAAGTGATAATTATACTTGTATGGATATGATGGAGAATGAATCTCATCGAGTTCGTGGAGACGGTAGTCCGTACGTACGCACGAGCGACAATATCATTTTTTTGATATTAAAATAATATATAATTGGATGGTATTGATATTAAAATAATATGTAATTGGATGTTATATCATATATAAAGAATCATTATCATGTTATATTTATTATTTACATTAATTACAAATCATTACTATTACCATCCAAATAATAATATATTTAATAACAATTACACCACGATGTGGAGACGGTAAGCCGTACATACGCATGTATGGTGACATGTCATTCAAAGGATGGATATGATAATTAATATGGTTGTACCATATTTATAATAATATTACAGTATATAGGAGATACTGGATTCATTATTTTATAATGGGAATAACAAAGAAAGAAGAAGTGGAAGACGAAAGGAACTTGAAAAAGGGTGGTGAAATCATTACCTCTTCTTCGGATTCTTCCTTTTGATTTGATCAAAAGGGATCCTTATGTTGGCTTTATAACTAAAGGAAGGCCGCTAGGATGAAGTGAGGAAAGTTGAGAGAGTATTTGGGTAGACGTTGTCCAAACCAAAAGGCTTTGAAGGTGTGAATTAACGAGGAGGAGTTCCCTTTTTTAAGAGGGGTGAGGGGCACCATTGGAAAAGCTAGAAATAATATTTTATAATAAATTCATATTCCGTTTATAATGGCTCTAAAGTGGATTATTTAAAGGTTAAGGTGGGGAAAGGTCGAAAACCACTCAACCAATATTATTTAGACAGGTTTGGGTTACTATATTAACCTTATCTTTAAGTATTAACTCTTAGTTAATTAGTTTCACTTTTACAATGTCTCTTTGTATTTTTATATTATATGGTTAATAAACTTACTATATACATCCAAGATACCCCCAAGTGGTCCATTAATGATACACCTATCATGGTATAATTCTCTTGGCCGAACCTTAGTTTTTTAAAAATTTAATATCAATTAATAATATAATATTTGTTTTAAAAACTCTTTTATGTCAATTTTGACACTATTCAATAGTTGATTTTTTGTAAAAATCATAACAGAATTATTACTTCAAAAAAAGTTAATTAAATCATTAATAAAATGTCATATTAACCAAAAAAATTAGTGTAATTCATAAAAAGTCTCAAATTATATTTATTTCGGTATTTATAATATCACTTATTTTAATTTTTCACTATTATGGTAATTACTTCATCATCATTGTGTCATAAATACATTAAATTATTTAATGTGTAAAAATTAAAAATAAACTATAATAATGTAGGAAATCGTTTTATCTTTCTAATATATATTTATAGTCGAAATTCCAACATCTATAACCCAATGTAAAAAGTGTTTTTCTAAAAGATATATACTTACGTCATTTTTGTATTTATTTTAACTTAATTAAAATAATGTGTCCCTATCACCTACAAGTGGCTCCATGGAGTCCCAAAATAGACCCAAAGATGCCCATGGTCAGACATGTATCAACCAATAAGGTTAGGATACATTTTAGGGTAATTTAGTATTATTATAATATTATTTTTTAACCCTTATTTACCGGATTTACCCTTTAACCACGGTAAATAAAATATTTACCGAAGTAATTATTCAAAATGTCTAAAAACAAAAGTTACCTATTTTCACAATTTGGAAATCCTGATTACAAATATGGAATCCATTTTTCCAAATTCAAAACACAGAAGTGGCAGAAATTAATTTCAAATTAATTCCCACTGTCAAAACAAAAAGCGTGTTTTTAAGATATAATAACTATCAAAAGATTGATACTTGTTTATGTCCGGTTTAATTGTGAAATTATGTCCAATGTCCAAAATTATATTAAAGGGTAAAAATATATTCTAAATATATTTTAAAACCACTCAAATTCATAATTTAACACAATTAATTATTTTGATTAAAAAAGTTTTTTTAATTAAAATTTAGTAATTTTCATTATTCATCACAATATTAAAGTTATCCGAAAAGTACCAAAATTTCACCTTAGGCTAAATTAGATACTCCGAATCAAAAAATGAAGTCCATTTTGAGAGATAAAATTTATAAAATTTTAAAAAGTAGGTATTACTATTCATAACGGCTAGTTTGATCGGTTGTGGTGTGTGTTAGAACTCAATGTTGTGTACAACACACACTATTGCATTATTCAAAGAGAAGTGTACCGTAGAAGCTTGGGGTGTTACATTCTAACATCCTTCAAATAATTTCATCCTCCAAATTTCTAGAATACTACTGCATGAAAAGACTCGGGTGGCTCTTCATCAAAAGTTCCTTGGGTTCCCACGTTGCCTCTTCCATCTTATGGTTTCTCCACAAAACGTTTACCAGGCGCACTGTTCGGTTTCTCAGTACTTGTTCTCTCGTATCAAGAATCTTGACGGGATCTTCTCAATAAGACAGATCAGGTCCTAGTTCTAATTCCTCATATGTGAGTACATGCATTGGGTCAGGTATGTATTTCCTCAACAGAGATACGTGGAACACATCGTGAACTTTGGAGAGACTTGGTGGCATTGCCAATTGGTAAGCTATAGCCCCAATTCGTTCTAGAATTTCGAAAGGTCCGATGTACCTGGGGCTTAGTTTACCTTTCTTACCAAAACTTATGACTCCCTTCCATGGATATGCCTTTAGGAAAACATGATCACCGACTTAAAATTCCAAATCCTTCCTTCAATTATCGGCATAGTTCTTCTACCTACTTTGAGATGCTTTGATATGGTTTTGGATTACCTTCACCTTTTCCATAATAACCTCCACCAGTTCTGGGCCTAAAAGTTTTCTTTCACCAACGTCATCCTAACTGGTTGGTGTGCGACATCTCTTTCCGTATAACGCTTCATATGGTGCCATCTGAATACTCGAATGAAAGCTATTGTTATAGGAAAATTCTACTAGAGGTAAATATTGATCCCACATACCCTGAAAGTCAAGTGAGCAGGATCTCAACATGTATTCTAAGGTTTGAATAGTTCGTTCTGATTGTCTATCTGTTTGAGGGTGGTAGGCAGTGCTCAAATTAAGTTCAGTATCCAAGTCTTTCTGAAGACTTTTCTAGAATCTTGAAGTAAAACAGGGATCACGATCAGAAACAATCAATAGGGGTAGTCCATGAAGTCTCACAACTTCATCAATGTGAGGTATGGGATACTTGTTCTTTATTTTTACAGAATTGATTTCCCTATAGTCGATACATAACCTCATAGATCCATCTTCCTTTTTAACAAAAAGAACAGGGGATCCCCACGGAGAAACACTAGGGAGAATAAATCCTTTATTACTCAATTCCTCTAGTTGTTTCTTTAGTTAAAATAATTCTATAGTGGCCATTCTATAAGGGGTCTTCGATATAGGCCTTGATACATGAATTAAATCAATGGAAAATTCAACTTCTCGTTCTGGAGGATGTCTAGGTAAATCTTCCAGAAACACATCTACATATTCTTTTACAATAGTTACATCCTCCATTTGAACATTCCTTTCTTTACCCACTATAATTTCATCCTCTTACTCCCCAATAATTGAATTTAGTTGAGCTACTGGGGGTGGATCTAGATAAGAATTAGGTGGTGACGATTCTGCTCTAAAGATAAGGTGGTTCTTATCATCATCATCAAAAATCGTAACCTCCTTCTTCTTACAATAAATCTTCACATCATGGTCTGAAATCCAATCCATACTGAGGATTATATCAAACTCAATCATAGGTATGACGATGAGATCAGAAGATAAAGAACATTTATGTGCTCTAATGGGGACTGATTCACAAAACTTTGTTGCAATGATACTTCCCTTAGGAGTTCTAACTCACAACTCCCTTGTTAAATCAAATTGAAAATATCTAATTTTCTTAGCAAACTGGGATGATATGAAACAATGCGATGATCCAGAATCAAATAATGCATTTTCTAAACTTGAGGAAACCATTAAATTACTTGCCACCACGTCTTTCAAAGCTTCTACCTCAGTAGTAGTGATAGCATAAGCTTGGCCTTGATCCCTTGGATTTTTCTGAGGTAAGTTCCCCTAACGCGTAGGACATTCATTTGCATAATTTCCCATCTCCCTGCAATTGTAGCACTAAACATTAGTAGCTTCCTTCTTCCCTTTTCAATCACGAGCTTGGTGGCCTTTTTCACTACACTTGTGACAGACACCCATTCCTTTAAAGCAAGTATCGAGGTGTTTCTTCTAACATTTACCACATGATAGATATTTAACCTTTCCCTTCTTCCCCTTATCCCCATTCCCAGATTGATCAGCAGATCTCTTCTTCTCTTGATTTTCTTTAAAGTCATAAGACTTAGAGAATTCCTTTTCTGTCTTGATAGCACATGAGACATTGTATTCGTACGATGAGAAGGATTGTGAGACTAATGCTCGACGGATAAATGGTTTTAACCCATCAAATAAACAATCAATATTACTTCTTGGGTTACGTATATAATCTCCAGAATAACTTGCTAACCTTGTAAAGTTAGACTCATACTTTGCGACATTCTCATCCTCCTTTTGTCTCAGACTCAGAAATTGCCTTTCCATATCTTCTTGATGGTCACGAGGAAAGTATTTTTCTAAAAACAGATCTTTGAACTCCCTCCATTCCATATTTGATACTTCATCATCTTCCTTCATGTTTTTAATCAATGACCACCATTGATCAGCATCTCTAGTGAGGCGGTAAACTTCCATGATAACTTTTTCCCTTTCAATACATCCCAAAGCCTGAAATATTTTCTCTAGGGAACTTATCCATTGCTTAGCTACCAATGTATTTGTACTACCATTGAACATTGGTGGTTTTTTCCTCATTAAGTGATCTAACATTGATCCTCCATGCTGCGGATCAGGGTTCTCCATACGGGTAAGGTTATTATTCATAACCCGAGTGATTTGTCCTAGTATGGTGATTAGCTGATCGGCACCAGTTGCATCACCAACTCCACTATAATTATATTGAGCAGGAGGGAAATCCCTACATGGAGTGCGTGCATTGATATGGTTTCCATTTCTTCCACTAGGATCCATTTCTAAACAATGGCATAAACTACATCAGTTTATGAATCAAAATACATAATTTCATACTTATAAAACACTTAACATAAATTGAACTATTTATGGATATAATCCATAATCATAAAAATGTTTTCTTTGAGAAATTATATACTCATAAACCCTTTATAATGATTTTTAATGTAAATGAGAGTTATCCTAAGCATATCCCCCGGGAGTGTCGTAAACAAGAGTGCAGCAAGGCCCATTGTCGTGCACTAGTTCCCATTCAAGTCTAGCTCAAAGCAGTGTTTTTGGGTTTTACCCCTAGGTACATCTATTCCAGAGCCGCCTCTACCTGCTTGTATCCAGACAGGGATGTATTGCTCTGAAAACTCATAAAATCTCTACAATACCAAAATTCTAGGATGTTCTTCTATACTAATCCTCAAATTCCATCTTAAATCTATATGCTCTAATCAGAGTTTATCTAAATCTAGCTTCCAAGGTTTGTACTAAACTTCATCTAATATCAACTGTAATGCCCCGAACCCAGTTACCTAGAGTCAGTGCATTATTACATATCATTGGCATGATCACAAGAAAGATCAAGTCTCGAAAGACCGATTAGTTTAGTATCCTTGGAATAACTAGATACATTCATGAAGTTTACATTACATCATAAAGTGAAAAACTACTACAACAACATATTGTCTCTATAGTACACACTATTATCCCCTCATAATATCCCTATAGGTCATTCATAATTTACTTCTCACATCCTGGGAAAAATAAAACATGGAAAAGGGGTGAGCTCAAATTCCCAATAAGGATAACAATATAGCGGAAAATTTCATAAATAAGAATAAGCATTTAAGGAAATGTATAACGAAAACAAAAGCCTTTTAAACTTGAACTTCAACATAGTATGGCAAAAATAAAATGAAATAATGACATTTACTTATTCACATGGATATTCTACCAATTGAATAATCACATGCAATATCAATAACCACTTTCATAATGATGTAATCCTTAATGCCAGACTATCATAACCACATAGCCAAGGCCTCGTGCCAAGACTACAATTAAGATTTTGTCAAGGCCTTGTGACAAGACACTAGTTTGTCTCATGAGACCTACCGATGCATCGAGGAGCTATAGCGGGCTCCACCCGTCACATATTAAGTCCAATGCATTCCCATATGAAAAGTTTTAAACCTAACATAAACATTCGTATTAAAACTAGCATACAAAATGTAAATACTTTATCCATAAACCATGAATGGTATAAAAATAATACATCTGTAGGAAAAAATATCACAAAACCTTCAATACAATATAGATGTTTTGTATCATACTAAATCAACTTCAAATAAGTGTAAAATCCATCAAAGGATGTTGACATAGATGAAATCGAAACTCTTTTTAGAGAAATATATCTTTCTATTTTGAAATAATGTAAGAGTCATATATTTATAAAATAAATCATTTTCTTTGAAAATATTCTTATAAGCTTGTAATGTAAGCTTCGACGATTTTATAATGGCAGAAAATAGCCTCACCTGCCATATTAGATAAAAAAACATTCTTACCTTAATTCTGTCAAAAAGGTTAAAAAGGACCTTGTTTGGAGAACAAAGGAAAGATTCCTTTATAAACCACTTATAAAAGTCAAAAAGGGTATAAATGACTTTAACCCATAGTAAAAATGTTTTGAAATACATTTTAAGAAACATGGATGTGGATGATAAAGAAGTCCCAGTAGATTATGATGTACAAACAACCTCGGATAATTAAGAGATTGCGAAATAAACCCTTACCTTGTACATTTCCTTGGTTGGGGTAGGTTAACATCCTGTATAATGGTGAAATAATTGTTATTAAATTATACAAGAATCATATATATTATTATGTTATCATATATGATCTTTTAACATTTCTTTGTTAATAATATCTTAGTATTATCGTCGTTTCGGGTGTTAACTTACTAGTTTTCTTTTATATGTTTTCTTACATAAGCCATGTTTTTCATGAATAGGTTGTATATTATTCATATCCAGAATGATATCAAGTCCTTAAAAATTATTTTTAAATCATCAAGTGATAATTATACTTGAATAGATACGATGGAGAATGAATCTCATCGGGTTCGTGGAGACGGTAGTCCGTACGTACGCACGAGCGACAAAATCATTCTTTTGATATTAAAATAATATATAATTGGATGGTATATCATATATAAAGAATTATTATCATGTTATATTTATTATTTACATGAATTACAAATCATTATTATATCCATCCAAATAATAATATATTGAATAAAAATTACACCACAACGTGGAGACGGTAAGGCGTACGTATGCACGTATGGTGACATGTCATTCAAAGGATGGATAGAATACTGAATTTGGTTGTACCATATTTATAATAATATTACAGTATATAGGAGATATTGGATTCATTATTTTATAATGGTAATAAAAAAGAAAGAAGAAGTGGAAGGCGAAAGGAACTTGAAAAATGGTGGTGAAATCATTACCTCTTCTTTGGGTTCTTCCTTTTGATTTGATCAAAAGGGATCCTTAGGTTGGCTTTATAACTAAATGAAGGCCTATAGTATGAAGTTAGGGAAGTTGAGAGAGTATTTGGGCCGGGTTTGGCCGAACCAAAAGGATTTGAAGGTGTGAATTAATGAGAAGGAGGAGTGCCCTTTTATAAGAGGGGTGAGGGGCACCTTTGGAAAAGATAGAAATATTATTTTATAATAAATTCATATTCGGTTTCTAATGACTTCAAAGTGGATTATTTAAATTTTAAGGTGGGGATAGATCTAAAAACACTCAACCAATAGGATTTAGACAAGTTTTTGTTACTAAATTAACCTTATGTTTAATTATTAACTCTTATTTAATTAGTTTCACTTTTACAATGTCTCTTTGTATTTTTATATTATATGGTTAATAAAATTACTATATACATCCAAGAGACCCCTAAGTGGTCCATTAATGATACACCTATCATGATATAAGTCTCTTGGACTAACCTTATATTTTTAGGAATTTAATATCAATTAATAATATAATATTTGTTTTAAAAACTCTTTTATGTCAATTTTGACACTATTCAATAGTTGATTTTTTGTAAAAATTATAACAGAATGATTACTTCGACAAAAGTTAATTAAATCATTACTAACATGTCATATTAACCTATAAAATTAGTTTAATTTATAAAAAGTCTCAAATTATATTTATTTAGGTATTTATAATATCAATTATTTTAATTTTTTACTATTATTGTAATTACTGCATCATCATTGTGTCATCAATAAATTAAATTATTTAATGTCTAAAAATTTTAAATAAACTATCACTATGTATAAAATCATTTTAGATTAATAATTAATATTTATAGTTGAAAATCCAACGTATATAACCCTATGTAAAAATTGTTTTTCTAAAAGATATATACTTATGCCATTTTTTGTATTTATTTTAACCAAATTAAAATAATGTGTCCCTATCACCAAAAAGTGGCTCCATGGGGTCCCAAAATCGACCCAAAGATGACCATGGTCGGACATGTATCAACTAATAAAGTTAGGACACGTTTTAGGGTAATTGAGTTTTATTATAATATTATTTTTTAACCCTTATTTACTGGATTTACCCTTTAACCATGGTAAATAAAATATTTATCGAAGTAATTATTCAAAATGTCTAAAAATAAAAGTTTCCTATTTACACAATTTGGAAATCCTGATTCCAAATATGGAATCCATTTTTCCAAATTCAAAACACATAAGTGGCAGAAATTAATTTAAAATTAATTCCCACTGTCAAAACAAAAAGCGTGTTTTTAAGATATAATAACTATCAAATGATTGATACTTGTTTATGTACGGTTTAATTGTGAAATTATGTCCAATGACCAACATTGTATTAAATGGTAAAAATATATTCTAAATATAATTTAAAACCACTCAAATTAATAATTTATCACTATTAATTATTGTGATTAAAAAAGTTGTTTTTAATTAAAATTTAGTAATTTTCACTATTCATCAAAATATTAAAGTTATCCAAAAAGTACCAAAATTTCACCTTAGACTAAATTCGATACTCCAAATCCAGAAATGAAGTCCATTTTGAGAGATAAAATTTCTAAAATTTTAAAAAGTAGGTATTACTATTCATAACGGCTAGTTTGATCGGTTGTGGTGTGTGTTAGAACATACAACACACTCTATTACATTATTCAAAGAGAATTGTACCGTAGAATCTTGGGGTGTTACACTAGATATCATAAAACACTTTGTTATCAGATTAGTCTCGTGGTCATTAATACTATCCCTTTTAGTTTATCATAACCAAACATCACTTTTTTTCATTATCCCAACATATTAAGGGTTGTTGTTCCCTTAATCTTGTGTCCACTTTAATATATTTTCATGGTTATCAATACAATTTTAATATGATCTTAAATCCTTATGAAAAAACTACATTAGACCAAAAATAGATTTTTTATTATTCCATAATACTATAGATATACTTCTACAATATTATTCTTGAATTCCATTACATAAACACTTAATCATTCCATAACTTCATTTTCATATTCTATATCTCCAATAGTGATCACAAACAATTTTATTTTGTATTTGGAATTAATAGGTTGCTGACATTGAACATTATTGATAACCCTTGTATTAGGTAATTGGTTCTAATAATTCCAATTTTCCTTATACTTGTATCACTGATGTGTGGGAGGTTCATTTTTTGTAGCATTTTCTATATTTTAATTATTAGGTATCTTTTCAAATCACTTTGGAGTTCAATTTACCAATGAAAATTTTCCCCCAATTAAAACATTTACCAGTTCCCTTAAGACATTTTCCTCAATGTTTCTTTCCACACATTGAGCATAAAACAAGGATAATATTCTTTTATATATGGTTTTTATATTTTCCTTTAATATGCATTTTCCATTTCTTATCAAAACCAAGAGATTAATTTGTAACTCTAAATTACATTTACACCTTGATAGCACAATACAAAATCTCTTCATAGCTACTAAATTCTCTTATGGATAATGCCCTTTGACAACTTTTTTTAAGCCACTGAAGAGTCTATCAACCATCATTTTAGGTTGGATTATAATACTAGAAGTGAACCGTGAAAGCCTTGTAAAATTATCCTCTTCGGTACCAATAGATTCATCATCATTTTTTAAGCTCAAGGAACTCATTTTTTCATATTCATATGAATAATACAAGGAAAGTACTTGTTGAAAAATAAGTTCATGAACACATCTGATTCCATGGATTCAATTTCATATTCCACCTTGTATTCTTGATTAGATTCCACCACCTGTCTGCTTCACCTTCTAAATAATAAAATACCCAAATGAATTTTTCATTTTATGAACACTGAAGGATGGAAAATATATATTTATTGGTACCAATCCATTGTTCATAAATAAGTGGATCAGAATACCTACTGAAATAAGGTGGACGTTGCCTCATAAACCAATCAACATATTATTTTTTCTTCTCTATTAATTTAAGAGTTTATAATGATTCATAGCTTGTGTAAGTATAGAAATAATATTTTTCATTCTATAACATTTGGTTGTTCTGGAGGACAATCATTTCATTTCCCATTTCATTTATGAATAACATGGTTCCTTCAGGTTCCATCCATCGACTAAAACCAGAAATCCTAGTGTGAGAAATAATAATCATAGTGCTAAAACCACATATTCAAGGGAAATGACATATAATATTTTAATCTATTTAACAATAGTTTTAATCCTAGGTTATTCATTATTATTATGAAAAATCTAGGATTGTAGCTTATACATAGAGTTATACATATAGGGGTCCCTAGAAATATCCTTAAAAGTATATCTAGGGATCACACTAATGTTTTCTCATTCTGGTTTACAAAGGTTGAGTAAACCTTTTCTCTAATACCAAATATAAAAACCCATGATTTTCTTACATGTATATTACATCTTTTAGAGGAATATTCATCACATTACACAAAAAAAAGTTTGAGAACCATAATTTTTTAGTGAATTTTGAAATTTGGAACAAAATACTATAATTTGGTGAACGATCTTCAACATCTCCCATAAATATCTTCACATTTAGTATTCCTATCTAAAACCTTTCTTTATAACCTGGGTAACTGAAAAATATGATAATAGTGATCTCAGATGCTCAGTAATGGTAAAAATAATCATAAATCAGAATTGTATAAACAAAACTTTTGAAAATCATATCCTGTATATCATTGATAATGATGTCTTGTCATGGAATAAATCATAGAATTCCATCAAATAAAACAAAGAATATATTCTATGAGAGCATAATATGAGACTTGGATTTTTAGAAAACACGTAAGCATAGAAAATAATTTCCATATTCTTCAAGGATCATTGCTAATACCATCAAAGTGTAAAAAGTACGTTAATGAACAAGGTTCACTCCCCATTCCATACATGTGTTAATAAAACAGGTTTAATACTCATTCAATCCTTGTACTAATGAGATAAAATCATTTCCCATTCAAGTCTTGTATTACTAAATCAAGAACATTTTGTATTCCAATCCTATATTAATGATCTACGATCATTTCTTATTATAGTCATGTCTATCTCATGAGATATAAATCTTTATCCAATGCATCAGAGGGATATATAGGTCCCACCCATCACATAATGAAAACCATATATTTTTTTCCATAATAACATAAATCATTCATCATATCATAACCCATGAAATTAAATGGGTTTCAGAAACATCAATCAATCATAACATAACCCATGGAAAAGAAATATGTTTTACAGTTATCATAAACATAAACCAACCAGAGGAGTAATAGGGATAATATCTATGAAAAATATCCTAATTAAGACATGATTATCATAAAATAATGTAATATTAGCTGAAAAATAATTTTGATATATAACCAGAAAATAATTCTTCATAAAAATATACTTTCTATAATGAAAATGTTTTCTTTTCTTAAAATACCTCACAATTTTAAAAGAAAAATTTTTATTTGAAAATAATTATGTATGTCTATAAGGTAATCTTCAAGGAATTATGTTTCCATGAAATCATAAAAAACAATTCATGTTATATAAGTTAAAAAAACATTCTTCTCATACTTTTTTCCAAAAAATTAAAAAACTACCTCATTTAGAAAAAGGCAAAAAGAATTCCTTTCAAACAGTTCAGTAAAAATTCAAACATGGGTAAAAATGAATTTAACATTTGTATAAGAATAGTGAATATATTTTGGAAGAACATTTTATGAAACATGGACAAGGAAGATAAATATTCCCTAGTAATACTCACATATAAACAATCCTGAATAAAATGTGATTGTGAATTTAACCCTTACCACATTATAATCAGTAGAATCGTATTCCCTATGAAAGAAAATAAATTATATGAATATAAAAGTACCATAATAATAATAATAATAATCACAAATGAAACTATTGGGTAGTATATACACCATATAAAATAATTAAGTATTGTATAAGACAATGTATTCCACAAAAATAAATGTAAGAAAAAAATCCTTACCTTAAGTATTGACTTCCTTCATATACTTTCAAAACTCATGTATAATAAATTTATGATTATTATAAATATAATAAATAACCATATTCATATATATAATACCATATATGATTTAATTATGAATTTATATATCTCTCTTATTTACAATTTCAAGTTAAATTTATATTTAAGGTAATAACTGCTTGCTTTTCGTTCATGTTTTAACTTGTTACCCTTGGTCCTTTTACATAGATCATGATTTAATCATATACAGAATTATATTCATCATATAAATATCACACACACACACACACAAACATATATATATATTCATTATATTTTCATTCATTTTGATTTATAAAAGTTTGATGTAGAAAATAAAATACACCAATCATAGAGGCGGTAAGCCGTACGTACACTTGAATGTTATTTTCATTTTCTTTTCACATGAAAAGAAAAAAAATTATATTATATATATAATCATTATATAATCATTATTATGTCATATATATCACATATAATTATAAAATTCATCCTTATTACCTTTAATATGAAATATAGATAAAAAACAAATCACATTGCACCGTGGTGATGGTAAGCCATACGTACGCACGAGCAACGTTATCATTTTCCAAAAGTTTAGGTGGTAAAATGGTAAATATGATATTATCCTTATAGAAGTATATTTATTTCATAAATATCATATATAAATATAAAACCCATCATAATTTCCATTCATAAAATATGGTGATGGAAAATGAATTGTATCGCTACGTAGAGACGGAAAACCATACATACGCACAAGCGATAATTTTATTTCTTGTTGAATGGGAAAGGAGATTTATAGTGGTTTATTACTAATCATAATAAAATTTAAGTATATTTATGATTCTTAAGTTATTATTTTATAATATATTTAGTGTAGGTGGAGAAGAGTAGAAAAAGATAGTGATTAGTTAGAACAATGAACTCTTTGTCAAAACTGCTTCTTTAGATCTTCTCTGAAGGACACTAGAGTTGGTATTTTGGGAAGACAAGAACCAATATAATGTGTCTAGGGAAGTTAAGAGGATACCTTTTAAGATTTTTTTCAATATTTAAGGATCAATGTGATGTTTATAAGTGAGGGAGGATGTTCCATTTTATAATTGAGGTGAGGGGCACTTTTAGAATTTATAAAACAATTAACTTATAAAAATTTATTTATCAATCTAAATACCACCAAAATTCCATGTATTCTAAGATAATATGATATAAAGTTGTAATAACATAAAAAAATATATTTTATCAATATTTTGGTATTATTTTAAACTTTATCATTTTGATTAACCCTTAGTTAACCTATTCTAGTTTTAACTAATGTAACAAATTTTTCTATATTAAAAGGATGTAAATTTTACTTATGTGATGTCAGTTAAATCATAAATGAACAATTTATTATATTTTAGACTTTATTATAATTTTTTATATTTTTAAATATGTTTTATTATTTTTAAATAATTTCTGAAAAAGTTATTTTGATAAAATATCATTAGTGACACTTTTGAAACTATTCATTACTTGGACTTTTAAAAATATCAAAATAACAAGTTAAGTTAGAAATAAATATTTAATTATATCCCTAATAAGTAAAGAGAATCTATAAATTTTTTATCTCATTAATTATCTCAAATTATATTTATTTTAATATTTTTATTAACATTTATCTTATATCTCTATTAATAAAATAATTAATACATCAGTGTTTTGTAATTATTTAATATAATTATTTGTTCTATAAAAAAATAAAAAAAATAACATGAAAAATATAAATATTAAATATTTTAAAATAATATTTTTATTTGGATATACCTTTGGTATAAGCCTATATAAAAATGATATATTATTTAAAACATGAATGTGACATTGTCAAATTTTTATTAAATAAAATATTATAAATATCATAAGTTCATCTATGTCACCAAAAAATTATAAAACAAGATTATATAATGAAAATATTTTTATTAAGTTAAAAATTTATAGTTATATTTTATTATAACATAAATTGTTTCCCATCTAGACACATAAGAGATATTGAAGACAAATAAAGTGATATTTTATGACATTCTTTGATTTAAATATTATATAAGTAATTTTCAAGGAAAAGTATATATTAAAATAATTAATTTAGATCCTTATCTTTTAATGGTATAATATTATTTATCCAAAAAAAATTTGTGTTAGGGTCATTTTGTAGTCTATATAATTTAATTTTTCACATAAATTAGTCAATTTACATATTACCATGGTAACATGATTTACCAAGGTTATTATTCATTTTGGATAAAAATAAAATGGAAATATTTACTAAATTTAGACATTATGAATAAACAATTTTCATCCAATTTTGAAAATTCAGTACAAAAAAGTTTCATGATTTAATTTAAAATAAAATCGGTAAAACGCCATGAAAAATAATTTTTTAAAAAAATGCCCTTTTAAAACATAACATGTTTTTATAATAAATTAATTTATAAAATCCTTTTAGAAACCATAATTTTATTATTTAAAATAAAAATTAACTAATTAAAATTTAAAACTAATCTAAAACATAATTTGAACTTGTCAATACTTTAATATAAAAATAATGTTTTCAATAAAATCAGTATTTTCACTATTCATCAAAACATTAGACTTATTATAAAAAATTAACCAAGGTAAATTTTTATATTCTTATTTCACATAGGAAGTTTATTTTTTTCAAATATAATTTATAAAAGTGTAATAAACTAGGTTTAAAATAAGCGAGTCATCAAAATGCGACAGAACTGCCTTTTTAGAAAAATGCTTCTTTTCTGCGTAAAATTGGATTATCCTTATATCCTATCTAGAAAACATGTAAGGTGAATGTAAAAATTATATTGAATATATTATACATATATTTCATTCAGATAATCAAACATGGCTGATTTTTTATTTATTTTTATAAAACACCCTTGTGTATAGTTTTTCAGAAAAACATTTCCTTTTAATTTAAAAAGGGTTTTACATTGATTTATAATTAATTGGTAAAAGAATTATATATACATGTGTAAATCATAATTTTGTAATACAGTTAAAAATTTTCGTACACTCTATTCTAAGGTCTAGGTTATAATTTTATTTTTTAAATAATTATAATAATAAAATGTTGCTTCATAGAAATTCAGTGTTGCCTGTAAAGATAGATAAGATGGTGTTTCATGTAGCATAATATTAACTTAGTGTAGTGTATAACTTAAGAAATCTAAGAAATTTAATTTATTCAGAACAAAGGTTCATAAAAACTCAGGGTGTTACAATTCCCTTGTTGACACACCCCCACACCCACACCTACATATACATACACAAGCTTTGTGTCTCCTATTGACATTGGTACTTCATGACCATACTCTATCCCACATTGATGATTGTACTCCCCAACCATGCTCTGCCCCATTAAACACACACCCAAAAAATTATACCAAATCCCATACCAATTCATGCCACATAAAACAACTATTTCTTGAAATATCTTCATCAAACATTTTTTTGGGGAATACAATACCATAATTTTAAAACCATCATTTTTAAATTATAAAAACTGATATTTTCCAAAAATTCATTCGATTTTTCTAAATTTCCAATGACATGAACAAAATTGTTTTCTTGAATAAATCTCAAGATGTTTATTTAAAAAATCCAAGAAAAGCATTTAAACAAAAACAAGCCTTCCAGTTCTATAATAAGTTGATAGGAGAGATAATCCACATACATCTCCTCAGATAACGAAATAGAAAAAAACTAAAAATTACATATTTGGGCTTAAAACACTTTCTATTCAATTGATCCAACAAAAACTCATCAATATTCTAACCATAACACATAGATATATCTATAATAGACTAGATCTTTGGATCTGGGTGAGAGAGGGGATAGGAGTATATCTATGAAGAACAAGGAAGAACAAGGAATTACCGATGAATCAATATATCCAGCACACTTTGATTCAATAAAATTTTCCTTTTTATTAATGGGAATCACCTTGGGGGTCTAGGGAGGAAGAATAGTACAAGAACCTATAAGAGTAGGTTAAAAATGAGGGTTTCTTGGGTCTTAATATATTTTGTTCTTAAAAATGGTGCAATAATTACACACCACAATGTTAGGATACATGACTTAAAACACTCTGCACCAATTGTGCACATGGAATTGAATCAAAAATAAGGTTCCACATTGTTGTACAAAATGGTTTGTGGAACTTTTCATCAACCTTGTATTTCCACAGTTCTAAGTCCACACCCTCCCATGGTTGGATGACATGGTTAGATATGCCCTATGCCAATCATGTTTTTTACACTGTATTCGCATTCATGGTTTCTCTTTGGAACTCACATGGTTTTTTCAAACTATATGATAACCGTGAAACTTCCCAATGAATCCCAGAATCTCCTTACACATTTTCACCGAGATAGTGCCTGATTGCTACTAACCATTCTCAAACCATGCACATCCAAAGGCAGTTTTAAAAAACTCCAAAACATTATGAAAAATACCAAAACTAAACCTAAGTATAATATAAGATCAACATACATAATAAAAGTTTAAATTACTTGAAACCAATGGTGTTACATACTCCAAGCCATTGGTCTTTCAGTACTAGGAAAGTGGGATACCGGCGTTTTCTTGGAAGATCTCAGTCCACTGGTCTAACATTTCCTTCTGACATTCCCATATATTCTCTTTGATCTAATCAATTTCTAATAAAAACCTTACCAAATAGATGATTTTCCCACACAATATATTATATTTAATATCAATAATTTTTTTAGCATACGAATTAAGGTAGAATCCAATTCAAGATCAACATTGTCTTATTGAATCAAATGGTTAGGATTAGGCTGGTACTTTTCAATTGAGATACATGAAAAACATTGTACAAAGAACCAAACCATTGAGGTACATACAACTAATAAGACACCTAACAAACTCATTAAAGTATCTAAAAGAGATAATGTAATAAGGATACTACTTTCTCAGCTTATTAAAATGATAACACCCTGGAATTGGAGAGATTCTCAATAAAACATAGTCACTCAACTCAAATAATAATAATTGATGATGATTATCCTCATATTTTTTTGAGGATTATAATCCATCACCATCCTATTTTTGATCATTTAAATGTTCTATATTGTCTCACACACAAGGATATAAATGATACATGAATTATCACTCACTTCCACCCAAAAAAGTGAAGAACAAAAAGAGTGACTATACAATGATTTGAATGGATCCATTTGTAACAAGTCCTAATAACTATTATTGTATAAGAACTCCACTAATGAATGATATTCTTCCCATAATACACAAAAGAAAATTACATAAAATATAAGCATGTATTCCAAAATTTGGATCATCCATTCTGATTTTACATACATTTGAGGTTGATAATTTGTTCCCATGTTCAATTGGGTCCTAAGGGATTTGTGGATGGACTTACAAAAATGAGATGTAAACCTGGGGTCCCGGTCAAACAAAAATGGCAACAAGTACACCATGAAGCTTTATAACTTTCTGAAAAAATATTTTTTACCATAATTAGAATAGATTATATTCATTAATAGGGATAAAGTGAGTTGACTTTTGGATCTGACACATAATCACCAATATTTCATCATTTCTCTGAACCATTCTTGGCAGACTGGTGAAAAATTCAACATATAAATACTCCCATTTCCACATGAGGATTGGTAAAGAATGAAACATACTAGCTGCTCATTTGTGTTCTTTCTTGACCTTATGATAATTGAGGCATCTCAAAGCATATTCCCCAACCCTTCTTTTCATTCCATCCAACCAAAACTATGCTCTCATCACTTTATTCATATTCTTAATTCCTAGATGAATAGACTATATCAAATGGTGGTAGACATTAAAGAGCTACTCATGATAATTTAGAGGAACCACAATATGATCTCTAAAATGAATCAAAGATCTTTCTTATAGAATAAATCCCTCAATGGTCTCCCCACTATTGAGTTTTGAACATAAAGCTAGAAATTATGGATCAAATATCTAAAAATTTTTAACTTTCCCAACTAAATAAGAAACAAGGGAAACAAGAAAGAAAATTGCTACATCATCTTTCACAGAAAAATCTATATACATATTATCAATGATCAAAATTATATTACATTGATCTGAAGCCTCTCTATCCATATTATTATAAGAATTAATTCTTAATGTATCAACAAAATAATTCACTTTACCCGATGTAATTATCAATTAATAGTCAAACACCGATGTAATTATCAATTAATAGTCAAAAATCTAAAGATATTACATCTATTTTTTTCCATAGGTTCAAATATCATTGTGAGAAAATTCATTTCAAGATATTATGATTCGTAAACACCATAAATTTTTCACCAAAAAGATAATGTCACCAAGTATTCAAGGCATGAACTCCAACAACTAACTCAAAATAATTGGTTCGGTAATTCTTCTCAGGAACCCATAATTTTCATGATCCATATGCTACAACATGATCAACATATATGAGAAAAAATCCCAAATTATATCCTAATGAATCAAAATAGACCACATAGCCTTTTCCTAGCTCTGGAAATGTAAGGATGGGAGCTGATATAATAAAAACATTGATCTCTTGTAAAGATTTATGGTAGTCATTGTTACATTTTAAAGGAACAAAATTCCATATCAAATCCATCATTGGTGAAGAAATTCATGACAAATGATAAAAAAAAGTGTCAGTAATAGCATGATAATCCAAGGATACTATGTATCTAAACCACACTCTTCATTGGTTTCCATGAGATAACAACTTCTATCTTTTTTAGGATCTATAAAAACATCCTTTTTAGAAATAAAATGAACATGTAAAAATACCTATTATATCTAGAAACCAAAATTTTAAAGATTTTCATAAAGGATATGTTCATATAAGATACCTATCACTATAGCCAATTATTTTTTACGGCCAGCCTCTATCCTAAAATAAAACAAAATATCATAAAAAACCACAACAAAGAAGCTAAGATACCTATGAAATATTTGATTAATCAATTCCATAAAAAATTCTAGTGAATTAATAATTTCAAGGGGAATAACCACATATTCATAGTAACCATAACAACTCGTAAAGAAATTATTTGGAATGTAACCTTTCTGAACTCGAATTTGATGATACCTCGATCATAAATCAATCTTAGAGAACCCTTGGGAACCCCTAAATTGATCAAAAAAAATATTTAGTTTTTAGAGGAGGGTATTGATTCTTTATTGTAACTTTTGTGAGATTATAATAACACACACAATGACTAAGAGTTCCTTATGATTTCTTGAAAAAAATGGCGCTTCCCATTGAGATGTAATAGGTCAAATGTACCTTTTTCTCTATAATTTTTCTAGATAAAATTATATTTCCCTTAATTCCATAGGTTCCATCCTCTATGATGGAAGTGAAATCAGACCAGTACTTGGTATTCAATCAATCGTAAATCCCCTATCTATTTTAGGTGGAAACCTAGAGAAATTATTAGGAAATTCATCTAGAAATTTGTCATCAATTGTTGAAAATATCTATGATAAATTATATCAATTGATTCTAGAGTAATTGTTTCTAACTGATAAGATAAATTCTTCACCACAAGTACAGAATGTCCTACTCTTCTTGAATTCACATACCAATATCCTTTAAATAGATGATTAAATTCATCAGAATATGTGAAACTAAGTTGAAAGTCGTAATAGTTGATGTGGGTCTAGAAGTTCTTTTATGAATCCATTCCCAAAATCAGGTTATATATGTCCATCTTGACAAAAATGATATCCAAAAAAAATTAATCCATATCAATAGTCCTATATAATGTTACGCTCCACACTCACATTGGCCATGAGGAGTTGGATGTTTCAAAACAGAAGGTATCATCTCAACATGAAAACCCATATGACCAACAACATAAGAAACAATAACAGAGTGGGATGTGACCATATCAAATAAGGCTATTATAATGGTAAAATTAAAAATAATAGTTTCACGAACCATTAGTGGTCTAAATTGAGCATATGTGATCATATTCTCAACATAAAACAATTTCTCAATATCTACCCCATGTTCTTTCCTTCCCTAATAAGATTTCATAGTCTAAGGAGTTGTGGTGTTTGTAGAATCACATTGTCTTTCTCAGTATTGGGGATGAATTTTTTTTATGATGATATAATCCATTCAAAGTATAGGATGTCTGAGATACATGATATTTATCTCTAGCACCAGACCATGGAGTGCTATGACAATAATGCTAGAGATGTCCAATCTGGTTATAATTTTGACACGCTCAAGGTGGTTCTATGCAGTTTCACTTGATATGCTTTAGTGAACATTGAAAACATCCCGGTTTACTATTTTTTTGTTGAGGAAATTTAACGGACCTCGTGATATGATTATGAGATACTCCACCACCTTGGAAATATGTGACCCTCTTCCACATATTCTCAGTATTCGAGTTCCCACCTATTCCTATAGAGATAAACATACTCCATCAAACTGTATTTACAAATATATCTATTCATAGCACAATATCTTTATTAAACATATATGTATAGTTTGTAATACAAAGTAAAAATATCATAGAGATTATCTCTAATCTCATCCTAAAGATAGAGTTTCATGACTTCAAGGAGATACTTGCATCTAACTCTGGTGCGATGTGAACTATGTTCATAACATTATCCACATACTCTATCAATGAGATATTTTATTACTTCAGGATGAAGAATCATGATGTTCTTATAATCTATAATGTTTGAGGATAAATGTTTTTATTGAACAATCATTCAAAGTCCCCCCACATAATACCTTGGTTTAATTTAGATTATAAAGTTAAATCCCACCATAGGCATGTAATATATTTGAGTATATAATTTTACAACTTCACCTTTTGATCAACCAATATTCCAAGGAATTCAAATATTTGATTCATTTTATTTATCCAAATTTTTTCTTTTTTAGGTTTTAAATCCCCTTGAAATATTTTTGGATTCTTCTTCTGAAACAATATGGAATGGTTTACTTTTCAAGGCTCTTCATTAGAATTTCCCCTATCAATGGGTTGAAAATCTTGAATGATGCATTAGGCAAGCAGTCAGTTCACCAGTGTCTTGGGTGAAACCTCATTTTCCATGGCCTCTTCTAGTCACTTTCTATGGCATCAACCATGTTTCATTTTTTATAACAAATAAATTCATTTATTCATCAATAAATAGAATCTAAAATCTTTAAAAATTTACAAATAACCATAAACAACATGAATTTTATCTATTCTTTTCAAAGTAAAAGCATTGTAACACTTTTTAACATATTATCAAATACAAACTGAACAATAAAATTATAGTGGTAAGGATCTACATTAATGAATAACATGAAATAATCCTCATCTAAAACCATATCGATGAGTTGAAACACACCTAGAACTGTCTTAGAACAGTTTTGTACCTATACCACCCTAGTAAATTGAAGTTCAGCATAAAAAGTTAATGTACATATTTTTAACCTATACATTTCAACTTTCGACATTACCCTCCCATTAGTACCTTATCAAGATACCAGATAGAACGACCAAGAATGGTAACATTAGTTACATACCAAACCAACTCATTAGCTTGAGAAGAGATGGAGTACAACTAAAATTAGGTGACAAACCCAAGACACCAAATTCCTGCAATAAATTCCAAGGGCTAAGAGAATATTGGGGGACAATTTTCTCTAAGAAACCAATAACCAACCAAGATAAGATATACAAACAAAGAAAATATATATTATGCTTTAGTATAAAAACATAAATAAAAGTTAAAACCAAAGTAAAAGAATATTCGAGTTATAATAAAAATGGAAAACATCAACCAATAAGGCAAAAATACAACAGAAACCCAAATACATTGAAGTGAAATCATCCCAATAAACACTCAATCTATACCCAATTTTCAACACCACATGTCTTGTCCATGGTATCAAGACTCATCAATAGAATACTAAGATACCTTCCCCTTTACCATGTCCTGCTATATGACATATAGAAATGATTTATGTTGCCTAAGCATGGGGTGAGTATAAAATAAGTGGGAATTCCCTAAAGACTTCCCAACTCATGCAACTTGGAAAAGAACCAGTTATCAAATTTTATATAAACCAATTAAAAAGATTATAAATTATTTATGAAAATCCATAAATTAAATCCATGAGAAATATAAATAAACCGCTTATTATCATTTCTTATCACTTGGAATAATCATTCCCATTTTCACACACCCACACAACCACATACACAGAAACAATCTTGGTGTCTCTCATTGATGGTGGTACTTCACGACCATACTCCATACACCTTTGATGGTGGTACTTCACGACCATACTCCATCCAATTAAGAAAACACAAATACAATAATTCAAAATTTGATACCTATTCAGACCACATATAACAAATATTTCTTAAAATAATTTCATCAATAATTTTTATTGCATTAAATAATACTATAATTTAAAACCATCTTTTTAAAATTATATATAAATAGGTTTTCCCAAAATCCATTCTCCAAATACATGAACAAAATATTTTTCTTTAATAAATATCAAAAAATTTACATAGAAAATTCAAGTGAAATATTTTATAAAAACTAATAATTTTAGTTCCAGAATAATTGGTGTTGAGAGAGAAGCCACCTACCTCTCACCAAATGATGGAAATAAAAAAAATGCCAAAAATTCTACATCGAGGATCAAAACACACTCAATTAAATAGATAAAAAACACATCATAAAGATTATAAACAAAACACACACATATATATCTATTAAAAACAATATCTATGGGTCTAACAGAGAGGAGTAGATTATATTTAAGAAGAATATGGGAGAAAAAGGGCATACCAATGAATCTGGATCTCCAACACACTTTGTTAAGAAGAAATTTCCTCTAGATCAAAGGTAATTAACTTGGGATTCTTGGCAGGAAGAAGAGTTTTAGACCCTAAAATAATAGGGTAAAATGGGGGTTTCAAGGCCTTAATACGAATTAAAAAAATAGAGCATTAAATGCATGCTACAAAGTTAGGTCATATGGTTTAAGAAACCATTCATCAACCATACGCGTGATACTTCTTCAAAAACTAGGATCCACATGGTTATACTACATGTATGGGGAAACCATGAACCAACAATGCATTGATACTTTCCCAATTCCACACCCTCACACGGTTGGATCACATGGTTAGACAAACCGAGTACCAATGGTGTTTTCCCTCTTTCTCTAATTATATAGTTTTTCTTAGGAAATTTCATTGTTTAACTAATGTAGGTGAAAACTGTGCTCTTACCAAGTGAATCCCAACATCCCCCTACACAGTTTCTTAGAGATACTGCATTGTTTCTACTAACCGTTCTTAAACAAAGCACCTCCAAAATTACTACAACCGCACTCCAAAACTTTATGGAAATTCACAAAACACAACTCAAGTATCGTATAATATCAAAATACATAATAAAATGTTAAAGTACCTACAAGAATGGGTGTTACAATTTTGGTTGAGATAGTCCCATTGGACTACTGTATCCAATCCTTGGATGAATTTTCACAAACTATTTTTGGCCCATAAAATACACTAGGCTGCAACTCTCGATAGGGAGCTATAGTAGAACTAACTAGAGACACTGACAGGGAACTGTAACAGTGTGGAATTTATTATGATACTATAACAACATGTGGTAGTGGTACTGTAGCTCTATGAAATTCATACCACTAATATTGTAGCAACTTGGACTTGGGTGGTTATCACACTAAATCACATTACAATTATTGTAAAATTGGTGTAGCTATAGAAATGTGGGTTACTATAGCACCACATTGATTTATTATATAATTTTTATATAGAGTTTTATACTTAGTGATTGTAACCAATAATTATGTTACCAAATTTTAGTGAAGTATTCCACGTCTCTGTGTGGGTAGGGATTATTCCCAAACCATGTAAATCATTTTTTCCTATAATCTTATTATTGTTAGTTTATTTTTACCTTTTTCAATCTTCTTCTATGAATTTATAATAATTAATTTATCCACATGTTTTAGTAACAAGTCATATATCTACATCCTCTAGAAACTCAATTTTCTTCAATCAAACTTGTAAAATCAAACTTTTACTATCTCTAACTCTATATCTTCTGCTAATAATAATCCAAATAGAAGCCAATATTATTCTAAGGATAGAGTGAATATTTTTTAAGATATAAATTATGAATAACCAAGCTCTGATACCACTTGTTGGGCAAATTCTTGATTATTATCAATGAATGATATGACCATGAGTTCACTAGAATATATCACACACTGATGATCCTTTATTATGGAATTCAACCACCCAGACTTCCTAAATTTTAGATAACAATAATTAAGAATTCTATTTCACCGTAATCACTTCCATAAATCCTGACTTCTCATATACACTTCCAAACAACTCACAAACAAACATTCATAAAAATAATCAACAAGGAAATGAAAAGGGGACAAACAAATCATTATTTGGTTTAGAACATTGTCCCATATCTATGTGAGAACAATTACAAATAATTATATTACCATAAAATAGGATTAAAATCATGGAAGATATGTAACAAGTGCTTCACTTAAATTCAAAGTATATATCAATGTCTTATCCCACATATCTTTTATAGGGGTTCACAATTGGTTAAATTGGTTTAACTTCCATTCAAGAAACATGATTGGCTCTATATTAGATTCACTAATCTTTTAAATCAAAAAATGACCTAAATGTTTCATCTGGTGGATGATTCACCATCCCTATCCGAATGATGAAACTAACACTACTCAACTTATTATGGATGTATACTAGATTGCTCAACCCATCTTAAGATCACCATCTTTTGAAAAACCTACCTGCATATTGATGACTATAACTACAACTACCTTGAAAATACCAAAGATATACTAGGGTTTATTCTTTTGGAAGCATTTTTTGGAAAGATAAAGATTCTTAATATTCCTAACATTTGACATGGTTCCAAAGTAGGTATGGTTGGGAATTATGGTGTCCTAGTTAGCACATAGTGACTTGAAACACATAGAGTCATGGTGGACTAGTTAGCACATGGTGTATGATATGGTAGTGTGGAATGATTACTTTAGTCATGAATACAAACATATAATGGATTATACTAGGTGAACATGGTGAGACCCTACTGGGATAAATTCCTTACTCCCTGCATGGACACTCTAGTGCGCGTGAAAATCTTATGTTTGTTTATAGGTGTTAGTCAATATTTTGCAGCGGACCAGGAAGGGGTTCCTTGATGGGTATTGGGGATTGGGATGTGGTGAGGCTTGGGGATGGAATTTGATCCTAATGTGTATTTTATTTTTTATTTTTTACTTTTTATATGAGGTCATTCCATTGGGTGACAAGTTGATATGTATGACTTAATGACTTCCACATGGTGCATTTGTTATAGCATTGTGTTTTATTAAATATGAATACTATGATATATGTGATGAAATTGTTTATCTACTTTGTACTATTTATTACTGTTATTTGATGGTATAGTCTACCAATTTTTTGTATTACTCCCTTTCTACTAGTCAGTAACATCTCATGTACAAGGATGCACGCCTAAGGATACATAAATCATCAATATGGGGCACTATTGAGTGGCCACTCGAAAAGGGTGTTACAAAGTGGTATCAAATTTTTTTTATTTCCCTTACTATTTGGTTATACGATTGATAGGGAATAAGAATGTGTTAAAGATTGTGAAGGACCTTGGACTGGTAATTCATGAAGACCCTTCTATTGGGAAGTTCTAGATACAAGGGGTATGTTTTATTTATTCTAATTTTTTTTTGTGTTATTGAGAATTTTATTGAATATGATGCATTCTTTGAAGCTGATATTTATGGTTTTTACTCTTTTAACATTATAAAAATTCCCATATAAATGTATCATAATTTTCATGTATGAATCAAATGAAATATGTGTGCTTATGTGTGATTATTTTATTGAAGTGAGGATCAGTTGTTTAAAATGTCAAAAAATAACTTATATTAATATTTACCATATAAATTTTTGGTGATATTATAACTAGTTAGTTGGTTATTTTCATTCATGGGTAATTATATGATGGAAGTTCATTTGGATCTTGTGGTAAGATGTTCTCGAGTGATGGATATATGGATCCTTTATGCAAGGGGTGTATAAGGAACCTTTAAGGGTTGATACATGCATGATATGGTGTTTTATTATATAGCTTCTTTATGTCACTTTACTTAAATATACTCTGAAGTTAAGTAATGGCATGTGTAATGACTTTTTCTTGATATCGATGCAAGTTTTTTAGGCAAGGTTCAATAGGATTATTAGCCCTACTGATTTTGGATGGGCTTTTAGTGGCACAACGGTAGTGTGGTCAGAGGCTTGTGAATTTGGAATGATGTTCATTTGGCATTTTATTGTGTAGTTATCTTTGG
The DNA here is from genome assembly GCA_963277665.1 of Viscum album. Taxonomy (NCBI): domain Eukaryota; kingdom Viridiplantae; phylum Streptophyta; class Magnoliopsida; order Santalales; family Viscaceae; genus Viscum; species Viscum album. The sequence goes on from OY728129.1 coordinate 1,706,490,573, forward strand.
AATGTGTGAGATTACTTGGCCTATAGGATGATATTACATGCAATGGGTCATGGTCTGTGGGTTAGGTGAGTGAGCCTAAGTTCAATGGGATTTGACTCATGGGATTGTGAGTCATGGTATATGGTAGGGTTGTACAGGAGAATGAATCCATTAGGGTTATATGAGATCAAGGTGGATCATAGGTAATAACCTGTGATAAGGTTTTTGGAGGTCTACTTTCCTTAAGGAGGAGACTGGGTGTTGTCATGGATTTTCAGGAAAAGCCTTGGTGTGCAAGGTAAGTTCATGCTGGTTATGTGTGATTCCAATTTTATTGTGAATTAGTGAGTGGCTATGTAAAAGACAAGGAAACATGGGTTTGATAAAAATCTTATATGAATTATGTCTTAACGTGTTGGTTGAGGATGGGATATATTAACCTTGATAGTGATGGGGACATCATGGATGGATGGTTTCAAGGTTGATGGGATGGGAGGGTATGGTTTGGGAGGGGGGACACACATGTATTGATGGGACCTATTTCAGTCGGTTATTGTGGAACAGTGTAAGGTAATCCATATATGGGGGAGTGAACAATTTTTTTAGAGAGTGACCCTAATTTTTGGATGTATTTTAGAAATTTTTGAGTATGGAGTTCTGGATGAGTTGAGAATGGGTGGCACTTGACGTTTTTTTTCTATCACTCGGGTGTGACTAGAATAGTCACGTTTAATAATTTCATTTCATAATGTATTGATAATGGGACATAGAGATCAATGTTTTGGTTTGGTATGGTGATGAAAATAATATTCTTATGGAAGGTAGAATTGTATTAGTTATAGGCATACGATTCTCATGTTGGAAGGGTTGTGGATGCGATGAGATTGGTTAATGGATGGCTGAGATGATATTGGGATGTTGTTTTGAAATGGATCCATTTTTATCTATTTCTTTAGAAAATACCATATTTCATAATCAATTGTGGTGTAATATGGATTATGGGTGTTGAATTTGGGCTCTAAGTGGGTTGGTATGATCCAAGGGTAAGTCGAATCAGAGATAATTCAGTTCTTAGGGTGAGAGCATCATGTGTAGTGTGGGATGTTTGTGAAAAAATCATATAATTATAGTGAGTGTTTTGTTTATACTTTAGTGTCAGAATTTGGATGATCTCATGGAGCCTCTGATAGTTAAGGCATCAATATTGGGAGGTCTAAGGATGCTTCAATGGTTGAAGCCAAGAATTGTTTTTGAGGAAGTTAGGCAGTGGAGGACCGAATGGCATTTTTGTATGTAATCAGGTATAGTGAGGAGAAAACAACATCAATCACATTGTTATACTACTGGAAGAGAAATTTTTTTAGGTGATTCTTATGGTGAGAATCACCCTGTATTGAAATATTCCTTTGAGAGAAGAATATTATGGTGGGGAGAACAATAAGCCTCAGGACGATCAAGTTGAAGGCACTATGGCGTCTTGGGAGAGATGGGTGTGGTAAAAATCAACTCAATGTTTTCATTGATGGTGAGTGTGTGGGTACATTTTTAGTGAGTAATGATCCTTGTCCTTTGAATTTGTGCAGTATAATCATGTTTGACATTCAGATATTGAATGTGGCTGATTGGTGGTGAATTTATGGATGTGGTAGGTCAGGTTTGATGGCTAGAGGAACACCATGGATTCTTGAGGTTGGGAAGTATTATGGTGGGAGTTTTTTTAACAATTTTTGACATTATGGGTTGTAAAATTTAGAAGAATTTTGATTTTTTGGCCTGGAGGAAGGTTCATTTTGGGAATTGGGATTCAAATCAGAAATCCAAGCATTGGAACATCTCAAAGTGATGTTTTAGGACCTGGAATGTGACTCCACTAGTGGTTCAGGTGCTCGTGTGAGCGTAGAATAAGGGATGGGGTAATCCATAGCTTAAATTTCATATGAGTGTGGAAAGAATCATCTCGATGTTATCATTGATGGTGAGTGGGAAGATCAATTTTGGGTGAGTAATGATCTTTGGTATTTGAAGTGGTGTTGTAGAATCATTTTCGACATTAAGATATGGAATGTGGCTAGTTGGTGGTGAATTGATTATTGTGGTAGGTCAGGTTTGATGGATAGAGGACTTCCATGGATTCTTGATGTTGGGAAGAATTATGGTGGGGATTTTTTAACAACTTGTGTCATTTCGGGTTGTAAAATTTAGAGGAATTTTGATTTTTTTTGGCATGGAGTAAAATTCATTTTCAAAATTGGGATTCAAATCAACAATCCTCGCATTGGAACAACTCAAAGAGATGTTTTAGGATAGGGAATGAAACTCAAATAGTGGTTTAGGTGCTCGGGTGAGCATGGGAGAAGGGTCAAGGTAACCTTTAGCTGAAATTTTAGTAGTAGGTAGACCCCACAACATGGTGATTGAGCACCCTGAAGTGATAACTTGAGGCTCGAGAGGCTATAACACCCCAAGATTTTGGAATATATATATATATATATATATATGTTTGATTGATTTCTCCATATTCAACACTGAACTAAAATGAGTCATGAAATATTTATTACAAAGAAAATTTAATAATAGTAAAAACTTTCGTTAATAAAAAATACTACAATCAATTAGAAAATTCATATAAAATAGAATTAGAAAATCATAAAGTTTTAAAAAGGATTTTTTCAGTAAAAACAATTTCTATTTATATATATTGAATTTTAATTTAAAATATACATATATAAGTATTAGAATTTTAATTTTAAAAATTGAACTTCATTTTTGGATTCCACTTTTCAAAATTGGTCGAAGGTCGATTTTTTGAGATTTTTTTAAAATAATTAATTTTTTAGGTGGATAGTAAAAAATATCGATTTTACTAACATTGTCACTTTAATGAATTATAATTGTACAAGAATGTATTAAATTTCATTGAAACCTTTTTCTATAAAAAATTATATTTATATAGTAAAAAATCATTTAAAAACACTATATTGAATTTAAGAAACCCATGTGTAACATTTTGGAAACTTAAGAAATATTTAATTCTAAAAACTATTTTTGTTTTATTATATTTAAAAATAGTATCCATAAATTAAAGAAATTAAATCTTTAAAAATGTATTTTATATTTTATATTAATATGATCATATTATTTAATAAGTTCAATTTCATTTTTTTCTATTATAGTACGATTACTAAGATTAATTTTAATGACCATGATAATAGTAAAAATGTTATTTTCAAAGAGTTGTTTTTTTATATTATGTAATTTTTATCTAAAAAATATAATAAATAATTAATTTATTATAATTTTAAACCTATATAATAATTAATTATCACCCATTTAATTGGTAATCAATACTAAATAAATTTAAGAACACTTAATTGTGAAAACAACATTTTTTTTAAACAAATCCTATAGATTAAATGTATTAATTTCAATATTAATTTCATATTAATTATATATTGAATTTTATTATATGGGGATTAAATTTATCTTCATCACACCCAAATTTGGTAAGAGTATTTACCTTATATTTTCAATAAAATATAAATTACATGGATAAAAACAAGTTACCAAGGTAAAAACCAAATTGGTAAAATGTAAAAAGTAAGTAGTAAAAGGCTTGAATTTTTTTTAAATGAATTTTAGAGGATTTATAAAATCCATATCTCTAAAAATCCATTATTTCCAACTTTTTGAGCTGTTGAAACATTAATAGTGTCAGGGCATTATTGAAAAATAATGAGTTTTCACAAAATTGACATTTTCTTCATGTATAAAAGGGGAACACTTACACCACTTTATGACACACTTATACCTTATAATTTGAAACTTAAAATATTCTATTCTTATTGTAATATAAACCTCTATAAATTTCATAATTCACTAGTCTCAATTAGTGAGTCTAAGTGCTTAATTTATAATAATAATGTCAATAGGAAGTTCAAGGTGCCAACATGAGTATTACTTAGTCATTAACAATTTTTTTATTTTTCGATTCCAAGACACTACTAACCATTATAATATAATTAAATAGGTATCATTATTATAAGTAGGCTTTATTATATTAATTAAACTACCGTTATTTATTCCTTCTCATAAACTTAAAAAAACAAAAGAACATCGATCATGCGTTTGTGCAGACAATCACCTCCATGAAATGATGTCTTCCATTTTTCATCCTCACCAATAATTACTTATTTTAATTATGATATTTATGAATATATATTAGAAATATAATTTATTTATTAATGTAAAAAAGAAAATTTATTATCTACCCTAATCCCCTATCTTTCTTTGAGAAATGATGATGTTAATCATACATATGTGTGGAAACTACCTTCATGAAGTAAAATTTTTCATTATGCACCTTTATTTTCATTATTTATCCAAAAAAATTAAAATATGATTCAGAAACATAAAATAATATAAATAATCATATTCTTATTTTATAATGATATTATACACTTCCTTAACCATACTCACTCATTGAGTTATATCACGTTCTTGTTTGGTTCGGTTTAACCACTTACATGAATGATGCTATAAAACTCTATCAAATATGACTATAGGAACTTAAACTCCTTAATCTTTGATAGTTGAAATTACCAAAATAATCCAACATCGATTCCATTTTAACAAAACATAAGAAAACACTTATGGAATCAGATGAAAAATTTATAAATGAATATAAGTTATATATTCCAGTACCATATATGGTCTAGTAAGTATTAAATTTTTTTGAAGTTATAGTAATTATTAACATAGTATAATAAAATAGGTATCAAAATTGAAATTATAGATCATAAAAAAATCAATTATAATTTATAACATTCGATGACGCAAAGAAACTATCAATAAGTAGTAAATGTATAATAAACGATTATAATTGAAAAGTATAAAAGGATATAAATATGAAAATGGTTATTAAACATGCTATTAAGATATTTATGTTTTTTATAAAATAGGTTAGAGTGTGTTTGGATAATAGAGAACACAGAGTAAGGGTTTCTTTTTATGATTTATAATTCTATGAGACATATTTGTTATTGCACACCATCATTTATTTTATATAGTGTATTCACTACCCTATTGAATTTAATTATAATTAATAACTATCATTTCATGATATTTTAATTTCAATTTCATGGTAAAACTCTTATTCTTGTATTACCATTACCATAAGTATTTTTTGGAAACACAATTCTCATTCATTGAGTTATATTTGTTCTTATTGAACTTATTCCATATAAGTTGGAAACATTATACCTTTTTTTATTATGTGGTATCATCTATTTGTTTTCTTGGGATTTAAATTTCTACAAAATAAACACCTTTATAAATGTCTCTTGTGTAACTGTTTAGGCCTTTACAGACCATTAATTTGTTTTTTGGTAGTTGGAGGAGTTCAGAGTTGGTCTATAGGGATCAATGGAGATGGATCTATTAGAGAAATATAGGTGGTGGTTCATGACATGATCTCGATTCAAATCATGAGTTTGTAGTTCATGTCTTGTATAGATTGATGGTTTCATATCATATATACAAGAAAGGGAGAGTCTATGAAATGGATTCATATCATGAAAATTGAATTCATGATGTGTAATTAAATCAGGCCAAGGTGATGTCAATTTCAAGAGAAGTTTTAATTTTGGAAAACCTATAAATTACACATTATAGAAGTGTGACAAGACATGAAAAGGGTGAGTTCTAGGTTTTTTTCTAAATCCATTTGTTTGGACAATTTTTATCCATTCCTCTTCTCTTCCTCTCATTTTTTACATATCCCTAGGCGACATTTACGGATCTTCTATTCCTCCTTCACTCTTCTTGATACACTGGTTTCGATGGTTGAGTTTTGGTTATCTGTGGTATGTTCTTCTCTGTAACCCTTGGTTTCTCCTCATTCTTCCATTAGGGTATTTCTATGGATATCATGTTTTTGTTTAGGGTAATTAGGGGAGGCATTTTTAAAACCCTTTGATGGAGTATAGGTTGATCCATTATCTCCTAGTGCAGTTGTGGTTGCAACAGTTTCTTCTCATCCTTATGGTGTACAATGAGACCAAAAAGCTTATTTGAGGTATGGAATCCATATTATCACTAGATTATGTTATGTGTGATATATTCATGGTTTTTATTTCCTTTAGGTGGATAGTAAGGGACAATATAATAGTATGGTTAAATTGGATTGTCAAAAACAATTGCTGAAAATAGGGAGTAATAACATGTTTGGGAAGCTTTGATGCATGGTATTGATGATTTTATTCCATGTTGGTGCCTTTTTTGAAAATAATGGTTGTTGGGAGCCTTGTTTTTGCTGCAGTTTTTGTGATGTGATGACCCTTGTTGTGTTGTCTTGTGATAATAACTTGAATAAAAAGGCTAAAGAATGTATATTTGAAAAAAGAAACTAGTTTCTACTAGGGTATATTTTGTGTTATAATACCCATTCTAAATAAATATTTAATGTGGTAAAGTCCCTGAAGAATTGTGGAAGACATTTTTCGATGTTTTTGTGTATTCTTGTGCGTGTTGTGTTTCCCTATGTGGTTTGGGATGTTGTGATGTGGTGGTAGTGATTGGATAGGCTATTTGGTACATGGGGGCAGTGATCACGTGGATGATTAGCATATATGTGATGTGGGCAGTGGATATAGCACAGTGGATAGGTGATAATGTTATACAATGGTTGTGTTGAAAGATTTTGTTGGGATGTACAGTGTAAGGTTTTTATGGTGATATGGATTGATCTTTGTGACATGAAAAAGATGGTGGGTGTACGCTGCTATGGTGGGGGTTTTGTGAGTTGGGATAATAATAGTATGGGATGGTTGGGATAGTTTCCTAGTTATTCATGGGATAGACTATGTTGATAAATGAAACAAAATTGGTATGTAGATAAATGAGATGGACTAAAAAAGTATATGTGGAAAATGGATAATTTCATTGAATAAATGAAATATTAGTGTAATGAGAAATGAAATTGATAACAAACAAATGTGATAAAACATGAATCTGAAAGTGGGAAATATTGTGTGGCTTGTGTGGTGGTTGTTTGTTGTTTCATATATTGCTGTAAGAAGTTAAGACAATTGGTGTGAGGTTTGGTGGTGGTGATGTGGTGTGCACTAGTGCAGTTGATATGAATCCATAGGTTGGGTATTGTGTTCTATCCATATATCATGTATTTTTATGCTATTTTATACATGCCCCACCCATGTTCGATAACCTTACAAATAACCAGAGGTGCTGAGTTCTTGGTGTTTCCCCCAACATCTAGGATGGTGGGGATACAAATGGATGGCTACCCCTCTCCCCCAATCTTCTTTCAAAAGTTATGATATGGGTTGGTGTTGAAGATTAACTAGAAGTGATGTGTGGACCAGGTGTTTGTGGGAAGGATGTAGTGTTATGTGATATGTTGGACCAAGTGTCTATGAGAGATTCATGATGTGGTGTGATGTAATATGTGTTTGAGATCATGTGTGGTTAGAGGTGGTCACGAGGCTGATGTCCTTTCTAATTATTATACACTAAAACTCTTGTTCTGGATGCGATGTGATGTGATGTGTACCCCATGTGTCTATAGGGGGGATGCAATTTGATGTGATGTGTGGTCCATGTGTCTATGGGAATGATATGATGTGATGTGATGTCTGACCTAGGTGTTTGCGAGTGGGATATGATGTGACGTGGTATGTGTGGAAGGAATAGGAGTAGGGGACATTCGATGTTGGGGCGTGAGAGTGGAAAATTATAGGGGAAGTGGTAGTGGGGAAAATTTCCTTATTATGATCTTGATGCTATATTATTATATTGGATTCATGATTTGGTGAGTGAGCCAGGGTGAGGTTGATTTTAGTTCGATGAATTGTATAGGTACTTATTGGATATTTTATTTGTTCACTGGCACATTAGCATGCTCTTTTCACATATGAACTTGAGGAGATGGTTATGTCCCAACTGAGTATACCTGTTATGTACACCCTATATATAAAAATATTTTTCAGGTTTGGAGGACACTAGGAACCAATCTAGATATTACTATCTTGGTTGGAGCTTCTATTGAGTCATTTCTATAGATTTTCCTTTCTGTAATATTTTTGGAGATTTTTATATATATAATTTTTTACTTTATTTATAAATTTTGGAAATTTTTTAGTTTAAATTTATATTGTATGGTGGATATTTTTGGTGATTTGTTATCCAATCTCCCAGCCTTTTTTATTTACTAAGGTTAATGCCTCCCATACTGTTATATTTTTATACCCATGGTGATAGTCACCAATGTGGGGCCTATTGGAGGTAAGACTAAGGGGTCATCATCTCTCTCCCCACATTGTAGTATATTTTGTGGGAGGGGGTATAGATAGAGTGGTATCAGAGGTTTTTTTGAGAGATAGGATGAAGTTCAGAGTAAGAAACTATGAGGTTCTCATGGGTTGGTTTGGGAGTGGTTCTAGTTGACCATAGTGCATGAAATAAGCTAGGGAGACCGGACATGACATGGGATTTTATCCCCCCTTGATCCAGTGCATAGACTCTGAGCTTATTGAACAACCAATTGAGGTGGACCTATTTTCAAGGTAGAAAAATAGGAGAGGTACATGCATCATGATTGTTTGGGTTTATTCCCTAAATGGTTTGTTATGGAAAAGTAAAGTGAATAAAATAAATAATACTTGATAAAATTCTTTGTTTCTAGGATTATGGTGTTCTCCTTTGTTTTGTATGAATGAATGTTATTCATCATCCGTGAGTATCTCAGTCAGTTTAAGTTAATGATGTTTATCCAGTTAATAATTGGAGGTTTGACCTGATAGAGGAAGTTGAGTCATGAGAGTGGGATTTTCACACATTTCAGTGCTTGAGTTTGGGTAATTATGATGGGATACTCTTTGATCTGGATACAGATTACTGGTTAGAGGATATCAAGATCTAGTTTTCTCTGATTCGAGCATCATCTTAGTTATGGGTTCCACTAGTAGTTAGTCAAATATGGGGAGATGCACATCAATTAGGGATGCAATTTCTCTGTAACTGAAAGAAGGTAGATGTGTTGCGTCTTGAATTTGAGAGGGAGTTTTGGGTAGATTTTATGTCATTGACAATGAGGGAATATTAGAGGAAAGAGATACTCTCTCTTCAATAAAGAATATTGAGTATGTGGGATATTAGGATCAGGTTCAAGGACTATCACCACCTTGCCCCTAATGTTTTTCTAAACGAGGAGTCTAGATCATGGTGTTTGGAGGAGGCTTTGTGCCCAGTGATCAGGTATATAGTCACACAATTTATGCTCCTGACATATCTATATGTATATAAAATTGATAATTTTATCTAGTGGATGATTTCCTTGGTATTTTAGCCATGAGAGAGTGCCTACAAGTTCATTTTGAGGAGCATAGCTTCAGGTAGTGGGTTGTGGTGTTCAGGCAATGAGGGTGCCATTTAGTGGGGAACCCACCATGATAGTTTATTCCTCATCCATTATCGATAGGTGGGATTCATGAACCCATAAAGAGTTTTCCATTTTAATTATATATCTGCAAGATAAATGAGTACCTCTATGATTAAGGTCTGACAACTCAGGGAGGTCAGTTTCAAATGGTAGGTCAAGCCCCTTTTCAACAACAATAGTTTCCTCTAATGAGTTTCTATAGTAGGAACCACATGTTGTTGTTTAGTATATGAGGATAGGTATAATTTGTATAGGGTATCCTCATTATAGTCCCTATACATTTAGGCCAAGGCTAGAGCATGACTGTAGAGGCCATTAGTAGAGAGACAGAGAAGCTGAATGTGGTCAGATACATGTTGTACCTCTCGTACCCCTCGTGGTTTAATTTTCATGATCACAATCACTCTCTTATTTATCTAATCTTGTTTTAAGTGTTTTTGGATGATAGGCATGATTTCAAGTTGCCAAGGAATTGGGCCAAGAAATCCAGAAGGCAAAAGTGGACTGATTTCAGTCCACCGGCCAACCGGTGTATGACCACCGGCCAGCCGGTGGAGTCTTGACAGAAGGCATCCCCTCTGTCCAGACCACCGGCCAACCGGTGCCTCCTCACCGGCCAGTCGGTGGAACCCAGACAGAAGGGACACCTACTGTCTCAGCACCGGCCAACCGGTAGCCTCCTCACTGGCCAGCCGGTGGTGCCTGGGCAGAAGTCCCTCCTTTTTCCAAAGCACCGGCCAACCGGTGGCAATGTACCGGTCAGCCGGTGGAGCCAGTCAAACTAGCCGTTGGGCTTTGACCAGCCTGCTCCCAACGGCTCCGAAGACTTTTCCAACGGCTCCGAAGACCCCGAACGGCCATATGAGGGTTCCCCCTCTATAAATAAAGGACTAGGAAGCCCTGGAACAAAAGTGGAACCATAACCAAGCCAACGGAAGCCAAAAAAGACATTTCTCATCATTTGGCAAACCTCCGGCGGATTCCTTCAAGGAACCTAAATTGCTCCAACCCATTTCCACATCCAAGGAGCACCATCAAAGAAGCTTGGGAGCTCTCTTCATCAACTCCAATCAATCCTTTGGCGCCCAAGGCTTCTCCTCTTACGGTTTTTCATTATTTATCTTTTTTAGCATCAATTTGGGTTTGTGCCTACAAACCCCTCTTTTTCTCATCTTCCTTTTGTTTGGGTTTTCACACCACCTTCAAGGTGTGAAGAGGTTAGTCAAGCCTTCCCTTTAAATGCTTGAGTCATAGGTGAGCTAGCCTTCACCTGTAAGAAGGCTAGTGGGTTCTTGCTCAACCATTAAAAGCAAGCTGTAATAGGTTCTAGACTACCTTAAATTCTAGTGGGTTTCTTGCTAAAACCATTAAAAAGCAAGCGGTAGTAAATCTCTCAACGGTTGAGTTGGGAGCGGAGACGTAGGCTTTGGTTTAAGCCGAACTCCGTTATCAATTTTGTGTCTTGCCTCTTTTATTTCCGCTGCACTTTTAACTTTGTTTTTAAATTGTTAATTTTTTTAAAAGGCAATTCACCCCACTATTGCCATCACTCTCCGCCCAACATTTGGTATCAGAGGGAAATTTGAGTAATACCTTCACCGGTTTCAAATTTAAGATCCTTTGTGATGGCTTCAACTTCTTTCACCCCCGAAGGCTATTCTTTGGGTCGTGCTCCATTCTTTAATGGAACCGACTATACTTATTGGAAAACCCGCATGACCACTTTTCTTAGAAGCATTGGTTATCCTATTTATAAAATTTTCATGCATGGTTACTCTCTCACTTCTCCCGATGAATCCAAATGGACTCAAGCCGATATTAAAAATTTCGAGCTTGATGGAAAATCCATGAACGCTCTTCATTACGGCCTTGATCGTAATGAATTTAATTGTATTTCTACTTCCACCACTTCTCCTTTTAGGAGACGATGGTCAAGAAGATCCTTTGGATCTTACCAAGCTCATGGTCACCAAAGGTGACGGCAATCCAAGAAGCAAAAGACATCAAGAAAATGCCGGTCGAAGAGCTCATCGGATCCCTCATGACCTACGAGATCACCATGAGGAGGCAAGCTGAAAAGGAAGGCAACCTCATCAAAACTCCAAAGAACATCGCCTTCAAAGTTCAAAAAGAAGAAATCTCCTCCTCCTCATCGTCTTCCTCTTCAAGCGGCGATTCAGAAATGGAGAATCTTTCCCGCAAAATGCACAAATTCATGAAGAAGCACAAGAAGAAGAAATCCCGCAAGGCTCAACCCAACGAAAAATCCGAGCCCGAGGTAACATGTTACGGGTGTGGCAAGAAAGGCCATTACAAGCCCGATTGTCCACTCAACAAGAAAAAGGCCAAGCAAAAGGAAAAGAAAAAGGCATTCAAGGCCACTTGGAGTGATAGCTCCACATCCTCCTCCTCCTCCTCCTCAAGTGACAACGGTAAAAAATGCATAATGGAATTTCATGAGGTAACCTCTTCCGACTCCTCTTCCTCTAGTTCTTCACATTCTTTCAATCATTTATCTTATGAGGATCTCCAACATGCAAGAGATCAATTGGAGGAAGGTTTTAACGAACTCTCTTCCAAATTTATTGCTTTAAAAAAGAATTTCAAAAAACTTTCTTCCGAAAAGGAACAACTTCTCAAAGAAAAGGAAGACTTGTCTCTCAAGATCCAAAACCTTCCCGATGTTGATTCTATGGAATCAACAATCAAGGATTTAAGGGAATCCCTTGCTAAGTTCACCGAAGGTGAACATAACCTCTCGAAGCTCCTTGGTTCCCAATGCATATCTAGAACCACCCAAGGGCTTGGCTATTCCAAGCAAGCTTCCTCTTCCCATGCTCCAACTATTTTTGTAAGGGGGAGCTCCCAATATAAATTTTGCAACTATTGTAAAAAACCCGGGCACTTAATTTATGACTACAATTGCAAAAATGCCCGGTATGGAAGGCCTAAAACCATTTCCTTTAACGATGAATTTCATAGGATAAGACCCGTCACAAGACAAGTATGGATTGAAAAATCCCTTTTAGCGAGTCTCTCCGGACCAAAATTTGTCTCGGTTCCAAAATCCTCTCCCCGGTGATTTGTTGTTTTTATTTAGGGGGAGTTAGGATCGTTTAAGCCTTTTTGCGTTTTTCAATTCAAAACTTTCAATTCAAAACTTTCAATTCACACTTTCAATTCAAAATTTTCAATTCAAAACTTTATTTTCAAAACTTTCAATTCAAAACTTTCAATTCACACTTTCAATTCAAAATTTTCAATTCAAAACTTTATTTTCAAAACATTCAATTCAAAACTTTCAATTCAAAACATTCAATTCAAATCTTTCAATTCAAAACTTTCTATTCAAAACTTTCAATTCAAATTTCAAAAATTTCAATTGGTTTAAAATCTCTATCTTGTTTTTCAATCCTTTCCTTCAATCAAGTTTTATGCCCCGTGCTATTTTGATAATCACAAAGGGGGAGAAATTCTTTGTTGATTGGGGGAGAAATCTTTCTCTCATGCTTTGCTTTACTTTTCAATTTATCCTTTAAAGCATGCCTTTCATTTTAGTCTTTTACATTGCTTGTTTTGGTGATTGTGATCATCAAAATAGGGGGAGATTGTTGTACCTCTCGTACCCCTCGTGGTTTAATTTTCATGATCACAATCACTATCTTATTTATCTAATCTTGTTTTAAGTGTTTTTGGATGATAGGCATGATTTCAGGTTGCCAAGGAATTGGGCCAAGAAAGCCAGAAGGCAAAAGTGGACTGATTTCAGTCCACCGGCCAACCGGTGTATGACCACCGGCCAGCCGGTGGAGTCTTGACAGAAGGCATCCCCTCTGTCCAAACCACCGGCCAACCGGTGCCTCCTCACCGTCCAGCCGGTGGAACCCAGACAGAAGGGAAACCTACTGTCTCAGAACCGGCCAACCGGTGGCCTCCTCACCGGCCAGCCGGTGGCGCCTGGGCAGAAGGCCCTCCTTTTTCCAAAGCACCGGCTCACCGGTGGCACTGTACCGGTCAGCCGGTGGAGCCAGTCAAACTAGCCGTTGGGCTTTGACCAGCCTGCTTCCAACGGCTCCGAAGACTTTTCCAACGGCTCCGAAGACCCCAAACGGCCATATGAGGGTTCCCCCTCTATAAATAAAGAACTAGGAAGCCCCGGAACAAAAGTGGAACCATAACCAAGCCAACGGAAGCCAACAGACACATTTCTCATCATTTGGCAAACCTCCGGCGGATTCCTTCAAGGAACCTAAATTGCTCCAACCCATTTCCACATCCAAGGAGCACCATCAAAGAAGCTTGGGAGAACTCTTCATCAACTCCAATCAATCCTTTGGTGCCCAAGGCTTCTCCTCTTACGGTTTTTCATTATTTATCTTTTTGAGCATCAATTTGGGTTTGTGCCTACAAACCCCTCTTTTTCTCATCTTCCTTTTGTTTGGGTTTTCACACCACCTTCATGGTGTGAAGAGGTTAGTCAAGCCTTCCCTTTAAAAGGCTTGAGTCATAGGTGAGCTAGCCTTAACCTGTAAGAAGGCTAGTGGGTTCTTGCTCAACCATTAAAAGCAAGCTGTAATAGGATCTAGACTACCTTAAAGTCTAGTGGGTTTCTGGCTAAAACCATTAAAAAGCAAGCGGTAGTAAATCTGTCAACGGTTGAGTTGGGAGCAGAGACGTAGGCTTCGGTTTAAGCTGAACTCCGTTATCAATTTTGTGTCTTGCCTCTTTTATTTCCGCTGCACTTTTAACTTTGTTTTTAAATTGTTAATTTTTTTTAAAAGGCAATTCACCCCCCTCTTGCCATCACTCTCCGACCAACAATACACACATTAGAGGAAACAACTCCAATAGATTCAGGAGTAGTTTAGGGTATGATTTGTTTATCATCTACCCTTGTATGTTATTTTTTCATTCATGAGCCTCACACTCTTTTTTTCCCTTTATTTAGTCTATTTTTTGGTATTGGATGTTGAAAGGATTCTAGTTCCCTCATAGTTATCTACACTAGTTGGAGATCAGGTTTCTTAATTTTATGTGTATTGTGGATGTATACTGGTGATGGGGTAGTACCCTTCAGTGGGATACTTCATCTTGTTGTAGATAAAGACATATGATATTCTTTGTGGCATGGATTGGATATGTTTTTTTTGTCTAGTAATCAACTTATTTCTTATAAGAGTTTAATTTTATGATGTGGAGGGCCAGTGAGTGGAGTTTATTGTAAATTTAGGTTATTGGTTGGTTGGTAAGAAAGTGGAGCCTTATTTTCCTTAGTTAGTGGAGTTGTTAATATAAGATTAGGTTGGGGTGTTTCTAGGGTTGTATTGGAGTTCATGAATGTTTTCCCAATGGAGGATATGAAACTACCACCTCGATGCGATGTTGAGTTTGGGATAAAGCTGTATATGGGTGTGTCTTTAATTTTGATGGGTCCATACTGAATAGTGCCCATAGAGTCTTGTGGGATAAGGCTGAAGGTGGATGATCTAATTTAGAGGGGTTTTATCTAACCCAGTGTATCACCATGGGGTTCTCCAGTGTTGTTCTCCAAGAAGGTGGATGATAGTATGAGGTTATGTATAGACCACTGATGGTTGAATCATGTGACGGTCAAGAACCACTACCCCTTCCAAGATCGATGATCTGTTCAACTAGTTTTGAGTATCTAGATGGTCATTTAAGATTGATTTTTGGTCTAGATGTCACTAGTTGAGGAATAAATATGAGGATTTTTAGAAAACTGACTTTAGATGCAGGTATGAGAAATCTATGTTTGTAGTCATGTCGTTAAGTATTACGAATGCACCAATCATTTCCATGGGGCTTATGAACTCTATATTATGTGATTTCTTATACCAGTTCATCATCATATTAATCAATGATATCTGGGTCTACTCAAAGTCATAAGAGAAGAATTTCGAGCATCTCTGAGTTATTTTGTATTTCCTTCAACACCACTAGCTTTATGGGATTCTATCCAAGTTTGAGTTCTTGACATGAGAGGTGTGTTTCCTTAGGCATGTGGTTTCTCGAAATAGTGTGGTAGAAGACATATCTAAGGTCTATGAAGCTATTTCTTAGGAGACACCATAGAATGTGGAATAGTTTCACAGTTTACTTTATTTCATGGGCTATTATAAGAGGTTCATTTCTGATTTTATTAAATTTTAGTCTTAGTAATAGCATTGACTATAAAGAACTATGATTTCTTATAGACAGATCTATGTCACACAATGTTCGGTTACCAAAGGAAGAAGTTGGTTAGTGATTCAGTTCTTTGGTTGGATAAAGAGGGTGTTCTGTTTGAGGTGTTTTGTAACGCATCTCATATAGGTTTGGGAGTACAATTAATGCAATAGATAGTGGAAATTTCTTACAGTTGTAAGAAGTTATGTCCCCATTAGTGTAACTATTCCAACAATGATCTAGAGTTGGTGGTAGTTGTGTTTTCAATAAATTTGTGGTGGAATTACCCCATTGGTGAGCATTTTGTGGTTTTCATAGAACTAAATATCCTAAGATATATTTTATCTCAACAGGATATAAATATTTATTAGCAGAGGTGGATATATTTTATCTAGGATTATGATTTTGAGATCTATTACACCCTAGTAAAGGGTAATGTAGTTACCAATGAATTGTGTTGGAATTCCTCATTCAATAATTTTCAAAAGAGACACTATTTTCACATTACAAATCTGATAGGGGTTGCATAAGATGTTGTGTTTGCAGGTACATCCAAGAAAAACCTATCACTCATAGACCGATGGAAAGATGGAGTGTACAATTAAAGTTTTAGAAGTCATGCTTCATGCATGCATCCTTAACTTTGGGAGTTGTTAGAAGAAAAACATTTCCCTCATCGTTTTTTATTATAAAAAACATCATTTATTAAACCATCAAAATAGATCCCTATGAATCCTTATATGGTAGGCCTTGATTCTCACCTTTTTGTAAGCTATCAGAAGGGGAAGAAGCTATGCTTCGACCATGTATCACACAAGAGACTATAGACTAAGTTCAACTGATTAGGAAGCACATGTTGATAGCTCAGTCTAGATAACAGTTGTATAACAAAAAACACCAGTGTCCTCTTGATCTTGAGGTTGGATACAGGGTTTTCATGAGGGTCTCACCATGGTTAGGGAATAGACATATTAGGAATAAGGGTAAGCTCTCACCGAGGATAGTTGGGCCCTTTGAGGTTGTGAAATGGATCGGACCATTGGCTTAACTATCGGAACATCCTTATAAATTCTAATCCATGAAAGGTGTAATTCATGTATCTTAGCTTCATCAATACTATCTGGAACTGAATCATGTATTTCATCTTGATGAGGTCTAAGTGGATATAGATGATTCTTTTGAGTAATATCCAGTGCATATTGTGGATTAGAGCATGGAGACACCTCGAGGCTGGTCTGTTCCTATTGTATGGGTTATATGGAAGCACGTCCAATTATAGGATGATACTTGGGAGTAGGAAGAAAATATAAATTATTAATGGTCTAAACTCTTCACTGATAGTACCTCTTTACCCTCATAAGGTCAACAAGTAGATGAGTTTCTTTAAGAAGGCGAGGTTGTAATTAACCATCTTTTCAAAAAAGGTATGAATAATTATTTTCTCAATTTTAATACCTTAAAAGACCCTTATTATGATGTTTAATCAAGAAAATTAGGTCTTTAGAGCGTCCAAGGATCATTCAAACCCCAGAGATCTGAAATGGGGAAAATATACTGGGATGCACTATTTTTCTGCAACCGTGTGACCTAGGGTGCTCGACCATGTTGTCGATTGAAGACATGGGACATAGCCCATTTACACATACTACACATGGTTAGTCAAACCATGCACCAAACCATATTGAGTTACCCTTCTCTATATCCAACCATGCACAGTTACAACATGTTTTTCAAACCATGCATCTAAACCGTGCGATTTTGTTTTTTGGGGTGAAATGACATTCCCCCACTTAATGTTTTGCTATTTTCTCCTTTTACCTTGATCATCCATCAAACGAAAGTGGTATTACTCCCTCTTTTGAGCCTTAATAACTCCTAAAATATCCATTTAAGTAACATCCGCGTGCTATGTCTGATTTTCGATCTCTCAGAAGCTAAGAGTCTGTATTGGTAAGCTACCTTAGTCTCTCAACTCATATCAAGGTTTTTCTTTCCATATGCTACTCTATTTAGATATAGGCTCTTATTGCCTATGTTTTGGATGCTGGAATGTATCTTAGATATCTTCAAACCAAATATGTATTTGATGTTGATATTGAGTGAGCATTCATCTATGACCATGAGGTATGTGGTTGAGTTGTTTTCCCATCGAGTTTTGGTAGTTTCATAATTATGACTTTGTTCCATATACCAAACACTGCTGAGAATCCCTATTATATTTATTCCTTCAGGTAAAACTGACCATTTCACTTGTATAAATGCTTATTGAGTCTTGTTAGGTGGGTTAGATCTTATACATATCATGCATGGTCACCCAAGGGGTATACCATTTGAATTGGCCATTTTGGCCAATTGGTTCTAAATTTCCATAACTCCCTTTTACCTTATGGATTATTTTGTAAATTAATTTTCCTTTGAGAAATGTGTATTTAATGTAATACAAGTAACCTATTAGGTTTTTGGACCTTCCATGCTTATAATTTTCTAACTGGGCAATTTCTTTAAAGAATATGTCATCTTTTAAATGACCTTGATTCTTATTAATTGATTTGCCCAATCTTAATGAGTTAAATGGATTGGTTAGGTTGAATGAATTTATATGTGATGGATTATTCTAGATGGTTTCATCCTTTAAATTAATTGACCATGAAACCTTACATTGACACTTGATCCCTAGTAATGGAATTTTCATGTTTTGGTAAAATTGTAGGATTGAATTTAATGGGTTGCATAAGATGAAATGGTTAATGATTCATGTGATGGTATAACCATTCCCTTGTTTATACTTATATGAATTTTCATTGAGAATGAAAATTCTTTAATTTTAATTGATCTTGTTTAATTGAAATTAATAATAGGGTTTTCCTTATGTAATATATTATAAATGATTATCCCTCTTCTATGTATATTGGCTATATGAAAGAGATGGGTGGGAGGTAATATACCATGGAAGTTATAATATAATTTTCCTTTATATAGGATGGGATAAGATGGTAAAGTACCCATTGAGAGTGGATTTATCATGCTCCCTTACATCGATTGTTAAGCATGGTGTCTCACACTAGGGATATGATAGGGGCAATGTGCTTTATGCACCACGTACCATGATATAGTGTTTCCATGATGGGCCACTCACCATAAGAGTATTGTAGCTTGATTTCACTCACTCTTCTTTGGATTTAGGGAATTTACCCTATTTTATGAGCTTTTAGGACCATTATAATGGATATGGATGCCTGAGTTACACCCCGGTCAAATCTAACACTAGTATTATAGGTATATGGCCATTAGGTGTCCTCACACACTTAGTTCACATAGGTGGATGCAATATAGAACAACACTATATATATTATTATAATTAATATTATATATAATGACATGAAAAGACACTTTTCACCCATGAGATAAAGTAGGTAGACCCACCAGGTTTCCTTTAGAAAGCTGAGAAGGTGGTTATTTATTTATTCAACATTTCTTTACTTTATTGCTTATACCTACACACTTATTAGTTATGAGCACTACTTAGATTACATGTAGACACTGCTGGTTGTGGCCTAATAATATTTTTATCTCACACCCTACTTGGGATGCCTTGGGTACCCAAGAATACTATCTTTTCTATATGTATTGATAATGGAAATGGCCCCGTTACCAGTTGTTTATTTTCATACCTATTTAGAGCTTATGAGTAGAGGATCAAACATTAGACCATGATGCTTATAAAAATATTTTCGTTATTTTTGTCTTTTTGTAGTACTGTATAGAATGATTGTATCTACTTGTTCCTTTTTTTATTATAGCATTCCATGCATCATGTATCAGACACTACATTAGAGACTTTCGCTTATATATTTAGTTGTTTGTATGCTGATGCAGTTTATTGATTTTATTTGTTTATATTATTATCACATTTTTGATTGTATCTATTTGTATCCATTGTACTACTATAACATGAGGTTATAGCCTCCCCATTGTAACACCCTAACAACCTCACTTCTATTATATAGCCTCCAACATATGGGGAGGTGTACTTTAGGCCATGTGACCCACTAACTCAAGGCATAGGTTAAGTTGACCCCAAGTTTAGATATCACAAAGTGGTATTGAAGTGTTTCCTTTATCGATTTATTATTTGGATACAATATATTTGAGGTAGGGAACACTTGGAACTAGGTCATATGCCATGTTTGGGCATCATGAACCCATGTTCAGGGTAATTTCCATGTTTTTGGAATTATTTTTTTTTTGTTTTTTCCTATAACTATTGATATCATTTCACCATTGGGTGATGAACTTGAGTTACATTGTTATTTATAATTTTTTTATTGAAATTATGATTTCTTTACTATGGCATGATGAAATTAGGGGTTTTCATTTGATCATGAATCATTATGGGAATAGTATGATTAATATGAATGAATTTTTCCATGCCAAATATATTTTTAGTGTAAATTTTCTTATTTCACATTGATTATGACTTGATATGTATTGGATTTTGCTGACATTGTTTGTAGGTATTAAAAACAAAATTGATACTTAAAGTTCCTACCTTAACTGAGAATTGTTGTCATGAATAGTTTAAAGTAAACACCTTGAGAATTCAATTATGAAAATTGATATATGTTCCATTTGATTCATGAGAAGTAATGTGTTATGGTGTGGGTTAATTGGATGCCATATTTTATTTATAGTTAGTATGGTACCTTATAGATTGAAAATGGAAAAACATTTAATTCAACCATATAAAGTGATTGATTGTTTAGAAAGCACAAATTCGGAATAAATATGACTCCAAAACTGAAACATCCATCTCATATAGATCTAATATAGATATATAGATTTGAACCCATCCTTGGAAGTGGGTACTGGGTATCTCAAAACATTCTAATGGCCAGAAATAGTCTCTTTCTACCATCTAGATGTGGATTTTGAAGCAAGAAGAGAGGCATGGTTGTAATTATAATAAGGATTTAGTACCTATCCTAGTTTCCCATATACAATTTTTATACATTCATAAATCTCTTATGAGTCATGAGTTTGGCATTGTAGCGGCATGCCTCCCTGAAATCCTCCTTCCGTACACCCTGAAGGTAGCGAAGATCATGTTCCTAAGGTGGAAGACCCTAAGCTGCTAGTGGTTCCTCCTGTAAATTCACTTGTGGCTCATCATACTATTCTAGATATGGGTATCGATTCCAATTTTTTAGAGGGTTTTATGAATATGCTTCAGATTATACAAGGTGTAGTTCAACCTACCCTGATAATATCATAGTTGATCAGTGGCAGTATCCTCCTAACTTTTGGGGTATAGAGGACCTAATGTTACAGAATCATGGTACAAAGATATCTTATCTATATTTTAGAATTTAGAGTCATTTAAATAGAGAAGGGTCAATATAGATTCATACATGATTCATGATTCTTCTAAGAGGTGGTGGGATGTTATCACCCAAGAAAATAAATATCATTATATGGTTTGGGATGATTTTAAGACCATATTCTATGACTAATTAATTCCCTAGACTCTAAGGGTTGATAGATCTATAGATTTTATGAACCTACAACAGGGGATCATTTCTATTATGAAATAATTTTTTTACTTTATTAAGTTGCAGTTGTTTTTTCCCTCTATTGCTACTGAAGATCTTATGACTATTAGACGATTTGAGGATGGTATGGTTTATTCCCTTAGGTTGCAGTTCAATGTGTTTAGGTCAACTACCATTTCTAAAAGCATCAACTAGACCCTAATTATAGAGAAAAACTTAAGGGATGATAATGGTGTGAGTTAGGGTGGTTTGGTTATTCTTCTAAGAAAAAGTATTTTTTTGAGACTACTTGCAGTGGTAGAAGCCGTTAGGCTCCTATCGCAGATAGTTTTATTTTTTTTCACCAGTATGAGAAGTGAGGAAACATCAGGTACCAGTGTCTATGAGATCCAATGGTGTTTAGAGGATATAGAAGGATGGGACATATCTAATGTTTCTTTAGGGATTTTACTCCAATTCCAAGAGAGTGAGGATGTACACCTACTCCTCCATCTGGAGCTGGTTTAGTAGGATCACGACAAGCATGCAACTGGAATACCACTGGTCGATCAGGCCAGATGAGTGGTTGAGGTAGAGGCAATTAGACTTATGATTCATAGTTCCAGTAGAATAGGCTTTCTCGGGTAATTCATGCAATGAATCATGGTCGCAATATAAGATAGTTACATGCATTCCAATCTAAACCACAGGAGAAGAACACTGGACCCTCTACAGTTAAAAGTTCTATACTAGTTACCTCTACTTTAGTGTTTTCTTTATTTGACACACGTGTGTCTCACTCATTTACACTTAATACTTTTAGGGGATGTTTGGGAACTTATATTGAAAAATTCTATGGTGTTATGATGCGAGACATACCATTAAGTATATATTCAGAGGGTATTTTCCTTTGTATGGACTTTCCCCTTGAGATAGGCAGTTACCTTTTTATATATAATATTTAAATCTTTGACATGATAGGATTTGATGTAATCATTGGGATGGACTCTTTAGTTCCCTACTCAGCCCATATTGTCTGCTATCATCAGAGGGTGACATTTACATCATCAGAGGGCATTAGGAACCTTCATGAGGCAGAATGGGATGTGAAATATTAATGAACAGGACCCAAGTAGCTGAGGATTGGTGATGTGATGATGTAAATCACTAGTATTTTCCTTGATGTCGATGGGTTACAACCCACTATAATTACTCTTATGGTAGATCGTTACAAAGATGTATTTTTTGATGACTTATCTTGTCTACCTCTATTTAGATAGGTATAGTTTATGATTTAAGTTGTTCCAGGAGAAACGCTATTGACCATTACTCCTTATAGGATGGAAACTAAGGAGATTCTAGAGCTCATGAAGCAGTTGGAGGATTTGGAGGCTAAAGGATATATATTTCCTAGTACTTCTCCTTGGGGTCAACTAGCTCATTTTTTCAAGAAGGAACACAATACCCTTAGGATCTGTGTTGATTAACATCGTTTTAATCATTTTACAGTAAATATGGTCACACAATCACCATAATCTACCATGTCAGGACTTTATACATACACAACACAACTTTAAATAGAAAGTATGGTCTCCATGAGTACCTGGTTATGTCGTTCGGACTCACAAACACACCCGAAATCTTTATGGATCTTATGAATCGGGTCATCCACCTACATCTAGACTAATTTTTGGTTGTCTTTGTTGATGATATCTTATAGTATTCATTATTTAGACATGGCCATGCAACCCATCTCGATATCATTCTGAATACACTGAGAGAGAACTGTCTCTTTGAGAATCTCAAAAAATTCAACTCTTGGATTAAAAAATCACACTTATTGGGTTACAATATATCGATGTCAGGAGTTTCAGTAAACCCAAAGAAAGTGTGAGCTGTAGTTTATTGAGAGAATCCTAAGAATGTAATTGATATTAGTAGTTTCTTTGGGATTATAGCTATTATATATGCTTTATCTTAGATTTCTCACTCCTTGTAGCACCGCTTATGAGCTTGAAAAAAAGTGTGAATTTAATTTTGTCAAAAGATCGGGAAGAATCCTTCTAGGAGATGCAGGGTAGTCTGACTTCAACACCAATACTGATTTTTTATTTCAAGGATGGAGCTATAATGTATATTTTTACACATTAGGTATTAGGCATTGAGTTGTTTTGATGCAGGATGAGTGATTCATCGCGTACAGATCTCATCAACTAAGGCCTCATGAATGTAATTACCTAATGCATGACCTCAAGCTCACTGTTTTTGTTCATGATTTACATTGTTGTAGACACAATCTACAAGGAGAGAATTTTTTGGTATTCACAGATCACAAAATCCTAAAATACATCTTCATAAAATGGAATTTAAATCTCAAAAAAGGTGTGTTGAGTACCTAAAGTTGTTTGATTTTGAGCTTTCCTCTAGGCCTGGTAAAGGCAATTCTCTGGCCAATACTCTGAGCCTGAAGTCATAGAGATAGGAAGTTCCAAAATCCAGTGGAGAATGAATTATTATGGCCTTATTCTCAAAGATTCACATTGAGGTTAAGGAGGAACATGTTCATACTATCCTCTCAGTCAAAGTAATGACTTATACTCTTTTGGAATGGGTACGAATAAGGAAACTATCTTATCTCGAAGGCCTTGTACATAGGGAAAGTATTTCAGATGATGATACATATTTAGGTTTTTCCTTGAATGATATGATACATTATTATTTTTTGGGCATGTATGGGTCTCAGCATTCATTAGAGAGGAGCTGTTGTGGGAATTTTACACCTCATCATGGGCGGTTCACCCTAGTGTCAACAAAATGTATCAAGATCTACAATTCTATTGTAGGTGGATTGGTATGAAATGGGAGATTTCTAGATTCATCACTAGATGTTCTATCTATCAGATGGTGAACATAGAAAATCTATGATCGATAGGAATTATACAACCATTGTCCATTCCTAAGTGGAAATGGGATGAGTTTTTGATGGATTTGAGGACTGGTCAACCCAGATCACTATAACGACCCAAAATTTCATTAATGGAAGTTACTCTTGATCTAATTAAATGTCTTATTATGGTTATATAAAATATTAACTTCATTGGTTTTACGTTTCTTGATTTTAAAATACCTTTATTAATTCTTAATATTGCTAATATAGCTATTGAACAATGATCAAATGATTAATATAAATATAGGGATTTAACAAATCCAATTTACTCAGACAAAAGAAGTGATGGCCTCATCCAGTAGACTTGCCATGTACGAATCCCATTTTTAATATCTCAGAAAGGATGTGGATTCATTGGTCTTTGCTCTTGACCAAGCCCAAGATTAGCTTGAACACATTAAGCGTGAGCTGAACTGACTAAGGGAGAAGTGGAAGTTAATAGAGATTACTACCAAAGCGATGTTATCCGAGTCCCCCCAAGAGTCTATCACCATCGCACACCTTAGCCTTCAATATTATGTGGGTGTTATAAGGGGTTATGTACCAATACCCTAGAAGTATGACTATGTACATAATTTTTGTATAAAGAATGTGCATTCATTTTATTATTGTTACTTTGTAAATAGTTTTAAAGCAAAATAGTATTTTTAGTTAATATTCAACTAAGAAATCTATTTTGTGGAATTAATGGATTTTTTAATTAAATAATATTTTATTAAAATATTAATATAATTAAATTAATGTTTATTAAATATAAATAATTATATAATTTTATGAATGTAATTGTAATTTTTATTATGGTTTGAAAGCTGTTTTTGTCAAAACATAAGAATTTTCAGTAAATGTTAGTTTTTATTTTAAAAGTAAAAATTCACATATTTATAAAATTATTTAGATAATATAAATATTATTTTTGTAATCATGACATCAAAATTATCCAACGGTGAATTTTTCATAATTTTCTGAGACAGTCGAATTTTTGGGTAAAAATTATATACAGTTTAAATATATAATGTGTTTTATGACATCATAATGAAACAATAGTGATGCAATAAAATAATACAAACAATATGTTCGGACAATATATGTTTTACCATTAAAATAATGTGATTTTTGGTTTTTTTATTTATTTTACAAAGCTTTAGTGGACCCATCAAGGCCTATAAAATATTTTTGTCTTCTTAAATTGTTTTCCTTAAGAGTGTGACTCACCTCCAAATAAGCAACCCTATTATTTTAAGAAGTTCATCCATTGTCCTTAGAAAAATATTTTTTTCACTCCCCTTTATCAAAAACCATGGGCAAAAACCATGTTCTGGTTTGTGGTTTTGATTAGTTTAATGTGAGGTGTCCCAAACCTAAATAATAAAGAATTCCCTCTCTTTTCCAATATAAACCCACCCAATCTCCCAGTTCCTATTCACTCAAATCCTTTTGAGTTTGAAAAACCCCTTAAATAATTTCTATATAATCCTCCCAAGGTTCCCCAAGCTCCCAAGAAGCCTATCTCAAGCCTCTCTCAAGACTTTGGGATCACACTTCCATGTAAGGGATTTTTTCCTTTCTCATTTTGTCTAATTTTTTTTTAGTTTTTATGCCCTTTTTTTAATTACAAATGTTTGGTTATGATTTCACACCTCCCCCATACTTCCCTATTTATGTTTTGATTATGGGATACCCCTTTATCTCTCAATAATTCCACCTATGTACACCTATTACCATGCCAAAATTCTGTGGGGGGGTTTCTCCCTCCTCATTTACATCCAAGTAATTCCTTTGAATTATGCATCTAAATTCCATTACATTTGTTGGGACATGTATCTATATGACCACCTTATTGTCCATTTCACGTAAATATTATGATACACCCATTTATCTCTCATCAACCATTTTTTTATGAGTTCTTATTTCACGCCGTTATGCTGCCGAAATTGCATTACAATTTTCCAAGCCAATGTCATTATGTAGTGAATACCATACCCGTTTCTCAATCAAGGGTATTCACCTTTATGAACATTAACATATTAATTATAAAGATTCATATATGTATTTCACATCCCTTTATCATAGAATAAATGATGATTATTGATTCCATGTCGTATGATCCATGTGGTACACTTATGCATGAAATGAAATGTTTAAGAAGGGTGTGCCCTGATAGCGCTCCAATGAATTGGGTAAAGTATAGTATCATGATAAATCATGTGTAATGGATGTTGACTCATGCTAATTCAAGTGCAATGATATTTTAATCATGATTCATGTGCAATTAGGGTTTACTCATGCTCCATGTGCAATGAGCCTTGGCTCAGGCTAATTCCATGTTAAGTGTTTTTTCCACATTTCCATGTTATGATTATCATGATTTATCATGCCATTATGTTCATTTTTCTCTTGTGATCCATTGATATTTATATTTCTAACATGTATTTTATTCCACATTTTATTTCATGTTTATTCCCTTACTGGCCTTTATAGCTCACCCTTTTCTTATTCATGTCCTCAGGTTATGCCATGCAATGCTAAGTATGAGGGAATGTAGTAGTCATGTAAAGGAAGTTTTCAATAAAGATGTTGTGCGTTTTATGTTCTAAGCTATTATGTAATGTTCCTAAGCCCCAAAGACATTAGAAATCTTAATCTTCTATGTTGTATCAAGTGATGATTTTATGTAATAAATTAGGTTTAAGTGTGTAACAAAAAGTAGGGTTGTTATAGTTGGTATCAGTGGGTAGGGTTAGTTATTTTTGGGACTAGGATTAGAAAACCCTAGTGAAGACTTAGAGAAAAAAATAAGTATAACAAGAACATCCCTAATTATTGGTGAGTATTGAGTAAGTGGTTTATCAATAAAATACATCCCTGTCTGGATACGAGTAGGTAGAGGCAGCTTTGGCACAGATGTATCCTAGGGGTAAAACCCGAAAACACCGCTTTGAGCTAGACTTGAATGAGAACTAGTGCATGACAAAGGTCCTTGATGCACTCATTGTTACAACGCTCTTGGGGGATATTCTTTGGTAAATTCACAAGCTTAATATGAACCCTTATTAAGGGAATTAAAAAAATTCCCCTAAGAATATATGTTAGAATGTAGATCATGAATATAATAGATTAAAGCCTATAGATTCATATGTTAAAGAAACAAAATCTATTTAAATGTCATATGTTTTGTCCTTGGATTACCCTTTATGTGTTACCCGTAACTTTCCTTTTATTCCATCCAATGGCCAGTAATAGGAGGACTCGGGCTAACAAACGATGTGAAGATCAATGTGATGATTGTGCTAATGATATGCCCAATCCGATGGGAGCGAGAATCATAAAATTTTTCATGATTCTCTCTCAAGTAACTCAAGAGTTGAATAGAAACATGGGTCAAGAGGAACATTCAACCCCACCTAAGAAAGAACATGTCGCTATCGAGAGATTCATGAGACAAAGGCCTCCTTCTTTTAATGGATCATCCAATCCCTCAATCACCAAACAATGGATCAACTCCATTGAAAAGATCTTCTCTATCATTCAGTGTTTTGAACAGGAGAAGGTTCTTATGGATTCTTATTGTATGAAGGGTGAATCTGATCAATGGTGGAAATTGATCAAAAATACGAACTCTGAGGAGGAGATCGAGGCGTTGAAATGGAATGATTTCTAGAAGATGTTTTTTGATAAGTATTTTCCGTGCACCCTCCAGCTTAAGATGGAAAGTGACTTCTTTGACCTCAAGTAAAAAGATGATGAATCTATCAGATCGTATGAGAAAAAATTCACAAGTCTTTCATGATACGCCTCTGGCTTTGTCATAACACCCGAATTTAAGGTTGACTGAATCTTTGGTGGGTTGAAACCTATCCTACAGAAAGCGCTGGTGATCTGTGACTTTGACAGCTATGAAGAAATTGTCTGATGTGCCCTCAAGGTCGAAATGGAGATCATAGAACCTCAGGGGTATCGTGGGGAGAAGAAGCGTAAGGTGGAATTTAATGCTAGCGGTATGATGGATAAATCCAACGGTTCTAAGAAGATCCAGCACCCCACTTTCCAAAGGTGTGGAAAGAAGAACCTTGGAAATTTCTTGAAGTGGATGAGGAAATTCTTTATGTGTAGAAGAGAAGGTAACCTAGCTATTAACTACCGACAAGAAAATCACACGGCTGCAACAGAGGAGAGGAACACTCCGTTCTAACCTCAACGCATTTTTTATTGATACAACTACAAATAACAATGGCATCTTGCAAATTAGTTCTTTAAGCCAAGGGTTTTTGGAGGCAAACAACAACCTCCAAGGTAGTAAGGGATAGCTTTTTTCCATCAATAATTCTGAAGTGAACCCCAACAATGAAGTGGTGAAAGGTAATCCTGTTATTCATTCAAGAATAGAGAATATACTTTTTGATTTAGGTTCTACACATTCTTTTATATCCCAAAAGTTTAGTAGAATAATCCCGGAACCACCACAAATCATGGAAGTAAAGATGTCAGTGAGTACATCAAATGGGGAAATCATTGCATCCCATTAATATAACTCCTCCCTTGTCATAATCTATGGATTGAATTTCCCAAAGAACCTTATCATACTCCCTCTAGAGGAATTTGATGCAATTCTTGGCATGGATTGTATTTCCTTATATAGAGTCAATATAAATTTCCATGAGAGGGAAATCACTCTCCATGTGGAGAATCAACCCCTGATTCTATACAAGTGCAAGGTGGAAGCTGAATCTTCTTTAGCTCCATCATCTCATGCGCGGATATTACTGCCCTAGGAGCACACGTATCTGGATTAGATGATTGAGTCTAAGGAGGAAACAATCCTTAAAGACATGCCTATTGTGTGGGAATTTGTTGAAGTGTTTCCTAAGGAATTGCCTGGTCTTCCTCCTAGAAGAGATGTTGAATTCTCAATTTACCTTATACTTGGGGCATTTCCAATATCCAAGAATCTGTATAGAATGGCTGTTGTGGAGCCTTAAGAGCTAAAGAAACAACTATATGAGAATATGGAGAAAGGGTTTGTACGCACAAGTGCTTCACCATGGGGTGCACTAGTCCTCTTCATCAAGAAGAATGGTGGTTCAATGCACATTTGCATCGATTATCGCGAGCTTAACAAAATCACAATAAATAACGAGTATCATCTAACATGAATTGATGACTTTTTCAATCAGCTATGTAGAGAACAATACTTCTCCAAGGTGGATTTATGGTCAGGATGTTATCAAGTAAGGGTGAAGAAGGACGATATCCCCAAGACTGCTTTTCGTATAAGATACAGGCACTATGAATTCATAGTAATGCCTTTCGGACTCACTAATGCTCCTGAAATCTTCATGGACATGATTAATAGAGTATTTAGGGATTACCACAACAAATATTTGGTAGTCTTTATAGATGATATTATGATATACTCCAAAACCAAGGAGGATCATGAGGAGCATCTAAGAACTATACCAGAGAACTTGCAGAAGGAGAAGCTCTATGAAAAGTATAGAAAGTATGAGTTATGGTTGAATGAAGTCTTATTATTGGTCTATATCATCATAAGGAATGGGATATCCGTGGATCCCTCCAAAATAGATGCAATTGAGGGATGGTCGAGGCCAACATTGGTAACATATATCCGTAGTTTCTTGGGGTTAGCTGGATATTATCGACGATTTGAGAGAAATTTCTCACGATTGTCCAACCCTCTTACCATGAGAACAAAGAAGGGAGTAAAGTTTTCTTGGAGTGATGATTGCGAAGAAATATTCAATGAGTGAAAAAGGAGGCTTGTCACTGCACCTGTGCTCACTTTACCCATAAGTGGAGAAATTTTTATGATATTCAGTGATTCTTCAAAGAAGGGCATGGGATGTGTGTTGATGCAAAATGTCAAAGTCATTGCCTATGCTTTAAGGCAATTGAATGTTCATGAGCATAATTATCCAACACATGATTTGGAGTTGGCTGTGGTGATCTTCTCTTTAAAAATTTGGCAGCATTATCTCTTTGGGGAGAAGTGTGAAATATATACAAACCACAAAAGCCCCAAGTATATATTCACACAAAAAGAGTTGAACATGCGCCAATGAAGATGGTTAGAGCTGATCAAAGACTATGACTGTTAAATCCATTACCACCCTGGGAAAGCAAACAAGGTGGCAGATGCTCTAAGTAGAAAGGACCCACTGATTCTATCATTTATGAGAATTGAAAAGGATCCAATATTCTTATATTTGATGAATATGGATATGGGAATCATAAAGAAGGGAACATCATCAATCCTTTCATAAATGATTTCTCAACCGTCTCTTTTGGAAAAGTAAAAGGATGCTCAAAAGGTTGATGTGGTAATTCCGAAGAAATTGGAAGCTATCAAAAAAAGGAAATCCTATGAGTTTAATGTCAATAAAGAAGGAATTGTGAGATTTGGGAAAAGAATATGTGTTCCATCAAGTACAGAGCTAAAGAAGGAACTTTTGGATGATGCACATAGTTCAAATTTAACTATTCACCCAGGAAACAAAAAGATCTATCAAGATCTTCTAGAGAATTATTGGTGGGATAATATGAAGGAGATCACTGAGTATACATAAAAGTGTCTGCTGTGTCAGCATGTGAAGGATGAGAGGTATAAGTATAAGGGGATGATGCAACCATTTCCCATACCAGCATGGAAATGGGAGAACATCACCATGGACTTTGTCACCGGAAATCCAAAGACATCCAAAGGCAAAAATGCAATTTGTATTATTGTGGATTATCTTACAATGTATGCACCCTTCATTGAAATTCGGGAGGATTTCTCATTGGATCAACTGGCACAAATATATATCTGGGAAGTGGTAAGGCTATATGGAGTACCACTATCTATTGTATCTGATCGAGATCCAAGATTCACCTCTAAGTTTTGGAAGAGTCTTTAACATGCTCTGGATACTAATTTGAAATTCAGTATAGCCTATCATCCTCAAACTGATGTCCAATCTGAGGTAACTATTTAGACACTAGAGGATGTGTTAATATCATGTTATATAGACGTAGAAGGAGGGTGGGACGAACATATTACACTGGTTGAATTCTCCTATAATAACAGTTTTCACTCGAGCATCCGAATGGCAACTTATGAAGCCCTATATGGGAAGAGGTGCAGAACACTGGCATGTTGGGGTGAAGTCGGTGAGCGGAAGCTGCTAGGACTAGAAATGGTCGACGAAATGGTGGAGAAGGTGAAAACCATTCAACAATATATCAAGGTAGCCCAAAGTCGACAGAAGATTTATGCAGATAACCATCGATGAGACCTTGAGTTTAAAGTTAGTGACAAGGTATTTCTATGCATATATCTATGGAATAAGGTCATGAGGTTTGGAAAAATGGGAAGGTAAGTCCTAGGTACATCGACCACTTCGATATTCTTGATCATGTTGGGGATGTGGCCTATTGACTAGAACTTCCACCTACCATGGCCAAAGTACATGATGTCTTTCATGTATCCCTCTTAAGGAAGTATATACTAGACCCTTAACATGTACTCTCTTTAGAGGTATTACAGCTAGAAGATGATCTTTCTTATGAGGAGAAACTAGTGAAGATCTTAGATCGTAGAGAAATAGTTCTAGGAAATAAGACAATTCCCTTCATCAAGGTGTTGTGGTGAAACCACAAGTTTGAATAAGCAACATGGGAATTGGAGGAAATGATGAAGGAGAGTTACCGTCATTTTTTTTAGAGTGGGAAAAGGAAATTTCAAGGGTGAAATTTCTTAAGGGGACATATTGTAAAGACCCTAACTTTCATTAATGAAAATTCCTCTTGATCTAATTAAATGTCTTATTATGGTTATATAAAATGTGAACTTCATTGGTTTTACATTTATGGATTTTAAAATACCATTATGAATTGTTACCATTGCTAATATAACTATTTAATAGTGATCACATGATTATTATAAATATAGGGCTCTACCAAATCCAATTTACTTCGACAAAGGAAGCGATGGCCTCATCTAATAGACTTGCCCTGTACGAAGCCCATTTTTCGGAGCTCAAAAAGGAGGTGGTGTTGTTGGGCTTCACTCTTGAACAATCCCATTACAATCTTGAACACATTAATCATGAGCGGAACTGACTACGGGAGAAGTGGGAGTTAATAGATATTACCACACGAGGGTTATTATCCGAGCCACCCCAAGAATCTGTCACTAGCACACACCTTACCCTTCTATCCTATGTGGGTGTTAAAAGGGGTTATGTAACAAGACCCTATTACTATGACTATGTACATTTTTTTATAAATAATATGCATTCATTTTATTATTGTTACTTTCTAAATAGTTTTTAAAGCACAAATAGTATTTTTAGTTAATATTCAACTAAGAAATCTATTTTGATGAATTAATGGATTTTTTAATTAAATAATATTTTAATAAAATATTATTATAATTAAATTATTTTTTATTAAATATAATTGATCATATATTTTTATGAATGAAATTTTAATTTTTATTAATGTTTGAAAGCTATTTTTGTCAAAACCCAAGAATTTTTGGTAAATGTCGGTTTTTATTTTAAATGTAAAAATTCACACATTTATAAAATTATTTATATAAAATTAATGTTATTTTTGGAATCAGGATGTCTAAATTAACCAACGGTGAGTTTTTCATAATTTTATGAGACAGTTAAAGTTTTTGGTAAAAATTAAATACTGTTTAAATATATAATGTGTTTTATGACATCATAATGACCCAATAGTGACGTAATAAAATAATATAAAAAATATGTTCATCCAATATATGTTTTACCATTAAAATAATGAGATTTTGGGTTTGTTTTATTTATTTTACAAAGCTTTAGTGGACCCTTCAAGGCTTATAAAACATTTTGTCTTTTTAAATTGCTTTCCTTGAGAGTGTGACTCACCTCCACATAAGAAACACTATTATTTTAAGAAGTTAGGACATTGAAAATATAAAATATTTTTTTCCACTCCCCTTTGGAAAGAACCATGGGAAAAAACCATGGGCTGGTTTGTGGTTTTGATTAGTTTAATGTGAGGTGTCCAAAACCTAATTAATAAAGAATTTCATCTCCTTTCCTATCTAAACCCACCAAATCTCCCACTTACTCTTCAATAAAATCCTTTGGAGTTAGGCCAACCCATGCCATCCTCTCTTTAGAATCTTCTAAAGGTGCCCTAAGCTCCAAATAAGCCTCTCTCAAGCCTATCCCAAGCCTTTGGGATCACACTTCCAAGTAAGGGATTTCTTCCTTTATCATTTTTGTCCAATTTTCTTTAAGTTGTTATGCCTTTTTTTTCAATTAAAAATGTGGGGTATGATTGAGAACCTCCACCATACTACCCTCTTTATATATATATGATGGGATACCCCTTTCTATCTCATTAACACAACCCATGTAAACCTGTTACCATGCCAAAATTCCATGAGGGATTTCTCTCTCCTCTTTTACATCCAAGTAATTCCTTTCAATTATGCATCTAAATTCCATTACATTTGTTGGGACATGTATCTATATGACCCCCTTAATGTCCATTTAATTTAAATATTATGAGACACACCTTTCTCTCTCATCAAACATTTTTATGAGTTTTTATTTCACGTCGTTATGCTGCCAAAATTGCACTACGATTTTCCAAGCCAATGTCATTGTGTAGTGAATACCATGACCATTTATCTATCAAGGGTATTCACCTTTATGAACATTTACTTATTGATTATAAAGCTTCATGTATTTATTACACACCCATTTATCATGGAATAAATGATGATGATTGATTCCATGTCGTATGATCCATGTGGCACACTTATGCATGAAATGAAATGTTTAAGAAGGGTGCACCCTGATAGAGCTCCAATGCATTGGGTAAAGTATTGTATCATGATACGTCATGTGCAATGGGTGTTGAATCATGATAATTCAAGTTCAATGAATTTTTACTCATGCTTTATGTGTAATGAGGGTTTACTCATGCTCCTTGTGCAATGAGCCTTGGATCATGATAATTCCATGTTAAGTGTTGTTGCGACATTTCCATGTTATGATTATCATGCTTTATCATTCCTTTGTGTTAATTTTTCTCTTGTGCTTCATTGATATTCCTATTGTCTAAAATGTATTGTATTCCTCATTTTATTCCAAGTTTATTCCATTACTGGGCTTTATATCTCACCATTTTCTTATGCATGTCCTCATGATATCCCATGCAATGCTATGTACGAGGGAATATAGTGGTCATGTAAAGGATGTTTTCAATAAAGATGTTTTGTGTTTTATGTTCTAATATGTTATTTAATGTTCCTAATCCCCAAATACACTAGACCTCTTGATCTTCTATGTTGTATCACATGAATATTTTATGTAATAAATTAGGGTTAAGTGTGTGTTAAAAAGCAAGGTTGTTATAATCACCTTGTGGAATAGATATAGTGAGGGTTGTCATTGACTATCAGAAAATGTTTTCACACATTTTACCTATGAAATAGACCACCAGGGTAGACTCTATATTAAGGATTTATGTTAGGGTGGCTCCACATCTTTCTGTAGATTCTAGTATTATCATTTCTGAGAGAGATTCTCTTTTCCTGTCACATATCTAGTAGGGGTTACAAAAGGATTTGGGTACAAAGGTACTACTAAACATGTCCTATCACCCACAGACCAATTGATAGAGAGAGAATATAATTCAGGTTTTAGAGGACATTCTTCATGAATGAATCCTTCAATTTGGTTGTTCTTGGGAGAAAAACATTCCCCTCATCAGCTTCCTTATAAATACAACGTTCATGATACCATCGAAATGGCTCCCTATAAAGCCTTATATTGAAGCCCTTGCTGCACACCTATGTGCTAGGCAATGTTAAAGAAAGCAGCTATTCTTGGACCATGTATCATTCAAGATACTATAGCGTAGGTCCATTTGATCAAGAAGTTCATGCTGAAAACTCAGTCCAAATAGCATCTGTATGTCAACAAATGCTAGTAATCTTCTGCGTTTGAGGTTAGAGACTAGAATTTCTTGCGGTTCTCAACTAGGTTAGGGAAGAGACATATTTAGAAGTGTGGTAAGATCTCATTAAGGTTCTTTGGAACCTTTTAGTTTTTGAAATAGATTAGACCCCTAACTTATCAATTGGTACTTTCTCATAAATATCGATCCATGAATGATTTCTTTCATGTATCTCATATTTACCAATACTATCCAGAACTAACTCATATACTTTATCTGATGAGGTTGAATTAGATATGGATGCTTCCTTCGAGGAGTATCTAGTGCGTATAGCGAATCAAAGTGTGAAGACACCCTAAGGTAGGACCATTCCTATTGTATGAGTTCTATGGTAGCATGACCAAGTATAATATAAGAACTAGGAGTGGGAAGTTTATATACATTCTCAATGGCTAAAACTCTTCACTGATAGTACCACTTTACCATCAGAAGGCCAACTTGGGGATGCATTTTTTTAGGATGGGAGGTTGTAACAACCCGTATTTTCAAAAAAGGTAAAAATCATTAGTTTTTCAATTTAAATACCTTAAAATACCCTTATAATAATGTTTAGTCAAGCTAGGTAGGTCACGAGAGCACCATGGATCATTTAGAGATCAAAGGTCCAAAATAGGGAAAAAAGCAGGGGCACACAGTTTTTCTGCAACCGTACACCATAGGTAACATGACCATGTTCCCGGTTGCATACATTGGATAGATCCCATTTACACGGTCTAGGGATGGTTAGTTAAGTTGGGCACCAAACCATATGGTGTTACCCTTCCCTATAAACAAAAACTCACTGTTGGTGCACATTTTTCAAACCGTGCACCTAAACCGTGTGCTTTGGTTTTTTAGGGTGAAATGATATTTTTCCTCTGAAATAATTTTTTTAATATTTTATCCTTTTACCTTCCTCCACTAGTTGAAATGAGTAGTTTTCCTCCCTCTTTTGAGCCTCAAGAACACATAATGTAGGCATGGAAGTAACATATGCCTCTGATGTTTGATTCTAGATCCGTCAGAAGCTATGAATCCATCTCAATAAACTTCCCTAGTCTCTCAAATACTATCATGGTTTTTCTATCAATCAATTACTCTATTTAGATATAGTCTCTTATGACCTATTTTCATGTCGTTGGACTATTTGTCATATCTCTTAAAACTTACTCCAAATTTGAGGATGATATTGAGCGAGTAGTTTTATATGGTCTTGAGTTAGGTGGTCACATTGTGCTACCATCATGTTTCAATCATTGCATTTTTATTCCATATTTCCATATGACAACCTTTTCTGATAATCCTTGTTACTTTGATTCCTTTATGTATAATTTACTATTTCACCTAGATACATTCTTATTGTCTCTTGTTAGGTGGGTTACAACTTATACATATCTTGCATGGTTACAAAAAGGGTGTACCATTTGAATTGGTCATTTTGGCCAATTGGTTCAAAATGCCTAGATCTCCATTGTACCTTATGGATTAGTTTTTAGATTAATTTTAATTTAATAAATGTTTATTTAATTTAACCCAATGAACAACTTAGGTTTTTTTCCCTTCCATGGTTGTAATTGACCAAGTGGGAACTTTCCTTAATGAATATTCCATTTTCTAAATGACTTTGAACCTAATGAATTGTGTTTCCATGTCTTAATGAGTAATATGAATTGGTTAGGGTGAATGGATTTATATAGGATAGGTTATGATATATTTTTGCATCTTATAAATGAATTGACCATGACACATTCCCTTTACACTTGATCCTTAGTAATAGAATTTTCTTATTTTGGTAAAATAAAAGGATTGAATTGAATGGGTTGTTTATGATGAAATGGTTAATGCTTAATGGGATGGTATGGCCATGACCTTATTTATAATTATATTAATGCTCTTGGAGAATGATAATTATTTAATTGTAATTAAATTTGTTTAATTGAAATGCGGAAGAGGTTTTTCCGAATATAATACTTCATAAATTTTTATGCTTGTTCTATGTATATGGGCCATATGAAAGAGGTGTATGGGAGGTAATTACCCATGAAATTTATAATTTAATATGACCTTATATAGGCTTAAACATGATGGTAAGGGACTCTTTGAGCATGGATCTATCATGATCCCTTATATCAGGTGTTGACCATGGCATCTTGCACCGGTGATATGACATGGGTGATGGGATTTATGCGCCACATACCATGATTGAGTGTTTCCGTGGAGGCCCACTCACCATCACGGGTGTTGTAGTATCACATCTCTCACTATTTTGTGGATATAGTAGATGTACCCTATTTCCTAAGATTTTAGGGCCATTATACTAGATATGAATACTTGAGTTACATCCCAATCCAATCCAGTAGTAGTATTCTAGGTATATTTATATTTGACATCCTCATGCACTTGGTCTATATAGGTGGATGAATTATTGAACTAAACTATATATATATTATTATAATTAATATTATATATATAGTTACATGATCAGATACTTTCTTCCCATGACTTGAAGTAGGTAAACCTTCCAAGATTCCTTTAAGAGCTTAAGAGGGTGGTTATTTATTTATTTAGCATTGCTTTACTTTCCTACTTACAACTACACACTGTTTAGTTGTTAGAACTTCTTATATTACACCTAGACATTGTTGGTGGAGGACTAATATGATTTTTTATCTCACACCCTACTCTGACTACCTTTGGTACCCAAGAAGACTATATTTCTATAGGTATTGATATGAGAAAAATACCTTCTACAAGTTGTTGATTTTCTTACCTAGTTGTAGCTTAGGAGAAGAGGATCAGGAATAGGGTTGGGATGATTATGGAGATATTTTTGTTCTTTTTTTATTTTTTTACTAAAGTATAACATTTTTGTATCTGGTTGTTTCTTTTTGTATTACAACATTCCTTGTATCATGTATTTTATAATGCCTTAGAGGGTTTTTCTTATTTATTCAGTTGTTTGTATGATTCCATAGTTTATTGATTCTTTATGGTTATATTATTCTTCCATTATTGATTTTATTTGTTAGTATCCATTATGATACTCTAACATGATGGTATAGTCTCCCCACTATACCACCCTTACACCTGCACTACTAGTTGGTAGCCTCTAGTGTACAGGTAGGAACTCTTGAGGCCATGTGACCCACTGGCTTGGGGCATGGGTTTAGTGGACCCCGAATCCGAGCATCATAGTTATCCTTGAAAGAAAATTATGTTTTAATTTTTAACTCATGTATATATCTATTTTACCTTGAAAACTAAACTGTTTGGTCATTTAAGAAATGATTTAATTGTATCTTATTCAAATGTAATGGTTGTAGGCACCAGATCCAGGCTTTCCAAGGTTGGGTAACTACATTTGGCATCAGTGAATGTTTAATAGAAACCTTGGGAACTAGATTTAAGAAAACATAGATTATCTAACATAACCCTAAGATAGACTTTTAGGATTAGTATATAAGGACATATTATAATTTTGTTAAGGTAGATATTATGTGGATAGTCTAATAAAAACATCCCTATATTGATAATAAAAGTGGTTGTATATCTATAAAAAATGTACCTAGGTGTAATAACTCTGAAAAGGTGCATAAGGACTAACCTAAGAATAAACTGGTACACAAAAACATTCCTTACTGCACACCTGGTTTGAAACTCTTTGGGTATATTATTAGGATAATTCATATTCTCTTTAAAAACCATTACAAATGATTTGAATAGATATTGAAAACAAATTATCTAGGATAAACCATAGACCAAGGAAAGAATTATGTTGAAAGAAAATGGTTGAATTATTTTCTGGAAATATAGAATTAAATTGTAGAAATATTTTTACAAATAGTATTTTAGTTATAAAAATCATGAAACATCTAATAATTGTTTGAAATTTCAAAAGAACATATGTATTAATTAACTTAAGAGTGATGGATAATATCATGATATTATGATATTATGGTTGGACATAAGTCCTAAGTCTTAAATATCTCTTTAGGATTTATGTGATTAATGAAACTTTGGAAGAAGTTCATGGAAATACAACTCATTAGTTTATTATTTGTTTTAGTGCAAAAGCTATTTGAGGAATAATTACCTTACATTTTAGAGACATGAGTTTAAATGTATTGATAACCTTTAGTGTTATTATGATCATTAATGACATTCTAATGATAATAAAATTATATTATTAGGCTTTGAAATAGAAAAACTGTTGTATTGAAATATATAAGTGAAAATTGTATGTAGTGATTAAATTTCAAGGATGACCATCATATTTTTGAAAACATCATAGGAATTATATTGATATAGTCTACAAAAATGAAAAACCACATGAAGAGTGAAAATCTATTGCATTCTATGAGGTGGGTTGGATCGAACCCATGACTAAAGGATGATAAGGGTTCCATGCATTCCATTGACCTACACAATTTCCTGGTTAATGTGTAATTATTTTTAGGTAAACAATTTTAGAAATAAATTTTAATGATAAATCAGTGGTATCAATTTTAAGGTTTAGAGACTACTGTGTTAAAAATATTGGTTTTATAAATAGTTATAGAAAAAATAAAATAACTTGTTTTATGGGTTTTAAAATATGATGGATGAAAATTTTAGTGCTTAAAATGGGGTTCATTATAAGATATCCATTTCATGGAGTAAGGGATGAATTTTAATTTGATCGAAGCACAACCAAATGATGAAATTATTCTTATGAAATTTAAATGTATCAAGTAATTATATTTACTTATATTATTAGTCAATAAAATAATCCCTCAACATTAATAAAAGGATCTTAAAATAAAAAATTTATCCAAATACCTTCATTTTTTTTTGAAATGATGGTCTTTAAAATAATTATATATTTATGAATTTGAGGTCCTCATCTTTCCATTGACAATTAATGTGTTTGTGATTACTGAATTAAATCACTTCCAATAACTATTTATGCTTTTACTTCTTTTATGTATCTCCATATTCCACTATTGTTCTTCTACATAGATACCTAGTTATATGCTATTCCATGTGACCTTTGTACTTCCCATTATATCTTTTCAAGAGGATGTTTTACCAAACCTTCTCACGATGTGGGATGAAAATAAATGAATTATTAAATATCAGTCTATATTTTTTAATATTGAGTTCAAATTGTTAGGAAATAATCTATTTAAGTTCGGGAGAATGCATCACCCTAAAAATTCTAAAAGTGTAACTTATATTCAATAGCATGTTTGGCACACAACACCAAATGTAGAAAAGAATATTACATCTCAAGACTAGATTTTTTTATATTTTGAATAAATTCAATATATTATATATCTTTCAACACTTTAAATACCAGGTTATCTTGCCTCACACACAACAAATACTTTCTTTGATAACATGCATTAAACACAAGACCGAGATTTACCGAAAAACAATATATTATTAAAAAATTATTATTTAATATAATAAGATATAAACTAGATGTTAAATTAGAATTTATGAAAATGATTAATTAAATTATTAAATATATTTTTTATAAATATAAAAAATTAATTCAAAGGATGCCAATTAACTATAAATGAATATGAAAACCAGTTGAATATAAAGGATATGTGTTTATGCTTACAAAGATGTTTTATCCTAATACACTAAATTAATTACTATTAGTGAATTATATTAATGAGATATATATATATATATATATATTATTCAATAAACTATTTTTTATATTTATATAATAGGTTTTATAAGCGTAAGATAAGAATAAATCAAGTTCTATGCTTAAAAATTGTATTTTTATAAAATGAAATTTTTCCACCATTTAATAGAAAACTTATTTTAAATCCAATTTTTTGAACTTTAAAATAAATATATGTTAAAATAGACTTTAGTTTTTAAATCCAAACATAAAAAATAGTTTAGGGTGATTTTGTTTCTATGAGTTTTAATTTTTTTGTTAAATAGTGAAAAATAATTAATTTTAATTCAGAACTACTTTTTCACATAAATTAGTTATAATTTTAAATTATATTTTTATGGGTTTTAAAGTTTATTTAGATAAATCTTACCTAAATTAATATAATTTAGTTCATTTTAATCAGTTTCACATTTAATTTGTTTATAAAAATACAACAAAATTTTGAACATTTTACTTTATAAACCCGCTTTGTCATCCCGTCCATGGGATTAAATTTAAATTAATTTTCACTACTTACATGGTTGGAATTTAGGAAAGTGGATTCCATATTTAGAGTTATAATAATTTATAATTTACAATATGGCCAAATTATTTTTTGAACAAAAATATAAATGAATGAAATTAAAATTAATTATAGTGATTAAGTGGAAAATTTTCTTAACAAAGAACTAAACCTTCAACTTAAGGACTAAAATGACCTAAAAACTTTTCCAAAATCCATTTTATATTGATATTTATACCCTATACTACTTTTTATGCAATTTTTACCATTATTGGATCCACTTGACATGGAAAAAATGTGGGTAGAATTCATATTTAAAAAATTTACAAGAATGCCACTCCTCATCCACTATAAAAAGGTACTCACCCCAACCACTTATTCACACATAAAAATCCCATTGTATCACCCAAAATATACCCAAATAATATCCCAAAAACCCTACCCTCAACCTTGAAGCCTCACTTTGGGCATAAATATTTCCAAGGAAGTCTGTTTTATAAACCAAAAGGAGTTTCCCAAAAATGAGGTAACATTATTCAATGATAAATTTCATTTTATTTCATTATAAACCCCATAAAATATTATTATTACATGATTATATAATAAAATAAGTATCTAAAGTATACTAATATGTTTTTATGTTAAAGGTTTTACCTAAACCTACACACCCTCCCATAAAATGGGTAACAAACATACCTATTCAGGTACGGTGAACTACCAGCTCGAAAAACAATGTCATTTGTTTTTCATTTACCACTTATAATGGGTGGGAATTATGATGGAAATGATATTTATATATTATATTTATTATATTTAATATTCATTTATTCTTATAAAATTTTTATTTAACACATACCTTTATTCATTCCATTTTTTTGGAATACGATAACTTCATTTGTGGACGTGTGGACTACTGCCTCCACCAAGCGATGTGATTCATTCATGATATACATGAAATATATAA
This sequence comes from Viscum album, assembly GCA_963277665.1. NCBI lineage: Eukaryota > Viridiplantae > Streptophyta > Magnoliopsida > Santalales > Viscaceae > Viscum > Viscum album. The sequence continues at coordinate 1,706,532,808 of OY728129.1, forward strand.
AAAATGGGTTTAATAAATCTTTGTGACATATATGACATAAATATTAAACGGGAATTAAAATATATATATATATATATATATATATATATATATTTCGTTTACGTTTCATTCTTTTAAATATGATAATGAAATGGAAGTAGCGTTCATGCGTATGTACGACCTATCATCTCCATGAATTGTGCATTTCATTTCTTATCAAAAAAAACTATGTATTATTATAAATAAATATATAATTGATATATATCATATTAAAATCATTTTTTAAATTATATATATGATTAAATAATGATCTAATTAATAAGAACAACAAGTCACAAGTCAAACAAACTCGAAAAACTAGGCAATTAACACCAAAAATAGAGAAAATAATGAAATATTATTAACAAATGGTTAATATTATATTATAAAAAGGTAATATATGATATTATAAATATGATTATGATTCTATTATAAGTTATTGAAATGTTTAAAACCATTATATATGAGGTTAAAGGATGTTCACCAGAATGGAAACACAAGGTAAGGGATTTTCGTCCCACTTTTTACATCTGTGAGATAAATGTCATATTCACCAATTACTTATTTTGGGTGGTGTATTTATATCCCATTTTTAGATATTATATCATGAATTATTTTATCTATATTTTATTTTGAGTTTCAATTTTATTATTTCTTCGAAGGGGATCTGAATTAAATGTTACCAAGGGGTAAATAATTTCATAATCTGATTCCAATTCATTGGGTTATATTGCTTCCTAGTTGTCATTAATATTATAAGATTATGCGTGTAAATTTTTTTTACGATATATTATTTTATTTTCACTTATTTTATGGGGATTTAAAATTTACACACATAGTCTATTAATTTATTGATTTTCACTTCAATGTTATGGTCTTTTCAATGGTTTACTTCACAATTTAATTTTTTGAGATTATTTACACTTGAATTTACATTAGAAAAATATATTGGATCCTTTATTAATAATTTTTTTTATTATACTATGATTATTCATGACCGTTTTTGAGTAATATCACTATTTAACACTCTTTTTTACTCAAAATGTTTTATAAAATATTTTTAAGAAAAACCAACTTCGTTTCTCTCTTTAGTAGGAGAACGTATTTCCATCTAAAAGCCCAGTTTTATAAAAATGTATTCAAACATGTTTTTAACCTTTCTAAAATTATTTTATACACTTTTAACCTTTTTTATTTTAATTTTTTTTCAAATATATCTTTTTTCTCTTTACGAACGTGGAATTTTCCTAACCTTTTTATTGTGAAAAAGGAATGTTCTCTTTACATTGTATGACATGTATGGATTTACCCACCATTATTTTTTTGGAATAATCATTTTAATGTTTAAAAGTTTATTTTTAAATAATTTTTCTAAAAGTGATATTTAATAAAAATTATTTTTAAAACGTTTCTAAAAATGGAAGGGATATTTTCCTCAATAATATTTACAAAATATATTTTATAGTATTTGTATTCCTCAACAACAACAACCCTTTATTTTTACTCCACTTGGGATATGTTTTGTTGATACCATCCTTATTATTCCTCTAGATGATTTATGATTAATTTGGACAAGGATAATATTGAAATTAACTTCTTTGAGTCCTTTGTTAGTCCAATTTAAATATTCAATTTCCTATGATCATTAGACATTTAACTTCCCTTATTTACCCATATCATTTATCATGGATATGTTTATTGCTTAAACCGTATATAATTTTTACATATGGTGTTTACATTGAAATTTATTTGATTATCTCAAAAATTATTGATAAATCTATATTCTTTATTCAATATGTATATTTGATAAGGAATATTGTTTATTAATTAAATTTATTATTCGATATAAGGAATGATTTGGACAAGAAATAATGGGTGGGTCTTAGGATTTATATATCCCCTCAATTCACCGACAGGGTCTCATGAGATAAATTAGTTGCTCAAATTAAATAGGCTTCTGCCTATATTTCAAAACCATATTATGAAAGGTATTGATGGCATAGAATTTCATATTCCTAAGACATGATGTCCAATAATTAAGAATTGCCTCCATTTTGATTCAGTATTTATTATCCATGAGATTTTCACTATAAAAAATTTTATGGATGCATTTTTTTCCTTAGTTTATTGATTAAATAGAATACATTTTTATTTTATTATGTTTCCATATTGATTATTCCTTATCCGGTTATTTAAATGGAATGTATTTTCAATTATTTAACTTCTATATTATTTATGCACTTTCTTCTTAGTTTATTGATTACATGGCGTGTGTGTTCAGTTATTTACCATTCCATAATGATTATTATCACTGATTTCATTATATATTCTGATGTACTTACACCTACTAAGAATTTGAGATCACCATTATTTTGTTTCCTTTCTAATGTATTCCCTAAAATGCACAAAGAATGATACTCAAGGATATTCTAGTTGAAATAAATTTTTTATCCTTAAATTTTTTTTTGTACTTTTTGACTTGTTTATATATCTATTTACCAATATTAATAAACTAATTGGTCCTTTGGGACATAATTTACTTGTATCTTATTACAATATAATGGTAGCAGGAACCAGTTCTGGGATTTCTAGTGTTGGGTCTCTACATAAAACAGATGCAGATTAGCCAGGTTCACAAGATTGAGCATGGACCCGATATAGTTAGCTCAGTTCACAATATTATTGTCCCCATTATTATTCTCATGATTATACTTATTACATACTTCTATGTCATATTAATATGATTGTGATCATAGTATACTATTTAAGGTCTCGTGATTCTACACACTTTTTCCATGGTATATGTTTGTTTATCTAATATTACTTTTCATTCTATCCTGAATTATGGACTACTCTTATTTTCCATGTTATTTTCAGAAAATATTTCCCCCTATGTATGTATTTCGAATTATTATTATATAAAACTTTATTATACATTGATGATATTTTCCCTTGCTGTGTGTTTGATCTCACCCCTTTATTTTGTTTCCTTTCCACATGAAATTGTATTTAGGAATATTCTAAGAAGGAATTTTTATGTAGATATGCTTTGTAGGATATGTTGAAGACATGAAATGGAAATATTAATATTGTGGGAGAAAATAATTTTTGGACGAGAGTGACAAGGCAGACATTCTTCAAATACACTACACATTCCGATCATGGGATTGTGTGATTATTTGTGAGATATAATTAATAACTTATGAAAATGATATAAAATAAAGACATGTTTATCTTGACTCACTATAATTGGTATTAGAGAAATGTTTAATTATTTTTGGAGATTAATTTCGTTATTTTCAATATTAAGATCATAGAAAGTTAATGAAAATTTAACACCCCAAGATTTTTTGAAATATTTTTTCCAATTAAATTTAATCTTTTCTATATTTCTTTACACGCAACACTAATCTTAGCTTTAATTACATGCAACAATGAGATTAAATGAAATGGGACATATTATTAAAATATTATATTTTAATATTATAGGTATCACCAAGATATTATAATGAAGGGTATGAATAAGATTAACTAAAATTTTAAAATTTTGTTTACACATGTTTATTAAATTAATTCATTGGTGAATAATTAATTAGAATTAAAAATAAAATCATCTTAAAAATGAAAGTAAATCTTTCACTGAAAAACTATTTCTATAAAGACAAGTGTATAATATTATATAAATAAATTAAAAAAAACTATATTTTTGTATTAAATTAATTAAATTTATGTATAATATATTCAAACTATTATTTAACATTTATCTTATGTGTTTTATAAATCATAAAAAAGATAAATTCTAATATTATGCTTAAACTAGTATTTTATAAAAAACAGTTTTTTGCATTTTATACAATTATTATAAAATTAATTTTTAAAACTTTTATAAAATTATTTCTAAAAAACAATCATAATTTTTTAATTCATCATTTAATTATTGTATTATGGTGAATTTTATTGGTTTTTTTTAAAATTTTTTCTTTTTTTGATAAATAGTGAAAAATACTGAATTTTAATGGAAAAATACCTTTTTGTTTTAAAATTTATAATGATAACTTTTATTTTAAATTAGTTTTAAATAAAACTATATAAATTTTATATCTATTAATCCAAATTAGTTTATATGATTCAATTTTATATAGAATTTGGATATAAAAACTTTGTAAACTTTAAAACATTTTCTCTTTAAAAACAAGATTTCTCATCAAATTTGTGGGATTAATTTTAAATTAAAATTTTCCAATTATGTGAAGATAATTTGGAAATTTGTATTACATATTTTGAATTATAATAATTTATATTATCTAATTAGTTCAGATTAATTTTTTTACCAAAATGAATAGTGAATGTGGTAAAAATTAATTACCACGGTTAAGGTAAAAATGGGTTTACCAGTCAGTTAAACTAAAAATATATGGGTAAATATCACACATAAACTTTTATAAAAACTATTGGATAACCATTTTTAGACCAATACCTCTATAAGTTTTGATAATGGTCCATTTTTTCTTATTTACATATGAAAAACGTGGGAGCACTCAATTATTTTAAAAAAATACCAAGTGTGTTCTCTCATCCACTTATAAAAGGCCACCTATATACACTCTTATTTACAACATAAAACATATTTAGTTTAGAAAATTCCTTACAAAATCACTTCCCAACTTTCATACTATAATTTTAGAAGCTTTATTTTTAATAGAAATCCAACAAAGGCATTTAGTGAAAACTTGGGGATTCCTGAAGTAGAGGTAACATTCATTAAATTTTTTTTTAATTATTCCATCACCCCATAAAATTATTATTATACCATTATTATATAATAAAATAAATAAAATCCATATATCGAGATTTTTTAGTTTAATGAAATGACATAAAATGTCTCTACTTCTACCAAATGGGTTATGAAATTGTTGTCCATGTGTATGGCAGACTGCCTCCCTACGAACAAATGTCGTTAATTTTTCCATTACCACATCCTAAGTATGGTTATATTGATGTATTTTTAGTTTATATTTTATATTAACGATATTTATTATGTTATTATGATTATGTAATTATTATACATCATATACCTCCATTATTTCTATTTTTGGCTATACGATAATGTCGTTTATGTGTACGATGGACTACCGCCTCACAAAGCAATGTGATTCATTCATGCTTTACATGGAATGTATTAAAGATGGGTTTAATAAAAATATGTGATATATATGACAGAAATATGATACTTTAATTATAATATTTTTTTATATATATCATTCATTTTTCATTACTTCAATAAGATAATAAAATGGAAACAACGTTCATGAGTATGTATGACCTACCATCTCCCTGAATAGTGTATTTAATTTCATATCACTAAAATTTATAGATTACTATAAAAAAATATAATGAATATATATGATATTCATATCATTGTTTAAATTTTTATATTATGAAATGATTATCTAAGTAATATGACCAAAAATAAAATGACAAAACATATATGAATAACAAAGTAGTTATTACCCAAAATGAAACTTTAACATGGAATTGTTAATAAATGGGTAATAAAATGTCATAATAAAATCATATATGTTATGATATATATAATTATTATTCTTTAATATATGTATAATAAACTTATATTTCTTATTCAATAGGCTTGAACTCATATGACAAAATTCAAGACTTAAGGTATGAGGATTTCTAGTCTCACTTTTATTTCTAAGGGACTTATTTCATATTCACCACTTGTTTCTTTTGTGTAGTTTATATATAGAACTATGAACTGATATATCATAAATATATCACATTTAAATATAATTAATGTTTCTATTGATGTTATTATTTATTGGGATTACAATTCAAAAGTTACTCAAGCAATAAAGGATTGTTTCCCAGTTTTCATTTTTTGAGACATATGTTATGTTGTGCACATATATTATTTAATGAGGTGTATATAAATAATATTTTACAAGTAATATCATGAATTTATTCAAACTAATTTTATTTTAAATTCTATTTTATGCTATTACTTCTTGGGGCTTACGATTCAATCTTACTAAAGTGGTAGGATTTTATGTTATAATCTCATTGTTTATTATTTATGATTATGTTTATGATGATAAAATATTATGATACATATCTCAAGAAACTAATTAATTTTATTATCATTCAGTTATTCATGATATTTTCAATTAATATTTCAAATTTCCCACTCTTTGGTAATAAATATAATTAATGAAGAGGTTTTTAAAAAAATATGACTTTCTATATCTCTTCGGCCAGAAATCCATTTTCTTCCAAAAACAAGTTTTATAAAAATGTTTTCAAAAATTTTTCCTTACCTCATATTAAAATGTTTCCTTATCCATATATTAAAATGATTCTTTATCCACTTTTTATTAAAATTTCTTGAAAGGAATATTTAGGTCTTTTTCTAAAACATTGCCCATTTGGATTTTACTGAAAATATGAAATGAATATTTTCTTTTAACATGAATGATGTGAAGATTATTTCCCTCTATCATGACTAATCAATGATTTAAATCATCGCTTATATGTTTTGAAATTTCTTTTCAAGTAAATTTTTTCCCATAAAATTTATGAATATTTTAGTTTCTAAATAAATGATTTCAAAACAAAATGAGTTTTAATTTTTTTATGTTTTTTATAATTCTTTTCAAATCAGAAAATTTATTTTCCACAAGAAATGTTTTAAAATATTTTTGAAGGATAATTTATAAGTTTTCAATGTTATTTTCAAAGAAAAATATTTTCAAAAATGTTTAATGTTTTAAAAATATATTTTCAGTGAAATATTATTTTTCTTAAGAAATGTTCCAAGTGATCTTTGAAAATAATTCTCCATATAAGATGACATCCTTTGAGGTTACTTATGATTTACTATGGATATGATACAAGGATACCATTATTATTATTTCTATGGATAGTTTATGTTTATGATTACAATATGTTTACAAAACTTGTTTCACTTCCATGGGTTATACCATCAAAAAAAGTTTGTGAAACCTATATATTTTCCATGGGTTATGTTATAATGAAATGATGAAATGATGAAATGATGGAATAATTATGAAACATGTATCTTTTCAAAAGGTTATGATATGATGAAATGTTTATGAAACCTATTTCATTTCATGGGTTATGATATGATGAATGTTTCATGATCTTTCATCCCACATATGTATGATTTTATTTATGTGATAGTGGTTACATTATATGAAAGGTTGGTGGTTACATTATAACCAAATATGGGTGGGAAATATATCTCCATACAATGAATTGGGTAAATATTTATATCTCATGAGATATATAAGACTAGAAAGGGGAGTGAACTCAGTTCAGCAAGGGAATTTTTCCACTCTGATAGTTTTGGGAGTGAATCTATTCCTATATAAAGAATAAAATACCATTGGGGATGTAGGTGTGTCCCACCAAGGAGGTGTATCTATCGAAAACGAGGGTACATGGGTGGTTATCCCAAGCCCAGAGCATGGTTAGCTCAACCTTAACAAGTTATGAATGTATTGGTGGATATACTTGACATAAAAGTTTCTATGATTATTTGTATGCTAAAAATATTTGTATTATGAAAATTTTATACTCTCATGGATAATTCTATTTATTTCCCTTATGATTCATGTATTATGAAATACCAATATTTATGTAACAAATCGTGTATATAATATAAGAAATGTTGGTTATATACCTTATAATTTATGTTCATGATCACATACCCTTATTCTTATCTTATGATTTCATATAATCATATATTAATATCTCTTATGATTACCCTTACTGAGAAGATAAGGTCACCCTTTCTTATGTTTCCTTTCCCCAAGTTATGAAAAAATGTTTTAAGTAGAAGTACTAAAGGGGAAGATCTTTAGGGGATACACTGAAGATCCTTCATGAATTAAGAATACTGTGTTCTATGTTTCAAAAGGAACTAAACTATTATTGTCCTCTAGAGTGTGTTTTTATTATGTAATGAATATTAATATAAAAATATGTAATATACATGTATGAGAATCTGGGTTTACTATATTTGGTATCAGAGAAAAGGTTTAGTTAACCTTTGGAAACAAGGATGAGGAAATTTTAGAGATATACCTAGTGATATTTCTAATTATATTTCTATGTATGTCTATAAGTACAAGTCTAAAGATGTGTCAAAGTATAGGAAAATATCCTAGAATTTTATTAGACAATAAAGTGAGTAGTTTCCATGAAATTACATCCATGTATGGATAAAAAAAGTGGATGTGGCTCTGGGACAGAGGTACCTAGGGGTAATAACTATAAAAAGTTCACATTGAGCTAGACTCTATCATCACCTATTACATTAAAATGGGGCTTGATGTACACCTGGTTTGACACTCCTGGGGGATATGATTTAGAAATTCTAAAACTCTTTATAGACCATTAATAAGGATTTGAATAAATAATGACTATGAATGACCAAGGATAAACCTAATGTGTAATATATTAAAAATATGGTTTCATGATTTATAAATACAATAATTAATTTTTAATGATTATGTGTTTTTCCACTATGATTATAATTTCTCACACTATTATTTTTTGTTTTATTCAAAATTTGGAACTAAAAATAACTGGGTTAACATTGAATGTGATAGACAATTATTTAATGAGCAGTCAAATGGGATGATGACTAGAGTAAAGAACATTGTGATTATTTAAAATATTTTTTCATGGAATATGATTAACAACATATAACATAACCAACACTAAATATCACCAAAGAATATAAGGAAAGAGTTCACTGAGAATTTTAGTAGTGGAGACCATAGAGGAAAGAATAATGAGTTTCCTATAACTTGAGAATGTGGAAAGAATCACTGAAGTTAATTTATTAAAGGAAAGGGAAGATGTTTTGAATTTGGAAAAGAAGGATTCAAAGAAAGAAAATAAAAAGGGATAATGAAATGTTCAGTTAACTCAAAAGTTGAGAATATTGGTCTCTCTAAGGTATTATTAATAGCTGAATGTTTCAACTATGGAAAGTATGGCAGTATGAAAATTGATGTCCTAAAGGGAATGCTCTTGAAGGGAATCTATATAGTGATATGGGTAATGGTTATATTACTAACAATTTAGATACTATGAATGATATATAGTTGTAAAGAGTTATTAAGGAATAATATTGGTGAAACCTAGTTAATGGTTTGAGAAGGAAGTGGGATGAATGAAGTATTTATGTATTGGAATTAAAATATTATGTTATATGAATCATGAAATATATAAGTACCGATTAGTATAAGTTTTTTATTATGGATTTCAAGAAATATGTTGAATTATGATGATATAATGGAAAATTATTTAATGTAAAGGTTATATTTTGATGATAACCCTTAATATGTTTTAGATGTTGAGATAATGATATTGGGATAAAGAAATGATGGATATGAATAAATTAAATTGGACAGTACTGATTACATTGGAACTGATTATTGATTTTTTAAAAAGTAGATTATTCTGTCATGGATGGAGTTTACATCATTTTTGGATTTGAGGAATATATCCAATAATCTATATTTTATATAAGAAATGAATAAGCATGAATTTTTTCAATATGTTTTCATAGTAATTTAGGTTATTACCATGTTCTAAGAGAATACGCAATGAAGGTATTCACATGTTTAGTATGTGAAAATCAATATCCACATTATGATATATGAGAGATTAATATCAATTTAATTTTAAGATATTTTGTTACCTTCATTAACACTTTTGAATCACAAAAGTTTTATAAGGTTAACTATTTATAGAATTGTTTAAGTTGAGCTTTGGATGAGGATTTATAGATTATTTCACCGTAATAATATTTATGCATGTTTGATAACCTGTTCTATCCATTTTTTTGTGGTAAAAAATTATATGGAATGAAATATAATTCTATTTATGGATCTTATGATCCGTTAGTGCTTCACGCATAACAAATGCAACTTCATGTCAAAGAGTACGAGATAATGTGGAAATTGATCAAGGAACAACCAATGGGTGAAATTGTGCTTGTTAAATGTAATTAAATCAAGTAAGTATATGAGAATTATTTAGCTTCAGGTAAATAATCTTGAAATAAATTTTTTTCATGTAATCATCATTTTTGATGACATCAATGGCCTTTTTCATGCCTCTATAGTTTATGGATTTCTTATCATTAACCTTATTTGTATTGTAACATCCCTTGTAATTATAGCATAAGAAATTTTCATATATATTAATATTTATGAATTTTATATTAATTTAACTTTAAAATGGACACTTTTTATGATATCATACTCAAAACACAACAATGGGTTTCTCTGAAATCTTATGTTGCACACAAGAGTGAGATATACTGTAAAATTATACATTATTAATATTATTATTTTAAATGGTAGTTAATGCCTAACCATTTTATTGGATGTAATGAATAAAACTACCTATATTATGTTTACACATGTTTATCAAATGTTTTTACTTTCTTCTAATAAATTTTAGAGGCTTAAAATTAAAATAAATCCATTTTAGATCATAAAACACTCTAATATTTTTAAATTGTAGTTTTACCACCTTTTGATGGGGAACTCTTTGTAAATATAGTGTTTATTAATTTTATATGTTCTATTTGAAACAATAAACTTCTTATTTTGAATCGGGACATCGAAATTCACATTGGTTTAATTTTTGGTATTTTTTTGATAAAATTTATTTTTAATGAATAAGGAAAAAAATATATCATTTCAATTCAAAACTATCTTTTCATTTATTTTAATTATGTTGTTAGTGTGTCCTTTAAATAGTTTTAAGGTATAATTAGTTGAATTTTTTATAATTAAATTCAAATTTTTGCATTGGAAGTTATTTCACATTTAAATTGGATATAAACATATATTAATCTTTTGACGGTTTTTTACTTTCTTAAAACATTTTTCCTCAATCCATCAACATGATTAAATTTAAATTATTTTTAGTCACTTTTGAGAATTTAATTTTCAAAAATGGACATACATTTTCGTAATTAGTAAGAAAAATTTGATCTAATAGGATCAAATTAATTTTTTCTGAATAGGAACTTTAGTATTTTATTTACCACACTTAAAGGTCAATTAAGTAATTATAGGTAAAAAATATTATAATAATAAAAAACTACCCTAAATCTTGTAATAATATTATTTAATGAGTTATGGACAACTAAGAAAATACATTGTTCTAATTTTTTTCCTTTGGAAGCCACTTGGGTGTGACTATGAAATTTATAACATTTAATTTAAAGTAAAGGCAAAAATGACATAATCATGACTCTTCTTACTAAAACAATTTTAATATGGGGTTATATAAGTGATATATTAGACTATAATAAATAATTATAAGAATAAAACTATTTACTATATAATGGAAATTTATTTACAATTTTTAATAAATATATATTTAAATTTAATTATGAATCAACGATGTTGTAATAATATATTTATTAATTAAAGAATCCAATAAATGATATTATAAATATTAAAATAAATTTATTTTACATAATTTATGTCATCCAAGAATTTTATAGGTGAATATGACATCTTATAAGTTTAATAAATTGTTTTTTAAAAGTTATATCTCTGTTTGGATTTTAGTTAAATCTAATGAAATGAATAGTGTAAAAATTGACATAATTAATATTTTATTAAAAAAAATAATTTATTGAATTTTTTAAAATTAATAAAAATAATTTTAAATCACAAAGTGACTATGATAAGGTCTAAAAGTTCATTAAGTTTCTAATTATTGGAAATTTACTCTATATAAGTAAACTTTTGGCCTCTTAATAATTAAAATGTTGTTATCATAATTAAAATTAAAAGAGAATAATTAAGGGTAAACCAAAAGGATAAGGTTTAAAATAAAGTCAATAAGTGTCTAGAAATTATTGGATGAGATGATTTATTACTATCCATGTATTATATTTTACATATCTAAATTTGGTGTCATTTCTATTAAAAAATTAATTTATATTAAATTAATATTTTAAAATTTTCCAAGGGTCCCCCTCTACTATCCTATAAAAAGGTACCCACTCTTCTCTAATAATAACACTTTAAGAACCATTTTATTTGTAAAAAATCTATCTTAACCCCTACCAATAATTTCTACCCACTTTATTGAGTCCTTATTTTAGGTATAACACCCTTATTATAGGTGTTAACATGTTATTCAAAGGTGATCAACCGAAGAAGAGGTATCATTTTAAGTGTTTCTATTTTATTTATTCTTACACTTCCTTTAAATATTTTTATTCTATGATAAAATAATAAATCTAGTATCATAAATATACTTAGATTTTATTATGTTAATATCATCACCTAGATCCATCTCTAATTTCATCAAATTAGAAATGGACATTTTGTTCGTGTGTATGACAGACTACCGCCTCACCAACCGGTATAGTTTGTTTTTCATTACCATTAATAAAGACTGGTTATAATTATGGAAAAAAAATTAATATGTGATATTAATTAAATATTTATGATTTTAAAATATTAATATATCAATTATGTTCTTACCTTCCATGCACTTAAAAATGATAAAGTCATTCATACGTACGTGTGAACTATCACCTCCATGAAGTGATATGAATCATTTTTATTCTCCATATCAATTGTATGATATATACAAGTATATTTAAATTATTATTATGATGTTAATAATATTTTGATAATTCTATAAAGATAAAATAATAATTACCTTATTTTCGTAATGATCAATGAAAAATGGAAAACGTTGCTCATGCGTATGTACGACCAACCGTCTCTATGATTATAACATTGCTCATTTTTCATAACCATGATTAATTTTTTGATTTAAAAAGTATTATTAATTTATAAAAGTGATGATTATGTCATGAATAATATTCTAGATATGATTTACTTATGACCACATGGACAATTTACATCATAATAATTTCATTTTTGACTCTAGTACTGAATATCGACAAAATGTTTGATGTGAATTTAAATAATTATATAAGTTTTTATAATGTAGTTATAAGTGATAAAAAAGTAATAAAAAACTTGAAAAAGTTTCTCAATCAAGTATAAATTAACCTAAGTTTATTATTTAGTAATATAATGATTATATGTGACGAGTCAGACTCAAGGTAAGGGACTTCATCTTAATCTCCTTTTAATGAGATATAATTTGATATTATACACCACCTTATTTTATATGTTGTATAATAAACCCCTTAAATTTTAATTTTATTCAAATGTTTTCAAAAGGAATATTTTTCTATGAATCATTTTACTAAATAAAAAAAGGAATGTTTTTTAAGAAACACGGTAACAACAACCTTTCTAACGCCTTAACCATTATTTGATATTTGGATTCTTCTAAAACCCATAATGTTTTTAAATGGATAATAAATACAACATTCCATTTTCATTTATTTTTGTAATGAAAATATTTTTGATAAGGTATATATTATTTTAATATCTTGAAATGATATCTTGTGATTACAATGTGAAAATGTTATTTTTATTTTATGCTTGTTTCATGTGTTATGATTATGTTATGGTTCTTGTGAATTAATTATATATATGGGTGGTTCCATAATAATACTAGGTTGGGTGAGCCTGTTATGGCTCTCCAATGCATTGGAAAATGATACAGATTTAAACAGTAGGGTTTCACCAAAGAGATTTAGGGAGTATACTTTGATGGGTATTCCAAATATAACAATGAATGTTACTCCCTATGTAGATATGAAAGCTACAATGTAATTATGATATAGATAGAAAAATTTAACTTTATGATTTATGATTGCTAAGAATATTTTTTAGAAATATTATGATTTCATGAGGCATGCAAAAAGATTTTACGTTTTATGGGTGTAAAGTATAATTTTTTGAAAATATTTTTATGGGTTTAAAATATTCTTGGACTAATAGTTTCATTCATTATTTTTTATAAAGTATTGTGATTTTTAGGCTCAAAACATGTTTTGAAATGTATTACATAGAGTATAAGGATGGGTAATAGGAACGAATTAATCAAGATGAATTTTATGAATATTTTTATCAAGAAAAAAAATCATGTTCTATTATAAGGAGTTTTATTTTTTGAAAAAAATGGATAGTGATTTGAAGTGTCTAGTTTGTAATATTTTAGATGTTTGTAATAGTTATTTCATAATTATCTAAAACTATATACCTGAAAAGATCCTCAATGTGAAATAAAGTAAATTCTTGATTAAAACTCAAGAATATGTAACATATAATGTTAGGGCCTTATGGTTGGTATCAAATGTTAGTTTAGATAACTTTAGGGGTAAGTATATTCTTAATATAATATATAAAAATGATTTTTAATTTATGGTCAAATTGAAATGATACAGCGTTTTAATATTACCATGTTACTTCGTATAAGATATGTTTATACAAAATGGTCTTCTATATAGGAAACCAAGAATCTATGCTGGAATGATATCAAGAGGAAACTAACCTTCCAAATCAGCAACCGAAGATGGCTGGAATCAGATCTAATTAGTTTTTAACAGTGATTTCATAGTTGAATCAGGATATAAATGATGGTGGTATCCATCCATGAGAGTATTCATATTAATAACTGAGGAACATGTCGGTAGTGGAGCATTTCATGAGGCAACATCCCCAATCACATAGAGGATCATATGACCCCGTGCTAGCTGAAGGGTTGATTAAAGCACTAGAAAATATGTTTGATGTAATGTGGTGTTTGTACAATCAAAAGTCTAGTCTTTATATTCACCTTTTTGAAGGTGAAGTCGATTAGTGGTTGTCTATGGTTAAGAATATTAGGGTCAACGAGGATATTGATGTTCTTGATTAATATGAATTTAAAAGTATATTTATGGAGAAATTTTTTTCAAAGGTAGTTCGATTTAGAATGGAAATATAAATCATGGAATTGAGGTAGGAAGATGACTTGGTGGCTGCTTACAAAGCAAGATTCACTCGACTGGGAAGATATGTTCCAAATTTTATCCAATATCTTGATTGTAAAATCAATAATTTTTACTCAGGATTGAAGAAAAAATATCGAAGGGCATTGGCTTCTCATGAGTTCAAAAGTTAGAAAATACTTGTTTTATGTGTGGAGAAGGGGGAAATAGAGTTTGTCGATGATTACGTGTTCATTAAAAAATATTATAATAATAGGTATAGGTGGAAAGAAAAAGGGAATAATTTTTTAAAAATGCCTGATGGTAAGAAAATGATGTTTACAGTTTATGAAAATTGTGGTAAAAAGAACACTAGGGAATGCCTATTAAATTATACTAAGTGCTTCCAATGTGTTAAAATGGTACATTAGGCTCATAATTTAACTAAAAAGATCAAGGTAGTGGTAAGAAAATATCTGATTTACAGTTAGTAAAATATTTTATGTGCAATGAGATGAGTCATTATGAGAATGAGTGTCTAAAAAAAACTCAAATGATGGGAAGCAGCCAGACTATAAGAAGAATGGTGTCATGAAATCATTTGAAACTACTTTAGTAGATGTTGGGCCATCAAATGAAGCGGTATCAGGTATATTGTTTGTTTATTCAAATTATTCCAATGTGTTGTTATATTTAGGGTCTACACATTCTTTAATTTTTTTAAAAATTTCTGGTAAATTGGGAATTCCACCTCAAGAAATGAATCTAAGACATATGGTAAAAACACCTGGGGAAATATTGAGGCAAAAATAAATTATAAGAATCTTCCTATCATTGTCTGTGGAAGGAATCTTCCAGTCATTATCTATGGAAATAATCTACCTGTAATCTTTTTTGCCTCTAGTAGAGTTTTTTGTTATTTTGGGTATAGATTGGATTTATGTTTACCATGCTAAGATTAATTATAGAGCTAAAAGGGTTTATTTTCATAAAGAGTTTCAATTTGAGTAAAAGAATGAACCCTTACCTTTGATAACATATTGTGATGTTGATAAACTATTGAAAGATGTAAATGAATGTTATCTTACACATATTGTTTAAAACAAATGAAATATTCAGATTAATTATGTTTTAATGGTAAATGGGTATGTTGATGTTTTTTCTGATTAGTTTCCTAGTATTATACATGATTGGGAAGTTGAATTTATTGTTTACTTAGTTATTAATGCTAACATAATTTCAAAACCCCCTTATCGAATAGATCAAATTGAACTTTTAGAGTTGAAGAAGTAATTGTAGGAGTTATTAGATAAAGGTTTTATTCGATGTAGCACATCACCATTGGGTGATCCTTTCTTGTTTGTGAAAATGAAAGATGGTTCAATGAAAATTTTCATTTATTATAGAGCCTTGAATAACATCACTCTTAAGAACAAGTATCATTTTCCTCATATCTATGATTTTTTTATTATCTCTTGGGAGTATAATATTTTTCCAAGTTTGACTTGATGTCTGGGTACCATCAATTGAATGTAAAGGAAGAAGACATTTTTAAGACTGCATTTCATATAAGATAGATCCATTATGGATTTTTTAGTTATGCCTTTTGGGTTAACCAATTCACCTGTTATATTCATGGATCTTATGAATAGAATATTCTTTGAGTTCTTGGAGAAGTTTTAGGTTATTTTTATTGATAAAGGTTCTGTACATTCAAAAAGTAAATTGAAGCATGAAAGTCATCTAAGGGATATTTTGAAAACCTTAAAGGAAAAGAAACTATATGGAAAATTTATAAAGTGTGAGTTTTGGTTACCACAAATTTCATTAATTGGTCACATTATTTATAAAAATGCATAACTATTGATCCTGTTGAAACAGAAGTTGTGGAAAATGGAGAAAAACCAAAAATATATATGAGATTCATAGTTTTCTTTGTTTACCAGGCTATTACTAGAGGTTTGTTGAAAATATATAATGGTTATCTATACCACTGACTAAGTTAACTCAATTTTTTTTAAGTTTGTCTAGAAAAAATAATGTGACGATTGTTTTCAAGAATATAAAATAATATTGGTGAATTATCTAGTATTGGAATTACCTTCTAGAAATGGTGAATTTGTTATCTACAGTGTTGATTTATTGAAAGGAATTGGTTTTTCCTAATGCATAATGATCATGTAATTTCTTATGCTTCACATTAGTTGAAAACTCACTAGTTAAATTACCCTACACATGATTTGGAATTAGCTATTGTTGTTTATTATTTTAAAATTTGGAGGAATCATCTATATGGAGTACAATATGAAATATATACTAACCACAAATGTTTAAAGTATATATTCATTCAGAAAAAATTGAACATGAGAGAAATATGATTATTGGAACTAATCAATGATTATGATTGAATGATTCATTACCATCCAGGAAAATAAAATTAGGTGTCTTGTTCATTAAGTTGGAAAAGTAAAGCTACATTATCCTTGTTACGTTTAGAATGTGATACTTTGGTAAATGATTTGATAAATTTGGGAATAAAAGTTTTTAGTGTAGGAAATTCCTCTATTTTGTTTTAGGTTTTAGTGAAGTCGTCTCTCTATGACAGAATTAAGCATGTATAGAAGGAAGATATGGAATTTTAGAAAAAATTAGAATTGATTCCAAAGGGAAAGTTTCTTGAATTTAATATTGATAAATACTTTGTTTTGAGATTTGGGAATAGATTATGTGTTCCCTGTGATTCACAATTAAAGAAAGAGTTGTTATGTGAAGTGCATAGTTCTCCATTTTTAGTTTACCTGGAAGTACTAAGATGTATAGAGTCTTTAAAGAGTATTACTGGTGGGATGGAATTAAAGTGATATTGCTAACTTTATTGTGAAGTGTTTAACTTGTTAGTAGGTGAAATCAGAATGATAGTTTCCAAAAGGGATGCTTTATCCTTTTCCAGTACCAGAGTGGAAATGGGAAAACATATCTATGGAATTCGTAATGGGATTACTAAAGAATTGTCTAGGTAACAATAGGATTTGGGTTATTTTTGATAGATTGACTAAATTTCCCATTCCCTTCATATTCCAGATATAATTTCCCATGATCTAATATCTCTATTGTATCTTAAATATATAGTTAGGTTACATGGAGTTCCTCTCTCAATTGTATCTGATCCGGATCCCAGCTTTACTTATAACTTTTTTGAAGGCCTTTAGATGTCATTTGGTACTGAATAAAATTTTAGTACAACTTTTCCTCCTCAATCAGATAGGTAGATAGAATGAACAATTCAGACATTATAGGATATGATACATGCCTGTTCAATGGATTACTAGGGAATTTGGGACCAAAATAATTATTTGGTTTATTTTTATTATAATAATATTTTCATTCAAGAATAAAAATGGCACAATTTGAGACATTATTTAGAATGTAGTGTCAAACTCATACTTTTTGGGATAAAGTAATTGAAAGGAAGTTGATAGGACAAGAATTGGTAGATGAGATGACAAAAAAAGTTCAAATGATTCAGAAACACTCAAGGATAGCTCAAATTAGGAAGAAATTTTATGTGGATAACTAGAGGAAGGATATTTATTTTGAGGTTGGTGGTCATATCTTTCTCAATGTTTCACCATGGAAAAGTTGACGTGTTTTGGTAAGAAGGGGAAGGTATATCCACAGTTCATTAGACATTATAAAACCATGGAGAAAGTAGGATCAGTTTTTTATAGAGTGGCTTCACCTCCAAGGTTATCCTAGGTACATAATCTTTTTCGTGATTCAATGTTAAGAAAGTATATGCCAAATCCATTTCATGTTTTGAGTCTAGAAGTTGTTCAGTTGAAAGAGAGTCTTTCTTATGAGGAATAACTAGTCCATATTCTAGACCACAAAGAGAAAGTGTTTTAGAATAAAGTTATTCATCAGGTTATGTTTTTTTGAAAAAAACATATGATTGAAGTGGTAACATGGGGATCTAAAAATTTTATAAGGGAGAAATACCCCCACTTATTTTATAGGTGAGTAAAATTGTGAGGTTGCAACTTCCAGAAGGGAGGAAGGATGTAACATCCCAGGTAAATATTGAACAATAAATTTTTATATATATTAATATTTATGAATTAGATATTAATTTTACTTTAAATGAGACACTTTGTTCAATAGTGTACCCCGACACACAACAATTAGTTTCTCCGAAATCTTATTTTTAACACAAGATTGAGATGCACTGAAAAATAATATATTATTAATATTATTATTTTAAATGGTAGTTATTGTATGTTCATTGTATTGGGGAGAATGAATAGAAATACCTATATTATGTTTCAACAAGTTTATTATACATTTTTCGTTTCTTCTAATAAATTTTAGAGGCTTAAAATAAGAATAAATACAATTTCAAGCATAAAACCCTAATATTTTTGGAAGGAAGTTTTACCGATTTTTTATGGAAAATCTGTCACGACCTGTCCTTGGGACCCGTTTCGTGACTACCCCAAGCCTTAGTTCCATAGGCTAGGGGCTGGAGACTAGCACCAAATGCGTAAATCCCCAAAATTGGGAATACATTGCCTCTGTAATGTGTAAGAACTCACAAAAAGAGTACAAGTTGGAAGAAAAACACTAAGTAAAATTATGTACAAAAGAGTGATGAAAAGTAATAGGGGATGGAAATAAAATCCCAACTACAAAGTACAGGGAAATGGAATGTACAAGAACAACTGAAAGAAAAGTAAAAAAAGTTGATGGATCATCCGCCAGGAAACCCTACCGAAAGGGTAGGTACAGGTAGCCTCCTCAGCGCTCCACGTCCGTCCGGATCCTAAATGTACCGACTCGTTGTAAGGTCCACCTCAGAGTACCAACTAGTCCTGCTACTCTCAGCCTCAGTCATCACTGTCCGTCATCTGCAACCAACACAACGAGGTGCAAGAATAGCCCATGCAAGGGTGAGTATAATGATACTCAGTATAGACCCCAAGACCCTCATGGTCTCACAAAATCCAACAAGGATAAACCACAAAGTAAGAAATAAATAGATAACCACACATTGGTATATGACCGTACATATACCTAAGTTATCAAGTAATCCGTCTCAATCGTGAGGTAAACTCAAAAGTTACTAACTCAGCTCAAAACAGGATTTTATTCTAGGGGGTAGTATCAAGTAACAACCCCAGTCACGCTGTCGGAACCTCGTCTGATGGTGTAATCCTCCTCTATCGAGTACAATGGGCCTTCCGCATCACACAGAGGCACTTCCCACTATCCTTGGACTACTGAGGTACTCCTCCTGTCGAGTATTGTGGGTCTGCTGGGTCACACAGAGGTGCTCCCCAACACTGGTCTGCTGCACTCACACAGTGGGTCTCCCCCTCATATCCTGCTGAGGTACCTCTCCTGTCGAGTATTGTGGTTTTCCATGCTCACATAGAGGAACTCCCCACCATGGGTCTGCCACACTCACACAGAGAAGCTTCCCACTGGGCCAGTTGAGTAACTCCGAGACGAATCCGTCAAGCAGTCGTCAGGTCTCAGCTAGCTACAAGGTCTTCGTACTCTGTCTGCTCGCCTTTGTAAGGATCCGCTCCACGAGCTACTGGTCGATACTCCAACTTTCACTAAGTCCCATGTAGAAGTATCTCAAAGGTGTTCCTCATTATAGGGGTCACAACGCAACAGACGGTGCGTCAATCGGACGTCCGGTCTGTGAGTTATTGACATTTCCATCCCGGGGGGCCAGTTGGATTTTAGGTTCAAACCAACCGGACCATACCCCAACTGTGTCCAAACCTCAAGTGGGGTATGACAAAAGAACCTTCTCGCTCTAATATTTCCGTCACTGTAGACGTTTTGTCGATCAGACACTCATAGCCCAAGTTATGGGCGAAATTGTGTATTCAGGTCAAATGGGTTCGGAATGGGGTCCGACCTGGTCCGTGGGTCCGACCCAATCCGCGAGTCCGACCCAATCCGAGAGGGTGGCCCGGCCCGAGGGCGGCCCGACCTGAGGGGGTGACTCAGTGACCCGTGCTGGGTCCGGCCCGCACCGGGTCCGGCCCACGCTGGGTCCGACCTGAGCTAGGTCCAGCCCGGTGGCCCGGCCCGGCGACTCACGAGGTTCGTCTAAGCATCATCCAGGGGAAACTGCGTGCTCCCTAGAGGTCCCGAATGACTTTTTCATTCGGATGTGAGCCAAACCGGCACCAGGTGGCACCGGTCCAGCTCACGCGGGACTAAGCGGGGTCCCACTCCTCCCAGCTGGCCGAGCGGCAAGCCACTCTGCACCGTCAGTAGCCAGCCCGACGTCAGCCACCTCAGCTGCTCCACCGCGGCCAGCCCTGGCCCCAGTTTTGCACCTCCGCGCGGCGTGACGACATCGAGCCCTTTCTCCGCGGCCCGCCCTGGTCGCAGATCTCCTCCTCCATGAGGCGCGACGGCGCCACACCCTTCCACCGCAACCAGCCCAAGCTACGGCTCTCCTCCTCTGCGCAGCGCGGCAGTGCCGCACCTTTCTGTCGTAGCCCACCCTGTCTGCGGATCTCCTTCCGCACAACACGGTGGTGCCGTGCCCTTTCGGCGACCCAGTGGCCTTGCACCGCCAGTTTCTTCACGGCCGGCCCGTCACCGGCCGTCGTTGCTCCGCCATAGTCCACCCTTTCGGAGGCGTCGTTGTGGCACTGACGTCTTCAACAAAGAGAAGGAAAATGTAGGGGGTCGGGCCGTGATTGTTAGGACCGCGCCCTCTGTGTTAGGGTGGAAAAAATCAGCTTCAAAGAGCACAAGAAATGATGAATAATGGAGGGTAAGACTCAATCATAAAACAACCCCTACCTCGGGCTCGTTGATCGTTGATAAATTCTTCGTAAGGCGGGAGTTGATTCGTCAATGTCGGAAAAAGAAGAGGATATCCGTCGTTGGTGTATGACCATTCAGAGGTGACGAAGTCGAAGATGGCATTCTTCGCGGTCGGATCCTTCTCTTTTGACACGGTTGAAGTTCGTTCTTCATTGGTGAGTTCTTTCTCTCCCAATATCCCTCTTTCCCCAAGCTCTACCAAATGGATATTCCAACCAAAAAATAATGGATTAAGTTAATCCATTATTTAATTGGTGGCCCCAAAAATTCAAAAAGATTCAAAAGGGTTCAATTAATTAATTGAATGGGTTAAGTTAATTAATTGAGGGAGTTGGCACATAAGGAGGGAAGTTCAAGGGTTCTCCCCACATAATTGTGGGGTTCCAAGGGTTACAAGTCTGGGTGGTCCCCACCAAAGATATCCTCTCAAGGGAGGTTATGTGCAGGTGGGACCCACCACTATTACCTCTTATGGGAGGTTATGGTGTGGTGACCTCCACCTCTA
This sequence comes from Viscum album, assembly GCA_963277665.1. Lineage (NCBI taxonomy): Eukaryota > Viridiplantae > Streptophyta > Magnoliopsida > Santalales > Viscaceae > Viscum > Viscum album. The sequence continues at coordinate 1,706,555,106 of OY728129.1, forward strand.
ACCACCCATTGAGGGTTTTAACCACAAAGCATAAAAATAAGCTTCAGGCTTATTTTTATTTATCCTTTTTTTCTTAAATAAACTCAAAAACTAACTTTCATTCTCGACCAACTGCCGTCGAGGTGAAAGTCCTCTTAAGCGAATACCAGCGCTGTGAGTTCAACGGTGCCCTCAGATTTTAATTCCGAGCACTGGTTAAAAAGTTATAAAATTTCACTCGTACATTTACTAAACATACCCAAACAAAACTTTAAAAATTTATTTCGGGCACTCCGGGCCTCGAAATCAAGCGCCATAAATTTTCGCGGTCTCGTAAAATTTCCATGTATTAAAAAAAATTCCACAGGATTTTTGGGTCTTCACAAAACCCTTTTCAAATATTGTTTTTTTCACTTTTATATGTTATATTTGAAAAACTAAACTTCTTCTTTATACATGGGACATCCAAATTCACTTTGGTTAAATTTTTGATATTTTTTTGATAAAATTTATTTTTTAATGAATTGTGAAAAAACAAAACTTTTTAATTCAAAACTGCGTTATTTTATAATTTAATTATATTGTTATATTATCATTTTATATGTTTTTATGATGTAATTAGATGATGATTTCCTTGTTTTTACAATTTTTTTCATAGGAATTAACTTCACATTTAAATTGGATATAAACATAGATCAATCTTTTAAAGGTTTTTACTTTCTAAAAACTCGTTTCCTCAATCATTCAATAAGACTAACGTTATATTTATTTTAGTCACTTTTGTGAGTTGAATTTTCAAAAATAGAAATAAATGGTTTTATTAATTATGAAAATTTTGATCTAACAGGATCAAAATAATTTTTGTTGAATAGTAAATTTAGTGTTTTATTTTTCACGGTTAAAGGTAAACTGGGTAATTAAAGGTAAAATAATATTATAATAATATAAAACTACCCTAACAGTTGAACTAATCTGATTTGATAATTTATGGATGACCAATATAGTCTTTGGGTCTAAATCGTGGCCTTTGGAAGCCACTTGGGTGTGATTATGAAATTTATAACATTTAATTTAATGTAATGGAAAAAATCTCATAATCATGTCCCTTATTACTATTTTTTTAATATGGGGTTATATAAGTGATATATTCAGTTAGAAATATTAATTAAAAATATAAAAATATTACCTAAATCATTGTTTTTTATTTAAAATTTATATGAAATAAATAATTGAATTTAATTATGACACAATGATAATGCAATAATAGATTTATTAATTGAAGAATCAAATAAATGATATTATAAATATTAAAATAAATATTATTGGCATAATTTATGCCATTAACTAATTTTATAGGTGACTGTGACATGTTATAAGTCTTTTAATTTTTTTGAAGTAATCTATCTTTTTGTACTTTATTTATATTCAATAAAATGAATACTGTAAAAATGGACATAATTGATATTTTATAAAAGTAATAATTTATTAAATTATTTAAAAATACTTAAAATATTTTAAATTCACAAAGCTACTATGATCAGGTATAATCTTTCTTTATGTGTCCAATTATAAGAAACTTATCCCATATAGCTAAAATTTATATCCTCTTAATATTTAAAACGTTGTTACCACAATTAAAATTTAAAGAGAATAATTAAGGGTAAACTGAAAAGATAAGGTTTAAAATAAAATAAATACCTGTATAAAAATTATTGGATTAGAGGATTTCTAAATATTATCATATTGTCTTATAAATATCTCAATTTAGAGACATTTGGATTAAAAAAATTAATTTATATTAATTTAATATTTTAGAAGTTTCCAATGGTGCCCCTCCCCTCTCCTATTAAAATGTACCCACTCTTCTCTAAAACTCACACTTCAGGAACCATTTAGTTCAGGTAATATATACCCAAAACCTTCATATAATCCCTCCCCTCTTTCATGAGACCTTATTTTAGTCAGAATACCCTTCTTATAGGTGTTAAGGTGTTCTTCAAAGGTGATCAACCGAAGAAGAGGTATTGGTGTTTCTATTTTATTTCTTCTTCCACTTCCTTTAAATATTTTTCTTATATTATGAAATAATAACTAAAATATAGTAAATATAATGAGATTTTATTATGTTAATATCATCATATAAATACATCTCCAATTTTATCAAATGATAAATTATCATTTTGTTAGTGTGTATGACAAACAACCGCCTCACAAACCTATATAGTTCATTTTTCATAACTATATTTCAAGAATGATTATAAAGATATAATAAATGTTTATATATGATATTAATTACATATTTATAATCTTAAAATAATAATATTTCAATTATTTTCTTACGTTCCATGCACATAAAAATGATAATGTCGTTTGTGCGTACATGTGAACTATCACCTCCACAAAGCGATGTGAATCATTTTTATTCACCACATCACTTTTATGATTTATATAAGTATATTTAAATTATTATTATGATGTTAATAATATTATTATCATTCTGTAAAGATAAAATAACAATTACATTATTTCCTTTGTGATCAATGAAAAATGGAAAACGTTATTCAGGTGTACATACGACTTACCGTCTCCCTGATTATAACATTGTTCATTTTTTATAACCACAATTAATGGATTGATTTAAAAAGTATGATTAATGTTTAAAAGTTATCATTATTTCATTAATAATTTTATGTATATGATGTAATTATGACCACATGGACAATTTACATAATAATAAGTTCATTTTCGACACAAGTACCAAATATCGATAAAATGTATGATATGAACTTAAATAATTATTTATGTTTTACTGCATGGTAATAAGTGATAAAAAAGGAATAATAACATGAAAAAGGTTCTCAAAAAACTATAAATTATACTAAGTTTATTATTCAAGAATATAACAATTTTATGTGATGAGTCAGACTCAATGTAAGGGACTTTGTCTCAATCTCTTTTCATTGAGGCATATTTTGATATTATATACCACCTTATTTTATATAGAGTATAATAAACCCATTTTAATATTAATTTAATTAATTTTTTTCAAAAGGAATCTTTTTCTATGAATCATTTTACTAAATGATAAAAGGAATTTTTTTAATGTACGTAGTGATGAAGACCTTTCCACCACCGTGGCCATTATTTGATATTTGGCTTCTTCTACAAGCCATACAATGTTTCAAATGAAAATAAATTCCATAATAAATTTTCATGTATTTTGGTATTGAAAATGGTTTTGATAAGGGATTTTTTATTTAAATATCTTGAAATGATATCCTGTGATTGCAATGTGGAAATGTTGTTTTCCTTTATGTTTGTCTTATGTGTTATGATTATGTTATGGTTCTTGGGAATTACTTATTTATATGGGTGATTATGTGATTAAACAAAGGTGTGTGATCCTGTGATAGCTCTCCAATGTATTGGGTAATGAGATATACTTAAACAGTAGGGTGTATCCTAAGAGATTTATGGAATATACTATGACGTGTATTCTAAATGTAACTATAAAGATTACTCCCTATGTAGCTGTGAAAGCTATAATGTAAGTATGATATGGATGACACAACTTACCTTTATGATTTATTATTACTAAGATGTTTTTTTAGAAATCGTATGATTTCATGAGGTATGCTAAAGTGTTTATGTTTTATGGGTGAAAAGTATGTTTTTTAATGTTTTTATCGGTTTAAAATATTCATGGACTAATGGTTTAATTCCTTATATTATATCCCTTACTAATATTTTTTATGTTCATACCATGTTTTTGAAATGTTTTCCAATGGTTTTAAGGATGGGTAAGAGGAAGCAAGAAATCAATATGAATGTTATTAATATTTTTATCAAGAAAAATAAATCATTTTTTATTTTGTGAAAAAATGGATTGTGAGTAGAAGTCTCTACATTGTAATATTTGAGATGTTATTTAATAGTTATGGACTAATTATCTAATACTCCAAACTTGAAAGGATCCTTAATGTGAAATAAAGTAGATTATTTCTTGAAACTAAATATTATTTAATATATAAGGTTGAGGCCTTATATGGATCACCAACTTTCTTGTGATCAATGTTCTCTATCACTATTCTTCATTATTTGGGGGTTAATATTCTCTTCTATGTCCATATATTCAATTTACACAAATATTATTCTACTTATAAATATAGTTATGTATTATTTAATGTGACCTTTTGACTTTCATTCCTATATTCTTAAAAATATGTTTTACTAACACTTTTTACGGTGTGGTTTTCAATAAAGGTATTTGAAAATTTTAAACCTTTGATGACTGAGAAGAATTTGGAGGGAGAAATTTATTTTAAGGGGGGGGGGGGGGGTAGAATCTAATGCCTTAATATTTTTTGGAAATATATTTTTTTAATTAAATTTAATCTTTTCAATATTTTACTTTATATGGAACACTAAGATTAGATTGAGTTACATGCAACATTGAGTTTAAATGAAACATGACATATTAATAAAAAGTTATTATTTAATATGAAAATTGTCATATTTTTGTTATAATATAGGTTGTGAATAATATTAAATAAATTATGAATATATGGTTTACACATGTATATAAAATGAATTCTTTTGGGAGTAATTAATTAGAACTGAAAATAAAACCCTTTTGAAAATAAAAGGAAATATTTCTATAAAAAACTAATTCTATAAGAAAAGAGCTTTTTTAAATAAATTAAATAAACCACTCTTGTGGAATTAAATTAATTAAATTTTATATATATTATATAAAATATAATTTTTAACATTTATCATATGTGTTTTCAAAGTGGGAAAAAATAATAAATCCATTTTTATGCTTAAACCTGAATTTTTCTACAAAGTAATTTTATTGAATTTTGTGCACTTATTTTAAAATTCAATTTTGAAACTTTTAGAAAATTAATTTGATAAAATAAATTAAATTAATACCTCATGTAAAAACAATCATAGGGTTATTTCTTTGGATTTTTCTGGAATGTTTCATTTTTTGAGAGATAGTGAAAAATATTGAATTTTAATTGAAAACATCCTTTTCGTTTAAATAATTTATAATGTTAAATTATATTTTTAATTAGTTTTAATTTAAAATTATTTACTTTTTATCAATTAATCTAATTTATTTCATTATAATAAATTTCATATTGAATTTTCCTATAAAAACTCTGTAAACTTTTGAACTTTTTCTCTTTAAAAACTCACTTTCTCGTCGCGTCCATGAGATTAGTTATAAATTAAAAATTTTCAACCATGTGAATGAAATTTGGTAAAATGGATTTAATATTTGAAATAAAATATTTTATATTATCTGATATTGTCAACTTAATTTTTAACCAAAATGAAGAATGAATATAGTAAAAATTAATTATCGTAGTTATGGTAAAAATGAGTTTACCAGGGGTTAAACTAAAATGATAAGAATAAAAATCACCTATATAGATGTATAAAAACTATTGGATAACCATATTTATGGAATTAAACCACTAAGGTTCTATAATGGTCTATTTTTTATCCTTTTGGCTTATGAAAATGTGGGAGTACTCAATTCCTTTCAAAAATACCAAGTGTGTCCTCTCTCCCACTTATAAAAACCCACCCCCTATCTTCTCTTCTTCACACATTCAAACCTATTTGGTTCAGGAAATACCAAACCAAATCACTTCCCAAATTCACTCATATCATCCTATAAGACTTATTTTTTTATATAAATCCAACCAAACAAGGCTTTTAGTGAAAACATAAGGAGGATACCCGAAGAATAGGCAACGTTCGTCAACAAATGTTTTTTTATTGATTTCTTCACACCCTTAAATTCATATTATAGAATTATTATATAATAAATTAGTATATTACCTATAATGATATGTTTTTATGTCCATTTCATGACTTAAAACCATTTTTATTTTCATCAAATGGGTTACAAAATCATCGTTAATGTGTATAATGGACTACCACCTCCTGAACTGATGTCATTTATTTTTTCATTACCACTTATCATGGATGGTTGTTGAAACGCATGGCCGATTGTCGCCTATTGACTGGTAAAAGTTCTGGTGCTCTGTTGATGTGTATAGCAGCACTCTGGTCGAATCCTCGGTGATGATACTTTGTAATAGTCGTTTGTTTTTAGTTGATTGTATTTTGATTAGGGGGGTTTGTTTGCATAGCTTAATTGAAAATGATTGATTGACTATAATTGATTTAACAAATTGATAAATATTGGGGTGAGTTCATTATTAGGGAGGTAAGCTCATGATATCCTTGATATTTTCTTTATATTTCATTTAAATTAACACCCACTTCACAAGTTGACGTCGATTAGAATTCCTAAGTGTTAAAGCTTTAATCCAAGACTTAACTTTAACTAGGATTATAATCTCAATCTGTAATTGTTTAAGGTAGTGTATTTATGGTTTCAATAATCCATGGAAACCACATGTTAAACAAAATATGTCATTAATCCATGACATATTAAGTCCAACATACACAATGTTAAATTAATGAATACTCATCGAGGAAATACTCTCAATCACTTAACGTCCCTAAATTTTGACTCACCCCAATGAGATATTTACTCAGACATTTGGGTGTTTAATAGTATGGTTATAATAATTATGATGATAAATTAATAATAGAAGAAAAATAAAGGGATTAGAAAAGAGTGGTACGTCGAACACACACACACACACGAACAATGATGATAATTAAAAATAGATTTTCGATTGAATGGGGAAGCAAAAGAAGGGAAGGGGATTCAATTGAATTTAAACTATTTTAAGAAAATTAATATGAAACTATAAAATGTGTGTGAGAATAAGATATATTGAAGAAGTAAATTTCATTTAAAACGAATTACAAAGGAAAGGACATACAAAATTACAACAATAAAGAACATTAAAGTAAATGAAAAAAAGAGAGGAGGAAAGGTCTCTCAAGTGAAAAATTGGGTATGGAAGATCCAACCAAGACTTTGTAAAGTATTTGGTCATGCCAATTTGATCTTCTCTCTTCTGAAATGCCAACCCCTCTCAAGGAGAGAATGGGAGAGTATTTATAACCCAAGGAGTGGACTGTTTGCATTCCCAAGCTGTCCCTACACTTGCATCGCCATGTTGGCTATTCAGACAGCTGAAGCTCGAGAAATGCCCTTCTTAAAAGTTGTATATAATAACGTTTTCCGACTAATCTCAAAATATGGAGAAATTTGAACCTATGTAGCCAAAGTTATGGCCAGTTTATTAAACAATTTTAATCTTTCCATTTCAATCCATTCTTTTTGAATTCCAAAATGTGAAAGAGTTTTTGAATAGGACGATGCCTTCAAAACCAAATTATTTCATCAACAAAGGCGGACACCTATATCACCTATTTCACAATGAAAAATCTCAGCTTGATTAGATGCTTACATCATGGGATATGTCATGAATACTGTACTAGTTTTATTTCTCAGTCAGAATGGTGGGCTGGACTTCAAGGCATATGTTGGGCCCCTTGTGTTAGGATTTGGGCCTTGAAATTTTTATCCAAGACTCCTTACATTATCTCCTGAACTATGGTGGAGAATAGTAAAATTTATACTTTTGTATTTATCCCAGTAAATCAATCTTCATGAATAGTCTAGTTTCTTCACAGATTCATTAGACTTGATTGTGAGGACCATATGACCCTTCAAATGGAAGAATGGCCTCATGGTACCTCCTAAAGAAATGTTTTATATTTAAAGGTAAATCCTACAAAACAAGAACCACACAATTTGGACTAGTATTGTGATAGTTATTATTAAAACAGTAAACTAAATCAATTGGACTACTTCTAAAAATGCTCAAAAATTTTACTTAATATTAAAACATTAATATTTCACACAAATTATGCACATTTAATATAAAATCAGTAAAGGGAGTATATAATAAGACATGAAAATATTAACAACATCAGTTGTAATGGTGGATTTATATTTTATATAATATATTAATTATTTTTATTATTTAATTATTCTTCTTGAATTATTATATAACACAAACATTCATGCTTTCCACTTTTTGGTAATATAATAATGTCCTTCGTGTGTACAGCGGACTACCGCCTCACGAAGCGATGTGATTCATTCATGATTTACATGTAATGAATTAATGATGCATTTAATAAATATATTTTATATATATAACATTAAAATTATAATTTAATGATCATATATATATATCATTTACATTTATTAATTTGTATATGATAAGAAAATGGAAACAATGTTCATGCATGCGTATGACATACCATCTCAATGAAACGTTTATTTCATTTCCTATAACTAAATTTTATAGATTACTATAATTAAATAGATAATTAATATATATGATATTTATTTCATGTTTTAAATTCTATAGATGATGAAACCATGATCAATGTCATAGGACCAAAAGTAATAAATCAAAACATATATGAAAATCAAAGCGGTTATTACCCGAAACATAACTTTAACATGGAATTGTTAATAAAAATGTAATAAAATGTCATAATAAAATCATATATGGTTTGATATATATAATTATTATTCTATAATATATTTATAATAAACTTTTATTTATTATACATGAGGTTTGTAGTAGTACGGTAGAAGTCAAGACTTGAGGCAAGGGGATTTTTAGTCTCACTTTTATTTCTGAGCGACTTATTCCATATTCACCACTTATTTCTTTTGTGTTCTATATATAATGTCATATAAAATTATATATCATTAATCTACCTAATTTTATGATAATTTATATTTTAATTTATGTTATTATTTCACTGGTATTATGATTCTTAAGTTACTCATGTAGTAAGATATTTTTTTGTGTCAATTTTCATTCTTTGAGACATACATTATGTTATGCACCTATATTATTTCATGAGGTGGATATAAAAACACCTTTAAATTTAATATCCTGAATTTATTCATCCTCATGATATTTTAAGTTCAATTTTATAGTATTCCTTCATGGGGCTTGTGATTCAAGTTTACAAAAAGGAAATATTTTATGTTACAATCTAATTGTTTGTCAGGATTGTTTATTATTATGTTTTAAATAATAAAATATTGTGATCCATCTCTCAAGAAACTCATAAATTTTATTAATCTCAAGTTATTAATGATATTTTCATGTAATAATACCATTTTATCACTCTTTGGTACTTAATACAATTGAGAAAATGTTTTTAAGGAAATACCACTTTATTTCTCTCTTTAGTCGGAAATACTTTTTCTTCCAAAACTATATCTTTTATAAAAAATAAAAATAATTTCTTATTCAACTATGATTTTTAAAATAATATCTTAACCATGTTTTACTTTTTAAAAAATTATTTTTAATGGTATATTCATTTCATTTTCCAAAACAATACTCGTTTGGATTTTACAAAAAATTTTAAAAAAATTAGTTTTAACATACATGAAATGAATAATATTTCCATATATGATGACCACCCAATGATTTAAAGATTCCCATACAAGTTTTAATTTTTTTAAATAATTTGTTTCATTAATATTTGGTAATTTTTTTGATTATAAATAAATGATTTCAAAAGGAAATGATTTTGAAAATGTTTCATGTTTTTAAAAAAAATCAATGTGGAAAATATATTTTCCTAAAGAATTGTTTTAAATTATTTTTAAAGAATATTTTATATGTATTTAAGGTTATTTTAAAAAAATTATTTTTTAAAATGTTTTATGTTTTTAATATTTATTTTCAAAGAAAGTTTATTTTCCTTTAGAAATTTTCCAAGGGATCTTTCAAAGTTATTCTACATCTAAGATTACATCCTTTGAGGTTACTTATACTTTATTGGGTATATGATACAAATATATCATTACTTTTTTCATTTAATGGTTTATGTTTATGATGAAAAATGTTTATGAAAACCATTTTTATTCCATGGGTTATACCATGATAAAATGTTTTTAGAACCCATATCTTTTACATGGGTTATGTTATGATGAAATGATGAAATGATGAAATGAAAGAATGATTATGAAAGCTATATCTTCTACACAGGTTATGATATGATGAAATGTTTATGAAACCCATTTCATTTCATGGGTTTTGATATGATGAATTTTTCATGATCTTGTGTCACACATATGTATGATTTTTTATGTGGATGTGGTTATGTTATAATGAAGGATGGTTGTTAAATTATAACCAAAGATGGGTGGGACCCATATCTCCCCCCATTGTAGTGGGTAAAGAGTTATATCTCGTGATATAGATAGGAACAGAATGTGGAGTGAACTCGATTCAGTAAGGGAATTTATCCACTATGATGGTTTGGGGAGTGAACCAATTCCAATATTAGGAAATGGATGCCACTAGGATGGTGTTGTGTCCTACTCAGGAGGTGTAGGAACGGAAAAATGGTACACATTTGGTTCAACCAAGCCTAAAGTAGTTACATAGATGGATATCCCAATCCTAATAGGTTATGAATTTCTTGGTGGATAGCCTTGATATAATATTTTCTATGCTTATGTGTATGCCGAAAATCTATGTCTTATACCACTATTATTCTCTCATGGACCAGTGTAAAGACCCAGAAATTTCAAGGAATTTTTTTTCTTAATTTCTTTGGAATTTTTTGAGTGCACGGTTTCAGACGGCACCTGATTCTGAGGCCCGATGTGCCCAGAATAATTTTCCGAAGTTTTGTTAAGCTTAAATTAACGCGCGTAAGCAGTTTTCCTGAAAAAGTGTAGTAACTCTTGAACGGTTGATCAGATTAGAATTTCGAGGGCACCATTGCACTCAGGATAGCAGGATTACCCTAGGCACGACTTATGTTTAGTCGGCACATGCCTCCTATGAGAAATCCCAAAAAATGGCTTAACCCTAAATAAAATAATAAAATAAATTATTTTATTTTTCAAATGCTTATAACTCACAAACGGTAGCTCAGATTAATAATCCGGGACCACTGATGAAATCTTGATGGCATGTTTTATTTAAGTAGATACTAACTTTTTCCTGCACGGGCCACCAGAAAAATTTAGTTTTTGGCCGCAAATAAAATAATTAAGTGACAATTATTTTATTGTAAAATTCATAACTTCTAAACGGTAACTCGGGTTAAAAATCCGAGAGTATCGATGGGTTCGTTGGGGCGTGTTTTACTTAGGCAGAGCCTAACCTTGACCGGTGTGGGTCGAGGGTGACTGATAATAATTTTCTGAACTTTTTTTCGGGTACGTTCAGTAAACGTACGTGCGGGTTTTTCTATCTTTTGAACCGGTGCTCGGAATTGAAATCCAAGGGCATCGATGAACTCGCAGCACCAGTAATTGCTTAAGGGGACCTTTACCGTAGTTGCGTTTTAAACAGGATGAGTTTTATTAATTTTGGAGTTTAGTTAAGAAAAGTTAAATAAATTTGTTAAATCAAATTTATATCTAAGGAAGTTAAATCTTCCCATGTGTGGATATATGAGAGGTAGGGCCCACATGAGCCCCAACCTCTCATCTTCCCATAACTCTCTCCAACCCCCCTTTAACACCCCTTCAATTTAATGTGCCAACCCTCTTCATTAATGAACTAACCATCTTTTAATTATTTGGCACGTTTTCGAAATTCTCTTGAAATATTTATGCCAACTCTTTAATAAATGGTTATACATTATTATTATGGGTGTTGGCATAATCTCTAGTGGGGAGAGTCTTGAGAGAGGGGATTTGGGAGGATTAATAGGACTTATTTCCCTCATCGAAGAACACAAAGAACGCTGGCGCCAACCTCGACTTCTTCCTTCTCGACGTTGACGAAGCAACGTTGTCATCCCGCGACAAAGTCAACGGAACAAAGATAGAATCTCCTACCTTCGTCAAGCGATCAACCTTCTTGAATTGAGGTAGGGGTTTAATTTTGAAGTATGGTAAATATCTCTGTGTTACTTCCTCTTATTCTTGAATCTCAAAGACGGTGTCCAAACAAATATGGTTATCGATCCGCACATAGACCGTGAACTTTTCTGTTTCGTTTCTCGTGCATTATTCGTCGCCAAATAATTAAGCGTGCTAAAAACTCAATGTTACGTTGAGCATACGGATGCGGAGATCTCGACCCGTGGATCACGAATCTGCGATTGTCACAATTTTCGGGTTTTGAATGAAGATACCGTGACCCACAGAAGGGGTGACGTGGTGGTGTCATTTCGGCGTGTGTTCCAGGCATGACTTCGGGTAGAAGAGAAAACTGCATGAAGGGCTGGCTGATAGGGTTTGGAGGTTTGGATTGGAGGTGCTAAAACGTGAAGGAATTGATAGATTGGATAGAGAAAGTTTAAGTTGATGATATAATAATAAAAAGAAAGGAAATAATTGATGGTGTATGTTTCCAGCGCCCAAGAAGGGCTCCAAAAAAAACGTGGATTGATTTAGAGTTAGGAATAGTAAATAAATAAGTAATTAATAACAATAATAAAATGTTGTTGTTATTACTTTTGATGATAAAACACATTTTTGTCTGCAACTTCGCCTTATGACCTCGGTTTTACGAACCGTCTGCGGCGGTGCGACCCTGATTTTGAGACGGACATTCCAAGTCCAAAATTGAATGTCTTTTTTGGGTTTTTGGATCGGGTACCCAAAGCGCTCGGAAAATAATAAATTTAATATTATTATTAAATCTTTGACCCGCCATAACTCATGCGTGCGACGCCCGTTTAGCTTGCCGTCAGTGGCGATGTAATCCTGAAATCAATATGGTCGATTCAAGTCTAATGTTGAATACTAAATTCTGGATCATGGATCAGGCCCACGAAACACCGAATAATAATATTATTATTATTACGGGATCTTGTTTTGAACATATCTCTGTCATATGGTGTCGGAATGTCGAACCGTCTGTGAGGTCGCGACCCTGGAATTAAGACGAATGTTTCAAGACCAATTTTGGATATTTAAGTCGAGGTCGAGGCACAGGCCCCACGAGGCCTAGTTCGCGCGTGTTGTGGTGAAATGCAACTTTTTACCGGATATCCATTTTGGACCAATGGGTAGTCCATCTCGTGTGTTTTTTCATATGGATCGCAATGGTGTGACCGGTTTAATTAACCAGTTTCATTTGAAGTATGACCGGGTTGGTTCGAACCCGAAACCAACCGGGCCCTCGGAGCGGAAACACTTATATCTTGAGCTCTGGACGTCCGATTGACGTACCATCAACTTTCTTGGATTCCTCTTGATGAGACGGAACTTTTGGCATACTTCTCCTGAGTTTTGGTTGCAGTTGGATAGTGGTCGGGTTGGATTGTACCCGAAATCCAACCGAGCCCCTCGAACGGAAAAGATGACAACATTCAGACTGGACGTCCGTTTGACGAACCGTCAGCGGTGTTGGTGATCACATTGAGAAACAGTCCCTATGAGTATACCCTATGAGAGTTCTGGGTACAGTTGAGATACGGCCGGGTTGGTTCGCACATGAAACCAACTAGGCCCCTGAGACGAAAAGGCTAATAACTCATAGACCAGGTGCCGATTGACGCGCCGTCTATTGTGTTGAGACCCCTATGTCGTGGAGGTCCTTTGAGATACTTCTTCATGGGACTTTGTGATACTTGGAGTATCGACAAGTAGCTCGTGGAGCGGACCCTCCCGGAGACAAGCGTGTGGAGTACAGAGACCGTGTAGCCAACTGAGACTTGACGGCGGCTGATTGATCGACTCAGTGAGTTTCGGATAGCCCAGTGGGGAGCGCTTGGTTTTAGCGGCAGACCCACGGCGGAGGAGAACTTGGTTGTAGCGGTAGACCCGCAGTACTCAACAGAAGGAGTACCTCTGGAGACTATGAGGGGGAGTGCTTGGTTGTAGCGGCAGACCCATGGTGGGAAGAACTTGGTTGTAGTGGCAGACCCACGGCGGAGGAGCGCTTGGTTGTAGCCGCCGACCCGCGGTACTCAATAGAAGGAGTACCTCTTGAGGCTATGAGGGGGAGCGATTGGTTTTAGCGGCAGACCCATGGTGGGAAGCGCTTGGTTGTAGTAGCAGGCCCACATTACTCGACAGGTGGATTACCTCAGCAGTCTTAGGTTAGTACCTCGGAGTCGTGACAGGATCACTGTACACTCCAGAGATGGGGCTCTTTAGCAGTTACGGTTTCGATAATTGAAAATCCTGGTTTGAGCTGAGTCTGTGATCTTTGTTTTTCATCATGATTGAGATGGGTCACTTGATAACTTAGGTATATGTATGGGCATATACCTGGGTAGTGGTTATCCGTTGATTATATAATCTTTGTGTTTCCTCATGATTGAGATGGGTTACTTAATAACTTAGGTATATGTATGGGCATATACATAAGTAGAGGATATCTATTGAGATCATCCTTGTGGTTATCCTTGTTTTATTTAGTGAGACCTTGAGGGTCTCGGGGTCCCTACTGAGTATCATTATACTCACCCCTGCACGGGTTATGCCCGCACTTCGTTGTGTTGGTTTCAAATGACGGGCAGCGTTGACAGACGTCGAGTGTTCGAGGGCTGCACGGTACCCAGAGGTGGAACTCACGACGAGTCAGTATCCAGAGGTGGAATTCAAGGTGAGACGATACTCGGAGGAGGTTGACAGGCGAGAGCATTGTGGAGGCTATATGTACCTACCCTTCAGGTAGGATCCGTGGTGGACGATCTAGGAGATGCGCTATCTGTACCTACCCTTCAGGTAGGATCCGTGGTGGACGATCCAGGAGCAGTGCTATCTGTACGTACCCTTCAGGTAGGATCCTTGGTGGACGACCTAGGAGCGGCTTGTCACCTTCCAGCTATTTTGTCTTTTACCTTGTACTTTGTAGCCGGGCTTGTATTTCCATCCCCCTTTACTTTCAGCACTGCTTGTATTCAGTTTTACCTAGTGATTACTTCTGCTTGTACTCTATGGTGTTTATTTTACTTTTATAAAGGAAATGCCTTCCCAGTTATCGGGATGTATTCCTTGGTGTTAGTCGCCAGCCCCTGGCCTATGGAAGGCGGGCTTTGGGTAGTCATGGCACGGGCCCCGAGGATGGGTCGTGACAATTTGGTATCAGAGGAGTCGGTTCTACCGCAGAACTTAGGACTCTGATTTTTTTTCTTTCTATGAAGAAATAGTGTTAAGGGCATCGAGTGTGGTTTTCAGTTCAGGGAGTTCAGTGTTGGTGTGGTGGCCGACGTATCCGTACACCAGGACCCTGACTTCTGATTTCTGACTTTGTGCACGAAAACACTGATTGCTTGTGTGTTTCCAAAAGTTTTAAAGTCAGCTCAAACCAAGTCTGCTCACCAGTTATAAATCGTTTGACCGTGTCGTATCTGTTCAGGATGTCTCCATGAAGACAGTCAGTTGGAGTTCTGAGATAGTACACGATGATAGCACACCGAGAAACGAGGCTTCAGTGCAGGGCCCTTTTTACTATGTTGGAACCCTCGGGTGGTGTACCAGCAGCAGCACCACCTGTTGGGGAGCAGATGCCACCAGCCATACTAGCGAACTGTACATGCTGGCAGAGCATGTTGCACGAGTTCCAGTAGTAGAGGCCTCTGAGGTTACGAGGCGAGGCAGATTCCCAGACAGCAGAGCACTGGCTGGAGGTGATTGCTAGAGTATTCCGCCTAGCTGAGACATCAGTGGAGTGGACAGTGGACTTGGCTACTAGTGTTTTCCAGTGAATGACCATGAGGATGGTCCGCATAGTAATGAGGCTTCGGTATGTGGACCGATGCCTGAGATAGTACCTTCGGGTAGTGTGTCAGCTATACATCACTACCTGTTGGTCAACAATTACAACCAATGGTACTGGTAGATGACACATGTAGGATTACTGCCTTACACATTTCAAACATCAGATACCCTCAAGTTATGAGGTGAACCTGACTCACCGGCGGCTGAGGACTAGCTTGAGGAGGTGGCTGAGAGTTTTCTAGAGCTTATACGGCTTCAGCAGGACGACGTTTCGGTAGCTGAGTATTCATCGAGGCGTACCGAGCATTCCGGGTACTCAATGAATACGATTCGATCAGTGCTATAGAGCTCAGACCTCTGAGCGTGGTGTGTTTAAGGATATCCGAGCCAGCACCTCTCCTCTATGCATTCCTACTTAGGCTAGGGTGCTAGAAATAACCTTTGTGGTTGAGAATTTTTTGCTGAATGGATGCAGTCAGTGAAGGTTAGCAGTGGGAAAGCTGGAAACTGGCGCCAGTCTCGGAGACTTGTGCGTGTTAAATGTTTCAAGAAGAGGAAGTGTTAAGGACAGATGAATCTACAGAGTAGAAGACATGGAAGCAGAGCTAAGAGTGCATCATGAGGTGGTGTACATTTCAACATGTTACAACCACCCGTCTTTGTAGTCCCCGCCAGGCTCAGGGAGCTGGAGGGTAGAGGAAGAGAATAGATGCATGTGGCCAAGGAGTGTGACCCAAGGGCTCTAAGAATGATTTGTGGTATGGTCTGTGTCTACTACGAGCTGCCATATCAATAGACATAGGTACCAATCATTCCTTCCACGAATCTTGTCCCAGACCTAGAGTTTCTGGTTAAAACCGTTGACTTGACCCTCACGTCTGGAGATACCATTGAGAAGAGACTCGATAAACACACTTACGCCGACAGGTGTGATCTGACCCTTGAGGCGAGATTTTCAGTTGGAACCTCTTGGTGACAGCGTCGAGGCTTTATGACGTTAGTTTGGGTATGGACTGGGCAATCACAGTTCATACACGGATTGACGGTATTAGGCAAAAAGGTTGTGGTTTACTTACAACGATGGGATGGGTTTTCCTTGGTCGGCGAAAAGGAAACCCTGGGCAGCACAAGAACCTCCAGGAGAGCACATGGGAGCAGAATACTCAGATGCGTGCTCAGTACCACTTTTTGTTTCCCCTAGTGTGTGTTGAAGCTTTACAGAGACGTAAAGCCCTGAGGTGGGAGTAATGTAAAGACCAGGAAATTTCAAGGAATTTTTTTTCTTAATTTCTTTGGAATTTTTTGAGTGCGCGGTTTCAGACGGCCCCTAATTCTGAGGCCCGGTGTGCCCGGAATAATTTTCCGAAGTTTTGTTAAGCTTAAATTAACGCGCGTAAGCAGTTTTCCTAAAAAACTGGAGTAACTCTTGAACGGTTTCTCGAATTAGAAATCTGAGGGCACCGTTGCACTCAGGATAGCAGGATTACCCTAGGCACGACTTACGTTTAGTCAGCACAGGCCTCCTATGAGAAATCCCAAAAAATGGCTTAACCCTAAATAAAATAATTAAATAAATTATTTTATTTTTCAAATGCTTATAACTCACAAACGGTAGCTCAGATTAAAAATCCGAGACCACTGCTGAAATCATGATGGCATGTTTTATTTAAGCCGATACTAACTTTTTCCGGCACGGGCCACCAGAAAAAGTTAGTTTTTGGCCGCAAATAAAATAATTAAGTGACAATTATTTTTTTGTAAAATTCATAACTTCTAAACGGTAACTCGGATTGAAAATACGAGAGTATCAATGGCTTTTTTGGGGCATGTTTTACTTAGGCAGAGCCTAACCTCGACCGGCGCAGGTCGAGGGTGACTGATAATAATTTTCCGAACTTTGTTTCGGGTACGTTCAGTAAATGTACGTGCAGGTTTTTCTATCTTTTGAACCAGTGCTCGGAATTGAAATCTGAGGGCATTGATGAACCCGCAGTGCCGGTAATTGCTTAAGGGGACCTTTACCGCAGTTGCATTTTAAACAGGTTGAGTTTTATTAATTTTGGATTTTAGTTAAGAAAAGTTAAATAAATTTGTTAAAACAAATTTATATCTAAGGAAGTTAAATCTTCCCATGTGTGGATATATGAGAGGTGGGTCCCACACGAGCCCCAACCTCTCATCTTCCCATAACTCTCTCCAACCCCCCTTTAACACCCCTTCAATTTAATGTGCCAACCCTCTTCATTAATGAACAAACCATCTTTTAATTATTTGGAATGTTTTCAAAATTCCCTTGAAATATTTATGCCAACTGTTTAATAAATGGTTATACTTTATTATTATGGGTATTGGAATAATCTCTAGTGGGGAGAGTCTTGAGATAGGGGATTTGGGAGGATTGAGAGGACTTCTTTCCCTCATCGAAGAACACAAAGAATGCTGGCGCCAACCTCGACTTCTTCCTTCTCGACATTGATGAAGCAACGTAGTCATCCCGCGACAACGTCAACAGAACAAAGATAGCATCTCCTACCTTCGTCAATCAATCAATCTTCTTGAATTGAGGTAGGGGTTTAATTTTGAAGTATGATAAATATCTCTGTGTTAATTCCTCTTGTTCTTGAATCTCAATGACGGTGGCCAAACAAATATGGTTATCATTCCGCACATAGACCGTGAACCTTTCTGTTTCATTTCTCGTGCATTATTCGTCGCCAAATAATTAAGCTTACTAAAAACTCAATGTTACGTTGAGCATACGGATGTGGAGATCTCAACCCGAGGATCACGAATCTGCGATTGTCACAATTTTCAAGATTTGAACGAAGATACAGCGACCCACAGAAGGGGCGACGCGGCGGTGTCATTTCGGCGTGTGTTCAAGGCATGACTTCGGGCAGAAGAGAAAACCGCATGAAGGGCTGGCTGATAGGGTTTGGAGGTTTGGGTTGGAGGTGCTAAAACGTGAAGGAATTGATAGATTGGAGAGAGAAAGTTTAGGTTGATGATATAATAATAAAAAGAAAGGAAATAATTGATGGTGTATGTTTCCAGCGCCCAAGAAGTGCTCCAAAAAAACGTAGATTGATTTAGAGTTAGGAATAGTAAATAAATAAGTAATTAATAATAATAATAAAATATTGTTGTTATTACTTTTGATGATAAAACACATTTTTGTCTGCAACTTCCACGTACGACCTCGGTTTTATGAACCGTCTGTGGTGGTGTGACCCTGATTTTGAGACGCACATTCCAAGTCTAATATTGAATGTCTTTTTTGGGTTTTTGGATTGGGTACCCGAAGCGCTCGGAAAATAATAAATTTAATATTATTATTAAATCTTTGACCCGCCATCACTCATGCGTGCGACATTTGTTTAGCTTGCCGTCAGTGGTGATGTAATCCTGAAATCAATATGGTCGATTCAAGTCTAATGTTGAATACTAAATTCTGGTTCATGGCTCGGGCCCACGAAAAACCGAATAATAATAATATTATTATTACGGGATCTTGTTTCGGACATATCTCTCTCATACGGTGTCAGAATGTCGAACCGTCTATGAGGTTGCGACCCTGGAATTAAGACGAATGTTTCAAGACCAATTTTGGATATTTAAGTCGAGGTTGAGGCACGGGCCCCACGAGGCCCGGTTCGCGTGTGTTGTGGTGAAATGAAACTTTTTCACCGACTATCCATTTTGGACCAATGGGTAGTCAATCTCATGTTTTTTTTCATATGGATCGCAATGGTTTGACCGGTTTAATTAACCAGTTTCATTTCAAGTACGATTGGGTTGGTTCGAACCCAAAACCAACCGGGCCCTCGGAGCGGAAACGCTTATATATTGAGCTCCGGACGTCCGATTGACGTACCATCGACTTTGTTGGATTCCTCTGGATGAGACGGAACTTTTGGAATACTTCTCCTGAGTTTTGGTTGCATTTGGATAGTGGCTGGGTTGGATTGTACCCGAAATCCAACCAGGCCCCTCGAATGGAAAAGATGATAACTTTTAGACTGGACGTCCGTTTGACGAACCATCAGTGGTGTTGGTGATCACGTTGAGAAACGGTCTCTATGAGTATACCCTATGAGAGTTCGGGGTAAAGTTTAGATATGGCCGGGTTGGTTCGCACACGAAACCAACCGGGCCCCTGGGATGAAAAGGCTAATAACTCACAGACCGGGTGTCCGATTGACGTGCCGTTTGTTGTGTTGAGACCCCTATGACGAGGCGGTCCATTGAGATACTTCTTCGTGGGACTTTGTGATACTTGGAGTATTGACGCGTAGCTCATGGAGCGGACCCTCCCAGAGACGAGCGTGTGGAGTACAGGGACTGTGTAGCCAACTGAGACTTGACAACGGCTGATTGATCGACTCGATGAGTTTTGGATAGCCCAGTGGGGAGCGCTTGGTTTTAGCGGCAGACCCACGGCGGAGGAGCGCTTGGTTATAGCGGCAGACCCACGACGGAAGAGCGCTTGGTTGTAGCGGCAGACCCGCGGTACTCAACAGAAGGAGTAACTCTGGAGACTATGAGGGGGAGTGCTTGGTTGTAGCGGCAGACCCATGGTGGGAAGCGTTTGGTTGTAGCGGCAGACCCAGGGAGGAGGAGTGCTTGGTTGTAGCGGCAGAACCGCGGTACTCAATAGAAGGAGTACCTCTAGAGGCTATTAGGGGGAGCACTTGGTTGTAACGGCAGACCCATGGTGGGAAGCACTTGGTTGTAGCAGCAGCCCCACAGTACTCGACAGGTGGAGTACCTCAGCAGTCTTAGGTTAGTACCTCGGAGTCGTGACGGGATCACTGTACACTCCAGATATGGGGCTCTTTAGCAGTTATGGTTTCGATAATTGAAAATCCTGGTTTGAGCTGAGTCTATGATCTTTGTGTTTCCTCATGATTGAGATGGGTCACTTGATAACTTAGGTATATGTATGGGAATATACCTGGGTAGTGGTTATCCGTTGATTATATAATCTTTGTGTTTCATCATGATTGAGATGGGTTACTTTCTAACATAGGTATATGTATGGGCATATACCTAAGTAGAGGATATCTGTTGAGATCTTCCTTGTGGTTATCCTTGTTGGATTTAGTGAGACCTTGAGGGTCTTGGGGTCCCTACTGAGTATCATTATACTCACCCCTGCACGGGCTATGCCCAAACTTCGTTGTGTTGGTTGCAGATGACGGGCAGCGTTGACAGAGGCCGAGTGTTCGAGGGATGGACGGTACCCAGAGGTGGACCTCACGATGAGTCAGTATCTGGAGGTGGACTTCACAGCGAGACGATACTCAGAGGAGGTTGACGGGCGAGATCGTTGTGGAGGCTATATGTACCTACCCTTCAGGTAGGATCCGTGGTGGACGATCCAGGAGCTACGCTATCTGTACCTACCCTTCAGGTAGGATCCGTGGTGGACGATCTAGGAGCTATGCTATCTGTACCAACCCTTCAGGTAGGATCCTTGTTGGATGACCCAGGAGCGGCTTGTCACCTTCAGGATGTTTTGTCTTTTACCTTGTACTTTACAATTGGGCTTGTATTTTCGTCCCCCTTTACTTTCAGCACTGATTGTATTCAGTTTTACCTAGTGATTACTTCTGCTTGTACTTTGTGGTGTTTAGTTTACTTTTATAAAGGCAATGCCTTCCCAATTATTGGGATTTACGCCTTGGTACTAGTCGCCAGCCCTGGCCTATGGAAGGTAGGATTGGGGGAGTCACGGCACGGGCCCCGAGGACGGGTCATGACAACCAGGTTCTTTGTTTCCCTTATGATTCTTGTCTTATTATCTTAGAATATTTTTTTTCCATTAATCAGGCTTATAATCTATGATAGGTTGGGTATGAATGATCATGTTGTCAAGTGCATCAAAGTAGATGTTTAGATTTTACTAAAATTTATGCAGTATAGAAGGAACCGTAGGTCATCTCTTGAGGGATCCATAGATAATTAATTAAAGAAAGGTTTTTATTGTGAAAACATAGAATGGAAGGGAATATAATTTGGGTTTTTTTTATTTAATATAAAATCATATAAAAAAAGCGATACATGAAAGTATAAAATAATATATTAGATTAAGCGTGATCAACCTGGGGAAATCTCATGATGCTCATCCTTCATCGCTTCAAAAGAAGAGTTTAGATATTTTAATCCCTAGTTTTTAACACCTAGAACTAAAATCATAGTAATTTTATACAATTAAACCTCCCAAGGTTTGGTCAAAAATTAACAATGATTCACCAGCTACCGCCAATGATATGTTGATTTGTGTCCGACTGCACAACCAAAACTAACCAAGGCAATACACAAAGAACTAAACATGTTGTCAAGAGTTGTATGTTATTTCAATGTGTTACCATGAAATGAAATTAAATTTCCTTTATAGTGTTTATATGAATTCAATCTACCAATATGAACCACACAAACATCCCAATTGAAAGGGAGAAGAAAAAGTGGCGAATGATGAGTAACACATCACATGAATAGATACCCCCAAATAAGATCATATGAGATTGAGTATGAAATAAGAGTGTATAAATTAATTAAAAATAATATAGTGTGATGAAAATAACATAAAAACATGTAATTAAAAAGTTCATTCAGATATTACAAACAAGAAGCTCAGGATTTACATCACATTCCTCCTTTGGTGATCAGAAGGAGATTGGAATTACATAGAAAGGTAGGAATCCATTGATGTTTAAGAAGCACTTCATAGGCCTCAAATATTACCCTTTGGTCAATAAAAAACCAATAATTATGGTGAGGTGTGTATTTATGGGAAAATACAACACAATTTCCTCAAAATAAGTCAAGTACCTAAGAGACTAGGTCACTATTCATGGTAGTATTTTTCTCCCTTCTTTATCTGGATGGTTAACTAAACAAAACACATTAATGTGACTTAAAATTAGGTATTGAGGTGTTACTTAGATTATTCATCCAATGGAGATAGAATCATCCCAATTGGAGGTCTGAGGCCTAATTTATGGCTCAAATATATAAGGTTTGTCTAATATGCCTTACCCAAAATTGCTTCACATTGTGGGCCTCTTTAGGCCTTCAAATTGAGGAATTTGGATACATAGTATTCTAGAGAAATTTCAACAAAACAATTTTTCTTCTTTCAAAAATTTATATCTCAATTTTATTCCCATATTATCTATAACAAATATATTAGTCCACTTGTTTTCATGGGCTCTTGCACAGATTGGCACGTTTGGCTTGAATTCCATCATGATATCTCGAAATCACTTCCACCTATAATGAAACCATAAAAAAGTGAAATGATCATTTTTAACAGTGATAACCATTAAATTATTGAATCAAAAAAGAAATTAAATTTATTATTATATTTTTAATTTTCAATACAAACTAGTTTCCTAAATTAATGTAAGGGTAAAAATGAATAGTGAATCACTAAGCGATCACACCCCCACACCTAAAAATTTTCACTCTTAAAAAAATTCACATTTCAAAGAAATTTTTGAATTTAGATATTTAAAACTTCATTAAGATTTAAAATTTAATAAAATTTTATTTCATTATAGCAATGTGATCAAAGAAAAAACAACATCAATGAGTTATTCCTAGTGATCATGGAAAAAGGTATCTTATAAATTGTATCAGAACAAAATTCATTGAGATGTATGATACCAATATGAACAAGTAATTAGAATGTAAACCATTTCAATAACTCTACACGTGTGTGTGTGTGTGTAAAAACCATTCCATGGTATTCTTTCCTCTTTATATCTAGTAAATATATGTTATTTTGAAATTTTTTACTTACCTGATTTTTTCCATCAAACCATCACTACATCCTTTGAAATTAAATTTCAAGACCCACTCACTTAAACATTCATAAAAGAAAAACCTTAAGATTATAACCTAGATAACCCCATATATTGTATATCTCATCAGCCACCTCATTATTATTTATTTATTTATTATTATTTTATTTGTTTATTGTTTTTTGAGGGCGTACAACTGTATGATAACTAGTATAAAGGCATAGTTTATTATAGTAAAATAATTAAAATGATCAGATAAAGAATAAACATATGGGAAAATCATTTTTGAAAAATGATAAGAATTAAACTAACTTATATTTACCTTTTATTAAGTATTAAATATTCACAATTCATGGTTTGGTATAAAGATGTGTGAAGATATTATGCGATAACATTTTCACATAAACTACTCAAATAAAGTATATCATTCATCTTAAAAGATTCATAAAGATTGAACCCTTTATATCATAAAATATAATAATTTAATAAAAATAAAACCCCAATGTTAAATTCATGAAAAAATTCACATTCCATAGCTGAGAAAAAATTTCATTAAATGTTAAAATAACATGGAATAGTAAATTTCAACATCCATTTTCAATAATTTCAATGATCTACTGAGTGTAAGAGGGGGTGGTAAAAATACTATACAACCTGAAAAAATGATAAGAAAGAATAAAGATGATGAAAACCCTAATGAACCCAGGAATATACACCCCTCTCTCACTCACACACCTTTAGTTTGCAATGTACTCACTATAATAAAAGAGAATGTTGGAATGAAGGATAAAACCTAGTGAGTTTCACTGGTATGTTTCTTCTTGAAGGTAGATTGTTTCCACTGAATGCTTTGGAGAATTCTCGTGAAACTGTCTAATTCTTTTCCCATTAATAGTAATACATTATCCACTCTGCTCACAAATATTATATCCAGAATGGATCTTACCCGGGTGGATCTTTAGATTAGAATTTTACATGAGGACATTTTCACTAATATTAAACTTCTACCAATGAATCACCTCATCATGGATAGACTTTGTATTATCTTTATAGATCTGGGTGTTCTTATATGAATCATGCTGAATTTCTTCCAACACCTAAATTTTCAATATCCTATGCTAACTTATGTATGAAAGATTCATAGTACATTGTTTAAAATCCCAATATGTATTGTTCTCTACCTCATCCAGGAGGTGACAAGACTTTCCAAACACAATCCTATATGGTGATATTCTGA
Source organism: Viscum album (assembly GCA_963277665.1). Classification (NCBI taxonomy): domain Eukaryota; kingdom Viridiplantae; phylum Streptophyta; class Magnoliopsida; order Santalales; family Viscaceae; genus Viscum; species Viscum album. The sequence continues at coordinate 1,706,579,812 of OY728129.1, forward strand.
TTGGGGCTTTTAAAGCTATATGATATGCCCAAAGTGCATCATCCAAGCGCAAACTCCAATATTTGATATTTGGTTGTGAATTTTTTTCCTAGATTCTCATTACTTCCTGATTTGAAATCTAAGATAGTATGTTAGTATGGGGGTGATATGAAATGGTTACTTTATGAACAACCCCATACTTATAGTATAATTTTTTCATGTTTTAATTGTAAAAATGTGAACCCTGATAACTAATGATGAATCTTGGAAAACCAAATCAACTAAAAAGCTAAGATCTCACAAAATCAATAACCACTTGAGAGTTGTCGATATTGGTAGTATTTTCTTCTACAAACTTAAATATGCAATTAAAAGCTAGTACTATGTTCACAAATCCAAATGAATTTAGAACAGACACTATGAAGCCAATGCCCCATGCATCGAAGATTTCACAAAATAGAATGGGTTGTTGGGGTATTTCATTCTTCTTGGAGATATTACCCATGAATTGACATCATGTGCATGAATTAAAAAACCAATTGGAATCTCTATACAATTTTGTTCAATAAAATTTTGAGACAAGGACCTTTCGAGATGTATGTTGATAGCCAAAGTGGCCCTCACAAGTCAAAGTGTGGTTGAAGCTCAAAACAGAGGTGAACTCATGGTCATTTACACATTGAAAAATAACTTGGTCACTATAAATTCTATAAAAATATGGGTCATCCTAAATGAAACATCGTGAATCATTCTTAATTGGTTGGGATTATGAAGTGCTGAAATTAGTGGGGAATTTAGGTATTGTTATAAAATTCATAATGTCTGCATACTAATGGGAAAGGTCAATAACATAAAAAGGTTCCCATGTGGAAAGTATTATTTAATGGTAGTGGATAAGTTAACATTATGGTCCAATGGTGTGAAATTACACTAATGTGGTTAGCAACCGAATTTCGCAATCGTATCTTATCTTGAATCTCAAGGTTAAACCCTCAGAGGAGGATCATCCACCATATGAGGTGGGTCTTAGATTATTCTCTCTTAAAGATAAATAAAATGGAATAATGATCATAATACACAATGAATTTTGACCCAAAATGATATGAATGAGATTTCTCGAAGGAAAAAATATAGAAAGATTTTGTTCTAGTGGTTGTGTAGCTTTCCTAGGTAGGCTGATGGGTACATGAGGAATACACAATGACATAGGGACCTTATCAACATGTTGTGATAAAACTTCCCCAACTACAAAGTTAGAGGAATCAAACATAAGTTCGAAGGGGAGATACCAAATTGGTGGCTGGATGATGGTTGGGGATGTGAGACTCATTTTTAGTGAATTAAAATCATACTCACAGTTTTTATCAAACTAAAAATCAGAGTCTTTTTTTGATAACCATGATATGGGAAGTGCGATCTTACTAAAGTCTTTAATTAATCGGTGGTACAAACCAGCATGACCTAATAAATATTGCACCTCAGGAAAATATTTTAGATATGGAAGGGATGAAATTAGTTTATTTTTTGATGTATCCACTTAAATTACCTCATTTGAAGTAACTTTCCTAAGAAATATCTCCTTCTCAACTATGAAATTTAATTTCATTTAATTTAATTACAGAGATTTTTCAATGAAATAATGGATGAGGGAACCTAGGTGTTCTAAATAGTAATAAAAGGAATATCCATAAACCATGAAATAATCCATAAAAACATCCATACAATTATCAAGGTAATCATAAAATATACTCGACATACATCACTAAAAAGTTATGATATAATTACAAAGACCAAAAGGAAACCATATGTATGAAAATGTTGCAAATGGAGATTTCAATTTTCTCTTTTCCTAATCCTTTGTGGATATATAGATTTGAAAATAACCCAAATATCCATCAAGGAAACAATAATGGAACTTCCTAGCCAATCTTTCTATCATTTTTTCAATGAAAGGTAAAGAAAAGTGGTCCTTTCACATGGCATGATTCATTTTATTGTAGTCATTACAGACTCACCAACTGTTTTTCACATGTGTTGGAACCAATTCATTCCTTTCATTTGACACTAATGATATTATAATCTTTTAGGAAAACATTTCACGGGGCTAACCCATTTACTATTAGATATGGGATAGTTGATCCCAACAATAATCATTTTACTAACATCAAATTTTACAACTTTAAAGAGGGTGGGATTCAACTAGAATTTATCTTAACATACTGGTTTCCACTCATTATCTAAAAGTATATGGTTTATACAAATAGATTTTATAATCTTGATAATATCATCCAATGTCCATCATATCACCTTTTTACACTCTCTCAAAAGGTTTAACTATTTTTATTTTTGCTACGGAGATAGTTTTTTGGGAATAATGAAAGCTAATGGGACAATACCATCAATATAGGAATATTTTAAAATAGATGAAAGTTTTTTTAATTCCAATACCAGTGATTTTTAATTAAGGGGGGAGATTTTGGGGATGTTAGTTATATAAAATGTTTCATCTTCTCATGGTTATTCTCTAAGGAAATAGAATCAATGTAAATGATACTTTCATAACCATTTATAGTCATGGGTATCTTAGAATGTACAAAATCATCAATTAAAGCAAACAAAATTACACTTTTCTGAACCCACACAACACTCAAAACATGAATCAGAACTAAAATCATCCAAGAGTGAAGAAGAGTAAATTGAATCAAGGTGTGAGTTGAGGTTATAATGGTGTGTGTGTTTCATTAGGGAGAACATCCATTGAATAAATAGAAAGAGTGGAGTTATCTTCAATGGGGTGTTTCATAGCATCAAAGATATTGAAACTTACCTTTTCTCCACTGAACTCCATGGATATTATACTGTAGTGAGCATTGATGATCATATTTGTGGTTTTAAGGAATGTCCTTCAATGTATGATAAGAGCATTTCCTTAGGTTCAAGTATCTTCCATCTCAAGAATGTAGAAGTATGCGGGGATGATGATTTTCTTTACTCTTGCAAGGACTTCCTCGATCACTTTTGATGGGTGTGTTGTGCTCTGATTGGTAATTTTCACAACAATTCCCATTGGTTAAAGCTATCCAACATATAGAGGAGTATACACAAATTGAGGTAATAAATTTATTAAATCACCTCAATAAAGCATTTCATTGGAAAAAAAGTATCCCCTATGGTGCAACATATTGTGAATGTTCTCAAATCCCTACATTTAGCTAGAATCACTAGTTGTATCAAATAATAGACATTCCTTACAAGGTTGACTCTCTAATTCCCCTTTATTCATCCTCTATGGGTGCGATGTTCTTTAAGAAATTTAGTGTAGCATTGAATTTGTTAAGTGGTATCCAATAAAGAAATATTAACTTGTATCATTTTAAATGTATCCATTATTTATTTATCAATCTCACTATAAAAAAGTCTCTTAGATTTATAGTGTCTTTGGGGGAAAGTAAGAGGAATAGGTTGTTTGGGGGAATCCTAAAGAATAATTTGTTTACCTGCTTTGTATTGTTTTTATTTGCATTAATATTTTGAGGGTATGGAAAGAGAGTTTTCTTGAGAGGTATATACATATTGGGTATAATAATTGGAAGAAGAATATTTTTTTTACTATGAAGTGTGATTTCACATACATTAACGTTTTCTTAGAATTAATATTTGGTTGGGGTAGTAGTTTTCTAGAGCATTGAATATTTATCTCCCCGGTGGTGTTTTATAATTATCCCAGTTGAGTTTTTAGGTCTTGAATAGTATACTACATGGTATGTTGGAATTGGAGGTTTTGATTTTCCATTTACTTCACCATGTACTTGAGTCTTGGTTAAAATATATGAGGTGGAGAATTTTTTCAAGATGGGGAAGGATAATGAGGTTTCATACCTTGACCTTGTTAATATGAGTTCTATTTAGGGTAGATCAATTTGCCTCCTTATCAGTACTATGGTTGTGGTTTCCACTTAGGGTTTGGATTTGAAATTAATGGTTCTTTTTTGAAGGTTGTTTCTTATTGTTATGGAATCCCAATAAATATTTCTACACAATACTCAGATGATTTCTAAAGTTGTGGGCACTCGTTAGAAAATTGAGTGTTATCAGAACAAATAAATGAATGTAAGGGAATGATAGGAATGTGTGAGTTACCTTGTTCTTGATCTAATTGTATTATAATGGTATGAATATCATAATGTTTATTATATACATTTTTTATGGAGGAATGACTTACCTCATGAACTCGACAATTGGGTGCAATTTCTCATGTACAAAATTGTTGTGCATTTTCAGCCTTGTAGGCTATTAAGTCACGAGCAATGGGAGGAGTTTAATAAATTAGGTAACTATCAGCTACAACATATATCATTAAATTATCTTTGGGGGTAGTTCACTCATTTAAGTATTGAATTAAAAAAATTTCACTAATTTTTTGGTGGGGGAAACTTGGACAAATTATTTTGAATATCTCTTAATATTCACGATCGGTCTCTTCTTATGATTTCCTAATTCCACAGATTTATTTTCCAATTGATATAGTTCATGAGGCGAGGATGAAATTACATAGAAAGAACTATTTAGTTTTATTATTTCCCCAATTATGGTAGGTAGATTGTATATCTAGTTTTTGGCTACACCATCAAGGTAAAAGGGAAATCCTTAAACATAATGATGTCCTCAGAATTTTTTTTGGGTTTTATGGGGGAGAAGACTATGTGAAACTACTTAAGATGTTTTTGAGGGTCCTAATAGGCAAGACCATGCAGTTTTAGAATGATGGGGATGAGTCCCGATCTAAACTCAAAGTTGGATACTTTCTCAGGGTATTGGATATATACAGGTTGGTACTCCACATCTGGGGAGAGTAGTTCTTTTAATGTCTGGTAATTTGCAGCCATTTTTTTAGGAATTTGATTTATATCAATTTTAGATTTTATTAGGGATAATTGAGGATCCACAAGGGTTTCCTCAATGTTACATGACTTCCCTACTGTAGATGACCTAAATTTTTCGTGAAGTGTCTTTTCAATTTGTGAGTCAATTTGAAGCAGTATTTCTTTTCCAGATCCTTTAATGCAACAAAGTTGTGATGTTTTTTTTGTTTTTCTAACTATTTTAAATAAAAAATGTATAAAATAATACATTTAATAATAATTAAAGTAGAAAATAAATTAGAATGCTATATTATATAATTAGAGAGAGAAGAAATAGTGAAGAAGAAGAAACACACAAAAAAACAAAAAGAAAAAAAATCAAAAGGGAAGGGGTAAATATTGAAATAGGTAATAAATAAAAAGGAAAATAAATAAATAAAATGAAAAATAAATAATATTTTCTCTCGATAAATAGTTCCAAAATTTTATTTTGTTGTTGATCGTGTCAAATTAAATGTTTTGTTTTTAAGAGAATTTCTAGAGTATAGTAGGAACCCTAGGACGTCATTTTATGAAGCATTAGATAATTAATTTTAAACAAGTATTTGATAATTAAAAATGGGAATCGTATTGAAATAAATTTATGTTTTTTATTTATGATAAAACCATATAAAATCAAGCGATATAAGAAATCAAAAGGTAACATATCTGATTAGGCGTAATCCACCTCAGGAAATCTCATGATGATCATCCTACATCGCTTCAAGATATAAGGGTTAGATCATTTAATCCCTAGTTTTTAACACCTATAAATATAATTTTACTGATTTTATAATAGGATTATTCATATGTTTCAGTCAAAAATACACAATGATTCACCGACTACCACCAATGATAGAGTGATTTGTGTCCAAATTCACAACCAAAACTCACTGAGGAAACACACGAAGAACTCAACATGTTCTCTAGGTTTGTATGTTATTTCATTTTATTACCATAAAATTAATTTATATATCCTTAACACTATTTATTTTAATTAAATATACCTATATTAACCACACAAACACCACAATTGAAAGGGGGAAGAATACGTTGTGAACGACGTGTGAAACATCACATTATTGGGTCCCCCCCCCCAAAAATGATTATATGAGTTTGAGAAATAAATAATAATAGATAAATGAATTAAAAAAATAAAATAGTATGATGGAAACCCACATAAAAATTCTTGATTAAAAATATCATCCAAATATTATAAACAAGAAGCCAATGTTTTACACAACGTTCCTCTATAGGTGATCACAATGAGTTTAGAACTCCATAGAAAGGTAGGAAGCGATAGATGTTGAAGAAGCACATAACAAGACTCAAATATTACCCTATAGTATATAAACATTATATAATAAGGGTAATAGTTTTTTATGGGATAATACAACACAATTTCTATAAAATAATTCAATTGCATAAGGGACAAGGTCACTATTCATGGCGGAATTTTTCTTCCATATTTATGTGGCTGGATGAATGACCATAATGCATGAAAATTTATTAAAATTTACTGGAGAGGAGAAAATTTGAGTTATTCATCCAATGGAGGTGGAATATTCCCAATTGTAGGATAGGGTACTATGTTATGGACCTAATACAGACTAGTGGTTCAATCTACCATGACCAGAATTGCCTCACATTGTGGGCCTCTTTTGGGCCTCCAAATGGATGAATCGGTATCCATGTTCTTCTAGATAATTTTATTTCGAACAGTATTAAAATATTCAACTAATATTTATCCCAATTGGATGCACATATTATCTATATAAAATATTTAAGGCCACAAGTGTGCTTGGGATCATGTGTAGTTTGGCCAGTTTTTCTTGAATTCCATCGCGAGTACTCCAAATCACCTCCACCTCTAATGAAACCATCAAAAAAGTAAAATTAATCTTTCTTAATAGTGATAAAAAATATATTAATGAATAAAACATTATGTTAACTTTATTATTGTATTTATAATTTTCAATGCAAACCAGTTTAATACAGTGGTGTAAGGGTGGAAATGAACAGTGAATCGCTACGCGATCAATGAACATCACAAGTTATGTTCATGATCACATAACCTTATTATTATCTTATGTTTTCATATGATCATAGATTTATATCTATTACATATACCATTTCTAAGCATTTGAGCTCACCCTTTATTATGTTTTATTTCCCAAGGTTATGAAGAATGGTTTTAAGTAAGAGTACTAAAGGGGAAGATATTTATGAGAGATATTGAAGTTCATTCATGAATTAAAAAGATTGTGTTCCAGGTTTCCAAAGGCACTGAAATATTATTGTCCTCAGGCATGTGTTTGTATGATGTAATAAATATTTATCTAAAAATATGTAATATTCATGTATGAGAAGCATGGGTTGTTATTGAAAACCCAAGATATAAGTTTAAGTATAGTATAACATCTTGATATTTTGGTAAAGTAAAGATTTAGTGGATTCATATTATTAATAATATTTAAGAATAAAAAACCTAGAGGAAATAATTTTTTTTAATGAGTTAGAGAAAACATAAAAAATATTATTAGGAATGCTCTAAATTTTAAAAAGGCATTTTTCAACAAAAGAAATATATATATATATATATATAATTTTAATTTAAAAGATGAATTCATAAATTTTAGAAATTTAATTTTTCAAAATTAAATTAAATTTGTAATTCCCCATATCAGAAGTATCCTAGATTTGTTTTTCCATATTTTTTAAAAATAACTGATTTTTAAGTGAATACAAAAAAATACCAATTTTTCTAATACCATCAATTTTATGGCAATATCATAATATATGAAACATGTAAAAGTCATTAAAACATTTTTATTTTAAAATTTATATTTATAAGTAAAATAAATCATTTAAAAATATATATATTTAATTTATGAAACTGATGTGTAACATTGTAGAAACAGAAGCTATATTTTACTATAAAAAATCTTTTTATTTTCTTATAATAAAAACTATTTTCCATCACTTGTAGAAATTAAATATATAAAAATAAATTTAATATTTCATTTCAACATGATCATAATATATAATAATTTCAATCTAATTTTTGTAAAAAAATATTATTACTAAGATTAAAGTAAATGACCATGATAATAGTAAAAATGTAATTTTCAAATAATTATTTTATTAATATTTTGAAAATTTTATTAAATAAAATAAATTAATAAATTATAAAAAATGAATTTAATATATTTTTTAAACATATATATAAATATATTATCACTAATTAAAAGGGTAATTAGTACTAAATAAAAATAACAACATGTGATTGAAAAAACAACATTTTTTCTACAAAATAGATTTTCTATATATAAATGTTTTAATTAAAACATTAAATTTATATTATTTATAAATTTAATTATATTATATGTGTATTAAACTATGTTTCATAATAACCAAATTTTATAATAGGGGTTACCTTATATATTTTTTAAAATATAAATTACTTGTGTAAAACTATTTAACAAAGTAAAAACCAAAAAAAATGTAAAGTGTAGAAATCAAGTGGTAAATGGATTGAAACATGTTTTAAACATGTTTTAAAATTATATTTAGAGAATATATAAATATAATATCACCCCACACTCTATTATTTTTCACTTCTGGAGATGTTTACCCTTCAATAGTGTATTCTATGATAGGAAAATAATGGGTATTCACAAAAGTGCCATTTTCTTCACTTATAATAGGTGAACACTTTAAACATTTAATGCCACACCTAAAACATATAATTTCATCTTGAAACTATGACATGTTTATCCTACTATAATCCTCTATCAAGTTCATAATCCTCTGGTGTCAATTATTTATCCTAATCCCTTCATTTCCAAGAAATCTTTCAATAGAAATTTGATGGTCCCAACGTGGGTATTACTTAATCATTTAATTTTTGTTCTTTATAGTTCACTTTGAAACCTAGAACAATAATAATAATATAATTTTATATGTATTATTATTATACTTAATTATTATTTTATTAATGGTAAAAACATTATTTATTCCTTCCCATCCACTTAGAAAAATAAAATAATGTGAATCGTATGTTTGTGCAAACTACCGCCTCCACAAAACAACACCTTCCATTTATCATAACCATCTCTCATGAATGGTTTTAATTATGGTCTTGATGAAAAAATTTAATACATATAATTTATTTTTGATTTTAAAAATACAATTTATTATCTACTCTCATCCCCTCTCATTCATTGAGAAATTATGACGTCAACTGTGTGTACATACGGACAACTGCCTCCACGAAGTCAAAATTTAATTTTTCACCTTGATTTATATTTACCAAAATATAGTAAGATATTATTCAAAAAATTAATAATATCAAAATTATTTCATTATTATTCAATTATAATGATATTATACACTTCTTTAACCATACTCACCCATTGAGTTATGGTGTGTTCATATTTGAATCAGTTTAACCACCTTAATGATCGTTGCTATAAAATTACATCATATATTACTATAGAAAATTAAATAATAATGATACAAGTTAATAAAAATATAATTATTGGTTTATGTTATTTTAACAGTTATATTAAGTATTTAGGTTATTTTTAAAATATCATCTTTAGTCATTGAAATTACCAAAATAAGCCGACATCGATTATATTTTCATAGAACACAACTAAAACACTAATGGAAGGAGATAATATATTAATAAATAAATATAATTTATATATTATATAACCATATGTGATCTAGGAAATATTTACATAGTATAAAATAATGAGTATCAATATTTTTAGTATAAATGATATGAGAAACAATTAGAATTACTTACATCCATTGATGAAAAGAAACCATAACTAAGTAGTTAATGTATAATAAATGATTATAATTGAAGAGTATAAAATATTATATATATAAATATGATTCATAATTTGTTGATTAATGTAGTTATGTCTGTTATACATGTTATATTAATAGGGAATACAATGTAAGGATTTCTTTCTATCATTTTCAATTCAATGAGACATGTTTGACATTACACACCATCATGTCTTTTATATGATGAATTCACTATCAAATTTCCTTAAAGTATAATTAATTTATCTTATAATTATATTTTAATGTAAATTTCATGGTAACCCTATTATTATTACATTACAATTATCATAAGTGTTTTTGGAATCTCAATTCTCTTTCACTGAGTGGAGATTGTTCTTCTTGAACATATTCTATATAAGTTAGGAAAATTATTCAATTTTATTTTATTACGTGGTATTATATCTTTTTATTTGTATTTAAATTTCTACCACATTATCCTCTTTATAAATTTATATTTCTTTAAGAATTATGATATCTATAAGGAAATTGGTTACCTCAATTTTTTTTTCTTCGAGTTAAAATGTTATTTCTTGAGCATCATTCATATAAGTTTGTTAAATTATTTTATTTCCAATTTCATAAGACATTTCATCTTTTATCTATGAGTAAAATTACTTTTTCAACTCAAATATAATTTCTTGGGAAATTTATTTTTCATTAAAGTACAATTTTTTAAGAAAATAAAATCATCTCCCATAAAGGAAATGTTTACTTCATTTCAAACATTCATATTCAAAAAAAATGTTTTCTTTTATTAATTTGATATAATAATCTGTATTTTCTCATGTGAAATTACTATTTTAATTTACATATTTTTAAATTTAAATTTCAATACCACTTTTTATGATGTGAGTTTTCAATAAATTCATTTCAAAATATTCAAAAGTTTTTATATCCTTTCAAAATAATATGTTTTAAATTATACTCTAAATTCCATTTTAATAACATTTATTTCTCTTAAATGCAATATTATTGAAGATTATTTTTAAATTTAAATGTTTTAAAAAAAATTCACTTCACTTTTTTTAAAATAATATTTCAATTTGAAAATAACTTCAACTTTTATACCATAGAAAAATAATTTTATAATTTATTTTACAAATATACTTATTCTATTATCTTTATCTATAAATTATTTATTTCCATGGAAAATATTTTTCATTAATCACACTCTAAATTTTAATATAAAATAATAATATTTATGATATTTAGTTTTTTGTATCAACCAATCTATGTCTTGAAGTCATTTTATATAACACCATTTAGATATTTCATGAAACCCATTTTCTCTCCATGGGTCTATTATGATGTGATGAATGATTGATTTAAAGTGGAACACATATTAATGGATTATTGATGGGTTGGGTCCTATATTTCCCTCCAATTCATTATTTAAAGATTTATATCTCATGATATAATAATGTTTAGTGTGAACCCAATGCAGTTTAGCTAGGTTCAAAAGATTGAGCATAAACCTGTTACAAGTTAGCTAGGTCCACAAGATTGATTGTGAATCCGATGTGGATTAGATAGGTTCAAGAGATTTAGTGTGAACTAAATGATGTTTTTATAGGTTCATAATATTTATTATGAACTCTATTCAGGTAATTTGGGTGTGTAATATTGAGTGTAAACCAAATGGGGGTTAGGTAGGTTCAAAAAAATAAATGTAAACCCAATGCGAATTATCTAGATTCACAAGATTAAGCATGAACCCAATATAAATTATCTAGGTTCCCAAGATTGATTGTGTAACTGAGGCATATTATCCAATCATACAAGATTGATTGTGGACCCAATAAAGTAATCTAAGTTCACAATGTTATGGTTCCCTATTCTTATGCTTAAAACATATTTCTATGTTTTATGCCTACGATTATGCTCCTTAGATCTTATTTAATGTATCATGATTATGCACACCTTTTTCCATGGTATATGTTTTTTCATTTGGGTTTACATGTCCTTATGTCATCACTTATCGAAAACTATTATTTTTCTATGTTCTTTTAATAATATGTTTCTCCCCTACTCGTGTTTTCACATATTCTTGTTATCTAACCCTTGATAACATGTTAATGATATTTTTACCTTACTAAGAATTTGTACTCACCCATTTATTTTGTTTCCTTTTTCCCAAGAAATATTATATAGGAATATATAGATAATTAAGTTTTATGTATAGATAATTTTTTTGAGACGTTGAGTACATAAAATGGAAATATAAGTATAATGGAAAAAATAGCCTTTTCAATGAGAAAGACATGGGATCAAATCTTAAAAGAAACAAAACCTTCTTATCTTGGGATTATGTGATTATTTGTTAGATGTAATGATTAAATTATTTAAAATATGTAAAATAAATATATGTTTATCTTGGATCTCTATAGAGGACACAATATAGAGGTTGGAGGTTGCTTCATGGGGCTTCTATGGGGGTGAATTCCCAACAACATAATCCATAGGGGACACACCGCAGAGGGGAGGTGACTGGGGTTTGTCCCTCTATCATTTTATGAGTGGTTGGGTCACTACCTAGGGGCCTCTATATAGTGTGTCTATGGATGAATTTGACCATTACGATGCTCATAGGGTCGACACTGTGCAGGGTCATTGGGAGGTAGGGTCCCCCCCACCTGAGATGGGATGCACCATGGAGACCTACTTTACGCCGTAGGTAGGGACTAGGGGTGGGTTCATACACTTGAAACCATGTGGTTGTACCAAAAGGCTACCCCAGGTGAGGGCCTTGCACCATGGCCCTTATGTTCATGACGTTAGGGGGTCCATGACCAATTTTTTTAGTTGGGGAAAACCCATATTTTTAGGGTTATACCCCTTGTGTATCTGGGGGAAGGGGCATTAGGAAAGGTAAATTTAGACTAGATCTCCCCTCCCCCTTCATCCCATTGTTCCCCCATTCCATGGGGGGTGTTCTTAGGTATTTTCTACATTATTGTTTTGGTATTATATCATTTTCTTCAAAAATTATTGGTCATTTTTTATAGTCAATAATTTTTGCAGATTATAGCTAGGGTTTTGGTAATGATTTCCAATGGATCATGGTGGAAATCATCTGAAATAGTGGGGATTTGGCATGTCTTGGTGACAGGATGTTCTATTATAATTAACACACACATTTCATTGGCGGTATATCACTTGATGAATTTATTTATGTTTTTTGATTAAATTTAATGAAATTAGAAATTAATCATGTGGTGAGAGATATGGATTTTACTTGGGATGATACCCGAGAAGTGAAATGGACCTTTTTTAGGTGGTTGGTTGAAATTATTAGTGGTTTTGGTGATTCAATGATGCCTGGTGATTGTTTCATCAATTATGTCTCATTGGATTAAATTGATTAATTAATTATAAATTATTATGATATATGATTTGGTTGTTTTAGCATGAGGCAGTAGCTCAGATGGTGGTACGAGCTTAGTTGAGGCATGGGCAAGCTTGGATAAAGTTGTGAAGAGTATGGATTTTTTAATAACTCATATATAGTGTGTGATACCTTTAATAAAAATCCACAAGGTTGTTATGCATTATTTCTTTCTTTCATGCATGTTTTATGGGAACAGTTAAGGGGATATGGACCAAGAGTGTCCTAGAGAAGGAGAGGATGGTGTTGGGCTTCTTCGTCTTACTATAATTTCTTCTTTTCACTTTAGGTAAATTGGGATCTCTTGAAGACTATGTCACCAAGGGGAATAAATGTTAGGTGAGTTTAAAGGATAACCTGGTAGGTATTGGGATATGATAGGTGATATAGGTAGCCTAGGTGAGTTATATAGGGATATTTGAGAAGGTATGAAAGTCATAGGCCTAGAATAATTATTAAGATTTAATTAAGTCTCATGTCAAGTGAGGAGCACCCTCTAGAGGGTGGATAGAGAGTTGGTGTGTTCCATGGGTGGGTGTGTCCTTCAAATCTAGATGACGTGTGACATAGAGTTTTTTCATCTAAGGTTTTGGTTGAGAGAGATGTGAGGTAGTTTCCATGTAAGAGTTTATAATATTGTCTAGAGGACCTGACTTTGGGTTTTCCAATAGGTTTGGATCATGTTAGATTAGTAGGGTCCTTGGTTATCAGGATTGGGATGTGATGTGGCATGGTGAGAGTGAGAAGAGGCTAAGATGGGTCTAAGGGACCCCAGAAGATGCCTTGATGGGTGAGATGGGTATGCCGAGGGGAACACCATTTCATGTATTATTAAATTTATGAAAAGGTGTATATTGAGGAGCTAGGATAGGTCTTGAGTGACTAGTTTCCAAGGTGAAAAGCTAGAGATATTGTGGTATGAGTTGCATTCCCAACTTATAATTCATGTGTGAGATAAGTGATAGACCTTGAAATGGTAGATGATAGACCCTGACTCCTGATCTCACCTTGAGTGAAAACGTTTTGGAAAGAACCTAACTTGAGTGATAAGGCATAGGTTGTGATGCGACCTAGCCCTACCTTGAGTGATAAGGTAGTGGATAAAATTAAGACCCTACTACGAGTGAGAGGTTATTGGTGGGGATGCATTTTCGGTCCGTACCTTAAGATATAAAGTAATGGTTACCAAAGATACATTAACTTAAGTGAGAAGGTATGGTTAACCACACCTTGAGAGATAGGATGTGGGTTAGTATGTATTGAATGTGAGGCCCTACCTTTAGTGATAAGGTAGTTTCCATGGCATGATGAATGACATTATTTGAGTGATAAGGGATGGTCCATGACATGGACATATGGACACCTTGAGAGAGAAGGTGAGTCAAGGACTTAGAAGTAGGACCCTACCCTACACCTTTAGGTAGTGGTTGTGATTTAGTTTACATGATATCTTGCATCTTCGAGTATGGGTTGGTGTTCATTATGATTCCCTTCCCTGATTCTTCAAGTTTGGGATGGGTTTTTGGTATGATGGAATGAGGTTGAGAATGAATTCTAGTGTGGTTATAAATCATGTATATATGATTATCATTATTCTCGTTTGGTTTCCACATGGTGACCCGAAATGCATTGAGTTATAGTGGTCTGGTTAGCACATGATGTCTGATGTTCTTGTATGAGATGTTTATTTATATTGTGCATACACATATATGATGTCATATAAAATGATCATTTAGAAAGATCTGACTGATATGCATTTCTCACAATATGAATAGGTAATCTAGTGCATGTGTATAAATTATGATCATTGTACAGGTCTAAGATCATATTGTACATTAGATCAGGTTGGGGCATATTGGCGGATATTGGAGTCTAGGATGAGATACAGATCAATGATGATAGTAAATAATTGTGTGTATTTTGTTTATTTAATTAAGTTTTTATATGAGTCTATCTAAATAGGAAACTAGTTGAGATGTATGACTATATTAATAATGCATGATACATTTAATATTACTTTTTTTTATTGATTATACATACTCTAATGTTTATGATGGATATGTTTTAATTATTTTTCATTGTTTTCCTACTCTGATTTGAGGTAATAGTCTCCCCATTGTAATGATTAGGTCCTTTACACTAGTTATAATCCTTTGATGTATGAGTGGTACTGTCAAGTGGCCATTAAACTGGGGTGTTATAGTCTACAACATCACATTTAACTTGCTCTTCAAAATGGCCAATGTTGAAGGAAACATTGCACTACTTAGTTCCCTTTATTTCTCCATTTGATGTAATATAATCAACTTTATAGGGTAAGGGATAAGGATTAGTTTCTAGGTTGAGTTTATAAACTCTTTCCTTGTATATCAAGTTCTCCCATCTTCCCTTATTGAAAATCACCTTGAAAAACATATTATTAATATAACAATGAGTATTAAATAGACTATTATTTTTGATAATATTCCACCTCTTTCTAAATAAAAGGTGTTCATCTATATCCAAAACACTATTATAGGGGTCTATGATTTTTCCCACCTTTCATAATTTTCCCTCTCATTTTCCCTTTTTATTTTATTTTTTCCTATGTTTTTTTCCTTTTATTATTTTTTCTCTATTTTTTTAATTTTAATTTCTATTT
This sequence comes from Viscum album, assembly GCA_963277665.1. NCBI lineage: Eukaryota > Viridiplantae > Streptophyta > Magnoliopsida > Santalales > Viscaceae > Viscum > Viscum album. The sequence continues at coordinate 1,706,595,578 of OY728129.1, forward strand.
ATTTTTGTCTCATATCCAAAGGCTTTCATGCACAACATGTATCCTCGGTATGCATTAGATGGATGAGCACATGAGGGATGGACACACACTATGTGATCTTAGAGGGCTGGGTGCACACTGGGAGAGTCACACCCAAGGAAGTCCAAATGATCAGGGGGTATCTCACACAGGGAAGACTTTTTCATGGAGGTTCTGCACACATTTTGAAGGAATGGATTTCTTTTAATGAGTGAATATATAGATGAGGAATTCACTAAAGGGTCATAGTTAGGGTATTTAGGAACATTAGAGTGGTGGGGTGGAAAGACATATATGAAATGAAAAGTATCAGAAGATATGGGCGATGAAGTTGTTTTTCGATGATGTGTGACTTGAAGATGGTTCTGGGAAGATATGGGAATATTGAAATTGTAGGCATGAGTAGGGAAATTGAGATGCGTCTTGTAGTTCACCTAGGAGAATATAACATTGAATTTGAATTCTAGGAAGGCTGGAATCACTAGGTTCCTATAAAATAGATGGTAGTTAATGAGGAATGGAATTTATTTAATACCAACTTATTTAGCACCACAAGGATAAATTATTTTGGAACTCATATGGAACACATGGATAAAATCCAAAATAGAGATAACAATCATAGAAATTTTAATAATATGGAAAAATCTAAATACAACTATCACCAAACTCCCTATTTATAGAAATAAACCCCAAAAATTAAAATAATAATCCACCTTTAGAATTTCCTTAATCAAGAATGAAAAATAAAATAAAATAAAATTATAAAAATACTTAAAATCCATGTGGGTGCTAGCTGTTATGATATAAAGGCCTCTAATCAGTACATTATCAATCTCCATGTTCTTTACAACATATATGTATCATAAGGTGTGATATTCATCTCATTTATATCATATATTATGACTATACGGATAGTATAAGATATAATAACCCTTTTGGTAAACATCCAACAATGTCTCACTTTCATTAAAATCCTAAAAGGATTTAATGAAAAAATTTACAACTTTTTATGAATCCATCCAAAGCTATTTTTTACATTGTTTTTAAAAAAATCTCTATTCTTGAACAAAATAATTTTTAAAAAATTAATCCTTATCTAAATTCTTAACTATGTGACCCTATAGACCTTAGTATCACTGAAAAAAATATGAAATCCCAATTTCATAGATGCAAGTAAAGAGAGACCTTTGGTAAATCATCAGTTATACACAAGCTACCAAGGGGTCTTGTGTGATATTTATAAAACATAATCATATCTCTATATGAACATTTTCACTACAATATTTATCATATATATCATATATATATACTTATATAATCCCTTTCTTCATGACATTGAGTGAGCATAAATGCCTAACAATTTCGAATTTGTATAGTCTATCTCATAAATTTTTAATTCTTAAAAAATTACCAATATAGTTAATTAATACATAGAATTTCATTCATATTGTGGATGAGAATATTACGTATACCTCATTCAATTAGTTTAACACATTACATTCAACTCAACTAGGCATAACTATACATTACCTCAGTCTTTTTCAATCAAGGGACATATGTCCTCCTCATCATTTGTGTGGACACATCCCAAATTAGTTATGATCTAACTGAATGTGTGATCAAAACAATACCAAACCACCCATTGATTATCTATTACTTGAGGCTTTACTAAGAAATTTATTAAAGTATGAATAGTTCTCATGCTAAATATCTCACCAAAATTACGTAAAAATGATTTTATAATAATTATACACTCCTAAATATATCAATGGATATAAGATATTTCTTGGGATATAATTTGGAGGGCTGGTCTAAATAATAAGTATCCACTTATTATCTCATAAGTCCACTAATCAGGATAATATTAACATATCACCTCAACTAATAATACTCCATGATGATCATTTATTAGGGAAAAATCAAAGCCATACTTGAGGGGATAATATCCTTCCACTATTCATGAAATATAAATTACTACACAAATGAATGAATGATAAGTGAAGATTTAATTTTATTATAAAATCATGATATATTATTCAACCATTACTTCAATCTCTTATGTATCTTATACCAAGAGACTAAAAATTACCATCATGATTTTTCGGTAATTGATTCATCAATTCATCCACTAAATTTTAATTTTTATGAACCCAAATTATCCTAATATCATCCCTCCCAATGAACCCTCCTATGATATTTTTTTTTTGAAATATTGTTTTGGTCCATTAGATAGATTGGGTTTCCTTGAACTAAGAAATGTCTCCATTGTTGTCATGGTAATTATTGATTTCTCCCTCAATTCTTGAAAACAAATAATGTTAAAAACTTAATAATCTAATCCAAACTACCTCCCTTACAATATCTAATATTGTGATGCACTCTACCACTATTTTAGAATCCACCATAGTGGATTGTTTGGAACTCTTCTAAGTAATAGGTCCACCATTTTGGAAAACCTTGAAATTATATTGAGATCTCATTTCAACTATATGAAATTGGAAACATTAATCTATGTAACTATTTAAATATACCTCATCCACTCCTCCAAAAACCAGAAAAATATCTTTAGTCCTTATCAATTACCAGAGGATTTTTTTAGTAGAAATGAAGTGATTCCCCCAGGTTTTAATTTATATATACTTGTAATTCTTAGAGCATTGGTGAGATCAGGCTAAGTAAAAACATGATATACACAATAGTTCCTATAGAGGACACATAAAAAATTCTATGCATTCTTTATAACCTCTTATAAGGATCCTAAACCTTCCTAAGATTCATGCGATGCAATTCTAGTAAATCCCCCCTTTCTGATGCTCACTGTGTTGAATCGCTTTATCACTTTAACAATGAATGTGTCCTGAATTAGTCAAAATAACCTCTTAGATCTATCTTTATAGATCTTTACAACTATTATTTAGTCTAATTAACTCATTTATTTAACTAATAAGAATTTACCCAACCGTATCTTTATAGAATTTAATGTTGAGATATCATATATGTTGAGAAGTATATCGTTGACATAAAATATCAAAAATTCTACAACACTCCCACCAATATGATTATATACACAATAGTCATCTGTTTTGTTGATAAAATTAATCTCATTGATTTAATAATTGATAATATTTTAATTTTTTAATCCCAACTTAATGTATTACTTATTTCTCTAAGAATGAAACATAGTGCACACCATAGGGTTGACCTCACAAGGTGGTTGTTCGCATTCACTAAATTTCTATTTCTACTACTTAAAAATAAAATATATCAATAAATGATATAATAATATATAATGGGGTTTATATAATATAAATATGTTAAAAATAAAAACAAAAATACAAAGGAAATGAAATTATGTTAGTGAGAGAAAATTTCTCATCAAAGGGATTTCACAACGATGTTATCATTGTTCTTTAAAAATATAATTCTCAATATTCTATTCAATGTAATGATGAAGACTTATCACAATATACCCTCCCCTTAAAATTTTTATTATACTACACTGAAACTCCTTATAAAAGATAATCTCCCTCACATAATCACTGCAACACTACTCTACTATATGACGAATTTTGATATTGAAAGAGAGGAATGAAGATGAATAAGTAGAAGAAAAAAAATACAAAAATCATGAAGACCAATCACTACAATAAATTTATAAAATATTTAAATTATTATAATAGAGTAAAGAGAATTTTTTATCAATAAATAAATCAAAAAAATATCTCAATCTATTCCAAAAACATCTAATGTCAGTTCCCCATTTTCACAGAAATGAGATGAATTAAGGGAGAAAAATAGGGAAAAGAAAGGGAAGAGAAAGATAAAGAGAATTTTTTTATTATAAATACAAAAATTATTACAAAATAAATTCCTAATATACTAGATCTACAACCCTGGATTTTCCAAACATTTATTTTCTCCTCAAAATGGAAAACTCTTTGAAATGAATGTGGAGGTCTACATTTATAAACAAGAGGGGTGGCTGGTTCCCCCAACCCTTTCTTCTGATTTTAAATTATTGTTTTACTACATAAATGGATAGATATAAATAATTTTACTTCACTGAATTTGTTCTTATATATATTCTGTGTCCACTAAAAAAATTTGAGCTCCATTGGACATGTGTAGTAAATGTTAGAGATGTATTGATAAACCAAACTTTTTTTCCTTGACAGGCTCATAAAATTCCAAATATATGTTTCACATGCATTTATATCCTTGCAAAGATCATAATATTGATTATTCACATTAAAATAAAATTTTCGTCATTCTCTTATCTACTTACAATCAGAATTTGAGCTACTTTAGACCAGCACTTTGTGGGATATTTACCCAATATCAGAATTATTAAAAATTGTGAAAGGATTTAGAGGGCCAACTTGCATGCTAAATATTTGATATTCATATTATTATATTTAGTAGTTCATCAAGTTGAATGAAATATATCCCATAAATCTTGTAATCTGGTAAAAATTAAATTTTTAATTTGTATCATTTTATAAAATTTAATGTCAAAATATGAAGCTAGTATAAAAGTTAAAAATAAAACCATTTTCATAATAAAGCTCAAAATATTCCTAAAACATAAAAATGTGACAATTAACTTTAAAAACATTAGTGGAATTAAAAAACTAAATAATAGAATAAAATTTATGAAAACATGATATTCATAAATCATCAAAAAAGATATTCCATCTTTGAGTAGCTTGATTTAATCTATAAATGGATCGTTACAACTTGCACACCTTAAAAGACTAATTTGACACTTCAAAACCATTGGGCTATATCTCATACATGTACTTGAATAAATTCCCTTGAAGGAACATTATTTTTATATCCATTTTATATATATATCATAATTTTTAATGAGTTGTTATAGAAAGAAATATTCGAATGGACTTTATCACCACAATAGGTGAAAAGGTTTCTTCATAGTCAAATCTATGAATTTTCTTGTAACCCTTTTCTACCAGGCATGCTTTATAGGTAGACACTCTACCATAAATGTTAGTTTTAATATGGAAAACTCACTTAAAACCTATGGGTATCACCACATTATGTGTATCGACCAAGTTCCAAACATGGTTAGCATATATAGATCCCATTTCAGATTCCATGTATTTTTACAGTTTCATAGAGTTAGAACTCTCAATTTACTCCTGATAGGTTGTAGGTTTATATCCTATGAACATTAATTCATCATCTTTTTCCTCAAGAAATCCATAAATCCTAGCCACTTTAGGAATCCTACCATACCTTCATGTTTCTTGTGTATCTTGAGATGGCTATTCATCCCTAACTCTTTATAGAACTAACTTAATCTCCATATTAGGAAAACTTCTTTGTTTGTTGGTCTTGAAATTATCCATGTTCTAATTTCCACCCACAAACTCCTAGACTTATGTTTTACTTCTCATGTAAAACACATCATCAATCCAAAAACATTTTGTGTTCAATAGGATTATAAAATTAATATCATATTGTCTCTTTGGGATAACCAACAAATAAGAATTTCAAAGATTTTTGGATGAGTTTATTAGAGGAAAAATGATGATAGTATGCTTCAAAACATAAAATTTTCATAAAATACATATTGGGATTCTTCTCATATGACTTATCATATGGTTTATTTATGACTTATTTAGATGTAATGTTATTTAGTAGTAATGAAATAGTCTCTAGAGCATAACCATAGAATGAAATAGGATGGTCACGCTGACTCATCGTTGATCAAACCATGTCTAACATGGCATGATTCCTTCTATCAGACACACTTTTCCATTATGGTCTTTCAGGAGGAGTGAGTTGTGGAAAAATTTATCAAGCTATCATGTGATCAGTGAATTCCTGGCTTAAGTATTCACTACCCTAATCCGATAGGTAATATTAATACCTTTTTCTAGTTGATTTTGTACTTTATTTTGGTGATATTTTATCTTTTAAAAATTTTCATACTTGTGTCTCATCATAAACACATAACTATACCGACCAAATTCATTAGTAAAATTAACAAAGTACCAAAACCACCAATTTCTTGAGTAGTCATTAGTCTACATACATCACTATATATGAGATCCAGGAGCCCACCGACCCTTTCAACTTTTCAATTAAAGGTTTTGTTAACATTTTTTCCAATTAATAATATTTTTTGCTATCAAATGATTTATAATTGAATAGTTCAAATAATATATATATATATAGTCTTTGGATGTATTTCTAATTTATATGTCCATGAAGATAATTCCAAAGGTATGTGGGATTAGTATCATCCACACATTATTATTCTGAATGTTATAGACATGATTATCTATATATAGAATGAATAAACCTTTTAACATATTCCTAATTCCTTAAATAATTTCATTATTTTATATAGAATAACTCTTGTTATTAATAATGAATTAAAATACAATCATGTTCAGATAAGATAAAAAAATAAAATTTTTGTTTGTAGAAGGAATATAACAATAGTTCTATAATTCTAGAACTAATCCACTTGATAAAGTTAGATCATAAGTGATAAATTCTAATGAATTAACATTTTATTCATTGTTGACACAAATATATACACACCCTTTTTCAATTACCTCATATATTTGTGTTTTTACTTATCAGAACAAATGTGTGATGCACACCCGGTATCCAATACCTATGATTCAGAACTGGTAAAATTGAACTCTATAACATTCACATTTAGATACCCAGAATGCATCACTTTGGGAAAACTTATCAACCTTTGATACCAATATAGAAATTTTTTATAGTTCATACCTATAAGGGATGTCAAAATGATTATCATGGTGTAATCTATGACCTATAAAAAAGATATATCTATGGGAGAGTGTTATGTTTTATATATTTTCACCTAGGGATTTTATATAGATTAACTCAAATATATTCATTTAGTATCATAATTATCATGACCCACTCCCCCCTTAAGATACTGAAATAAATGAAGAGAGATAATAACCCCCTGAGTCCCTCCTCCAGTAGGCCTTGGTTTCATGACAAACAATAAGGGTATTAAAATCCCATATATGGGAGGAATTACCCTTTATAATTAAACATGATCAAAATATAGGATAAAAAACAATGAATAAAGTCTAGTATAATATTAAATTAAAACCAATACAATCCCACCACACATGAACAATTCAATAGATACATAAAATTATCTAAATTAAATACCAAAAAGGCAAGTCTTATAGCTGCGACTCAATAATATCTCCAAAACATAAACTAGTAATGTCCAGCTCGGTCCCCAAAGTTATCCTATAAAACTAAAAAATAGTTTATATATGTAGTGTGAGCATAACATGCATACTTAGTAGGAACATACCCAAGGTATAAAATAAACATGTGAAAACAACCTACTAATGCACTAGTGAACAAATATCCAGACCAAAATACACCTAAAATGGTCAACAAATCATCCCATCCCCACCATAGATTACTCAAAAAATCACACATCAAATATAGTAAGATGGTAATCAGGAATAAAATTAATGTACCCCGCTGTTGCTACCCAATTGATTTTCCTCTCCCATGCGTAGCATCAAATGTTTTGTTCTCTTATACCATCCATAAATATCAAATCAAATCAAATCTACCCTAAAGACACTTGGTACATCACATCGCATCAAACCACATAACCAAGACAATGGGGTATCATGAATGTGGAAGACATCAAAATCATACCCTCCACTTACCACGCATGACCCCCATCAAATATCTCATCACATCACAACCTAATCACTACATATCTCTCCTGAAAACACCTGGTTCATCACATCACATCTCACTAAAAGGAACCTTAGTCATCATTGTTGTCGAAGGAAAAGAGGATAATAGGGGGAAGATAGCCATCCATATCACCACCATCTTGGATATTGGGGAAAAAACTTGGATCCCAACACCAATAAGGAATGGTAAGTTTATCCAACTTGGGTGGGGTTCATATAGAAATAACATAAAATACATGATACATAGATAACAAAAAATACCCAACTTATGGGTCTATAACAACTAAACTAACGCACACCACCATGTCACCACTTCACCACATGTCAAGAATCTGAACCATTACCACCACTATTTAAAAAACACCGCATAACCTACATGTGAGGACACACAATCCCACTTTCAATTTTTCATTTCAACATTTTATCAACTTAATGAGTTTCTACAAACACCAATTTATTAATCCACTAATTTCACGTATATAAAACCATTTATTTAAAATTCAATTCATTTTAGTATAACATATTATTCAATGTATAACGAGGAAACCAACACAACATCACACAACACAATAGCACCCATCTCATGTAAATCATCACAGCCACACCACTATGCAACACACCAAGCCATCTCACCACAACAACCACATGTATCATCCTCTGAACATCACCACCACCACCAAACCACCTCACACACCACAACATTAGTGTAAAATGCCACAACATGGTACAAAATCACCAAAAATTATCACCATAATACATATCCACCACTGCACACTATAACCACTATGAAACTTCCCATATTACATCCATTCCAAACAAAAACCACATCACACATTACATTACACTCACAACCCATCTAGTCACTACCATCACACAAAAAACACCCCACAACACACAAGGAAACACAAAAAAGAAACCAGATGCAACAAAAACACACCCTTGATTCCACAATTTATTTAAAGGATTTCATCACATTGCTTCTTTATTTAGAATGGGTATTGTCATACAGATCATATTTCCATTAGAAACCAATTATTATCCATATATATGTTATTTATCCTTTTATTAAAGGATATATCAACAACTCAAAATGGAAAGGGTCTCACAACATATCTTCTTCAACAAAAATAAGGCTCCCAATAATTGTTATTTTAAGTAAGGAAACAACAAGGAAAAACTCATCAACAACATCATCAAAGTAGTAAAGGAATGTGACTACTCCCAATCCCCATCAATTTCAGATGATAAAAATTTATTTTGTTAAATAAGATGACCCTTACAATCCACCAAAAGAAAAAAACATGAAATCCCCACGCATAGAACATAAACACATGATAACAACACTCCCATACCTTGAAGAATATTTTCTAATCCACTACACACTACATGGAAATGAAGAAAAAACCTAGAAACAAAAAATGCACTATGAAACCATGGATCATCCTGTATAAAACCAAAGAATCATAATAAACATATCCCAACAAACCCCAAAAAAACCAAAAAAACCATAACAAAACAGTGAAGAAGGGTGAAAATAAATACATGGATAAAGAGGAAGGAAATCACCAGAAACCGGTAATGAGAAACCACTAGAACCCAAGGATCAAGATAATGGTATACAGAATGGAAGGTCTCCCAAAATTTACTAAGGATCATTTAAAGAGAGAGATATATATATATATGGTTAAAAGAGAATAATATTAGTCAACAATGATTCTTAAATAACCTAGAAACTTCCCCTTTCATGATGTAAATTCCATTTTATATCACGAATTTTATAGGTCCTGGTTTCTGTTTAAAAATATGGTGCATCATCCAAAATTAAATTATGTCACACATTTCCATTTTTTAATATGAATTTGTTACATGAACTTAATCTCAGTAACAATCAAGTTGCAAACCCCAAACCACACAAGTTGTAAACCATAGGCTTACATCATAAATTCCACTTTTACAATGTGAAAAAAACTACGACAACACCACTACAACTCTAGCCTCCTCAAAACCCACAAGACCTCATCTAAACACCATCCAACCACAAAACCCACAATGTAAAAGGAATAAAAGCCATGAAAAGTTACATTATATCCATCTAAAATGATTCTCATTCTTGAGAATCATAATAAACCACAAAAAAATAGAAAATGTGTCCAAACAACCTCCCCACATGATACCTATTAGGGTTCTTGTTACCCCTAAGCACTGCCACCAACCAAAAACCCCAAAAAACACACCAAAAAACCACATAACCATCCACAACACCATACTACTCCACTCCAACCATAAGCCACCTCACTTCCATGAAACCATCTGCACAACCATCTCAACCTCCACACATCCTAAACCAACAACTACCACAACTAACAAACACATCACTACCCCAAGCACATGATTTAAGGGATTTCATCTTACATGCCAAGATATTGTCCCCTTTGTGTGACACTAACTCACCCACACAATTTTAATCATGTCATGGTATAACGTTTCTTGGTTAGGAATATGGTTTTCTATTCCTTGTATGCTGAAAGTCTTATCACACACCACATCATTAAGGAAACAACACATCTCATAAAACAACAATATATGAACTTTACCTCATCAAGAAAAACATTTACCGAGTAAAACTCCAAAAAACATTTGGTTTTGGGAATGAATCTGAATCTCTAACTCCTAATAACTCTCCTTAAGACCACCATGACTCCACAACACATGAACCAAATGGATGGTTAATACATGAAACACCTTTTCTTGATATTCTTAGATCACCATTGTTGTCTCCATGAATGTCACATTGTCCTCGATATCCAACTCTCCCCGATGAATGACATGGGTTTCATCAGGATGATACTAAAAGAACTTGGACAAGTAAAAGATGTCATGGATCCTGGCTAGCCATAGTGGAAGTGAAAAATGATATTTCACCATGTCAACATGGCCCAACACATTAAAAGTCCCAATAAATTTGGGAGAAGTCTTACTCACCCAACCAAAACTCCACTACAAATATTGGGGATAAAACCTATAAAATGCATGTTCTAAAAACTCAAACTCTAAGGGAATTAATCAATGATAACCATAGGTATTCTTATGGTTATTCACCTCCCTCATCTTCTCTCTAAAACACCAGATCTTCTTGATCATGCTCTGTACTTCATCAGGACCAATAAATACTGACTTCCAAACCTCTGTCGAGCACAACGGTGAATGACACAACTACCAATAGAACTCTTAAAATGGATTCATGCCAATGGATGAGTGACAGTTTATGTTGTATGAAAACTCAATTAGATATTGGTGCATTACTCATGTTCCACTAAAGTCAAGGATGTATGATTGTAGTATATCCTCCATCATCTTGATTTTCGTCTCCATCTGACTATCTAGCTGCACATGGATAGCAGTGATAAAGCGCATCTAGGATCCAAAACAATTCTTCAATACCCTACAGATACATGATATAAAATGTGGATCCTAATCATAGATGGTGGTTCTTGTTACCACATAAATCCTAACCACATCATCCACATATTTCCTCACCAATACATCCACAACACTCAACTCACGAATCACCATCAAATAAAACAACTTCATCAGTCGGTCCACTATCACAAAAACTGCAACACAACCTCCCTAAACCTAGGGTAACCTAGTGATGAAATACATTCATATTCCCTCCCATTTTTACTAGATAACATAAAAGGGCTATAACAAATCTATCTGAACTCAGTTGTATACTTCACATGCTAGAAAACCAAACACTTTTCACAAACTATATCACCAAAAATTTCATCCCTATCCAAAAAATATGTCTCATCAAGATATGATCCAACTTGTACATAATAGGATGTACCACTAAAGGTGATCTATGAAAGTTTTAAAGAACCTCATCATGAACTTCCAATTTAACAAACAACCTTCCCTAAAAATGGTTTTGACCATCCTCCGACCATCCCTATAGAGCATCACTATGGCCAACATGGTCACACATCAACATTGACTCTGAGTCTCCCCAAGGAGACTCCTCCACCCACTACATCAAATAAAAATCCATAGTCATATGATAAAGATAACCATGACCACTAGTCTCCCCCATTTCAAAATGCACAACTGCACGCTCCTCCACCCCTTTTAGATATCATCAGATTCCCAAACCATGTCCCCTTAGGACTTTTGAATCGATGTATAAATAATAAAATTCTCCTTCCCTGAGGTGTAAATGGTATTAAAATTATAATCCTAAAAACACTCTATCAACCTATCTTGATGTAGATTCGAATATAATTCAAAAATAAATATTTCAGGTACTTTTGATCCATGAAAACCACAAGGCATTCACAGATGAGGTAATGCAACCCCAACGTTAGCACAAACAAAACTGCTGCTATCTCCAGAAAATGGGTGTAATAGTTATGATTGTGAGGAAATAGCTACCTAGACCCATAAAAAGTCACTACTCTCTACTGTGTCAACACTCATCCTAAAACCATATAGGATGTGTCATATAAAACCTTAAACAACACACCCTCCTCTAGAAACCAAAGCACTAGAGCACTGAACAACTTCTCTTTCAGGTAACAGAACATTTCCTAGAACTGGTTAGTTCACACAAAGGCCTAGTCATTCCTAGTCAAAGTAGTTAATAGGGATGTAAATTCAGATAAATTTGGTACAAATCTCTCATAACAATGATCTAGACCATAAAAATATGAACCTTTTCCGTGTTCTTGGGTACTGCCCAAGAAATAACTACCTCAACCTTTGATGAGTCCATGAACACACCCTAAAAATATACCACATTTCAAATAAAATGTACCCACACATCCATAACTTACACTTGGAAAATTCTCTATATAGATGGTGGTGTTGATGGACATGAAAAACAATTCTATGATTCTCACACAACTGGAAATTTAGTTATTTTTTATAGTTAAATAGTAATGACATCCCATTGAAAATAATCAATAGTGATTACAAAAAACATTTTGTGATGGTATATTCTTCTGTCACAAATATTTTGTAGTTATATATATATAATTGATTATTTTGTATAGATAATTAATTCCATCTTAAATAATCTATTACTATGGAAATTAATATCCATAAAAAATAATCTATTGTGACTGATGTTGAATTCAATCACAAATAAGATGATAAAATAATAAAATAATATATACATATATATATTAAAAAAATGAAAATAAATAAAAAATTAAAAAAATAATAAAAAATAAACCAGATTTTAAAAAACCTAATATATAAAACTATATACATTCTAATTGATAGCAATATTACACATGGTATTTTAATTCCAAACTCATCATAATAAGTTTTAAACACAATATATAAATCACTATTTAGGTAGTAAGTCATCTGGAAAACTAGGTAGAGGGAGCTCCATTCCTAGACCTTATGATAGTCCTTGAACATACTCCATTATCTTCTTTGAATGTTACTCATGCCATCGATGATGCTTCTCCTCCTGTTACTACTGATGTCGATGAAGCTCCACCTTCTCCCTACACTAAGTCTCTTTAACCACATTCAAAGCTCCCAAATTCTCCTCTTACTATATATATGATGATTACTACTCTTAATAAGACCCCATTGAGCTAGATGATGACCATACAACATTACCATAATTACTAGTATATGTTAATCAAGAACTTATACCAATGAATCATCCTTTCTCGATATAATGATGAGTCTCATTCTTCTATTATTCCTCATCAAATCCTCACACACTGGTCTCCAAACCCTTAGTCTAGGTCTGATTATCATCTTTGTGAACGAATTCAGGGCCTAATATGTCTCCTTTAAATGCAATTTTCAATTAAAATGACTAAAATATTCATTTCAAATTATTTAAAAAAAAATCCTTCCAAATGAGAATCCAAATTTTAGGGTCAAAGAAATAACCTATGTGTAGGTATTATTTTCTCCACAAAAGAGATAAAGAAGCATCAGGAATATATAGAGATCAAGTGGCTAGGTTACACAAATCACATGATCCCCAAGAATAAACACGATCGCATGACCTTAGGATCATCACATGAATAAGTCTTTCACTATATGTGGTCTATTAATTATCACATGAAGCTCCTCAAATAGGCCATAAATATCATGCAAAGGCTAGCAGATGAGTTCCTTGAATCATGAAAGTTGTCAAACAACAGATTAATAACAATCACTTTATGAAATACAAACTGAAAAGTTGGATTCTTAATGTGATGGAAGTCACATTAATTTTCACATGAAGGGCTTATGAAGCTCATGTAATCAATTCAATGATCACATGAAATCCCAAGTGGAATTTCAGTCATGCCGATCGAATTCCTTTGGGTATGTCACATTCATTATGCAAAGGCCCTTGGATATGTCCATTTGATCATGCAATGCCTCTTTCAAATCTATAAACAAGCGAAGTGAATTTCCATGATAATTCTTTAATTCCACTTAAAGATCTAACATTAATCACGTGATGCACAATAGACAAGTGGAGTGACTGTCTAAGAAAATACTCACATGTCACCATGAGATATATTATTGATCATGAGACACCTTGACAAATAATAAATGGGATAAGGTAGAAGTTCTTGGAAAATAGAAAATAAAATATAAAAAATTTATCCCGTATACGAAGTATATTTACACAATTTTTCATGAGAAGGACCTATGAAAAGTTAAATATATCTCATGAAGGGCCCCATACATGTCTCTGTTGATCATGTCAAAGCCCCTTTGACAAATGTCCTAATCTCATGAAGACTCCTTGATGTGTAAGGCTGGAATTGTGAAGTAAAGTTGACATGTCAATTTGATTTTGCTAAATACCTTTGAAAAACATGTGTTGAATAAATATTGTGAAGACAGAGTGATCTCATGATCACTATTTTTCAGACAACACAAAGATGAAACCATAGATGTCCTGTGACAGGTTCACATAAAAAGCATAATGGTCCACAAAATCATTCCCAAATCTATGATATATAAACCATACACGGAGGCATTGAATTTGGTTTTTGAGGCCAATAAATTACTCTATCCTAGAAAAAAATGGAGAAAACAAGACCCCATATAGAGACACACATAGAGGCACACACGGGAGCACATAGGCACGGGTGGAATTCTCATATAGAAATTCCACTCAATAATTGGAGTGTTCCACTAGGTAAATCATGGAAAAAAATAAATGTATTATGTGTAAAATATATGTTCTTCAAGTGGTCACCCTATAGATCACACAAGATACATTTGGGGCACTAGATGGATCACACAAAGGAGTTTTTATGTGTCGACTTGGTCATGTGAGATCCCAATAGGCAATGCCTAAAAAAATTGATGTGTTTATTTAATAAAGGATAAAAAATAAGGATGACTTAAATTAATAAGGGTACCTTTATTTTCATGCAAAGGTTTGATGTGTTTCTCATGGCCTATCTAGATCATGCGATAGTACTCAAGAATGTCATCTAAGTCACACCAAGTCCTCCAGACATTTCATCTTTGATCACATGGCAACCTTGGAAGTGTCTACATAAACCACTCAAAATATCCATGAAAATGTCATCCGAGTCATGAAAATTCCTTCAGAAATATAATCCAGATCATGCATGGAACTCGAACATGTTGTCCAGATCATGCGACAACACTTGAACAAGTCAGCTAGATCCTGTGATGCCACCTGGACATGTCATCCAAATCATGCGATGTCATTTGATTCACATGATGTCATCATGAAATGTTATAAAAATCATATGATATCCCTATAAAATGCCTACTTTGACCATGAAAAGCACCATGGGCATGTCATCCATGCCATACGGTACCCCCTCAAACAATTTAGTTTGGTCACACGATAGTTTTCTCACATGTACTCCAGAAAACCAAGACATGTTCAAACATCCTCAAACATGTAAGACAGAAAATCAAGACCTGTCCAAGCACCCTCAAACATGTCAAGAAGAAAACCAAGACATGTCTGGTAGGTATCCCCGACATGTACACCATGATGGGTATAGACCCCGTGACATATTAAGCATGTTATGCAGACACATCAGGACATGATAACACTTTATGGTATAAAAAATAAGAAATACACAATTTTGAACTATTAGAACTCTAATTCATATCCAAACAAGATATGTATGATTCCCTAATAAAGATCACACACGAATGTGAATCCACCTTGGTGTAATTCCCTCTATATATCAGACACCCTAACCCCCAAACTCTCATGCAGTCTTATCATTCTTCCATATCCATCAAAAGATTGAGAAGCTAATTGAACTATGATAACTCTTATTCCTATCCAAACAAGATACATGGGAAAACTTCCTAATGCCCGATATCTATATCAAACACCCCATTAGGTCTTCCTGATGCATAAGTCCCATATCCATATATGGTGAGTATAATAACTTGTTGTCCCATGCTTCTAACACCGAGAATGACTCACATGGGCTTGGGGATTTTCAATGATCGTATCATTGGAATCATAAAATTCTCCTCAACATGGCCAATAATAGTGTGTAAGACCCATTTTCTGACATGATATGATATCCTCCATTGAAGGTAATCCACCTCTTTTTAAGTCCCCAAGGCATTCACATATTGATAAACCCTGGGGAAATAACCCTCACAAGAATTAATTATCTATAACCACCTATAACAAGGTTGTGGAAATAATGAACTAAAATGACTCTTATTCCTGATATAAAAAGGATACATTGGACACCTTCCTAAGGCTCAATATCCATAATCGATGCCTAAGTTCCCTAATATATGTCCTTTCCAAATGATGTTAAACTGAACAAGTTTTACTCAAATTAACTTCATGGGGTTTGATTCCTACTATACAGAAGATATGTAGGACATCTCATGAAGGTTCAATACCATCTTCAAAGAACCAATCACCTCACTTTATGGTAGTAAACTCCATAGTTATTTGTTATACAGATTCAAAATATAAGAAAATACCCATTAGTAAGAAATAATGGGAAACTTATAAAGAACCTCAGATCTGTACATATGGTCTCATTAATAGAACCTCTATACATATAAAAGGATTAGTCAAATAATAAATTTATAGGAGAGTCACATATTGGGATTTGGAAAAGATTCATGGACATATATTAAATTTTTAAGAGAGTACTAGAATAGGAAATAACCCCCCCCCCCAAAGAGTGTGATGATCCCAAACTCACATCCTCTCAACCAATGTGAGATCATAATTTCCATTGGGTCTAAAACCCCAAATGACCTTATACCTCTGGAAAGTAGGTTTGTACCTTGTTTGTATGTTGGAGTCATTGGGAGTTTTTATGAAAGATAAACATGATAAAATGATGTGGATAATTGTGAATCTATACTTGAACCCCCCAAAATCAATAGCAAGGGTTCTGGATTTTATGAATGAAAGAAAATTGTAAACCTAGTGTGAGACTCTGTAAAAAAAGAAAATAGGTTTATGCACATCAGATCATTTTGTTCCCAATATCTTTCCAATTGAAGTAAAAAATAGTGAACTTTGTGTGAATCACTATATTAATAAAAATGATTGGTTGAACATGCATCGAAACATTTTATTTTGTGTCCTTTATGAAAATTAAAATGGATTTACTAATATAAATTCCTTTAATAATAAAACATAACATCAGTTCTTATGAAATAGGCCATGCACATCATGAAAATTCTATGTGAGAAAAATGGATGGACCGACAAAAATAATGGAAAATTGTGATACCTGTGGAAATCAAATTGATCATGTTTCACAATTTCATGATGAAATGATCAGTAAAATTGTTCCAAGTTTTCATTGTGATTATATAAACTTCTCTAACAAATATCTTGACCTGAGATCATGACTTCATCAAGAAAATGTTCTGGAACCTCAGCTACTACAGTAACCTCTGCGAGTCACAAAACTACCTAACCCACCTATTTCCTCCAGCATAGTGTGGAGAACACGGTGGTTTAGGAATACCACTTACATGGTATGATCCTGAACCATGAAACTTCATATGGAGGTTTCCAGATGCTGAAGTTAAAACATTTTTCACATTTAGGTAAAGTTGTAATGAAACTAGTGGAACCTATCACCATCACCAATTTCTTTGGAATCATATCCCTAGAGTGTAAAAATCAGTACCTTCCATATATTAGGAAGGTTTATCTAGGATTCAACTATGGATCTATCCTAGTTTAGGGGATGACTAGGAGGGATCCTAACAATTTTTTTCACTGAGGTCAACCTTCCAGTGACCCTCAGTTACCTGCTGAGGGCACCACCTGACAAATTTTCACCCTAGACACTCGTGAATGTGTACCAATGAGGTATCTTTAAGCATGAAAAACTATGTAAAACTATGAGTGGGATCATATCACCACTTCTACTGAATGTAATCATATTCTAGAAATACCTAGTTGGTAGGATCATATGCTTACTAACTTAGATCAAGTATTCATGCATATTCTTACCGCAAGAATGGGGTAGTCACATATCCCTTCCCCTATGCATGAAGCCCATCGACATATTCTTATGGAACAAGGAGGATAAGAGAGGGATTATATCCACACTTCAATTGAAAAAATATTTTATTATATCATTGAGACCAAGAATGTGCATGCCTATATTACTACACACTTTTCTAAAGTGTCACTATATTTTAGAAATAGAAAAGGATCTCTACCAATATATTCTATCACTGGTACAAATACAGAGACATATACATATTCCTATACTAATATCTATATAATCATATAAAGATGATCAATATGAACAAGTGTCTACTATGGGTCAAGAACACATTCTTTCTCCCATCTAAGAAGATTTTCAACATATTCCAATAAAGGGTGAGGCATAAGACCAGGCTCATATCCCCATACCAATTGGGGATCACCAAATTAGTTTGGAACATGAATTGGGGAAGTCATACATTCCAATCAAAAAATACCATTGGTATACTCTAAGGCACAAGACCAGGATCATATCCTCATTCCAACCGAGGCTCACCAGGTCAGTTTGGAACATGCCTTAGGACATGCACACATTACTATCTAAGAAGTCTAGTTTCATACTCCAAAGAAACATGACAAGGCTCATATATGTACTCAAAACAAGTTTCATCATTATATTATGGAAATCGTTCAAGAACATGATCGTATCCCTATCGATTAAGCTTCTTAGTATATTATAATAGCTCACAGAACCGATGATCATATCCATTCTTTAATCGATGAATGACTGCACCAGAATCTTTCAAAGTCTATACAAGAGGAGGATCATTTCCCTTATCCCATTTCAAAGGCCTATCGACATATTATGACGGGGAATTCATATTTGAACTAGGATCATGAACACCACTTTATCCAAGATTGATCATCATATTTTGGAAACCAACCACAGGTAGGTTAATATTTATACTAATAATACAAAAGATCATCGACATACTCCAGTAGATTATCTAGAGTAGGATCATATTCCTACAGTACCAAATGATAATCAACATGTTTTAGATCCTTCATGAAGTACGCTCATATCCCTACTCCACCCCAAAAGGCAGGTTAAAATATTATGTCCATGATGCAGAATGAGCCTCATATCCCTGATCCGCTTAATTCCAATGTCATTGTGGCTGTAAAACACATATCTACAACACCTCAAGGCTCCTCTAACTACTGAAATAAATTATAAGTTGATAACTACTACAATATTCATCCTCATGTTAGTGTAGAGATGGATCACAAGGACTCTAATTCTGAAATCCAATGTGGTTAACCTCCCCATAGTGATATATCTATAAAACAAATCCTCCCCTTTTCTAGACACCTTTATATATAGAGGGTAATAAAAACACTGGGGTTAACCATATGTAGTTCCCCATCAACTATCAGCAGCACTTCACCAATGTTAGCAAGCAACCTATTGAAGTAACCTATGCGGTATAACTAGGTGGAGGTATATAATTCTGATGAAGAAGAGGCTGGCATAGATTCATGTATAAAATTAGCTAAAAAAACATCCCAAACATGTTTTGGACCATCGCCAAATCTGACTATGGGATTCCAAATTATCTAGATAAGGAGTGAATGCCTTGCCTATGCAATAACATGCAGGCGACTCATGAATGGTTAAAGTCTAAACACCTCCCCTCTCTAGGATATGAGGGTCACCTTCAGACCATAAACCTACTCTTTTTTCAAATGGACATGGATTTTGTCTCAATGGCCTACAACCCAAGATCAGAGTAGTGCAATGAAAATCTATATCATGCATTCTATCAATACACCTCAACTCTTTGAGAATTGATTTCTAAAACCTTGTTAGATATTTGTATCAAAGGATGGAAAATGTATGGAGAATTGTACTTAACTACATCCCCAGAATAGTATAACTTCCCATATGTGGAATCACGTAATGTCATATCCATAGGAGAAATCAATGGACTAGGTGATGCATTGGCCAGTTGTTCAACACATTGAGACTCCCTCACTTTGAAAATGAAAACACATCACGAAGAGAGGGAGAGGTAAGACAATAGATTCTTATGATGGTCCCCTGAAAAAAATGGGAACATATTTAAGATATAGAATCAAAATTTGAGGAATACCCAAAAACATTATGGATAAATTGACACTCATCATAGGAATCCATTACACAAGGCTCATACATGAGCATAATTTCACCAAATCAAACATATCGCAATTGGATTTGATATTGTAGTCATCCAGGAGAAAACCCAACCTACAGGTTTGGGGTAATTTTTACCACCACATCCTCCAATTGGGTCATAAAACCATGATGGATCCATGAAATATCAATAGAAGCTATAAAAAACGCCATCCCATAGGACTGGGGGTATTTTTATCTCAATCTCCACCACCAGATTCATCACACCCCAAGAGGGTCCTAGAGAAGTCAGCAACAATTCTATGTCAACTCCAAACCATAGGTACGGTTGTATTTATATCACAAATTATTTCTCATGAGCCATTAGATCCTCGATTAGAAACATAAAATCATATATAATAGGATTAGAAAGTTCCAATTTCATCCCCAAATAACAACTAGCCCATTGGGTTGGGGGAAGTTTTATCATTATAATTACCCCATAAGGATTTGATTTTTTATAGGTTGGTAGGTAAATATTGACATCTAATATCCCATTTGTTCCTCTTTATTCAAGAAATATCTTTTATATTTTAGTTCCATTCAACATAAACGACTAGAAACAACCTTAAGGTCACTATTAATATACTAGAATAGGAGGGACATATGAAAAAGGAAATAAACCCTGTAAGGGTTGAAATCCAAAATGGTCCAATATAGTCAGCATTAAAAGAAATGACCCTAATACAACCCTCAAATGAGAAGTAATTGGTTAAGAATGACCCTATTGTGTAGATATTTATGGGATAACTAAAATTTTACAATACTCCTTGGTGAATGTTGTCCCCATCAACATAACAGATGATGTAGAGCTAGATGTAAACACTAATGGAAATAATGAAGAAATAATTACTCAAGTGGTAGGTCATCTGGATGCACAAACTTAGGTTTTATATAAATGGAATTAGAGAATGATCTAGAACATGGAACCTCGGAATAATTATTTTCAACCTCCTTGGTAGAACACTACTAAGAATAAATGGAGTGGTGTGGTTGTATCTCACTCACCACCCAGAACATTCGAAATTCTCTCTATACTAGAATAGTTGGAATAATATGAGAATGAGATACAAAATATCATATAGCTTAATGAGGAACTACTCTGGGGAATCATTCTGACTGGGTATCATTTTCAAACAGAAGCGAATACCCATCCTCTAATAAATTAGTATAGAGGTAATCCATCTATAAGACCAGAATTTTAGCATCAGGTTGACTCTTGATCAATGCGGTCAGTCTACACAAAAGAAAAGGTTGAGGATGATAATAACTTTCCTCCATTACAGTGATAGAATATCCTCCATTGGGGTGATCATTCAGTCCTAGTACAAATCAAGAATTAACTGGATATGAAAATGGGGCCACCTCGTCAAGCCTTTCCCACTCCTTGTAGGTGGGATGTGGACCAAATAGTGGTTCCTATAAATATCCTCAATGACATTGAATCCCAGTATTCTCGAATGGGAAGTGTTCCCTCATGATTCCTATGAAGAACTCAAATACAAAATGGGCAAATGAAATTTTTCCCAAACCAATTTTGGAAATCCTATCTTATAAATCATTGATGGCATGGGAGATCCAAAATACCATCTCAATTTTTTTTTGTCCTGATGAATCCAAGTGATGGGACCTTAGGATAAGTTGGAGGTGACCAAATTGAGATGTTTTGTACAAACTCTAGTAGGTCCAACCTTCATTTGGTACAACAACCTTCTAGTAGGATCCATTGTAGTTTGATAAGACATTTTCTATCAATTCCTCTATAAGTATAGATCCATGATAATGAAAAAAAATTCACCTCATAAACAGAAAACAACATGAAAATATGAGGGTTTATGACTTCAAATCTAGATAGAAAGGTTTAAACTATTCATTGAGCTTCCTTCTCTTGCATGAGAAACAAATGGAACTATGTATTGAATTTTTTGGGATGATTTTCAAACATATTTCATCCTGATGAAGTATCCAGGTAGATTATATGATTTCATTGAGATGGAATAATTCCTAAAATATTCCATTTAGTAGACCCGAGAAAAATCTTAGCCCATTACCTTGGCATTGGAAAAAAATGCCTCATAAAGAAGCAACTTCTTTTGTTACCCTCAAACTAGTAGAAGTGATTGATCAAGAATTCAGGTAGGCCCTGAATCATCTAGTGCCTCCTATTGAGATCTATTAGCAACAAAATCACCCTCAACCATAATAAAAAAATAGATCACAATCACCTGTAATTTGACGAATTGATAAATACAACATATTCCTTGAGTATGCCCCCATTTATTTCCTTGAATCCATGGATAATAACCTACTCAAGCTATCAGATCCTAATATAAACCCAATGAGTTCAACCTCAAGGATCATCCTGAAAACTTCCCTTTCCATAGAAAGTTTTATCACACTATCCATGACATCTTAATCCTCAAATATGTCCTCTAGATCAAGGTTGATACTATATAGGTGATACAAGAGAAGGCACCAACATAGGTTACCTATGTAGTGATCATTATACCATAAGGATATGGTGACATGAAAGAAGTACTTTCCAGGTGTGGGCAGAGGTTCAATAACTAGATGGCTCAAACGAAAATTGAGTGATCTCATGTCACCCTAAGAGAATATATGTGAAAACCAACAAAAATCCTAGTACCTAGGGATGCGTCATTGAATTCAACTCCTAGAGTTAGATGTAAATGTAAAACACAAGAAAAACACAAGAGAAAGATTCATATATTACCCTTGCACAAGATATGACTCTTACAGACTTATTTCCTTAAATATTCAGAGAATAGCAACTACCCCATGAAATTGATGCCTCATTGGATGAAGATATTATTTATGGTTATGTTAACTTAGTTCACTTAACATATTACTTCTCTAATTATGAATATGCCTCTGAGTGAATGTTCCCCATACCTAATCTGGGAGTTGGAGGTTGAATATGTAGAATATGATGATATAGGGGATGAAATAGGCATGGTTGAATCCATTATTTCGATCAAATCCTAATAGAGGCCATATACATAGTCGCGACTAATTGAAGATCACTTCTGTAAGACCAACATGAGAATGAAAATTCATCAGATCCATCTAACAGTCGTTAAAGCCTAGAAATTTTATACGATTGATTGGAAAGAGTATGATTGTTGATAAGACTAGGCAATGTGGAAGGACAACATAACCTATGACACTTGAAATAGATTTACCTTCAACATTTACTCAAGAACTAGGATCATCTACCTCAAACACTTCAACTCAAAAGACATATAATAGGGAGTAACCCAACCTTGGGAAGAATAGACCACATGCACAAAAATATGAAATTTTTAAACAGTTGGTAGTTGTTCCAACCAAAATCTCAATCCTGGATACTATTTATATTTAAAAATAACTTGTATATATAATCATCAAGGCCCTATATATCCCATAGTATTTCTATATAGAAGTTACTACAGGTGAGGGTTACCAATTTGAGACTATTCCATCAAAATGTCATATAACCATCTCATTCATAGAACAAGATTAGGAAGAAGTTATACAGGTACATATAAAACCCTTTTATAGAAAAATTCAATAAATTCAATATTTTAAGGGCTCTAGTTGAAAATATTTTCAGGATCAATCTCATCCTGATAGGGATCCTTCGATGTTTGGGAAATAGCGAGTGGGACTTATCTTTGATAAAGTTAACCATTAAAGGGTATGATAAGAGTAAGAAAATGCCTCTCAAGAAGATAAATATAAATGATTAGTTTGGGTATCCCACCCATTTCATTGGAAAAAAAATACTATTTATCTATCCAGACTCGGTGGGGACCTTCATATTTTTGACAAACCAGAATGAGCTACAAAAATGTTCTAAAATGGAAAAATAATTAAAGTGTAATGACTAATTGAGGATTATTGGTGAGAGGGATTAGATGATTTGGAGTGCTTAATCTTTACTTTGCTCTCCCTGGAAGGTCCACAAAAAGGGGCCGACATTGAAGGTGTTGAGAATAACATTAATGGAAGTATAGGTTGTGACAACTCTAGGATGGTAGTCACAACCCTCATTATATCCATTTGACCCAAGGATCCATCATCATCGGTTCCTTGGTAACCTCCCAAATCATCTAAGGTGGTTGTACCCTAGGGAGAATATATTTGGGATGGAGAGATTGATTGTCCCACATCAACATCCTTCCATACCCATGGAAATGAAAAATAAATTATTATGGATTCAATGGTAGAACAATCATTTTAATATTGTATAAAGGCTAGTCTTACCACTTCCTCAATGATATGGTGGGTTTTTCCATGCATGGAAACCTCCATCATGTCAGGAACCACCATCCGCTGCACCAAGGGTGAGTAGTGGATCCAACCCATCATGCTTCTTATTATCACATTAATGTCTTGAAGGAAAACCACAACCCTAGTGGGATTTTTTTTAGGGAGACTCCTATGGGAGTATAAAAGAATTCAAATCCTTCCAAGTGTATCTTTTCCTGGTGTAGTATCCCCCAAAATTCAGCATTTGAGTTATTTAACCTCCAGTTTCTCCATTTCTATAATTCAATGGAAAATATAAATGCAAAAATAGCTTCATTTTTAGAATCCATTCTCAATAAAGTCATGTCATTTGACAAATTTCCTAGTGAAAAAAGTTGATGTTAAATGTCATGCTTCCTTGTGAAGAATCTCTGTGGTTTTTTCTTCTAGAAGTTTCTTTATGGTACTTAGATTAGCTTCGATAGTTGTTTGTAACTTTACATACTTGGGTACTAATGTGGATAATTTCTTGTTCAGATATGAGAAAATCTAAATATTATCATAGTGTTGGGAAAAAATGATCTCAACATCATTTGGAGGAAATTATATCTGAATTTGAGTATTATCTCTCATAAAAATTAATTATAAATGATGAGACACCATTATATTAATTTTAGAATGAACATGGATAGGAGTAGGGAATTTTTTCTAAATGGATTAGAACTAATGACTAAACTGACAAGTCACATACCATTCACAGAGAATGCCACCATCAATTTGGGTAGAAATAACTCCATCACATATTGACATCATATAATCCCTATCCTCAGTGTTAACTCTACCATTATCATTATACTACTAGTGGGAATCCCATAGGGATTGAAAGAGAAGAAATCATGACATATTAGGCAAAACCCTATTTCCTATTCCTTTAATGTGATGGGACTCACCACACTAATGCACTACAAAAAAGACTTCAAAAAGATATCGAGGATGTTTTGAATGATCATGTATTTGTAGCCACTTAGGAGAGACCCCATCTAAACCCATAGCATAAGGAAGGGACTATAAATTTTATGTGGTACCCTTCACCTATAAATATAACATAGTTTGTGGTATAGTTTAGGAAACATCAGAGTATCCATCCCAATGTGCCTTCGTCCTTCCATAGATTCCATCATTATAAAGGTCAAAACTCCAACTCCACCATTCTCCTGGGTTTGGAGTAGGTACCCTCTTAGGTACACAGTAATAAATTTTTCCAACTAGATGGCGATTTGATGTAAGAATAACCTCCCACCCATATTTGGTGAATGGACTATCTTCAACCATGGGCTAGTAGGCACCCTCAACACTGTGGGAATCTTTTATGGGGAAAGCCTTCACCTTCATATATTTGGGTTTATAATGAGATTTATTGATAAAATATCCAACCCATTGATTAAATGGGATGTCTACCCTAGACAAAAATCCCTTCCCAATGGACTGTTCAGCCAACTTGATCAACTCCATTGAAATTGTAAGAGTCATCTTGGTATCATCCAAAATAAAAGATGTAGGTATAAAATCATCATACATATCTCATAAAATTTGTGTACCACAAATCTACTTAATGTTCCAAAGACTAATGCCCACCTCTCCATAAATTAGATGAAATTCATTTTCACATAGACTCCATTGACTAACCAAGTCCTCCATCAAACCCTTTTAACAATAAGTGATGGTTTCAAAGATTAGTATAGATTCATAAATCATAGTTTTTTTATATCTGTGGAAAATTGAAAATCAGTATGCTACACTCAGAAGAGCCAAAACCATTCCATTTGAAGCTCCTTCTTAATTGAAGATCCCAACTAGTCAACCATCCAAACCTAGGGTTCATGGACGATTTATGCATTATCTATCCACACATATGGATGTATGAATCATATTTATGGTGGTTCCCTCCAAAGTCTATTGGAATAAAATTTAAAATATTCTCATCCAATCATTTTTACTCATCAATAAAGTGGATCTTATGAGAAATATTTTCTATGAAGGTATTATGGATCCTTTGCACCCAAGAGGGAGGAATAATCAATTTATTCAATGGTAGGATATGAGCATCGGTCATATGAACAAAACCATAAAGGGGTAATAAGTCAGATGTAGGATATTCCATAAGAATTACCACCATTAGATCTAATAGATTCATTTGGGATGATTGGATGTTGGAATAATGGCCAACATCCAAACTTGAGACTAGAATTCTGATTAGTCACTATTGTTATGAATTCTTTCCTTGAAGTATTACATGAGTTGGAATCTATATGTATAGAAAAAGAATCACATTCCATATGGGGAAGGAAACTTTCAAAAAGAAGTGCATATCCTATATGGCATCATATAAATCAAATGAGCCACCTAAGGGTTCATGATTTCATAACCTGATATAGGTCCCATGAATCTCGTGACCCAGAAGCATCTCATAATCGTATGAACCATTTCAATACATGTGATCGTGTGACCTTGATATGGTCACATAAACCATGTAATGATCATGATATCATAAGACAGAACCCACAGTTCATGCAAAGCCTGTGTGATAGCAATGCAACTGATAATATTTGTCAAGATTCAACCAAATTACTATTAATTGGTTTGAATATTGTTTAAGAAAGTCATTTAGATGAGGAGGTCACAAGGCAAGATCATGTGGTTGAGTCTCGTGAATGGTTCTCCTGATAGGGTTATTCAAAATGGTATTACAAAGCGATCTTGTGAAGCGGTCATGCAAAGTAGTCTTGTGAATATTTAATCTGAGTGAGGAAATCACAAGAGATCTAATGTTTTTATTCTCTGGTGGAATTAATGGACCTTATCCCCTATGTATATGATTCACCATATAATTCCTAATGAAATTTAGAAGACCAAAAGCTGCTTGAAACACTGACCGGAGGAAGCCTTAGGGACTCAAGCATGCATTTACATTCCTCTGAACTATGTCCTTATCCCTACAGACCTTTCTTCTAGGGGAGAATTTTTAATTCCAAAAAAATTAGAATTAAAAAATTTATGATCAATGAAACACCCAAATAATAAGTATTATTTTCTCCACAAAATGAAGTAAAGAGAAACATGGATACATGGTGACCAAGAAGCTAGGTTATATGGACCACATGACCCCTAAGAAGACATGTGATTTCATGACACTAGTAATATCATGAAAATGATTCATTCAATTTGTGTGATCAATTCATGATCTTGAAAATCCCCTCTAATAAGACCCCTTGATCATGCGAAGGATGCCATGTGAGTTCCTCTAATCATGATACATGTTAACAGAAAGACACCTGACAACCACCCAAATATCTTTATGAAATAAAAGATTAAAAAATGTGGAAGATTCATGTGATGGAGGTTGAATTGAGTTTCACCCTAAGGGCTTATGTAGCTCACATGACAAGTTCAACAATTAAGAGAAATTTCTAGAGGTATGTTATTCATGCTGCATGAAAGCTTTTGGGAATGTCATATTTATCATGAAAAGGCCCTCAAACACATCCATTAGACAATAAAATGAAGCTTAAAATAAAAAAAGTGGATATATTGTCTGTGATAATTCTAAAATGTCATTGTGAGATCTATCATTGATCATGTGATGCAAAATAGATATGCATAGTGACCATCCATGATAATGACTTCACGCCATCACGAGATCCATTATCGATCATGTGATGCTATGATGGACAACGAATGGGAAAAATTTTAAGGTATTGGAAAATAGAAAATAAAATCTAAAAAATATGGTACACTTATGTGAAGGAGATTTTTTATTTTTTCATATGAATTCCCTTAGATGAGATAAATTGATCTCACCAAGGGCCCCATAATAGTCTCCCTTGATCCCATTAAATCCTCTTCAATAGGCATCCTGATCTCACAAAGACTCCCTAAAATGTTAGACTGATATTGTGAAGTCCCTTTGACATGTATATTTGATTAAGAAAAATCCCTTTGAAAATCCATGGGTCAGAGTGATCTCACAGTCACTGTTTATCATGCAACACCAAATATGACTCCATGATGACCCTTGGTAGGTTTACATGTAACACATAATGGTCCATAAACTCAAGACCATATCTATGATATATGTTCCATTCAAGGAGGTGTAGAAATGTAGTGGTGAGGTTGATAAATTACCCCCCCCCCCCTAAAAAAAAGGATAACCCAAGACCGTATATAGAGAGACATGAATTGACACAGACGAAGGCATAAAGGCATGATAAGACTTCTCTGAGTGGAAATATTTACAATCATGGGAATATTCCACCAGGTAAATTTAGGTAAAAACTTAAGGTATTACATGGAATGCATTTATGATTCATTTGACCCCCCTACAGATCATACAAAATTCTTCTAGTACGCTAGCTAAATCACGCAAATGAATTTCCATGTGTCAACTGGGTCATGTAAGATCCCAATAGGCCATTCTTGAAGATATTAAGGCATTTATACAATAAAGGATGAAAATTATGGAAGCATTATGTGAATACAGATACAAAAAATTTCATATGAAGGTTTCATATGCTTCGCAAGACCTACCCAAATCATGCAACAACACTTGGGCAAGTCCCAAGTCACACGAATCCCTCCAAACATATCATCCTTCATCCCAAGACACCCTTAGATGTGTCTACATCGATCACATGAAGGCTCCCCAGATATCTTAGTTGAGGAACATGAATCCCTATAGACATATAATCCTTATCATGTGATGAAACTTGGATATGTCAGGCCGATCATGTGATAACACCCAGACATGTCAAGAAGATTATGCAATGACAACCTGACATGTTATCTAGAACATACGATAGTGCATGAACATGTCAGCTGAGTCACATGAAATATTATCTACAATTCACTAAGATAATGTGGAATCCATATAAAATTCATGAATCTATCATGTAATGTTCCTTGGAAGTTTTATCCATGACATACGATACCCCCTGGACAAGTCAGCAGGGTCACGTGACCATTCCCTAACAAGTCCACCAGACAGCCAGGATTAGTCCAAACATACTTAGAGA
This sequence comes from Viscum album, assembly GCA_963277665.1. NCBI lineage: Eukaryota > Viridiplantae > Streptophyta > Magnoliopsida > Santalales > Viscaceae > Viscum > Viscum album. The sequence goes on from OY728129.1 coordinate 1,706,625,325, forward strand.
TGTCAAGTTGGTAACTAGGACATTTTTAGACATCCTCATATATGTTAGTAAGTAAAATATGATTTTTACAGCTAACATTATCCATATATCCACCATGATGTCCATAAACCCTTCAAAATGTCAAGCATGTCAGTTAAACACCCCAATACATGATAACCCTATCTAAAAGGAAGACTTAGAAATACAACATTCTGAACTATGAGAACTCTGATTCCTATCTAAAAAGGATTTATAAGACACCTTCCCAAGGCATGAGCCCCAATGGGTGCCCACCTTGCTGTAAGACCCTCCATATCTCATACACCCTAACCCAGGGTACCTAAAATCTCATGTGGTTTTATCGGTCGTCCACATCCATGAGCGGATTGAGATGAAAATTGAACTACAAGAAATATCATTCCAATCCCCACAATATACATAGGATACCTTCTTAAGGCCTAATATCTATATAAAACACCCCATTGGGCCCTACCTGTTACAAAAGTAACATATCCATATGCAATGAGTCTAATCACTTTTTATCCCTTTTTTCTCACACCAAGAATAACTCATATGGGATAAGGAATTTTTAACGATCAAATCACTAGAATCATAAAATTTCCCAATTCTAAGGAAAACTTAGTGTTTTTTTAGAAGAAGGAAGGATAATATTAATGATTAAGATAAGAATCCGTACATAAGAAGAGCCATGAAGGGAAATTTTCCAGCCATAGCTGCTTGACATTGAAGGGGCATGAGGCCGCCAGTTGATGGGCTGCATTGTTTCCTTCCTTTTTGGTAAATGAGAAGGTGCAACAAGAGAAGCAATGATGCAGCGAGTGGATTCTACTGATGATGATTCCAAAAGGATGAAGTCTGGTGTCATTGTGGTTAATTTCATTGATAACAGAGAGGCAGTCAGACACAATGATGATATCAGCCCATCCATGTTCTGCAGCGAGCATCATGGCTGCAAGGATGGCAGCGGCCTCAGCAACTACAGGTTCCCAGAAGGCCTGATGGGATTCATATTTTTTCGCAATAATCTTCCCCATATGATTTCGTGCCAGGAGGCCGAGAGAATCATGCCCATCCTTGGTGAGAGAAGCATCCATGTTAAGCTTAAGACTCCCTTCCGATGGGGGGGGGGGTCCAATGAGGGGGACAGGAGGGGGGAACACCTGGCATAACGTGTCCTTTGCAGTCCTTCCATCCCTCAATCCATGAAGTTGCTCGTTCAATCCAAAACTCAGGAGGGTGATGAACGTGGTGGAAAACTGAGTCATTATGCAGAACCCAAATGATCCAGGCCATGGTACAACAAGAGCTTGTATCAGTCGATGACAGAGAGGAACACCCGCGCATCATAAGATCAGGGAGATCATAGACAAAGTATAGTGAAGCATCTGAAGCTGGGCCCCATTTATTCCAAATTTCCTTGGCTCCATTAAAGTGTATCCTCCTTAATGTAAATCTTGAAGGAATTTTCATATTGATAAACCCTAGTGAAATAACCCTCATGAGTATTAATTATTAATCATCACCCATAAATGGGTTGATGAACTATAATGAATCTAATTCCCGTTATAAGTTGGATATGTAGGACACCTTCCTAAGGCTCGATCTGAACACATGGTGCCTATGCTCCCTCATATATGTTTATTCCACATGATGTTAAACTACAAGGGTTAGACTCATACAACCTAAGTGGGATTTGATTCATGATCTACAAAGGATATATAAGACATCATAGGAAGATCCAATCCCATATTCATATCACAAATCACCTCCCTGGATGGTAGTAAAATTCATAGTGCCCGGTTATACAGATTCAAAATATAAGCAGTTACCCATTGCTAAGAAATAATTGGAAGCTAATAAAGAACCTCAGAAACATTAATATGGTATCATTAATAGAACCCCATTTACATGAAAAATTATTCATCACCTAATCATTTTATTCAGGAAACCAATACAACATTGGTATTTGGAAGAGATTCACGAATCGATAATAAATCCATAATAGATTCCCAAAATATGAAATAATTCCCTCAAAAGGGTTTGATGAGCCTAGCTTCCCATCATCTCAAACAATGTGAGTTCTGAAGTTCCATTTGGCTTGAAACCCAAAATAAACATCTTCCTTTAGAAATCAAGTTTATACCTTGTATGGATGTGAGAATTGTTGGGAGTTTATATGAAAGATGGAAGTGGTAAACCTGATGTGGATGATTGTATCTCCATACTTGAACCCCCACAATCAATCATATGGGTATCAGATTTTATGATGGAAACAAAATGGTAAACCCAATGTGAGACTCACAGTAAGAAAAAAATTGGTTTACGCACATTAGACCATTTTCCCCATCCTCTTTCAGAAGGAAACAAAAATAAAATAAAATAATACCAATTATAATCTATCACTATTGTCCACCAGTAATCTCTATAGTTATAGGATAAATTTATATCCTCTTAGAAACATCAAACTATCTAACATCAAGATGCTAAACTTCCAATTTGAATATAAAATAAACATTTTCATTTAAATTATATATATATATTATTGAATAAAATTACATACCATATATCATTGATGTGTACTACATTTACAACTATCAGCTCGATGTGTTACCTCCTGCCTCACCCAGTTCTACTAGCTTGATGATGGTCTCCCCTAAAAACTAACTCCCATATAGTAGGAGCATAATACATCCCAAATAGTAGATGAGATTTATTCAGGTCGATGGGTGTAGCAGGAATGATAAAAAACTACAAATCTAGCTTTTTCCATGGATTTACTCCTCAAATTGTGAAAAAACTAATGGAATCACTCCAAAATATAGATCCCATAGGAATCCGAAATAGGGTCACTCATTCTATCGTTGATGGGATACCATAAAACATGAAAATAATAATATCATGTTAATAATTAAATACATTTTTAAATAAGTAATACTTTTCTACACACCTCTAAATGATCAAACATATGATTAAAAACATCAAATGGACTCTAATCACATGTCACCCATAGTCCATAAAAATAATTATGTACAATTTCACTCCCCTGTCCGAAAGTTATATGTGATAAATTGTGGGAAAAAAGAAAAAGAATAAAAAAATAGTACATAAATAAATTAATGAAAACTAATGATCATGAATTAAAATTAACTAAAATACACAACTAAAAATACATCCACATGCATGTATCAAAGCCATGATGTGATTGTCACTCAATAATAAGGTCTAGAATCATCAATCTTGTTATACCATGATCCCTACTAGTAGATGATGAACTAGAGTCATCCCAGGGCTAGATGATGAACCATTAGGCTAATCACCAAGAATAATGGCCTCCTTGAGGCTGCAGAATATAACATCTTAATATTCACCAACCACCAAAAAAAAAAATTCATAAATAATTGAAAATTAGTATTATATTTATATTATGACTATAACTAGAATTTAATTGCATCATCTTCATATTTTATGGTTCCTATATATTAACATTCTTCCTCAATATCATCATTTTCTATAAAAGATTCAGCTTCATAATCTCTTTCTATTTCAAATTAATAGGACACATCATCAATATTATCATCACTATCAGTTTTTACCTATGGGGTTTCATCATTTATATTTGTTTATTTTCATGGGAAAATGTATTTGGAGTTGTCTCTTGAAAAATTTCAATTCCTTTCACTTTATAATAACAACATTCACCTTGCATAAACTAAATTTCATGATATTTCATTTTTATAATGCTCCACTAGTCAATTAACTCTCTTGAAGAAACACATTATTTTTCATAATAATTTTTTTTGTGTTTGATGAGCAATATAAATGATTTTTTTCTGTATGAAGGATTATATATTTAATGTAAATGATTCCATGGTGTGAATGAACATGAAAGCCTCTATCAGAATAAATCCAATAGAATTGAAAAATTATTACATAATTATATCGAAGATAATATATTAAATTATTTCATCCAACAGTCCATATAATTCAACTTAAATTTTACTAGGATGAGATCCTATTAATCAAAAACCATTATTCATTGTTTTTTTAATTCACCATATGTACATGTATGAAATTAAAAACCATTAACTATAAATTAATTATAACATTTAAGCATTTTGGTTGGTATGCTACTCAAAAGAAACAATCAATTATCAATTCTATCAGCATGTTTCTATAAATGAAAAATTGAAAAAAAATAGCAATATAAAAAGTTACAAATTAATTTTATATGTTAAATCATAAATAGTTTCATTTACAAGTCTTTAAAACACGTAGAAAATTTATTGTTGTCGTTATTCTTCAAGAAAAATTTGGGTAATTTATTGAAACTATTTCTTGATATGATCATCATATAATCTATAAATAAAATAATATTAATTTATTTTTAAAAAATACTAACTAAAAGTATCACTTGTGGTACACATCATATCATTTCTTCACAATTTAGTAGAATGTATTCACGAGCCTTGTGATGTTCATCATCTGAAATCAATCATTCATAAAATCCAAAAAATCAACATTTAATCTGATTAAAAAATGATAATTGATTTTTTATTTCATCATCAACATTTCCTTAGTTACACCCCATTCAGTTATGTTTTTAAGGATATTCAGGTTGAAAATAATGAATTAAAAAAAAGAAATTTCCTATTAAAAATATTATTCTACAATTTACCCTTCAAGGGATGCTTTGTTATATACCTTTTTTTCAATTTCTATATACATATCTCATATGGGTACATCCAAAAAAAACTATACTGTTCCTCTACATTTTTATTCATATGATAAATATTTTACCAAATATTTTATTGAATCAAAGAAAGACATGATTTATTTTTCCTATTTACATAAAATTAAAACATCATCTTCTTGCAACCTACATAGTGCATTATATTATAATATCACCACACAACTGTATCATAAAAAATATGATATTTCTATCTATGCATCCCAAATTAATAAATTCAACAAAACTATAAATCCAATCAGTAGATGTATTTCCATTATAACATGATAATCATAAATGTTTAATTTTTCAATATGACAATTTTTGACACATCTAAAAAAATTGGAAACATTACCCTTTGGTAAACTCAAATCTACAATCCACTAATATAATAACAATTTTTTTTAGAATGTTTATAAGACACTATTGGATTCATTAAATTATGTGATCTATCATTTTCAAATAATTTAAGTTCCGCTCAGCTATAAAATTGAGCAATATCTAATCATACCTTTACATTAACTTTTATCCTACCAGGTATGTCCAAAAGTGTATGAAATATATTATCAAACTAGTTGTTCTCAATACACATAACATCTAACATGTGATAGACTAAAAAATCAGGCCAATATGGAAGATCTCAAAGAATACTCCATTTTATCTAATTGTGATCTTTCCAAAAACCATCTATTTTTTGTTTATTTGTATTCCTTCCAAAGGTAATGGGAGGTAATAAAGTGATAATATATTTTAAATCAGTACCTACTATCATTACTGGAGGTTCATCTCTTTCAATTATACCTTTTCTGAAATTATTTCTATCTCTTAGGAATTGATGGTCATTAGCAATAAATTTATGAAGATAGTCAAAAAAAACTAAAGTTTCTTCCATTGATGAGAATAAACACTTTGATGTATCTCGTATAGTTTAAAAATGGTTTTGGACTATGTATAATTTAGATAGATAACATTCCATATGCTGGAAAGTCACTAATTACCCACATTATTTCATCTGTCATTAGTTTATTTTGTTTCACAATTACATCATATTTACTGACACCATTACTCCACAATAAATTTATCTCATCAATTAATGGATTAAAATAAACATCAACATTCTTTTTGGATGTCCTAGAATTAACAATGTTAGAAAAATATGTGGTTTATTCATTAAAATCCAAGTAGGTAATTAGTACAGAGTTATAAAGAAGGGACAATAATAATATTAACCATCACAAGAACCAAATGGGAAGAAACCGTCTGTATAAAGAATCAATCACAGGTTATGAGCTTCTGAAAAAAATACATATTCAATCAATCAAAATATTTCCATGAATCACCATCATAAAGATGATTTAAGATTTTACTAGTTAAAATATTGTATTTTTTCTATGAAATTAATGATACTATCTTCCAAGACATAAATAAACATTGCAATCTAGGTGTAATTGAGAAATACCTTAACTTTTTAATGGGAACCAATATGAACATCCCTTATTATTCCTCTTCATACATCTATTTTCCACATGTATAAAAACTAAATAATGAATTGTTTTTACCATAATACAGGATGTAATCACTTGATCATGTATGAATTTTCCGACAACCAAGGCCCAAACCATGGACAAACCACTTTCTCTTATAGAAATTTATATGCAACACATTGACTTTAGGTAAAAATGATTTAACCAAGGGGAATATTTTTCATAAGAGTTATTTGATATTCCATTATCTGATTTAATAGTCATAAATTTATTAAAAACATCAAATTTTCTTATCTTGCAACTAGGATATAAGTCATCATTAGCTGACTTCAGCAACTCATAAAATTGAGATAGTTATAACATAGGATTTGAATAATCATTCTATGTTTTTTTGAAAAGATATACCAATAACCTCATGCACTAATGTTTAAAACAATGATGGATCTAGAACAAAATTATTAGTATCTCATCTAGAACTATGTTCACTATGTTGATACAAAAAAAATAATCTTTCTAAAACCAAAATGAAATACATAACCCCTAATACTATAAATTGTTTCAAATCTCCTCATATCACATTTATTGTAAGGACACATAATTTTCCATTTTGAAAAAAATCTAGTTTATATGATTCAAATGATAAAAAAGATTCAACAACCTCAATATATGAAATATTTATACTAGAATTTTTTGCATTATTGTGTTGATTTATCAATTTTTGATCTTTTAATAAAAACCATTGTCTAATTACTTGTTCAATATTTTTCAAAATAATAAAAAAACTTTTACTTATGATTAATCTGATCAAATATATAAATAATCCAAAAAAATTTAGAAAATACAAAACTACAAATTACTTGAAAATATTTCCAAATTTTAATAATTAGTAGAAAATAAAACTAAATATCATAAACTATTTCTAACTATAAAAATAATAGTGAATAAAAATATCACATACTATTTTTTTTTGTAATTACCAATAGTTATTACAATGTAAAACTACCTTTTACTATTTACCCCTACTTTTTACTATTTATTGCTACTATTTCCTAATAAAAACTAATTTTTACTAATTACATGTAATTAATTCTACTAGTCACAATTTGTCGATAATTTTTACCAATTACCGGTAAGTACCCCTAATTTTTACCAATTTCATTAATTTTCAATATATTTTACCAATTACAGGTAATTACTGCCAATTTTTACTAATTAACAGTAATTACTATTGATGTTTACTAGTAAAAAGTCATTACCACTATTTTTACTCATTATCACTAATTTGTAGCAATTATATTTAATTACTCCTAATTATTACCAATTACTAGTATTTTTTATGAATTAATTCAATTTTTTAATAATTACCACTAATTTTTACCAATTACCACAAATCTTTACTAATTATCACCAATATATAGTAATTACAGCTAAGTTTTAGTAACTACTGGTAATTACCACTAATTTTTAATAATTTCTAGTAATTACCCCTATTTTATACAATTTATTACTAATTTTTATTTTTTCTTTTTTTCTGTTTCTAGTTACCATTATTTTTTACTAATTACAACTATTTTTAATAATTTTTACTAATTTAATGTTATTTTATAAAAGTTTTTACTAGTTACCACTATTATTTACTAATTATAATTATTGTTTTTCTAATTTTTACATGTTACTGCTAATTATTACTAGTTATAATTATTTTTTACTAGTTAAAACTATTTTTTACAAATTACAATAATTTATTTATTAATTATCGGTATTTTTTACTAATTACTGCTAATTTTTACTAATTAATGATAATTTTTACTCATTTCTGTTTTTTTTAAATTACAACAAATTTATCATAATTACTGCTATTTTTTTACAAATTCGTGTTAATGTTTACTATTTTTTATTCATTATCCATAATTATTTACTAATTATTGTAATCATTACTAAATATTTATCAATTATTTATAATTAATATTAATTAATTTTTTTTAATTATGAATAATTATTGCTAATTTCTTTTAATAATTTGTAATAAAAAATAAGTTAACAATCTAAAAGATTAAAATAAAAATATAAAAAATCACACTTTAATGGAATTAAAACAGGGGGTTGATACTAAAAGCATCTAATCTCTAGAAAAAAGACAAAATTCTTCTAGATTGAAACCATAAAGATGAAGTAGAGGAGTGAATGTCTTGTGATAAAAAATTATGCAGTGGTCTAATATATAGGTTAGATTTTTTGTGATGAAACTATTTGTGATGTTGTAATAGTGGTTGCCCTAGACCCAGCTAAATAGTACCTCTGATTACCATTTTATGAATACAATTAGATATGCCTGATATTTTCTTACCATTATAGTGTTGACATTTATGCATCCGCTATTTAATGGTAATGTCCATATATTAATTATCACATCAAAAGGTTATAGCGAATCGAGGCTATAATGTGAACCTCGAGATACTATAATGACTGGACATAGTTGATATCAAACTATTAGGTATTGGGGGATCATAAGCATTTAGACTACTTTTCATGAAGTTCGCACTTGGTGATCTATAGTAGTTGAGATCACGAGGATAGACCTGACAATGAGAACACCACATGCCTTGAGTGTCATCGGATGTTCACATCTACATACATGTGTATTGGTCTCCTGACTTAATATCATTATCAATGTGTGTCATTTGATAGCATACTTAGATGCATAGTAAAAACCATGATAATGAATTCATGGAGAGGTAGATAGTGTTGGGTGTATCATTAGTGGTATGAAATTGGTTGAATGATCAAAAGGGATTAGGGTTCCCATTTAGAGAGATGACTTTCACGTATTCAAACTTAAGCCAAGCCATTTTTTTTCTTATGGACAAAATAGATCAACCGCTCCCTCTAAAGTCCCCCCATTTTATATTTTGGTTGACCTCCGCTCATATTATAACTTATATCATTATTATTTTTTGAAATTCTAAACCTTATATATCTAGTATTTTGACAAAAAATAATAATAATAAGTATTATAATAAATATTGATTTCCTAGAAAAACCATATTCTGGAAATCGAAAAATAATTAAACCATAAATACTGGCCAGGTCCCCTCAAGTTATAACCCTCCACCACAACCCTTCACAGTCTCCTATATGGATGACGACGCGCACTCGAACCCCACTGCATCAGTAGGAATCTGCTACCATAGACCCATGCGGGTGACACCACTCCTTCCCCACAGATGAGACGCAGCGCCGCCTGACGTCAACCACTGTGTTCTACCTTCCAGATCTGCCTCACCCACACCCCCCTTCATCACCATGTGATCACCGAAGGCCTCAGGTTTTTTTATACAGTTTTTAATTTTTTTTAAACGGTCAGGTTATTTTTTTTCAAAATACCCCTCAAAGGCGGCATCCGCAATGCCGCCTTTGCATTTTGGGGCAAAGGCGGCACCGCAGATGCCGCCTTTCGCCCAGATCTTTGACATGGCAGAGGCGGCACCCGCAGTGCTGCCTTTCGAGATGTGTCATTGGAAAGGAGGCACCACGGATGCCGCCTTTTCCCTCTCGCCCTATAAAATGGCAGCGCCCCCCCCTTCTCCTCACTTCCAAACTTCCATTCCCTCTCATATTCTCTCTAGAATCTCTGATTTTTCTTGTGCGGTGATGTTTGTGGGCATTTTTTTCCAAAGAATCATTTAGAGGTACGATTTTATTTAATTTAATATGTTTTTAGTTGAATTATTTTTAGTTGTAAATATTAAATTTTTTAGTAGATTAGATTGTGTAATTACTTTGTTAGTTTGAAATATGATATTTTGGTAGCATAAAGATTATGTTTTCTAAGCGAAATCCTTGTCTGGATACAAACAAGTGAATGTGGCTCTGGCACAGATGTACCTAGGGGTAAAACCCGAAAACACTGATTTGAGCTAGACTCAAACAGGAACTGGTGCATGACAACGGGCCTTGCTACATTCTGGTTTGACACTCTCGGGGGATTGCTTAAGAAAGTCATATTTCTTTATAAACTACTAAAATATCTATGAAAACAAAGATATGTTAAAAAACACAAATAGAGTACTATCTTTATAGTTGTTATTATTAGCTTTGTAATGATCATAATAATTATTTTTTAATTAGATTGAATATTTTGAAATTAATTAATAAATAAATGATTAATTAGGATTAAGTAGAAAATTATTAATAAATTAATGATTAAGTAGAAATTAATTAATAAAGTAACGATTAAGTAGAAAATAATTAATAAATTAATGATTAAGTAGGAAATAATTAATAAATTAATGAATAAGTAGAAAATAATTAATAAATTAATGATTAAGTAGAAATTAATTAATAAATTAATGATTAAGTAGAAATTAATTAATAAATTAATGATTAAGTAGAAATTAATTAATAAATTAATGATTAAGTAGAAATTAATTACTAAATTAATGATTAAGTAGAAATTAATTAATAAATTAATGATTAAGTAGAAATTAATTAATAAATTAATGATTAAGTAGAAATTAAGTAATAAATTAATGATTAAGTAGATATTAATTAATAAATTAATGATTAAGTAGAAATTAATTAATAAATTAATCATTAAGTAGAAATTATTTAATAAATTAATGATTAAGTTGAAATTAATTAATAAATTAATGATTAAGTAGAAATTAATTAATAAATTAATGATTAAGTAGAAATTAATTAATAAATTAATGATTAAGTATACATTAATTAATAAATTAATGATTAAGTAGAAAATAATTAATAAATTTTTGTTTAAGTAGAAATTAATTAATAAATTAATGATTAAGTAGAAATTAATTAATAAATTTTTGTTTGAGTAGAAATTAATTAATAAATTAATGATTAAGTAGAAATTAATTAATAAATTAATGATTAAGTTGAAATTAATTAATAAATTAATGATTAAGTAGAAATTAATTAATAAATTAATGATTAATTAGAAATTAATTAATAAATTAATGATTAAGTAGAAATTAATTAATAAATTAATGATATGATTAATAAATAAGAGTTAAAAATAACACTAACTCAAAAAACGGAGTGAAACAAAAAATATTAGGAATGATTAATTAGAAATGAATTAATAAAATAAAGAACATGTCGTGAAAATATAAATAACACAATATTTCATGTTTCTGGCTTTTATTGTAACAGATTGAATATCAAAATTTCAGAAAACCTATTCTGAAAATTTGATATTCAATTCGTTGCAATAAAGGCCAGAAGCTCGAAATATCGTGTTCTTTATATTTTCACGACATTTTCTTTATTTTTTTACTCTACTAACAAATTATTAATTTTGTAAGAAATAACTACTGATTGAAGAATGATGAAGTGTAGAAATATTCGAGTTTAAGATATAAGATAGTTTAATTAAATATTCACAGTATAACAACTTTTGATTTTGAATGTTTTTTTGAATATAAAAAATCAGTCAATGTATTAAAAATAATTTGGATTAATAATATTATATTGTTAACCATCAATGTCACTTACATTATCAGAATCTTGATCAGAAACCTTTTTCTACGTAGAGCATAATGTTTGCTTGTGTGTACTGCTATGGGGAGGTTATTCAAACTGAGCAAGGAGCTTCTTACAGTACCCAACAAATAACAGTGGTTAATACAAGTGATTGTGTAACCCTAAGTGACCTTCAAGACAGAATTAGTGGCTCATTAAATCTAGGACCCGATCAAAAGATCAAGGCAATGAGTTATAGATATTTGCAGTTCCCATCAACATTGTGGCATATAGCTTGTCCATTGGTTGATGATGCGCACTGGATGCAAGTAATTAATTTGTTTTCTCAACGATCAGATGGTACGATGATGGAGTTATATGTTGATGTTTCTGCTGTACAACAACAACATCCAATTGCACATAGACATAGACTTAGAAGGGTTATTGAAGATAGTCCGCCTCATGAAGTTGAGACTATTCCAAATGATGAAGAAGAGGACAACCTACTTGATCTCCCGGATGTACATGTTAACCCAACTTCTGATGAGGAGTTTCGTAATAACGAAATAGATGATGATAATAGTGGTGATGAGGAAGAAAAAACATAAGTTTTAAGAAATGCAGTAGTTGTACAATAGACTCGACCTACAATAAATCATCCACCACTTTTTGCATCTTGGTCAGAAGCAATGACATGTGTGCCTGAATTTGAAGATAATGTTCTTACACCGGCAACAGAGTTTCCTGGAGTTATACAAGATAGGTTTAGGGAGCTTGACAAAACTTTATATGTTGGAAGAAATTTTTCAAGTAAAGATGCATTAAAAAATACGTTAAAGAGATTTCACATTGAGAGGCACTGCAGCTATGTAGTTTACTAATCAGATCGTAGAAGATATGTCATACGATGTGAGAAATATGGGGATGATTGTAGATTTCAATTGAGGGCGATTCCGGACATTACATTTGGAGGTTGGAGAATCTCGAAGATTAAGGCAACCCATACTTGCGTTTAGCCAAGCCTGACACAAGATCATGCTTCATTGGATGCAGAATTTGTGTCATCCATTGTTGTTGAGATGATTAGGACATGTCAAGATGTTCTGATAGCCCTTGTGCAAAAGAGGATACAACGGAAATTTGGTTATAAGATTTCTTATAATAAGGCATGGAAGGCGAAACAAAAAGCAATTGTGAAGGTTTATGGTGATTGGGATGACTCATATCGAGTATTTCCGCAATTGTTTTCTATACTGAGTCATCATAACCAAGTTGTATTCCATCATGATACAAACTAATATGTGTCTCATGATAACAGACTTGATCCATCTCGTGTTCGATTTCATCGACTGTTTTGGGAATTCCTACCATGTATCTACGCATTTCGTTTTAGTAAACACTTCATTCAGATTGATGGAATGTTTTTATATGGAAAATACAATGGTGTATTGTTGATTGCGACAACCCAAGATGGAAATCGTTCACCTCTCCCGCTTTCCATTTCCATTATAGAGAAAGAAAACTATGAATCATGGAGTTGGTTTTTGGCATTAATCAGTAATCATTTTCCTAACATTCATGGTGTTTGTTTGATATCTGATCGACATTGGGAAATTAATGAGGCAATCAATGTGGATCATGATACATGGGGTTATCCAAATTCACATCATCGGTTCTGTATTAGACATATTTCTAGAACATTGCATAAGAAATTTCACAACGAACCGATGAAGAAGTCAATCACCAGACTTAGTATTTATTGTATTTGTTTTTTATATCAACGTAAAAATAAAGTCAAAATATGTGAAATATCATCTATTCGGTGTAGCATATGAGTCGGATCAACGACGGTTTGAAGAACATTTCGAACAAATCCGTCAGGTTAATGAAGAAGTTTACGATTATATGATGAAAATTCCAAATGAAAAATGGACATTGGAATATGATGGGGGGAAGAGGTACGGACACATGACCACAAACATTGTAGAGTGCATCAATGGTGTCTTCAAAGGGTTGCGCAAGCTACCTATAACTTCCCTAGTTCAGGAGACATTATATCGTTGCGTGAAGTACTTTGTTGATAGACAAAAACTAGCATCAAATGGAATACACCAAGGGCTAAAGTATGGAAGACATTTTCAACGAGATATTGAAAAGAACATTGAAGAAGATTCTGGTTATCATGTCAGTATATTTTAGTGAGAAGACTCTCGATTTGAAGTTCAAGAGAAGTCGAACCCCATCACAAATAGTGTTGGTGAAAAAATGGTGGTATTACTAGGAACAAGGCAATTCCAATGTGGGAACTTTTAGGCTTTACGGTTTCCATGCTCACATGCCATCACATCATGTGCCTCTATTAACATATCATGGGAATCATATGTTGATCCAGTGTACTGGATGGACACCATTGCTAACTGTTATACTGCGCCATGGACACCTATTGGCGAGTTTCGTTATTTCCCAATGCCTGAAGTTCAGGCGATAGTGGTACCTGATAAGAATCGATTGCTTCCCCGTGGGAGACCGAAGGCCAGTAGATGTGAAATGAGATGGACTAGCCTCAAGAACAAAGATAGAGTTTGAGATGCATCATATGTCATCAAGAAGGTCATAATCGGAAACGATGTCCTAACATTGTTGGGTCAACTTCACACTCTAAGGCCCAATGTTGTATTGTTGTTTTTTGTAGATTGTTATATTATAAATATTTTTCTTATATCTTCCTTTTATATTGGTTTTTAAAACATAATGTGTGTCACGACCCCCTCCCCACAAAGTGTACCCCTCCTTGGTCGGCAATGTGAGAAGAGAGATAATGACCCCCGAGTCCCACCTCCAATAGGCCCCGGGTTGGCGACTAGCACCGAGGGTATAATAAACACACAAATGGGAGGCATTACCCTCTAAGAGAACACATGCAGAAGAGAAAGATAACATAGACACCAATCAACTCCAACTCAAAACTTAAATATAAAAGAAACCCAAGTACATATATGAAATTTCATGCAAAAGTACTACAACTGAAAGGGGAACCTAAAAGTACCCAAACATTTGAAGAGCTTTAATAGATTACTCCATTCTCATTTTACTAGTTCCACTGTACGTTAATTAATTTTTTAAACATTAATTAATAATGAAAAATTCCACATTTAACTAAAAAGACATCACATAAGAAAAATCAACTGCTCCTTTTAAAATTCACATCACCTTTAAAATCTAATATTTCCATCCCTGTGGATTTTCACCATTTAATCAAACTTCCATTACATAAATACCTTCCCATATTCTCAGGCATTCTACAAAAGCATCCTATGCTACTAAACACAAAGGAGGCTCAACACAAGCAGCAAGCAAACAACAATCACATCCATGGGCTCTTGGCCCTTTAACAAACAAGACGGTAACTCAGACCCTTTTAGAAATTATCAAACAAGGGATTCATTAATCCATATTGAACTAATCAGTAAGCTGTCAGAAAAGGTTTAACATGCTTACTATGCCAAGTATATAGATAGAAGTCCACCGATAGAATCATTGTTCAAGTCTACCAATAGAAGTCCACCGATAGAACCTCACCGATAGAAACACGGTTCAAGTCTATCGATAGAAGTCCACTTATTGAAACACTGTTCAAGTCTACCGATAAATCCTCACCGATAGAACCTCACCGATAGAAACACTGTTCAAGTCTGCCGATAGAAGTCCACTGATAGAACCTCATCGATAGAAACACTGTTCAAGTCTACTGATAGAAGTCCACTATTAGAACCTCACCGATAGAAACACTGTTCAATTCTATCGATATAAGTCCACTGATAGAAACACTGTTCAAGTCTACCGATAGAAGTCCACCGATAGAACCTCACCGATAGAAACACTGTTCAAGTCTACCGATAGAAGTCCATCGTTAGAACCTCACTGATAGACACACTGTTCAAGTCTATCGATAAAAGTCCACCGATAGAAACATTGTTCAAGTCTACCGATAGAAGTCCACCGATAGAACCTCACCGATAGAAACATTGTTCACTAAACCTCACCGATAGAAACATTGTTCACCTACCGATACAGTTCATAAAACTGGAAACACTGCTTAGAGAATTGGAAATTTGGAAAAGTGTTGGGGATAAGTCACCTTGACCTCCCAGAACACCTCCAACACCACATTTTCACAAAGTAATGGACTGGAGAGGTCTGGGCCATTACAATGTGACTGAGACAATAAATATGAAAAATACCATAATGTGAGCAATCATATATAAATTATAACTCACATCCCTTTGTAATAAACATCTATATAACACAGACAAATGTTTTATATATGTAAATATATAAAACCATATATTACAAATCACTCAATTCTAGATAGAAGCATATCTTATTAATATGCTTTGAATAACATGACTTATTTTTGTAAAAAAAAACTTCATAAAACGTTGTGAATAAACATGACATGTCTTGCATTCGACAAATCAAAATATTTTACTGATCATGATGTTATATTTACAGTTCACACTTACAACTTATTTCATTTGTTTATATGCATATGAATGATACCATACTACTTAGTTAGTATGCTACCCATTGTTCACAGGTTGTGATAGATGGTGGTCCAGATCGATTGATCAGGGTGCATCGAGCGCATCATTTTCATCACACGGAGCCTCCTGTTGCCATTAGACCGTATTTGTGTAGTGCTGGCTTCTATGGTCTTGCTGTATCAGATTGTACATTTGTAGATCATCACCTACTAGTTGCACTCGTGGAGAGGTGGAGACCAGAGACACACACATTCCACCTGCCTGAGGGAGATATGACCATCACCCTCCTGGATGTAGCTGTGCTTCTTGGTCTTCCTATTCAGGGGAGACCCGTTATTGGATCGACTCAGGCATCTTGGCCCGATCTGGCTCAGCGCTTGTTAGGCGTTGATATTTTGTCTGATCGTAGAGCTACCGAAGGAGCATCCATATCCATGTCTTGGTTGGAGGCACAGATTCCACATTTAGCTGATGATGCTGACGATAAGATGGTGATGCATTATGCTCGTGCATATATATTATGACTTATTTGAGGGACCATGTGTACAGATCATTTAGGGATGCACATGCACATGATGTATCTACCTCTGCTGGAGGACTTTGATCAGGAAGGGACATACAGTTGGGGATCTTCCTGCTTGGCATACACATAACGAGCATTATGAAGGATATCCGATAGCCGGCGCACAGGGCTCGGGGGATGTGTCATCCTTATTCAGATGTCGGCATGGGAGCACTTCCCCAGATTATGCCCTGATCTTGCTGGTCCGCCAGTTGAGATGGAGGTGTTGCATGACGCTCCACATGGACGCTTGTATGATCACTCATTTCTATTCGCTTATGATGCTAGTTATTGAATTTAATTTCTCATTATTTATCACTATTGATGTTGTATTTTACAGGTGGTGTAAGCGACACAATTTCACTGCGGTGCCGAGACACGATTTGGCCGTATATTGGCTAGAGTTGGACTTTCTGTTACCCCATCAGTTATCTATATATATCCTATATCTGTTTAACAACTTTAATATCATTATCTTTTTAGTTTATAGTTTTTATAACTAGGGTAATATGTTATTTCAGATTTCATGGGTTCCATACTGGTCTGTTATAGATCAGTTGCCGTCATACTGCACGGTTGGCCTTGACGATGTTACGGCTGTAGTGCCACTCATTCACTTTCATATTGTTGAGTGGCACCAGCCTGACAGAGTCATGCTCCATTTTCTCTTGACTTAGCGGATTCCATCACCGCCACGGCAGACAGATCGGCTTCATGGGATGAAGCTGACGGGGAGGCAGGATGACGACTGGCATCGAGTACATGCTGTATTTGTTGACTGTTGGCGCAGACGCGCAGAGTTTCATATTCAGGGATTTCCTACGATGCAGTTTTCTCTTTCAGCGCAGCACGAGTATGAGCCATGGTATAGAGTGAAGTATATACTACATCTTACCCAAGCCGGCAGAGAGAAGCACATGATTGTAAGTCAATTAAATTATATTACTATGTTTATTGAGTTATTTTCTAATTCATTTTTAATATGTTTATAGGAGAGTCACGCAGACAGTGTTATTCATATGAGCGATGAGTCTGAGGACCGAGTATTAAGTCGAGAGGTCGTTCATGCTGAAGCGCTGATCAGATGAAAACACCAACGATTCCACATATCTCATCGAACTCTTCATCACCAAATCTTTATCCTTCATCATCTTCAAAAGCCTTCTGTAGGAACTCATTGATATATTCATTCTAAACACTCACATACAAGTATACTATAAAGGCATAAAAACCAATAAAGTTTTCCAGGTAATCAAACCTGAAAGATCGAGGCAAAACAAACTTGTAGGACAGTAGACATTTGTTTTGAGAACTCATATGCCTTCCAATGAATTCTAGATAACGATAGAGATGAAACACGTTCAAGAAATAAATAAATGTAGAATCATTAACAATATCAGAGGTTTCCCTCATAAAGCAGTCATAATATAAACAATTATTCTGTTAAAGTCAGCATAACATTACAAAATAAACAATATTCCTAACTAAAATAATAAGGTATAAAATATATATCATATATGTAAATAAAACCTATTATAATAGATAAAAAATGTCAATGACATTAGAAATGTGAGTTCCTGATTAATTTTCATGTCAGTAGAAGGGTTTTATCTAAAACAGTAAGTGTGTCTTCCTTCACTCTCACTTGTAGGTTTACCATGGACGTCTCTCCCCCATCGAACAGTATGAACCCAGGGGCGTCAGAATTGGAGGGTTAATTTGGATATGTGACTGATATTTCGGTAAAAATGAGGGGTTGTCCAGATTTAATGAAACTAAATTGAACACTTAAGCTGCATTTAAGACATTGCGGTGGTGTTTCCCGCAAAACGAAATGCGGATTCAACCTTTCTTGATATCCAGTATTGATTTTGATATCCAATTCACTGCAACAAATACCAAAAGCTCCACATAATCATGCCATTTTTGGACCTTGTGTTCTTTCTTACCGTGAATTACATATCTAATTTTATACTGTATATTTTATATGATTTTAAATTTATTAATTTTAAATTTAATAATTAATGATATCTTTCAAGAAGTCGACACTGAAAGGTATCAAATATAAACTATGCCAAAAATATAAATAAAAACTGAAATACTGGATAACCATATAAGAACAGCTCATAACAATAATAGTATATTCATTTTATAGTCTTTCTAAATCACGTACTTGAAATTACTTTTGTTTTAAACTATTTATTATATGTTTAATCAATGTTTAATGTTTCATTTATATTCATTTCATAGTTTATATTTTATAGTCTTTCAAAGTCACGTACTTGAACCATTTTTATGTTTCATGTAGGCAGTTTTGAAAGCTTATAGATTACTTTTCACTAACATTATTTTCGAAATTCCTTTTGTTTTCAACTATTTATTATATTTTTAATCAATGTTTAATGTTTCATTTATATTCGTTTCATAGTTTATATTTTATAGTCTTTCAAAGTCATGTACTTGAACCATTTTTTTGTTTCAAGTAGGCGGTTTTGAAAGCATATACATTACTTTTAACTAACATTTTTTGGAAATTCCTTTTGTTTTCAACTATTTATTATATTTTTAACCAATGTTTAATGTTTGATTTATATTCGTTTCATATTTTATATTTTATAGTCTTTCAAAGTCACGTACTTGAACCATTTTTAAGTTTCAAGTAGGCGGTTTTAAAAACTTATAGATTACTTTTCCCTAACATTTTTTTGGAAATTACTTTTGTTTTCAACTATTTATTATATGTTTAAACAATGTTTAATGTTTCATGTATATTCGTTTCATAGTTTATATTTTATAGTCTTTCAAAGTCACGTACTTGAACCATTTTTAAGTTTCAAGTAGGCGGTTTTAAAAGCTTATAGATTACTTTTCACTAACATTTTTTTGGAAATTCCTTTTGTTTTCAACTATTTATTATATGTTTAATCAATGTTTAAAGTTTCATGTATATTCTTTTCATAGTTTATATTTTATAGTATTTCAAAGTCACATACTTGAACCATTTTTAAGTTTCAAGTAGGCGGTTTTGAAAGCTTATAGATTACTTTTCACTAACATTTTTTTGGAAATTCATTTTGTTTTCAACTGTTTATTATATGTTTAATTAGTGTTTAATGTTTCATGTATATTTGTTTCATAGTTTATATTTTATAGTCTTTCAAAGTCACATACTTGAACCATTTTTATGTTTCAAGTAGGCGGTTTTGAAAGCTTATACATTACTTTTCACTAACATTTTTTGGAAATTCCTTTTGTTTTAAACTATTTATTATATGTTTAACCAATGTTTAAAGTTTCATTTATATTCATTTCATAGTTTATATTTAATAGTCTTTCAAAGTCACGTACTTGAACCATTTTTAAGTTTCAAGTAGGCGCTTTTGAAAGCTTATAGATTTGTTTTCAATAACATTTTTTTGGAAATTCATTTTGTTTTGAACTATTTCTTATATGAATAATTAATGTTTAAAGTTCTAGTTATATTTGTTTCATAGTATATATTTTATAGTCTTTCAAAGTCACATACCTGAACCATTTTTTAGTTTCTAGTAGGCGCTTTTGAAAGCTTATAGATTAGTTTTCAATAACATTTTTTTGGACATTCATTTTGTTTTCAAATATTTATTATATGTTTAATCAATGTTTAAAGTTCCAGTTATATTTGTTTCATAGTATATATTTTATTGTCTTTCAAAATCACGTACTTGAAACACAATCACACATCAGAAATGCAGAATATAATGCGCAGGAAAGGAAAAACTTGAATTCCGCATCGGAAATGCAGAATGGATTTAGAGCAACCTATCTTATAAAAAGGAGGTCTGGGTGAGGTTTTCTGTCAGAATCTAGACTACTGTAATGGCAGTATTGTTGGATATTTAGTAGCAGAGAAATTTTGCTAAAAAATTTTGTTTTGTTTATATATATATATATATAAACAAAAAGAAACACAAAATAAAAATAAAAATTTTAAAAAATATTTATATAGGGGAAAGGCGGCATCGCGGATGCCGCCTTTCAGGTAAAGGCCAAAGGTGGCACCGCTGATGCCGCCTTTGCCCCGAAACGCAAAGGCAGCATCGGCGATGCCACCTTTGAGGGGAATTTTGACAAAAAAATTTATCCTGACCATTTTTAATTTTTTTTTAAAAACCGTATAAAAAAAACTCCAGGACTCCCCTATGTTGGGCCCCATCTGGTTCTCCAGTTCCCGACCACCACGATTCGGTCTGGTCTGGTGTCATTCCCTTATTCTGCGACGATCCCACCACCGCCTTCCACCCTCCGGATCACCCTTCTCCAGTACTGGGCATCTTCCATCTCGTAATTGAGCAGGTACTCCTAAGTACCAATATGCACAAATTAGATTCACCCAAAAACAGGTAGGGATGGGTTTGCTCGAATAGGGATGGGTCCTGCCTAGCCCAGCGGTCCAGAACACACATGCACGGGGTTTTCATGGCCCAAAATGATCCCCAAGGATTATTTCCAACCCACACAGGCCCTATGAAGGTATTTGGGGCCCGAGTAATTTTATAGAATCAAAATATAATTATGTTAATTAATTTAATTTTTTATTTAAATTAAATTAATTAAATATTATTTTTTTAAATATAATTTTAACATCCGAGGATCAATAAATTTAATTTATTTGTTAAATTAAATTAAATAATATAATTTTTGGAAATAAAATTAAAATAACATTGGGACAAAACGATGAAAATTGTTGAATTAAAAATACGAGTGAATTTTTAATCCAATAAAATTTCCCTCAAAAATAATTTATAGCAGATTTAATTTTTATTTATGAAATTAAATTAAATATGTTATTTTAATGCGTATTGACTGATCATGAGCCATGGACCGACCAATTCATGTCATACATTTACTTGTCAAATTATTTCAATGGATGTGTTTAATAATTAGTTTAATTAATGATGATCTTCGTGTCCTTTATGCGTCATTATATATATAAGGGAATTCACTTGCGTTTTATCTATTTTATTTTGTACTCCCAATAACCCCTTGCCTACATATGAGTATTATTTTATAATAAAGAAGATGAGCAGTGTACGATGAGATTGGGTGACAAACCAGACAAGAGTTTGATGCGTTAGATGGGTGAGTGCTTTAACTCGACTCGCAAGCGATGCGACTGAAGGAGTTACCCCTATGGTCTAAGTTAATCTGTTATTCACTCAATGGATCAACCACTTCTATTGAATCATGATAATATTTCCATTTTATTTATGGATGGTTTATTATATTATGTTTTTTTTATTTTTACATGAAATCACAGAAAATAATAAGCAAACATGCATTGAAAAAATGAACATGTGATGGATATTTTCTATTTATTTCATGATCGGTTGTGAGTATGATCTCTTAGTACGTGCTTATGAGACAGAAAATGATTTAATTTTATTATATAATAATAATAAATCCCTTAGATAAATATTAATTTGAAAATGTCTTCTTTCGTTTGAATTTAAACACAACTAGGTGTTCGGGGTGCTAGACAAGCTATAATTAAGGGTGTATCCTACTACTAGAGAGTTATTATGAGAATGATGGGTTGAATTAACTAAATTTGGTTGTTAAGGATTAGTCATAGATTAATTTCTATCACTTTGGAGGAAAATATTTGATTAAATAAAGTTTAGGATATTATAACCCGAGACTTCACTCAACAGATCAAGGAACCACGAGTTAATGCGGTTGGATAGTCAAATGTCTACCTTGAACTCTCCGAGTAGTGGCATATCCATTGCTTGTAGACTATGAGGATAAGTTCACGGATCCTTTCCACTATAATACTTAATTGATAGAGTATTCCAATTCTAGTATAGAGGGTTCAAATAATTTTATAAAATAGTGTGAGACTTTAAATGATTTAATTAATTAATCGACAATGTCTAAATTAGTAATCAAGACAAACGTCATAATATGCTAGAATTTATTTTTGTAGAAAATTGAAATTTATATCATAATAAATACTATGATATCTAATCTAAAAACTAAATTTCCACACTGGAATGAGTTTCCAATAGTACAGGCACTTGCACAAAATACTATGATATCAAAAAATCACGGTGCTAGTGTCCACAATACGTATTAAGGAACCTCAAGAAGTGAGGCTATTTAAGAAAATGCTTACAAGAGACTCATATATTACACATATAATTGTTTTTTCATAATTGTGTCATCAATGTCTGATGTTTTTTGTGGATAAAACATCGGGACATGAATGATTTCACATGGTGTCTCATCTCTTAGAATCTCGCAAGGAGAAAGTGAAGAAAGATATGAATGGGTGATGATTACAATGGATATGTTTAAATTGAAATATGGATAAATATGTTTCAATGTATCCCTTTCTCATATCATTTTCACCCATCTACTCTAGTTTCCATTTAACATTATAAAACACAAAGTATGGAGAGAATGGTTGGTTACCTTCTAGGAAAGGTTTGCTATGAAATAAGAACATTAATTAAGGTCTCATCTTTAGTTCTTAAGGTGAACCAATTGAAAGACCAGGAAAAAATTCCAAAAAAATGTGTCACACCAAAGGAACCTTTGCAACATACTTCATAGAAAGAGGTATTAAAAGAAGGTTATTGGCATCACATGCCATGAAATAATTCTATGGAAGATAAATGTAATTAATTTAATTTAATAGAAAAGTACTCACTTATTATTTATTGAATATTCATCATTTCATGTAATGTTTCAGTTTTACTTCTTGGGTATTAAATACAACATTCTTATCACATATGTGTATCAAAATACAGTAACCATGAAAGTCTTGAAATGTTAGTAGAACTAAGGTGTATTCTCTATGTAGTTGAGAAAGGGTGGTTCTTATGTCATCAGTATGAAACACAAAACTTCTAATTTCCATGTTGAATGATTCTAGTAGAAATTTTATTGAGTATAACAAAACCATTTATCTCAAATATACTTTGGAAACAAGGAGACAATATTCCAGTACTAGAATTCATGTTGTTTGTAGTTTCAATTACTCATGTAATAGTTCAGTGATACATAAATCATAGGCAATACATGATGAATATAAAATGTAATACTTATCTATACCAATCTATGGAAAGATAAATATTTTTCAAGAAAAAACTAAAATTGGTTGTCTAGGATATACTGAGTATGGTATTTATAATCTTTGGAGTTAAACACCTTAGGTATTATTTACACATATACTTATTTAGTTTGGAAAAATAAACCTTATAAATAAAGGTAATCCACAAATCTTACAAAATTAATCCATCAAAAGAGCATACACTATTCCAATGATAATCTAGTGGTACGTATACATTATAAGATTAATTTATGTTCTTAAGTAATATGAACAAGAAGTATGGTATATTCATGGTCAGAATATATTAGATGCTTTGGACTGGTCTGCTAAATAATATATTTCCCAACCTTTCATAGGTCAATATAATTTAGTGTGGAGTAATTTCTAAATTCACATTACCTTATTCACGTCAGGGCTATGATGTTAACAAGGAGGATCAATGATAAGTATTACATGTTAACATTGATAAAAAAATGTAGCATGGAGGAAATAATAAATATACATTCCCTTATACACATCAGAGACATGATATTAGTAAAAGAAGTATCAATGTTGAGACTAATAATCATTAAAGAAACATCTATTATATTTCACGACATTCTTCGCAAATAATGGTGTTATCCCATAACCACATGCCAACTATAATGACAAATGGATATCATATCAATTGTAATGTGATTTTAATACATTGTCATAAGATCATGTGTTTATATAAGAATATTTTTTAAGGATATAAACAAACATGCATCAAGTATAGACACATTATTTATCTATTATAATGATCCTAAAGTTTTATAAGGACATTACAGAAATCATTAATATTGAAAAGATATAGTAATTTTATAGATTATAATTCTATAAAAGGGTGCACATCTCTACGTGAGATATTGGGAGGAAAATTAACATGGGTTCAGTCAATGCCATAAGTTTACATGTAGTTTGAATAGGAACAATTTCCAGAATTGGCATGGAAGATGAATGTTCTAGAGACACATACTACATAGGAAGGATAAAACCATCATTATATTTTTGTATTCATTGCTATTGGTGATCCATTATTCATTGAGAATAATAATTCCTATAAGAATTATATGGAAACTAGCTAGGATTTACAAGATTAATTAAATTCAATATTGGATTCCGTGTATCAAAGTTTAGGGGGCTTATTATTTTGAATACTACAGTGGGTATTCAAGTTAGATGATACATGGATGGTACAAGTATGGTATAAATAAGGCTCGATCGGTAATAAAAAGTCATTATACCTAAATACATTATAATTTTACTTTTCACAGCTAAATTCTATGATCATATTATTGTGCATTGGATGTCAAGGCCACAATTCATGGATGGTGTCTATACGACATATCCATAAAAGGATGGTGACATCATAAAATGCAAATAAGGGGTGTAAGTTACTGAAAACCAATCTTGGATTAAAGTAGTAGGATCATATAATATTCATTTGGAATTAATATTTTACATGTTTCTACCAGAGGTTATTAGAAGAGACATGGATTTCCAATTGAAATATGTTTGGTAACATTTGGAAAATAACTATTGTTGTTATAGTTAGTTAAGACTAGGATGAAAGTAATTCTACAGTGATTTAATTAAAGAAGTAACCTCAGTTCTCAGGAACATGATATACTAAGTTATATCTAACGATTTCTTAGACCTAGTAAATCATACATATACTGAGAAAGTATTGAAAATTAAAATTAGGAACAATTTGAGTTATAATTGTTTCTAGTGTTACATGGCATAAATGTCTCTAAGTAGAAATGTATGTGAATAAGAGAAGGTTAAAGTGGTGAGTTGAATTATATATTATTCTACAATGGAGTAATCACATATGCCATGATATGTAAAAGATATTATATTGCCAATATATACTTCATGATAAGAAAATAACAATTTTTTAAATGAGAACTATAAGGGAACCATTCAGAACTATCCAACTGTACTTGGGAAAGTACAAATGGGATTTGTACCCAGAATGTGGAAAAGAAATGATACTAATTTTTAGGGGGCATAAACTATTATTCCTTAGATCAACATGATCTAATATCATATTTTGGATAAGGTAATATGAAATACAATCTCATTCAAGCTAGGGGTAGCCTTGTCTACAAATACCATGTACATTAAAACAACTGAGGCAGTTAAGAAGTAGTGTCAAATATATAATGATTTGTTCCAGTTTTGGGAATCACACCTAGTCATTAAAGTATTATCATAATGTAAATTATGATACTATAACTAGAAATGATTCCATGTTTTGATAGTGGAGAAAAGGTATATACTAAGGGATTCCATCTCTTGAGACGTTTTACTCAAGGAGGTGAGGTCACACTTAGAAGAATTGACACACAACAATAATTTGGTATACCCAACAACAGAAACATTATCCTAATCATGTGAGAGCTAACAGGGATGGTTAACATGTTATCTCTAGTGTAAGTGGGTGTGTTGTAATAGTGTGTGACCTAGACCCAACTAAATTATACTTTTGACTACCATTTCATGTATACAGTAAGATATGTATGATGTTTACATACCATTATATTATAGAAATTTATACATCCACCATTTAATTGTAATGTATATAGATTAATTTTCATATCAAAAGATTATAGCAGATCCTGAGTTATAATGAGAACCTCAAGATACTATAACAACAATCATAAATATAAGTCTTATGGTATAGATACATCATAGTGAATATACAGAGTTAATGTCTGACTATTTGGTTTTGGGGGCTCATAAGCATTGAGAATTCTTCGCATAAAATTTTCACTTGTTGATCGCTAGTAGTTGAGATCATGAGGGATGACCTGCAAATAAGATCACCACATGTTTTGGGTGTCATTGGATACTTCTATCTATTGTCATGTGTATTGGTCTCTTGAATTGATATCATTATCAATGTGTTCCTATTGATTATGTACACTAATGAAAGTCAAAACCCATCATAAAGAAATTAAGGAGAGGTAGCTTATGTTGGGTTCGTCATTGGTGGCATGACATTGGTTAAATGATCAAGATAGAAATTATCACTTCCAAGTTGAGGAAGTAATATATCTCGGGGTAGGTTGATCATTATGGTAGTATTATCATAAATCAATGAAAATGGTAGTCAAAGTTAAATACATCCATTTAGAAAAAAAAATAATAAAGAAAGAAAGGATGATGACATGGTTGTTCATTCTATATGAGATATCTAATAAAAAAGAGATTATATTATATAGTCCATGTTCATAGGTTGGTTTTCATTGATATGACTACTCCTTATCTCTTTAGAGTCCATGATGGGCTATTATATTCTACTCTCGGTATGTGAATTGTATTCATTACTATCAATATAAGGGCATAGAGGGTCACACACAATAGCATATTCAAGAATATTCCCTATTCAGGTGAACAGATATATATGACATGGTGTGCCCCAACACCAGTGTCTGAGATTTTTCCAAAGATGTATGATCACCAAAGAAATAAATAAATTCATATTATTCAAGTGATTTTGTGAAGTTGAAATTGCTTTCAATTATTTAAGAAGAATAAACGACAATGGGTTATTAATTGTGATGATTGTAGAGATGGTTTGTAGTTCAGAAGACATGTGTCTTTGATATTTGAGTTTGACACAAATTTATTCAACATTGAGAGGAATTAATGTTTATTAATTTGTGGTTGAGTTTAAAAAGGAATAAAAATATAAATATTAGAATAATTTTGGATTTGAGTATGCTGGTTTTTAATTATATTTGAAGAAGGATCATTATGTTACTTAGATTTTTTCTAAGTATATTTTATTGTTCTTAATTATAAAATTGTCCAGCAAGACACCAACTAAGGGGAGCAGCACACCAATGTGGGTGGTCGAACTCAACCCTAGCTAGACAACATGAGGCTATAGATTAGGCAATATGAGGGTGTACCTATGTAAGGTGGAGCAGCGGAGGAGCACCACCATGGAGGGCAGAACGACGGCGGAGGTGGTCACATGATGGAACTGACAAGAACCAGTACAAGGCGGTACTGGGGGAGAGAGGAGATTTCTGAGCTGTGTCTGCTTCATCTTGTCTTATAAGGATCATAAAATCACAAGGTATTTTAATGTGGGATCCAAAGTTTTAGTGAGGAATGAATCTCCACTGTTGTATCTATTCAGTGATAATCCTGGTCGTCCAATCATCCCAATTGAACTGCAATAATGGGATCTGCACTGAAAAAACTCCCATCATCAATTTTTTTATTCTTCATCAAGGCCATTCAAACAATATCAGCAATGGATGAAGTCTTCTACAACATGCTTCATTCTATAAGCTTCCTCTCAATGAAGCTCTATGGACACTTCATCTGTATCTTCAACTAAGTCATTGGAGCTTTATATGAGTGATCAGAAAATACCAGGATGAAAAAAATGTGACGAAACATCATTTTCATCACAAAATGGATATCGAATCGAAGGTTAGTAGTGAGTTTAAAAACTTATTGATAACAATGATGGTATGAGAAACATGAAGGTAGTTTTTAAGTGATTATCAAAGGTTCTAAGTCAATATTCATTGCCTATAAATACTAAAGCCATGCTCATTTTCATTATTGTGTCTATCTCACAAAAGTGATTTTTGTTTTGAGAGATAAAAATTTCTATGAATATATCTAGTTCACAAAGTGAAGATCCCATGCACTTTCTATTAGTGCGAATAAGAAGGCTTACGTGGGAAACCTATATGTTCCTAGCACACTATAGTTGCTTCATGATGAACAAGGTTTCACAAAGAAATCAAGATAACATAATCTTCTCAATCTTGAATCTACTAGTTCTTGTGTGAATAGTTTGATGAATCTTAAACTGTGTACTATGTAAACCTTCACGTGAAGAAGATAGAAGAACTATTTATCCTTTTACGCAAAGCTTGAGTGGTTACTACATACTATTTTGGGAAGATATTGTTTGAATAGGGTTTCACAGACTATGTTTATGTGGTTAATGTTTGTAAGTGAATACAACATACTTTCATGAAGGATTTTATGAGAGGATACTGATATTACACAAGGAGTGTAGTGAATAATTTTTTTCATGAAGGAAGTGTGTGTTTATGAGATAAAATTAACGCCTGTCAACATGCATACATGAGATATAAAATAAGATCTAAATGTGTGTGTTAGACAAACACATATGCACCTGAAATTTATCATGAACAATAGTGACTAGTTTGTGCATTAGTATTATTTAAAAAGGTGAGAAGACCATGTCGTGGGTTATATACATGCATGATGTTTTAAAAAGCGCATGTAAAATTTATATTGATTAATTAGTGTGCAGTAATTTGAGACTGAAGTCAGGATAATTTTATCATTAGTGATTCATAAGAATTTTTGTATATGAGTTTTCAATGTTAAGTGAGGCTGGGTATTTATTATAAGAAAGTACATTTGGCCAAGTAGTGTTTTATTGAGACTTAAGACCTTTTTTAGATGATTAATTTTATGGTAGAAATCCATAAAGTTAATTAGAAGGTTATAATAAGTGGACTTGAAACAGAACCAGGACAATAGATCACTGCATTAGAAGTTAATGGAAGTTAAAGACCAGTTCAAAAGAATTATTTTTTAAAGAACTAGTGGGATTCCAGTATAAAATTATGATATTTATGGGAGATATCTCAACTAGTGGGAGTCATTCTAAATAACAATGGTGGGAATTCTAGTCTAAGGATCCTATAAGAAGGCAGTCCATAGTAAATAGTTGTGATAAGATATTATGAGAGTTTTTCTATCATGAGTTTTGAGATATTTTCGAACAATTTTATCATATTTCCTATTACCAGTGGAGATTATGTGTCTCATATTATCCTAAACACAAAAAGGACTTAGTCACCCACATCATGGGAGAACCTTGTAAAAATATTGTGTGTTGTGCTTCATTTTCTTTCTATCTTTCATGTGGTATAATTTTGTTTTTAAATAGATATTATCTATTCAATCTAAAAAGGGAAGAGGATAGAATTAAAAAGAAATAAGTGTGAATAAAGTAAATTTGGTAAAAAAATGTGTACAATGATTCCCCCACTTAATATGCCTGTATAATCTCCCAGGAACTTCAATTGGTATTAGCGCACAAGTTACACCTCTGATTAGATCTATATTATTGTCCCAATTTTTGTATTAGACTTGTATAAAATGCATAATTTATTTTGAAGAAGTAAAAGAGATGTGTCAAATTGAAAGTTTAGTTCCTATATCTATTAGTGTTAATAATGAGGTTTCTGTAAAAACCTTGAAGAAAAAACAGAAGAAAGAGGCAAGAAAGCTAAGAAATATTTTGAAGAAGAAGGAGGGTTCCTCGAAATCTGAATATAGTCAGATGGGTAGTCTATCAATAGTATCTGTTAAATTATTTGATAAAGATCCTTTTTATGAGTGGGTTCAAATGGTGATGAAGAAGAATTTATTGAACCACTTAGTGATTTTTATTCTGAAATAAAAAATTATTTAAATAATTTTCTTACTAATATTGTCACTTTCATATTCTCTTTTCACAAGGGACTATATGATGAAAATTAACTGCTTTAAACGTAAGATGATGATATGGATCAAGACTTGGTAAAGAATTTTCAAAAATTTAAACTTCTCTATGAAATTATTAATTCCATAGAAGAAGCTATATCACTTCGTAATGAACATTTCTCCTATGTTGAAGAACAATTGAAAAGAAATGTATATGAGAAAAAATTTATTGATAAGGTCGTTATAGATATGATTCTTATACTTGAATAAAATCATAAATACATCATGAATATTAAGGATTCTTAGATGGAAATAAAATAAAAGGATGATACATTCATCTTAGCAGAAAAATAAAAAGAAAAGTATATATTTCACTGTAATGAAAGAATTAATTTTATTGAAGATAAACCACAATGGACTATTTGTGAGAAGTATGTGACTATGAATGTTTATACAGAAGTGATCCATGCATTGTAGAAACTAAAAAAACCTATAAAGGTTAAATAAGTCTAGCTAGAGGTTAATAAAAATAGAATTAATGAAAAAAGTAATAATCTATTGGAAGTAAGTAAAATTCATGGTGATCAAAATTAGAAAATGAATAGTCAGTGGGAAGAAAAACTGAGAGCTATTGAACATTAAAAAAATTTCATCAACAAGAAGTGTCTTGAAATTGAAGTAAATTTGAAAAATATAGAGGAAAAAAAATTAAATACTTCCCAAAAAGAATTATAATATATAGTGAAATAACTTCAATATCAGAATAATTCTTTGAATATAAAATATCTTGTGTTGGAGGTCATGTTCAAAAATCTTGAGATCATTCAGGACGAATCTTCAAAAAAGGCTGAGATCCAAAAATATACCAAGAGTAAATCTAATAATAGTCATATTTCTGACAAGACTCATTCAAGTTGTAAGAAGTGTTTGAGATTATCTGAAGATAAATCTCTTTCAATATCATTGAAACCGGTGGATATGAAGAAGAATGTGAATTCTTGTACCCCACAAAGGGAGAAGATGAATAATAATATTATCTAAAAGAAAAAAAATTCAAAACTTCCAAAAATGTTATATATAAGAAAAATCAATAGCTTTTTTTACTATTTTCGATGTTGTTGGAAATTAGGGTATCAGGCTATTGATTTTTGGCACAATATATTTATGTATAATAATTACAGAAGGCTGGTATTAAGGGGTAGTAGATCTAATGTGAAGATAAATCTTATAAACTTGAATCATAATTCACAGATAAAGAATAATTTCTTTATAAATTATTTATTTGATTGTCTCTAAGACTTCTATGATTGTTGAAACAGAAGTGGTCATAGTTATAATAGGTATTTGTATGTACCAACCATGCACAATGCATATAATGATTTGATGAAAAGACCACATGAAATACAGATTCAAATAAAAAATGTATAAAAATATTTCTTGGGGTATATATAAGATATTAAAGTTAGGAAAACTATGAAGCATACTACATCTATGAATAATGATGATATGAATGTCACACCAATGAATAGTTGTTTTACATTGGAAGAAAAGGTCATTTCATGGACTTCTGAGAACATGATATAAACACCAATACTAGTGGGAGAAATATGAATCAAAAAACAAATTATACCCAAAATCAAATGAAATGGATGATATAGTGTATGAATATCAAGATGAAAAAATCAAATTTCATGAGAGGTTTTATAAAAATTTTAATCCTATGATTACTAGAGATTATAGTGTAAGGTGAAAAATGTCAGGACATATTGCTGAAAAATGCATGACAGGATTTCCTGAACAAATAGAACTAGTGATGAACAAAGAAAATGAACCAGTGTCTTTTTATGTTAAAAATTATACTGTGAAGAAGGAGTCTACACACAAGAATAATTATGAGTATATAAAAAACTAATGTTTAATAATATGGCTAGAGTAGCTACAACTGGCTAAAAATTTGGAGCAGGAAAAAAATAATGAAATTTCCTTGTTATCAAATGTGAAGAATATTTTTTAATATAAAAAATATTAATGGGATGAGAAGAAACTCTCATCCCGGTTGGTATAACCATGGAATCATTAGAGATCCACCTTATTCCCATATATTTTTTATTTGTTTTTTCATGAAGGGAACTGAAGGTGAAGTATATATTCTTGTGGAGACCTAAATTTATAATAGTTGTGAATATATTTCATCTAGAAAGATGTCCATCATGTAAGATTATTGGCATAATATTTTTTCTTTAAAACATCTTAAATAATATCAGAACTTTCTCGGATTTTGTTTTGGACGAATTCAAATTATAATGAATATGTTTTGAATGCATCTCTTAAGGGGGGAGCATAGAAGACCATCCATCAGATATTTCAATCTCAATTGATTTCATGTGAATATCAGAAGTTTTGGTGAGGTATGAATTTGATAATTCAAAAAATGCTAGAAAATAGAATATTTTCATCATTGAGGATCTTTTTTTGAAATCATTTGAGCAGTCCTAAATAAGAGGCTACAATGATTGGTGTCACTTGCTGGATGTTTAATGAAAACATTGGAATTAAACATGATCAATTTTTTTTCCTACCCAGAGTATTTCTCATATAGACTTAGAGTTGATTGATTTCTTCTCTTTTCTATGTTAGTAGTGATTAAATATTTCCTAGAAGTAAATCAGACAATATGTGTCAGAAGATAAGAGGATATTCTTGAAATTTTAATTTTGGAAATGATAATTTCTTCCCATATTTTTATCTTTGGATTTATTTCCAATAAAGGGGAGAAGATATCATTGAATTTTAATATGAATTGTGTATCAAAAAATAAAAATAAAAAGTGGGATATTGAAGTGGTAAAGTGATTTGTTGAAGTTGAAATTGTTTTCAATTAGTTAAGAAGTTGAATAGTCAATGGGTTATTAATTATGATGATTATAGAGTATTTTTTTAGTTCAGAAGACATCTATCTTTGGTTTTTTGAGTGTAACACAAATGTCTACAACATTGAGAGGAATTAAAGTTTAGTGATTTGTGGTCAAGTTTCATATTAAATAAAAGTTAAAATAAGAGAATAATTGTGGGTTTGAGTATGCTATTTTTTTATTATATTTGAAGAAGTATCATTATGTTACTTAGGAATTTTCTAAGTATATTTTATGGTCCTTAATTAAATAATTGACCGGAAATCTATCCAACTAAGGGGATCATCACAACACTATGAGAGGTTGAGCTCAACCCTAGAAAGCCAGCATGATTCCGCAACATAGGTAGTTTGAGGGTGTGCCTATGTAAGGCAGAGCAATAGAGGAGTGCCACCATGTATGGTAGAAAAGAGGTGGGGGTGGACATAGGAGCACGCCCACAACAATTGGTACAGGGAAGTATTGAGGAGAGAGAAAATATTTTTGATCCTTGGTTTATGTGTATTATATCATAAGGGAGTGGAAAATATTGAGGGATTTTGATGTGAAATTCAACTTTTTAGTAGGGAATGGGTCTCCACCATTTGATCTGTTCAGTGTTAATCCTGGTCGTCCGATCATCCTAGCCAAAATAAAACTGTTTTATTTGCACCAAATGAACTCCCTCCATATGATATTTTTGATTCTTCATCCAATCTATTCAAATGATATCATCACTAGAGGATGTCTTCTCCTACAATATTTCTTCAATAAACATCCTCTTGATGAATCTCCATGGCCACATCATCTATAGCTTCAACTGAGTCATTCGATCTTCATCTGAGTGATCTGAAAATCCAAGGATGACCGAATTGTGTTGAAACTTCAATTCCATTACAAAATGAAGATTGAACTGAAGTTTATTAGTGAGTTTAAAATGAAATTTGGTGATAGTGATAGTGAAAGAAACTTTAAGGTGGTTCTTTAGTGATTCTCAAAGGTTGTTGAAGGATATTAGTCGATCTTTGTTTCCTATAAATACCGAATTCAAGATCATTTGTGTTGTATGTTTATCTTACATCTGAGAGCTGTGTTTTGAGGGAGAAATATTTCCATGAATAGATATAGTTCATGAAGTGAATATCCCTCGTACTTCCTATTTGCATGAAGAAAAAGGCTTTTGCAGACAATCTATATGTTCCTAGTAGACTATAGTTTCTTCACGATGAACAAGGTTCTACGAAGAAACTGAGATAACACGATCCTATCACATGTGTATCTATTGGTTCTTTCATGTAGGGTTTGATGAATCTTAAACCACATATTTTTTAAACCATTATTCAAAGAATACAGAAGGACTGTGTATCCTTTTATGTGAAGCTTGAGGGGTTACCGCGTACTGTTTTGGGAAGAGACTGCTTGAATTGAGTTTCCCACACTAAGTTAGTGTCATTAATGTGTGTAAGTGAATACAAAATACTTTCACGATAGAGTTTATAAGAAGATACTGATATAACACAAGGAGTTTAGTGAACAACGTTTTTTGTAAAGGAAGTTTGGGTGTGTTTGTGTGAGATAGAATTAATTCATGTTCATATGCATAATTGAGAAATAAAATGAGATCTAAATGTGTGTGTTATACAAACACGTATTCACTTGAAATTTATCATGCATGATAGTGAAAAGGATATTCATGAGTATTATTGCACAAAGTGAGATGAATATTCAATGTGTTATATACATTAATGGAGTTTTAAAAAGTGCGCGTGAAAATTATATTTCTTAATTAGTGTGTAGTAATTTGAGACTAAAGCGGGGAAAATTTTATCATCAGTGATTCAAAATATTTTTTGTATATGATTTTTTAGTGTTATGTGAGGCCAGATCTTCATCAGAAGAAAGTACATTTTCCCAAGTAGTTTTTTATTGAGACTGCTGACCATTTTTAGATGATCATTTTTATGTGAGCAAGCCTGACAATTAATCAGAAGATTACACTGAGTAGACTTGATACTGAAGAAGGCCAATATATCACTACATCAGATGTCAGTGGATCTTGAAGACCTGTTCCCAAGAAGTATTCTTTAAAGAACTGGTGGGATGTTAGTATAAATATTAGGATCTTTTTAAGAGATAGATCAACTAGTGGGAGTCAGTCTAAAGGACACTGATGGGATTCGAGTCTAAAGATCCTATCGGGAGACAGTCCATAGTAATCTGTTGTGATCAAACATTACAGGAGTTTTTCTGTCAGGCATTTTGGGAGATTGTATTTTTCATCACATTTCATATTACTAGTGGAAGTTCTATGTCTTGTATTATCTCAAACATAGTAAGGACATAGTTACCGACATTGAGGGTGAACCTTGTAAAAATACCATGTGTTTTGCTTCATTTACATTCTATCTTGTATGTGGTATAATTCTATTTGTAAACAGAGAAGATATATTCACTCTAACAAGCAGATAGTTTCAAATTATAATGAATTAATTAAGAAGAAAATAACTTTGGTAAACAATTATGTACACTGATTCACCCCCCTCTCAGTGTTCTTGTATGATCCACTATGCACTTCACCCACAACTAGGGTATGATATTTTTCCAAGAATGTATGATCACCAAAGGAATAAATAAATCTACATTATTCAAGTTATGAATAATTGTAATTGAGTTTATTTATTAAATTTATTTACATGTTTTAAATTTAATATATGGAAAATATTATGTGAATGAATATTAGATAAAATCATTCAATTTTCTTTTAATATTTTCAAGAACGTAGAGTCATGTTAATGGATTGAGTTTTATAATGTAATATATTTATTAAATTACCAAAAAGTGATAACAATATTGTTTATATTTATGACTCACTGGAGTAGTCATAATATATCATTTATATATTGTGTTAAATATTAGGGGGTTTGGGTGCCTTTTGGATAATTTTATAACACACTCTAAATAGAAGTTGAGAGGCACTCACCTATGACTATTCACTCTGAGACCTTGAGATATTCTCTCTCCTATCATTTATTATATAGAGATAAGCTACTGATATAGTTGATTAGATCAATATCTCACTCATGATCAAAGGTATGTCGATATGGTGATCATGACAACGTTGATGGAGTCATCATATCTCCATTCTAGCACCCAAAATTCGATGATCTATGCTACCACAAATTTTTAAAGTGTGTATTGATGATCTAGAGAGATTCTTCTTTGGGCCATTCAAACAAAAATTCGCTGGAGACAAGTAGATGTTGTGTGCATATTTATACCCCACCAGATATTTATGGTTTAATTATTATGATTAAACTTCTTCATGTGTGATCCTTGAGATTATAATGGGGTAGTGAATAACTGAATATGATGTTGTTATATTGATTGTTATTGAATTTTTTTAAATCTCTAGACCACTGGCTTCTGTTGCGCACCCTGACACCCTTATGTGATGATCTCCATTGCAAATATTTACCACCATAAATAAGTATGGAAGTGTTATAAAACCATTTGTGGTAGGTTATTTCAAAAATTATTCTATAACAATACATTATTTTTGATGGGTCTCATCACAATTAGCATCAGTAGTATAAAAACATTTTTTCTACAGCCCTTTGCATTTATTGGATTTGGTATAAAACATTTGCAACAAAACCTATAGAAAATGATATTATGGTGGAAGATTATTTGTGATGTGATTATGTTTTCCATCTAAAATAGCCTTCCCTCCATATAGTGCATAGTCACTCCAAAAGTGTTTGCAATGTAAAATTGATTCCTATCAGAAATAACAGAAAAAATATTTATTTGTGAAGGAAAATGTAGCTCAATAAAAATAACTTGATCAACTAGACTATTTTCAATGGAATACTAGCCTTTCATAAATAACCCATCACAAATAACTATTTTTTCTATTATTTTGACATTCTTCTCCTCTGAATTTGAATAAATGAATATATCTTCAATGAACATGAAGACAAACCAGTCTAGGAACTCATGAAATATGGAGTTCATGATCCTAATGAACATGGATGGTGCATTCGTGAAACCAAATGGTATAACCATGAGCTTGAAGTGACTATACCTACACCTCAAGCCTATATTCCTTAGGATATCATCCTCTTTGACACTCATATGGTGATATCTAGACCACAAATCAACCTTCAAATACTAAATTTCTCCTCTTATATGGTCAAATAGTCCATCAATTCTCACAAGGGGGAAATCGTTCTTGACCATCACTTGGTTCAATCTAGTAGTCAACCCAAAACATCATACTACCATCTGAATTCAAGGAGAAAAAAATTGAAGCACCACATGGAGACATATAGGGTCATATAAAACCCATTTTCATCATATCTTCCACCTATAACCCTAATCCATGCACCTGTGTATATATAATTTGATAGAGATCCATCAAAATTAGAGACCCACCCAGTTTCAATTCTATCCCAAACTTGACATTGAATCATGTGGGTAGTTCCACAAACTAATCTCGTAAAACATTCATGAACTCATCCACAACCCTAGGAACATACTCTACCAAATATTCCATAGATATATCTAGAAACTAATACAAAATAAGATCCATTTTCCTACAACCCATCTAAAAACCTTGCTCACCAACGAATGCCACTTGCTGGACCACCACATTGGGTAGCTAAACCCTCCTACGGAAAAATTTGATCAATGTACACATTGAATGAAACTAGTACATGATAATGAAAACACCATATGGGTATATCTATAATAGGAGTAAGTCTCCCACTGATTAGTGCTTCCCCATAACTATTCTACATCCCCAACACACATAAAAATAGCCTAACCTTTATCGGTGTAGATATACTAGGGACACTAGAAGACTCTCCATATCGATCCCTAAGGAATAAAAGAATGAGGGAGGTAAAAAAGAGTGAAAGTATCCTAAATAAAAAAAATCATAAATAATATTAGAGGACAAACTGAACATACCTCAGACAACTTATGGACCTACAGGTTACGATGCCTCTAATCAATGCATCAGACCATGCCCAACTCCTCTACCACTCAGATGTCAGACTCCATTACCTTGTACTATCCTAGGTACATGTGGAAGGGGACCATCATGATAATACACTTTCAAACACCATCTTCCCTTTACTGATGAACATGTGTCAGTGGTCCCTTCCGATGAAACTTCAAAAGAGGAAATAACTACTATTGCCAAAAAGGGGCCTGGACTCCCATATGAAACTAACCTTCCTATGTGGTCATACATTGAGACTAGAAATGACCATATACTCTGTAAAAATAGTATAAAAACATAAACCCATGAAATGTTATAAGAATCCACCTTCCCCTAAAGTAAGAGAAAAGATCTACCACGGTCGATTCCCCACTGGTTAAAACCTCGATTTCGAGAATGCATGTGACCCACTACCTAAATATCTACTCCTCAAAATCCCCTACTAGACCCCATATCAAATCTAAAATCCCAAAGAAATCATTCAATCCATAACCAAATCTTTTTTTACACCTCTAGGTATATAGAAAGTGTAAATGAGGTAATCACATACATGATAACTAGAAGAAAATCCTCCTCCCAACAGAGTGCTCTGGAATCCTAATCTAGAAAACATCTGGAGAAAAGCTCAAGTGGTCCTTGAACCTGATCTATAGCTCCCACATATCTAGACTCCCCTGATTAAGGGAGAGAAAATCCTTCCCCTTTACTTCCTTTGTCACCATTCATAGGAACTCTGAACAATACTCACTTTGAATGTTTTCCACAACACAACTATCTACTACTAGTTACCAAGGAATAGTGTACACCACTAAAAGAAATCACCCCACAACTAAATAACTACCAATGACACCAAGAAATCATCCTGAGCTCAAATTATAATGAAATTTATCTCAAGATCCTCTAACCATCACTCTAGATCATGATCCATGATTCTCCCCTCATACTTCCCCAAAATCTACCAATAAATACCATGTAAATCCCTATGTCAAACCTCATCATTGTCTATCAAATCAAACCCCTAATAATAAACTAGACCAGTATGCTATATCTCAACTTCTTTAGTTAATCACTGATGACAACCATGATCTATTCTTGAAAAGGAATGAGGAATACTAAGCCTGGTAGCAAGAAAATTTATTTAATTAATCCATTTTAACTTTCTACAAACACCCAATTTATACATGAACATAAAAAATAATGATGCATGTACAAATACTAGGTCTCTATCTTATAAAGAAGTCCACTTCATTTAGTCATTTTACAATCTTAGAGTTTATGCATCGGATCATGGGGGCCTAAAATCCCATTTCCTAGTTGGTCTCCCTAGCCTATGCCATGCACCAAGGTCAATTGGAACCTATTCACAACCAAACCATGCAATCCTCATTGTGTCTAACTATAAAATACATCCAATATCTCAACGAAAACCATTTATACCACTCTATTATGACCCCCTCACTTCAACTATATTGAAATAAATGAATATAGATAATGACCCATGAGTTCTGCCTCTAGTAGGCCCTGGGTAAGAAACAAGCACCGAGGGTATAAAAATATTGCATATAGGAGGTGTTACCCTTTATAATAAAAAATTATTGGGAAATAATAATAAAAACCACCCAGAAACTCCAGTATAATATAAAATTAGGCCAAAACCAATCCTATCAAACATTAAAAATTTAATAGATGCATAACATTATCCAAATTAAATACCAAAAAGACAAGTCCTATAGAATCCATTTACAATTATTTCATACACGGGATGTACAACATCATTCCTTTTGGAAGTGATGCACTTTCTTGTTGCCACGTATTCCCATATTCCAAATAAAGGTGGCTTCCATCACTTCAATCAGTGATGTCAGCTCCATGATCAAAATGGAATGATAGGATGTCAGTTCCTCCTTCCATGGATTACTCCTTAGACCTAATTTCATAGTCTAGGTATCCCACATAGATATAATTCATGTTCATGAAACTCATTCATGGTGTGATATTTATGTGGATGCATGTTAATTATGATACTTTTGTATTAACATGGATGAAACATTCAGTCATAGTAGACAGTAATGTTGGGAATGTTTGGGAAGTTTTGGATATTTGTAATTTTGGGCATCTGTAATGTGTTCCCATTTTGAATTAAAAGGCATCCCATATATGAGGAATATTGGGAATGAAACCCAAGTATTCATATGTTTACTACAGGGTAGTTGAAATAGAGGGCATAAGGCATCTGATACTTTTTACACCATACATCTCATGATTATAGTATGGGGTAAATATTTCAATTGAGTCACTGGTTTACCGTCTTATGAGGAAAAGTCAGTGGTTATGTGTGCCCCCTGAGGGAAAAAATTCACACTTGAGGGTTTGGTTGAGTGTGTCTTGAGGGTAAATATTTTACACTTGGGATTTGGATGGGTGCATCTCTAGGGGGAATATTTAACAATTTGGAATTAGTTAAGTATATCCCTAGGGGGAAGATTTCACACATGATATTTGGTTGGGTGTGTCCCCAGGGGGGGGACATTTTACACTTGAGATTTGGTTGGTTATGTCCCCAAGGGGGAAGATTTTACACTTGGAATTTGGTTAAGTGTCTCCCTTGGGGGGAATATTTAACACTTTGGATTTAGTTAAGTGTTTCGAAATAGGAATGATTTAACACTTGATGTTTGGTTGGGTGTATCCCCAAGGGGGATATTTCACACTTTAGATTTGATTGTGGTGAAAGAAAGTGAGACCCTATGTGGGGTAATGATCACATATAGGGATTTGATGGAAATGTTGGGGTGTAGGGAGAAAACATCAGGGAGGTACTCTAGATGTGTTGGTAAGTTGAGATTGAACCTCATGGAGGTGTCTTATATACCCTTTTATGAAACAGGGATAAAAATCCATATAGTTTGATACCACTATTTAAGGTCATGTGACAAGACCAATCCATATAGTTTAACACCACACGGTTGAGATGCTCATGTCATGGAAGGAGAGTCAATGAGGGATGGTGAAGTGATTATGAATATGGGATACTTCGAGTAGGAGTCTATGGAGGCAAGGGGCTCAGGCCAAGAGTAGATGTACATGGGGGTGCCTTCCCAAGATTATTACACATGAGGCATCCTCTGTTCATCATAAAAGGTAAGTCCAGAATTTAACATCATGTTTTGAGTAAATGTTCATGCAGTATAATAGTATATACTAGGATGTAGTTCTAGGGAGTTTTACATTTTTATGTTTAGATGTTATTGGGTCTTATTTTTGAGGAGACCATTTCAAAGTATGAGAGAAAGATCTAACAAAAGGTCTCTATACTAGGAATGGTTGGTAGTTTCCCACAATTATGTAACCTTTTGGGATCAAATTTCAATTTCACGTGCACATATGGGCAGGGCATAGAGTAAACATTGTCATAGAAGAGTGAAAATCTAGGGTCTTGATGTTTGGGTGCTTAGGATCAAGAAGCATTAGGGTGCTTATTCGTAGGATCCAAATGTAAGGTAATAGCATAGGATTCACTTGAAACATAGGGGTTATTGGGTTAGGAACCCAAAATTATTTTTAAATAAAATTATTATATAGCATGAAAATTGGGTTGTGTGAGACATGGGCTCCATCACGAGTCCAATTCATAGATTCAGGAGGCATAGGTGCATGAATCTACTGGGGTTTCACACAGCTTAGGGTTGCATGAAGGCTACTTCTCTTGTGTGAACACAACTATATTTAAGTGGTGTTGTGTGAGAAAATATCAACCATAGGAAAAGAAATGTTGGGGCCCATGGGAGGTAAGTCTTGTAGGTTATATACCTTTGAGGGTCCATGGAGTTTTGGTGTTTCACGATGTCATAGAAGAGAGGTGTGAGTGAGCGAGATTGAATCTTCATATTTTAGAGATCTACCACTAAAGTGTGTGGGTGAGGTTCTATTTATATATGAAATGGGTTGTCAATGGAACATAACCTCACTACAACACACAACATGGTTTCATGCTTTCTAGACCGTTGTCGATGGGGCTTGTCCACACAACATGGGGGTTTTGATGTTAACTTTCTTACACAAATATATTTGTGTGTATTTGATAGTTTCCATAAAAATTCATATGTTTTCATATATATTTATTAAAAATCATTTTAGGATTAGGGAGTACCCATAAAATTATTATCTTCAACATTTCCTTTATTGTGAAAGTCTTTTGTGTGCAGATCTAATTATTTGTTTGGATTACTCAATAGTTTTACATAGCATCTTCCTTGGCCCCAGAATGTTTCTCTAGGATTAGTCACACACTCAGTTTAGAAAAAAATGGTCCTTCAGGGGTGTGATATTTTTTCGGTGGCAAAAAATTCCTCCCTCAGAATTGGAACTGATATGGAATCAAAAGGTTGAATTCCAATGTAAATGACGAAGTGGATGGTTGATTTCCACATGGTCCTGCAACTATCATATTAGGTTTCATATCCTAGTTTTGAACACATGAAAACCAGATATCCTCTGCCTTAAATAAGTAGAGGGAAATTCTTGTAGTCACTTGAATTCCATTCATGATAATCCATCTCTCATACATGGAAATAATCATCATGTGTAAACTCATAAGCCTTTGTCCATGATGTTAACCCAAACTCTTCTTTACATGAAACTCTTTCTATGCATGAGTTTTTATTTGGTCAAGACATCTCACAAGTTGAAAAACATGACACATTTTCATATATGAAGAACAACTTGTTTGAAATAGGGTGTGAATCCATATAACTAATTCATTTCCAACCCTACTGATCGAGTTGTCACTGATGATATCATTGTGACCAATAGGGTGGAAATGGTTGGGAATTTGGAAATTCCCCACACCATAATATATATTTTTTATAATAGGGATCTACTAGGCCTACTAACTGAATCCCATATATAATACTTGCGAATAAATTTCCTACCCCTCTACAACTTTGGACAAATGGATGACGTGCCTATCCTTTCCATGGAAGTTAACACATTGTGGTTCTAGTTCACTCATCATGATGAACTTACCCATTATAATATTACTTCTTTTGGCCATCCTACTATGGAACTCAAGGACACCATTTCCTACAATTTGAGTGGAAGGGAAAAGGTTGGTGATAGGTGAAAAACTATAGGATGAGAAGTTACTATCCTACTATACGAGCATCTTCCAAACCAATATCTAGAATAATAGCATGGGATAGAACAATGATTGGGAACTTTAGGCTAGAGGAACTTCACTAATGAGTGGGAATGGGCATACTTGGTACGCTTTATTTTTTGGGAGTATAATATTGGTCCACCCCACATCGAGTTGTATGAATCAGTCAGGATATCTCAATTCCATGTCTACTGATATCATGAGATGCTACCAAATCTTATTATTCAGTGGTCTTCAGACACCAACACCATCTACCACCATCATGGGGAGGTGTGGATCAGCCTGTGGGAACTTCATGGTGTTGGCGGTATCCCCCTAGAGGGATTACAAAATAATGAATTCCTTTCAATTCCCAAAGTATAAGGAGAAAGGGATAAGACCCCATTGTAGCACAAATTCACCTAGATGGGTTGACCCGAGTATTGAAGCATAATCTTACCTTTCACCTGTACATTATATTCAATCCTTAGCTAGGTATGTTTCTTAATACTCCATATATGAAGATGCAGGGTGGAAAAATAAATCACCAATGATGAAAAAAGGAGGAAGATGAGATCTTATTGGAAGATCCTAGAGGAAGGTCACTATTTGTAATGGAGATACAACAAGATGGAGGGATGATATTCATGGTTTGTTATACT
Source organism: Viscum album (assembly GCA_963277665.1). Classification (NCBI taxonomy): domain Eukaryota; kingdom Viridiplantae; phylum Streptophyta; class Magnoliopsida; order Santalales; family Viscaceae; genus Viscum; species Viscum album. The sequence goes on from OY728129.1 coordinate 1,706,669,438, forward strand.
GCGTTTCTAGACACCTTCCTTAGTAGTTGAATTCTTCTAATGAGTGAAACATGCATGAGATTTAATACTAGGATTATTATAATGGAAATAATCATGAATTCCAATAATTGGGTTAACTTGGGAGTACCATTTCCAACCCGAATCTATAGTTAGTTGGTCCTTGTAGTGAGAGGAGGCATGATCAGACAGATCTGCAGTACATTCCAATTTTTTCATTGGTGTATTATAGCTTATTTTAGGGGGTATGAATTTACAAACATTGTTACCCATCAAAACGTTGGACTTCATCCCTCACTCCTCAATATCACTAATATTGGACTAGTAACTCTTAAATAATTTAGGTTTATGGTTAATATTGTAAATAACGAAGAATTAAAATTTCACCCATTCTTGACCCCTTTTGGGGAGATGGCTTCTAATCTGGAGAGGATGTTGGATGAGTGGGAGTATCTTTAGGACTTACAAGGTAGAGTATTGGTCTCCAAGAAGGATGGTAATCCTTATTATGAACCATACACCCTTTTATGGCTCACCTAGTAGTTAGGATGCATCTAGAAGCTGATAAAGTGTGTCTACATGGGGATGTGAAAGGAAAGGTATGTGTGTATCCTTCATCAACTATGTTGGATGTTCATGGACTAAGGCATGGGAGAGTTCATCATGTTGCCACCCAAAAATTTCAATGTTGTTATATTATAGACTTATGATGTCAACTGGATAGTGGCATATACAGGCACAATCTTTCATCAATAGTTGAGAAGGGTTTCACTGTTAGGCGAGGCACATGATTATGAAGATGACATATAGTCTACATTTTGAAGCAATCATCAATCATCGATGCCTCTATACAAAGCATGATTGGGGAAAGATCAAGGTTTTGTTTCACCCTCACCTCTTGAATGGGTGGGCCTCCCACAAAAGGGACCATGCGAGCATATGTAGAGCTATCAAGTTTGGACTACCATAACCGAGAGGCTATGGGAAATAAGCTGCAATATCAATTATTTCCATCCACTGAGGCTTTCTTTCCCATACTATGGTTAGACTGGGGAATGCTATAGATGTCTCTAATAGTGGATAAATTATAAAAGAAGATGACTTATGAGGGGATCAAACTGCCATAGGTTGAGATATTAGGAATCATATCCATGGTGGACTTCCAAGAGAGATTCACATACCTGGAGGATATGGATGCATTTTCATTCCAACATGGGTAAGGAGAGATTTCCACATCCTGAGTACATGTGATGTTTTTTGGAAATCATAAAGGTACAACATCTAATAAATAATCTACCAAGGAGATGTAATCCCTTGGTTCCAATAAATATGGCACCAATAATAAGGAATCCTAGGGATTAACTGATAAATAGAAAACCCCTCAGGAGAGGGGATATGTCACCCCTAAGGGTGATTACTTGATTGAGATTAGATTTGGTGAGGTGGGATTACATTTTTATCCTATCTATCTTTTCCATCCATTATTTCTCCAAAGGTTTCTAAAATATATTTTTTATTATATAGGTGCCAGCCGAGGAGGGAAAAGGGGGCCTAGTGAAAGGGAATTAGGGTTCCTCAACAGGTATTGGAGGGGAAAACTCAAATTATATGCCAGATGATTCTATAAGGGAGGGGGAATAATGAGGAGTTTGGAAGGGTTACTCTTGAGCACCTGGTCCTCTCAATCAGTTAAAAGGGACCGAGCCCTAACATTCAAATGAATTCTCCCATCTCTGGTGAGGGAGACCACCCAGGGAAACTCAATATTGAGATCAAAATGCCTTAGAGTAAGACTAATATCAAATATCTTGGTCCTATTCAAAATTTCATAGAGGTGTTTGATTATATTTTATCAATGTGTGGGTTTTTTATGTATCTCCCAACCAACTAGTACTGAAGGTTTTGGTGCCAGTTTTTGAGGTGCCAACTGGTGTTGAGGGGTCTCTAGAAGTGAAATTACCTTTTGAAACTATTGTACTAGACATCATATGAACTCTTTCCATCCGTAAGTAATTTTATCTTACATTATTCATGTTTCCCCTATCGGTTGTCATAGGTAAAACTTTATGTAATGTTTTTTTTAAAATAGTGATATTAATAGTTAAAACTAACTAGTATGTTTTTGTTTAAAATAATGTCTAAAATATTGAATTACTAGTAAAGTATTGTGTTTGGGATGCTAGTGTACCCCCTAATGACCAAGGCAACCCTTAGGGATCTATTCATTCAAGATTATACATCCCAAATCCTAGAATGGAAACATGTTTTGGATGCAGGTTATATTTCCAAGGAGGTATAGCTTGAGGTTAGTGGAAATGGTATTGAAAATGAATATTCAGATTAACATGTCCTCCCTCTAAACCTAGAGTTTGATCCATCTAAGAGGATCCTAGAGGGGGACCCTACTATTACTGTTCTCATAGCCCTCCATAAATATGAACTTTCACCACCTGAGGAATTAGAAGATTCTAGGTATGATGTTCCAGAGGAGAACCATATCATTTTGCGTAGTTAATAGAGAAGCATTCATAGAATTATCACCCACACTCCAAATACATAATTAGTGAGTCATATTGGGTCCCTCCACTGCTAACTATAAAATTTAGGAACTAGAGGGGTGGACGCTCATGCTCTCCCAGAACTGGTCCACAATTATCTCACCGAGTGGGTGCATGTTGAATGCCAAGAGTTTAACTATCACAACCTGACCCAACGGGGCTCGATCTGTGACTCCCCAAGCCCACATCAAATAGGCCAGGGGTTAGAAACTAGCACTGAGTAGGATATCACACACAAGGGAGCCATTAGCCTAAGGTACATGTACACACGCACCCACATACACCTCCATGAAACAGTGCAGAGATATATAAAACTTAATATTAAATGCATGCATACAACTATCCCAAACCGGAGTGTAATAATAGTATAAAAGGGAAAAAATAGGGCCCCCCAAAAGAAAACTACAAAGGCATCCAACCTGCTCAGAATAAGGGGTATGCTGCCAAAAACACCACCGGAAAGCTCCTCGGCACAACTCCGGTAAGACTCCATGGTTAGTCCCGCTCACTCAGCTCCGCCTGCTTCGGGTCCTCCTAGGACTCCGTCGAAAGGCCTGTGGTCTGGATACGACACAAACATGTGTGGGAAAATCCCGTGTAGGGGTGAGTATAACAATACTTAATAGGCACCTCAAAAACCCAAAACAAAAGAGAGCAACTGAAAGGAAACAATCCGCTCATCCTAGAAAGAGGAAACCAAGATGAGAGAGAAACTCCATCTCGTGGCCATCCTCAACTAAACACAACTGTTCAGATCAATCTAGGTGTATTCCCATACATACACCTTGAACATCCACTCAGATATACATTTTAGCGTGTACCAAAAACATCCAGATATACTCAGTTCACGCACCAAGATACATGAGGTACCGACCTCATCACCAGCAATGGTTCAAAACCAGTAGAGCACACTCCATGATCACTGTCATCCCAAATGACACTCTTCTGAGAGATATACTCCATTAGGTCCCATAAAAACATCTCATATTCTCACCCAAGTGATCACGCTCATCGGATATCATCATTATGGAAACCTCGCTGAAACAACATAAACACCTAACTTCTCAGATAGGGGATCACTCCTAGGGCCCTCTAGGGGATACCAGAACCCACACTAGTATACTAAGATCTCACAGATAGGGGATCACTCTCAGGGTCTGCTGGGGGATTCCATAACCCGATCTGGCATTCGTAGATCTCACAAATAGGGGATCACTCTTAGGATCCAATGGGGGATACCACAACCCAATCTGGCACTCGTCAGAAAAACATCACTCAGATAGAGGATTGTCACCCATGTCATGATGGTCACAATGATACTGAACCCCTATCTGGTACATCTCGTGTTTTAGGGGATCGAACTGACGATTCCTCAACCCTACAGAAACCACGCGCTGAGTAGGGGATCGTATAACCAACGATACCGAAACCCTACTATAATCCTCATGATGAGTAGGGGATCGTATACCCAATAATGCCACAACCCTACTGATCATGGACCACTATGTAGGGAATCCTATTCTCGATGATGCCACAAACCCTATGAGGTTAACCTACTAGATAGGGGATCATCGCCCATGGATAAGCGGTCACATCGATACCAATAACCCGATCAAGGGAAACAATGCAAGAGGATCCTGCTCCAGGCCCACCAGAGGGATGCCACAAATCTAACATATTAAACATCCCATCGAGAGGATCACAAAACTATACTAAGGTTGTGATGTCGCGCGAACCATCGTAGAAACAGACCAAGGGATTACCCTTAACCACTGCTGGTTCAAACGTCGCTAACCAGAGTGACCTGTCACAACACCACATCGCGCACCTCCAATGCCGATACAGAGGCCACCATCACGATCCACATGGAAAAACACGCAGGATAGGATGTTTACTCGCCCGAAACGGAAAACCAGTAAAAAAGTCACTATTCACCATAGCTAGCCCATGTGGGGACTACACTATGATGCCAAAACACATAAAGCGGATCATACCACTGTGACCCCCTCAGAAAAACACACTGGATTGACTACTCGATCGTCCCAAACGGACACCCGATGAAAAAGGTGCTATTCACCGAAGCCAGCCTGAGTGGGGCCCACACCATGATCCCAAAACTTGTCAAGCAGATCACACCATTGCGATCCCATCAGAAAAACACAAGGGATCGACTGCTCATTCGTCCAAAACGGACACCCGGCGGAAAAGTTGCGTTTCTCCGAAAAAGCCAAAACCTGGCCTCATGAGGCCCACACCCTGTTCTTAGTCAGAACACCCGAAAAATATCAAGAAATGTCTATTGTACCATCAGGGTCTCAGCGCCACTGACTACACATCAATCGGATGCTCGGGGTAGAATATACAACGACCCGAAGTCGAATAATAATAAAATATCATTATTTTATTCAACGTTTCTAGCACCCAGGCCACAATCCCACACTTCAAAACCCCCGAACCCCCACCGAAGAGTTCTCCTCATCGCCAGAGTTGTGCTTCCATAGACGACACACGATTCAGATCTCCAGGGTTCAAGATACAGGGGTTTTAAAACCCCCTGTGTACAAGAATAGGGTCGGACCAGCCTGAACCGGAGGCGGACCACGCCGCCGCGATGCGGCTTGCGCTCACGCGCGTACTGCCGACCCCCCCCCCCTGTGATGGTCGCCGGTGATTGAAGGTCGGACCTCCATGGGGCGGTGGTCCCGGTTGACACCCACGGCTCGCCGCCGCCAGCCGCCACGGCGCCGCCGCGCCGGAGCCACGCTGACATACCTTCTGAGGTTTGCCGGGGGCACCCCGGGGGTCCAAACGCGGTTCCGAAGGCATCCGTGCGCCCCTAGAGACCGGATCTACACATCTGCAGGATCCAAATGGAGAAAAACCAAACCAATCAGGATCCAGGATTTCAAAACTCAAAATGTCTACCTTTTGGTGGATCGCCGATGCTTCGGGTGCAGAACGACACCCGCGACGTCTTGATGCTCGATCCGCTGATGATCGACGCCAAAAACAGTCATTTGTGGATTGATTTCATGAAGAAAAGAGGTAGGGGGAAAGGGGTTTCATCGCCTATTGGAGGAGGAATATGGGAGGGGCTTGATTGATTGTTATTATTATTATTTTTAATAAAAACATCATTTTAACTCCCCGCCAACACGCCTCCGACCCGGCACCCGACACCGACTAAAATTATGTCGTGCCTAGGGTAAACACGGCATTATGAACGCAACGGCGCACTCATAATTGAGATCTAAGACACCTTTCAAGAGTTATTCGAGTCGATGCTCATAAAGAAACCTTTCCATTTATTAACGAAAATGCCCCTGGTGGCTTTTCCCACAGTAGGCCCACGCACGCAATGTTTACACCCTGCCTTGGGTAAATGACATGCTCCGGACGCAATAGTGCCCTCATATTCCTATTCTGAGCAACCGTTTAAGAGATAACACACCCCCAGACATGTTCATAGTATAAAAATACTTAATATTATTATAAAATTAATTCCGGGCATACCGAGATTCGGAATCGCACGCCGTATTCGCACCTACCTCTGGAATTATTCATAGGAATATTCCGAAGTCTGACAGAGCCAAAATTTGAGTCACTACATCCTCCCCACCTTAGAACTTTTCATCCCCAAAAATTCATAAGCACAATGAAAGAAACTAGACTCTCAACTGGGTCTCCCATGCCAGCGAGTTCACCAACAAGCTCCCCTGCCCGAACACTTAAGTCTGAGGGACTCATTCACCACACCTCTACACTATCTGCTTTGGGTGGCACTAACTCACCAACACTATTTTGATCGTGTCACAAAAACGCGTCTTGGTGGGGGAAGGATCCCTCTTCCTCACGCATTCGAAGCACGCTGAACAACACCCCCACAATGTCTTACCAACACCTTCAACAAAAGTCGAGCAAGAAATGGAAAGGGAAGAGTACCACTAAACATTGTATATCAAACTACTTCCAAAAGTAGAAAGTACACAAGGCATACATTTACCCATTCGTGGAGCCTCGGGGTCAATATACTCTAGGGTATGCAGCAGGACTCGCCCTCTACCTCCAGCTCCCTGATCTCGGCGTGGACCACCTGGGGGTGGTGGTGGTGGAATCTGACACAGCATGCCACCTCCTACTGCTACACCAGCTCCATCGCCACGTCTGTCGCCCTGCAGACCTCCAAACTCAAGACGTTGCCATTGGCAAGGTGGCCTATCAACCGGCTCCCTCTCAGAAGCACGACGGGTAAGACAGTCTCTAGCAAGATGTCCTCGACTATCGCAAGCATAACACTGCCACTCTTACGGCTGACCAAAACTGGCCTACGAGCCTTGAGCCTTAGATCCCCTATCCTGGGGTCGCCTCCTGAAACGCCGGCCACGTCCAGAACCTTGTGCTTAACACCAGCTACTAGTTTTCGACATCTCAGCTGCCACACTCCCAAAACTAACAGGATGAATCTGCTCTGCTAGAAAGCTCTTCACCACCAAGGCGAGCTCTAGCACTCCAGCATAGGTGGGCAGACACAAGGAAACCACACCTTATCGGATGTCTCTGCGTAGGCCTTGCTCGAAGGTCTGATTCCTAAAGAATTGGTCTCAAACCATATACAGGGATTATCATGACAGGTCTGTAAGAATCGCTGAGTACTCTGACACAGTCATGCCCTCTTGAATCCACACTGACCTCAGTGTCACCAGATAGAACTCTTCCATGAAGAGCTGATCAAACTCTGCCCACATGAGCGTCTCCTCATCATGGGACTGCATCACCAAACTCTACCATAGCCCGACCGAAATATGCAGAAGGCTCGCTGCTAGGACCACCATCTGATCTGGGGGTGTCCTCACCAGGCAGAAAACTTGGGTTACAGCTTCGAGGCAGTCATCAGCTGCCTGAGGGTCTGGATCACCCCGTAACCTCAAAGGTCACTGCTATGGAACTCGAGCAGTGCACTCAGCCTATGTGCAACCTCATCCTGCACTACCAGCAAAACCAGCTGCTCGATAGGTGGAGGCTCAACTGGAAGATCACCTGGAGGTCTAGCCTCAGAACCTACATATGAGAACCCTGCTTTTTATTACAACTTAAACATGATTCCTTACATAAAACTTCACTTGATACAACAAAGAAGATCAAGAGGTTTAGTGTCTTTGGGGCTTAGGATCATTACATAAAATCTTAAAACATGAAATACAACATCTTTATTGAAAACTTCCTTTACATGACCACTACATTCCCTCGTACTTAGCATTGCATGGGATAACCTGAGAACATGCATAAGAAAAGGGTGAGCTATAAAGCCCAGTAAGGGAGTACACATGGAATAACATGAGGAGTACAATACATGTTAGACAATAGGCATATCAATAGAGAATAAAAGAAACATGAACAAAAAGGCATGATAAAGCATGATAATCATAACATGGAAAAGTGGCAACAACACTTAACATTGAATTAGCATGAGCTGTGGCTCATTGCACATGGAGAATGAGTAAACCCTCATTGCACATGAAGCACGAGTAAACCCTCGTTGCACTTGAATTATCATGAGTCAACAATCATTTCAATTGACTTATAATTATACTATACTTTACCCAATTCATTGGAGCGCTATAAGGGCGCACCCTTCTTAAACATTTCATTTCATGCATAAGTGTGCCACATGGATCATAAAACATGGATTCATAAAACATAATCACTTCTTCCACGATAAAGGAATGTGGAATTCATACATGAAACTTTAAAATCAATATGTAAATGTGCATAAAGGTGAATACCCTTGATGGAGGAATGGGCATGGTATTCACTACACAAAGACATTAGCTTAGAAAATCGGTGCGATTTCGGCAGCGTAACGGCGTGACATAAGAATTGATAAAAAAGGTTGATGAGAGAGAAAGAGGTTTCTCATCATATATACATGTAATGGAAAGTAAGGAGGTCATATATATACATGTCCCAACAATTGAAATGGAATTTAGATTCATGATACAAAAGTATTGCTTGAATATAAAAGAAGAGAGGGAAGTTCCATTCAGAATTTCGGCATAGTAACGGGTGTACATGGGAGGTATTTAATGAGAGAGAAAGGGGTATCCCATCATTAAAACAATAAGAGGGCAGTATGGGGGAGGTTCAAAACCATTCCCCAATATTCATAATTGAAATTAAAAGGGCAATACAACATAAAGAAAATTGACAAAATGAGAAAGGAAGAAAAAAACCCTTACTTGGAAGTGTGCTTCCAAAGGCTAGAGAGAGGCTTGTGAGAGGCTTCTTGGGAGCTTGGGGAACATTGGGAGGATTCTAGAGAGAGTAGAGTAGAGGTTGTACGAACTCCAAAGGATTTTAGTGAGGAGGAAGTGGGAGCTTGGGTGGGTTTATATAGGAAAGGTGAGAGAATTCTTTATTATTTAGGTTCGGGACCCCTTATATTAAATTAGTCCAAACCACAAACCATCCCATGTTTTTTGCCCATGGTTTCTGGAAAAGGAAAGTGGAAAACATTATTTTACAAGGCCAAGGTCCTAAATTATTAAAAAATTAGGTTTTCTTATGTGGAGGTGAGTCACACTCCCATGGAAATTAATTTTGAAAGAAAAAGTGTTGAATAAGTCTTGAGGGGTTCATTAATGTTTTGAAAATTAAGTAAAACAAACCCAAAATCACATTATTTTAATGATAAAACATATATTGCCCGAACATAAGGATTATGGTATTTTATTACATCACCATTGGGTCATTATGATGTCATAAAACACGTTATATAATTAAATGGTATTTAATTTTTTACCCCAAAATTTGACTGTCTCAGAAAATTATGAAAAATTAACCGTTGGATAATTTCGACGTCCTGATTCCAGAAATGACATTTATTTTATCTAAAAAAATTTCTAAATATGTAAATTTTCAATTTTAAAATAAAAACCAACATTTATCGAAAATTCACGGGTTTTGACAGAAATGGATTTCAAACCTTAATATAAAATTTTAATTGCATTCATAAAATTATAAGATCATTTATATTTAATAATAATTAATATAATAATATTATTATTATTTTATTAAAATATTATTTAATTCAAAAATCCCTTAATTTAATAAAATGTATTTCTTAATTAAATAATAACGAAAAAACCATTTGTGCTTTAAAAACTATTTACAATGTATCAAAAATGACTAGAAATTATATTCATTATTATATACAAAAAAATAATGTACATGAACATAGTACTATTTATTTGTTACATAACCCCTTAAAACAACTGCATAAGACCTAAGGGTAAGGTGTGCGATGGTGACAGACTCTTGGGGTGGCTCGGATAACATCGCTCGAGTGGTAATCTCTATAAACTTCCACTTTTCTCGTAGATGGTCTCGTTCGAGCTTGAAATAATGAAGCTCAGCTTGGACTTGGTCAAGGGCGAAGCCCAAAGACGCCACCACTTTTCTGAGCTCCGACAAATGGGCTTCATATGGGGAAATTCTACTGGATGATGCCTTCGCTTCCTTTGTCTGAGTAAACAATTGGGTTCGTTAAATCCTTATATTTATACTAATCATGTGATCACTGTTCAACGTCTATAAAAGTAATGGTCACAACTCTTAAAAAAAACCAAAGAAGTTGAAATCCTATAAAAACATTTTTTTTATAAAGATACATTTAACTGGATCAAGAGGGATTTTCCATTAATGAAACTTTGGGTTGTTACAATATTCCCCCCTTAAGAAATTTCGCCCTCAAAATTTTCCTTTTCCCACATTAAAACAAATGTGGGTAACTCAGTTTCATCATATCCTCTGACACCCAAGTCGCTTCTTCAAACTTGTGGTTTCTCCATAACACCTTGACGAGGTGCATTGTCTTATTTCATAGAACTTTTTCTCTACGATCTAAGAACTTCACTGGTTTCTCCTCAAAAGAAAGATCATCTTCCAATTGTACCACCTCGGAAGAGAGTACATGTGAAGGGTCCGGTATGTACTTCCTTCAGAGGGATACATGAAAGACATCATGCACCTTGGCCATAGTAGGTGGAAGTTCTAGTCGATATGCCACAACCCCAACACGATCAAGAATCTCGAAGGGGATGATGTACCTTGGACTTAACTTACCTTTTTTTCCAAACCTCATGACCTTCTTCCATAGAGATATGCGTAAAAACACCATGTCTCCAACTTTAAACTCAAGGTATCGTCGATGATTATCTGTATAACTCTTCTGTCGACTCTGGGCTGCCTTGATATGCTGTTGAATGGTTTTCACCTTCTCCACCATTTCCTCGACCATTTCTTGTCCAAGCAGCTTACGTTCACCAACCTCATCCCAACATTCCAGTGTTCCACACCTTTTCCCATAAAGGGCTTCATATGGTTCCATTTGGATGCTTGAGTGGAAACTGTTATTATAAGAGAACTCAACCAGAGGAAGATGTTGATCCCATCCTCCTTTAAATTCTATTGAGCACGCTCTCAACATATCCTCAAGTGTTTGGATAGTCTACTCGGATTGGCCATCGGTTTGAGGATGATAGGCCATACTGATGTTCAATTCAGTATTCAGAGCATGTTGAAGACTCTTCCAAAACATAAAGGTGAATCTTGGATCTCGGTCAGACACAATAGATAGTGATACTCCATTCAACCTTACCACCTCCCTAATATATATCTATGCCAGTTGATCCAATAAGAAATCCTCTCGAATAGAAATGAAGTGTGTAGTCTTTGTAAGATGATCCACAACAACCCTGATTTCATTTTTTCCTTTGGATGTCCTCGTAAGTCTGGTGACAAAGTCCATGGTGATGTTCTCCCATTTCCATTCTAGTATGGGCAATGGTTGCATCATCCCCTTAGACTTCTGCCTCTCTACCTTCACTTTCTGACACACCAGGCACTTTGATGTATATTCGGCGATCTCCTTCTTCATATTATCCCACCAAAAGTTTTCTCAGAGATCTCGATACATCTTTGTTCTCCCTGGGTGAATAGAGAAATTTGAACTATGTGCATCATCCAAAAGTTCATTCTTCAGCTCCTGACTTGATGGAACACATAGTATTTTCCTAAACCGCACAATTCCTTCTTCATTAACATTAAACTCTGAGGATTTCCCCTTTTTGATAGCTTCCACTTTTTCTTGAATTCCCACATCATCCTTTTGAGCATCCTTTAACCTTTCCAAAAGAGATGGCTGAGCAATCATTTCTGAAAGGATTGATGATTTCCCTTCTTTATGATTCCCACGTCCATATTCATCAAGTCTAAGAAGATTGGATCCCTCTCAATTCTCATCATTGATAGAATCACTGGATCCTTTCTACTTAGGGCATCCGCCACCTTGTTCACTTTCCCAGGGTGGTAATGTATTTAATAGTCATAATCCTTGATGAGCTCTATCCATCTTCTCAGGCGCATATTAAGCTCTTTCTATGTGAATATATATTTAAGACTCTTGTGGTCAGTATATATCTCACATTTCTCTCCATAGAGATAATGCCGCCAGATTTTCAAGGCAAAGATCACCGCCGCCAACTCCAGATATTGCGTTGGATAGTTTCGCTCATGGATTTTCAACTGCCTTGAGGCATAGGATATCACTTTATCATTCTGCATCAGCACACAGCCTAAGCCCTTCTTTTAGGCATCACTGAATACCACAAAAAGTTCCCCACTTGTGGGTAAAGTGAGCACGAGCGCAGTGATAAGCCTCCTTTTCAACTCCTTGAAGCATTCTTCGCATTCATCACTCCAAGCAAACTTTACTCCCTTTCGAGTTAGCTTGGTAAGAGGGTTAGAAAATCGTGATACATTTCTCACAAATCGTCGATAATATCCAGCTAACCCCAAGAAGTTACGAATATCCGTTTCCGATGTTGGCCTCGACCATCCCTCAATTGCATCTGTTTTGGAGGGATCCACAGATATCCCATTGCTTGTGATGATATGGCCCAATAATGAGACTTCCTTCAATTAGTACTCACACTTTCTGTACTTTGCATAGAGCTTCTCCTTGTGCAAAGTCTCCAGTATAGTTCTTAAATGCTCCTCATGGTCCTCCTTGGTTTTGGAGTATATTAGAATATCAACTATAAAGACTACCACAAATTTGTCAAGGTAATCTCTAAAGACTCTATTCATCAAGTCCATGAATATTGTTGGAGCATTGGTGAGTCCGAAAGGAATTACTATGAATTCATAGGGCCCATATCTTGTACGAAAAGCAGTCTTGGGGATATCTTCCTTCTTCATCCTTACTTGATAATACCCTGACCGAAAGTCCACCTTGGAGAAGTATTGTGCTCCATGCAACTGATCGAACAAGTCATCAATTCATGGGAGTGGATCTTGTTCTTTATCGTGATTTTGTTAAGTTCACGATAATCGATGCAAAGCCGCATTGACCCATCCTTCTTCTTGACGAAGAGGACTGGTGCACCCCATGGTGAAGCACTTGGGCGTATAAACCCTTTATCCAGATTCTCCTGTAGTTGTTTATTCAGCTCTTCAAGATCAACAATAGCCATTCTATATGGATTCTTGGATATTGGTAGCTCCCCAGGTATATGTTCAATTGGGAACTCAACATCTCTTCTTGGAGGAAGACCAGGCAGTTCCTCGGGAAACACTTCTGCGAATTCCCTCACAATAGGCATTTCTTCAAGGATGGTTTCTTCTTTGGACTCAATCATCTGAGATAGATACGCATGCTCATAGGGCAGTAATATCCATGCTTGAGATGATGGAGCTAAAGGAGATTCATCTTCCTCCGACACTTGTAAAGAATCTGGGGTCGATTCTCTATATGGAGTGTGAATTCCCTCTCCCGACAATTTATGATGGCTCTATATAAGGAAAGCCAATCCATGCCAATAATTGCATCAAATTCCACCAAAGGGAGTATGATGAGGTTTTCCGGGAAATTAAATCCACAGATTATAACATGGGAGGACTTATATTCATGGGATGCAATGATTGCCCCATTTGCCGTACTCACCGACATCTTTAATTCCATGATTTTTGGTGGTGCCGGGATTGTTCTACTAAACATTCAAGATATAAAAGAATGTGTAGAACCTGAATCAAAAAGTACGTTTGCTATTCTTGAATGAATAACTAGCGTACCTGTCACCACTTCGTTGTTGGGGTTCACTTCGGCAGAAGTGATGGCAAAAGCTCTTCCTTGCTGTCTTGGAGGTTGTTGGTTGCCTCCGATAACCCTTGGATTAGGGCACTGATTTGAAAAATGACCCGGTTCTTTGAATTTATAGCATTGAACAATGCGTTGAGGTTAGAACAGAGCGTTCCTCTCCTCTGTCGCAGCCGTGGGTCCTTCTTGCCGACAGTTAATTGCTAGGTGCCCTTCTCTTCCACACCTGAAGCATTTTCTCGTCCCCTTAAGGCAATTTCCAGGGTGCTTCTTTCTGCACTTTTGGCAAGTGGGGTGCTGGAACTTCTTAGCGCCATTGGATTTATCCATCGGACTACCGGCATTGAAGTCCACCTTACGCTTCTTGTCCCCATGATACCCCTGTGATTCTCTGATCTCCATTTCGACCTTGAGGGCACATCGGACAATTTCCTCATAGCTGTCGAAGTCATGGATCGCTAATGCTTTCCGTAAGCTAGGCTTCAGCCCACCAAAGAAGCAGTCAACCTTGCATTCGGGGGTAACGACGAAGCCAGAAGCATATCGTGCAGGCCTTGTGAAGTTTTCCTTGTACGCTCCCACAGATTCTTCATCTTTTTTCTTGAGGGAAAGTAAGTCCCTTTCCATCTTAAGACGGAGGGTGCGCGGAAAATATTTATCAAAAAACATCTTCCGGAATTCCTTCCATTACAAAGCCTCGATCTCCTCCTCAGGCTTTGTATTTTTGATCAATGTCCACCATTGATCAGCTTCACCCTCCATACAATAAGCCACCAGGATAACCTTCTCTTGTTCAGAACATTGGAGGATGGAGAATATCTTTTCAATGGAGTTGATCCATTGTTCAGCGATCGTGGGATCAGATGATACACTACAAGTTGGAGGCCTTTGCCTCATGAAGCTCTCGATAGCAACTTGTTCCTTCTTAGGGGGGGTTGAACATTCCTCTTGACCTGTGTTTCTATTCAAAACACGAGTTAGCTGAGAGAGAAGCGTGAAAAAGTTCGCGATTCCTGCTCCTATTGGATTTGGCATCTCATTAGTACAATCATCACACTGATCTTCACAACGGTTGTTAGCCCGAGTCCTCCTATTACTGGCCATTGGCTGGAATAAAAGGAAACTTAGGTGTAACACATAAAGGGTAATCCAAATAAAAAAGTTGATGACTTATAAATAAACTTTAATTTCTTTAACTCATGAGTCTATAGGATTCAATCTAGGCTTTTCATGATCTACTTTCTAACATATATTCTTAGGGGAATTTTCCCTTAATAAGGGTTCGTACCAAGATTTTGAATTTATCAAAACATATCCCCCAGGAGTGTTGGAACCAAGAGTGTAGCAAGGCCCGTTGTTGTGCATTAGTTCCTGTTCGAGTCTAGCTCGAAGCGGTGTTTTCGGGTTTTACCCCTAGGATACATCTGTGCCAGAGCCGCCTCTACCTTCTCGTATCCAGACAGGGATGTATTTGTTTGATAAACCACTTACTTAGTATTTTCCAAAACTTAGGGATGTTTTTATTATACTTAGTCTTGTATCTAAGGCTTTACTAGGGTTTCCTAATTCCAAAAATAACTAAACCTATCCTCTGATACCAACTATGACAACCCTGCTTTTTATTACAACTTAAACATGATTCATTACATAACACTTCACTTGATAAAACAAAGAAGATTGAGAGGTTTAGTGTATTTGGGGCATAGGATCATTAAATAAAAACATAAAACATGAAATACAACACCTTTATTGAAAACTTCCTCTACATGACTACTACATTCCCTCGTACTTAGCATTGCATGGGATAACCTGAGGACATGCATAAGAAAAGGGTGAGCTATAAAGCCCAGTAAGGGAGTACACATGGAATAACATGAGGAGTAAAATACATGTTAGACAATAGGAATATCAATAGTGCATAAAAGAAACATGAACATAAAGGCATGATAAAGCATGATAATCATAAAAAGGAAATGTGGAAACAACACTTAACATTGAATTAGCATGAGCTGTGGCTCATTGCACATGGAGCATGAGTAAACCCTCATTGCAAATGAAGCACGAGTAAAACCTTGTTTCACATGAATTATCATGAGTCGACACTCATTGCACTTGACGTATCATGATACTATACTTTACCCAATGCATTGGAGCGCTATAAGGGCGCACCCTTCTTAAACATTTCATTTCATGCATAAGAGTGCCACATGGATCATAAAACATGGATTCATAAAACATAATCATTTCTTCCAAGATAAAGGAATGTGGAATTCATACATGAAACATTACAATCAATATGTAAATGTTCATAAAGGTGAATAACCTTGATGGAGGAATGGGTATGGTATACACTACACAAAGACATTGGCTTAGAAAATCGGTGCGATTTCGGCAGCGTAACAGCGTGACATAATAATTCATAAAAAAGGTTGATGAGAGAGAAAGGGGTTTATCATCATATTTACATTTAATGTATAGTAATGAGGTCATATATATACATGTACCAACAATTTAAATGGAATTTAGATTCATTATACAAAAGTATTACTTGAATATAAAAGAAGAGAGGGAAGTTCCTTTCGGAATTTCGGCATAGTAACGGGTGTACATGGGAGGCATTTAATGAGAGAGAAAGGGGTCTCCCATCATTCAAACAATAAGAGGTCTATATGGGGGAGGTTCGAAAACATACCCCAACATTCATAATTTAATTTAAAAGGGCAATACAACATAAATAAAATTGACAAAAATGAGAAAGAAAGAAAAAAACCCTTACTTGGAAATGTGCTTCCAAAGGCTAGAGAGAGGCTTATTGGGATCTTGGGGCACCTTGGGAGGATTATAGAGAGATTAGGGCAGAGGTTGGACGAACTCCAAAGGATTTTAGTGAGGAGGAAGTGGGATCTTGGGTGAGTTTATATAGGAAAGGTGAGATAATTCTTTATTATTTAGGTTTGGGACCCCTTATATTAAATTAATCCAAACCACAAACCATCCCATGGTTTTTGCCCATGGTTTCTGGAAAAGGAAAGAGGAAAATAATATTTTACAAGGCCAAGGTCCAAACTTATTAAAAAATTAGGGTTTCTTATGTGGAGGTGAGTCACACTCCCATGGAAATTAATTTAAAAAGGCAAAGTGTTGAATAAGTCTTGAGGGGTTCATTAATGCTTTGAAAAGTAAGTCAAACAAACCCAAAATCACATTATTTTAATGATAAAACATATATTGGCCGACCATAAGGATTATGGTATTTTATTACATCACCATTGGGTCATTATTGTAAAACCCCGACCCTAGCTACCCAGAGTCGGTGCATTACTTCGTAACATTGGCATGATCACAAAAGATCAAGTCTCGAAAGACCGATTAGTTTAGTAGCCTTGGAAACACTAGATACATTCATAAGTCTTTCATTACATCAAAATTAAACAAACTACAATAACATGGTTTTCATAGTCCACACTCATATCTTCACTGACTATTATTGCAGGTCAGTCATAATACACTTCTTCACATCCTGGAAAATATTTAAACATTGAAAGGGGTGAGCTCAGATGCTCAGTAAGGATAACAATATTGCGGAAGCTTTTATAAGAAAACATAAGCATTTAAGGCAATGTATAACTAAAACAAAAGCCTTATTGAACTTGAACTTCAGCATAATATGACAAAAGTAAAATAAAATAATGCCATTACTTACTCACATGGATATTCTACTAGACGAATAATCACATGAAATATCAATAACCACTTTCATAATGAGGAAATGTATAATGCCAGACCTTCTGAAACATTTTGTCAAGGCCTCGGCCAAGACGTCTAAAATGATTAAGGCCTCGGCCAAAACCATAAATCAAATTGGGAAAGGGCCTCGGCCAATTCCACGTCTAGTTGTCTCATGAGACCTACCGATGCATCGAGGAGCTATAGCGGGCTCCACCCGTCACATATTAAGTCCAATACATTCCTCATATGAATAGGTTTAATCATAACATAAATATTCGTATTAAAACTAGAATACGAAATGTCAACAATTTCTCCATAAACTATGGATGGTATAAAATAACACATCCACAGTCAAATATTTCACAAAATGTTCAATGGAAGTTTTGTATCATAAATCAATTTAAATTAAACTTAAAACCCATCAAAGGATGTTGACATGGATGAAATCAAAGCTATTTGAGAGAAATATCTCTCCTTTTTGAAATCATTTAAAATTCCCATAATTATAAAATAATACATTTAATTTTGAAAATATTCTTATAAGATTGTTAGGGAAGCTTCGACGAAGTTATAATGGCGGAAAATAGCCGCACCCGCCGCATAAGTAAAAAAAACATTCTAACCTTAAATTTGTCAAAAAGGTCAAAAAGTACATTGTTTGGAAAATGACGGTAAGATTCCTTTCAAAAATGTATAAGGGTATAAATGACTTTAACCCATTTTCCATTTAATAGTAAAAATTTTTTGAAAGACATTTTTAAGAAACATGGATTTGGATGATAACGAGGTCCCAGTAGATAATTATGTATAAACAACCTTGGATAATGAAGAGGTTGTGAAGTAAACCCTTACCTTGTACTTTTCCTTGGTTGGGGTAGGTTAAACTACTGTATAATGGTGAAATAATTGTTATTAAATTATACAAGAATCATATACCTTCATATGATATCATATATGATCTTTTAACATTTCTTTGTTAACAATATCTTAGATTTATCGTTGTTTCGGGTGTTAACTTACTCGTTTTCTTTTATATGTTTTGTTACGTAAGTCGTGTTTTTCATGGATAGGTTGTATCTTATTCATATCCAGAATGATATCATGTCCTAAAACATTATTTTTAAATCATCAAATGATAATTATACTTTAATGGATACGACGGAGAATGAATCTCATCGCGTTCGTGGAGACGGTAGTCCGTACGTACGCACGAGCGACAATATAATTATTTTGATATTTAAATAATATATAATTGGATATTATATCATATATACAGAATCATTATCATGTTATATTTATTATTTACATGAATTACATATCATTATTATACCCATCTAAATAATAATATATTGAATAACAATTACACCACGACGTGGAGACGGTAAGCCGTACGTACGCACGTATGGTGACATGTCATTCAAATGATGGGTAGAATACTGAATATGGTTGTTCCATATTTATAATTACATCACAGTATATAGAATATACTGGAGTTATAATTTTAGAATTGAAATAATAAACAAAGAGGGAGTGGAAGAAGAAAGAAACTTGAAAGAGGGTGATGAAAATGTTACCTCTTCTTCGGGTTCTTCCTTTTGATTTGATCAAAAGGACTCCTTAGGATGGCTTTCGGACTAAAGTAAAGCTTCTAGGATGAAGGGAGAGAAGTTGGGAGAGTATTTGGGCAGGGGTTGGCCGAACCAAAAGGCTTGGAAATGTGAATAAGGTGGTAGAGGTGGGGGCCTTTTATAAGAGGAGAGGAGGGGCACTTTTGGAAAGATTGAAATGTTACATTATTTCACAATGCTTTTCGGATTATAAAGGTCCCACACTTATATAATTCTAGGCTAAGGTGATAAGGTTTCTAAATCTCCTCATCCAATAGGCTTTGGAAATGTGTAATCCTTGGATTTTGCATTATCTTCTCATTTTATTTAAATCGTTAAATAATGAGGTCATCGCTGCATCATAATGATGTCATATATAATTTAATTTATTTAATGTCTAAAAATTATAAAAAAACTACTATGATTTAGGAAATCTTTTTAGCTTTCTAATGAATATTTATAGTTAAAATGTGGACTTGTGTAACCCCACTTAAAAACTGTTTTAGTAAAATAACTCATGTTTGTGTCAATTTAATTTTAACATTAAATAAATATATATTAATGTCATTTTCCAACTAAAGTGGCTCCATGGGGTCCCCAAGTTGACCCATGGGTTGTCTTGGTCGGCCATGACTCATAAAATAGGAGTAGGACAAGTGTCATGCTCATCTCATATTATTAAAACATTATTTGTACCTTAAACTACACTAATTACCTCTAATCGCGATTCAGAACTTAAAAGTTACTATTCACCAAAAATTATTTTAATCTCATTGAACCACATTTTACTTCTTAATGACAACCATGTATGTCGGATTTTTGAAAATCAAATCACAGAAGTGGTAATATTTCATTTTAACGAAAAATCAGTTTTTAACAACCACTTAGTGGTTTCACTATTCATCAAAAATTGAAGTTTTTCAGAATAAGGCCAAAATTTCACCCTAAGCTATAATTGATATTCCGAATTCAAAAATGAAGTCCATTTTGATAAATAAAATTTATAAAATTTCAAAAAGTAGGTATTACTATTCACAACAACTAGTTTAATTAGTTGTGGTGTGTGTTAGAGCTCGAGGTTGCGTACAACACACGATATTGCATTATTCGAAGGGAAACGTACAGTGGAAGCTTGAGGTGTTACATTCTCCCCTCCTTCAAATAATTGCGTCCTCGCAATTTCTAGGGTATTACTGCATAAAAAGAATCGGGTGGTTTTTCATCATAAATTCCTCAGGTTCCCACGTTGCCTCTTCCATTTTATGATTTCTCCACAAAACCTTCACCAGACGAGTCGTCCGGTTTCTCAGCACCTGCTCCCTCACATCAAGAATCCTGACGGGCTCTTCACAATAGGAAAGATCGGGTTCCAGTTCTAATTCCTCATAGGTGAGTACATGCGTTGGGTCAGTCATGTATTTCCTCAACAGAGATACGTGGAACACATCGTGAACTTTGGAGAGACTTGGCGGCATTGCCAAACGGTAAGCTACAGCCCCAATTCGTTCTAGAATTTCGAAAGGTCTGATGTACCTGGGACTCAATTTACCTTTCTTACCAAAACGTATGACTCCCTTCCATGGAGATACCCTCAGGAAAACATGATCACCAACTTGAAATTCCAAATCCTTCCTTCGATTATCGGCATAGCTCTTCTGCCTACTTTGTGCTGCTTTGATGTGATTTTGGATTACTTTCACCTTTTCCACCGTTTCCTCCACCAGTTCTGGGCCTATAAGTTTTCTTTCACCAACGTCATCCCAACAGGTTGGTGTATGACATCTCTTTCCGTATAACGCTTCATATGGTGCCATCTGAATACTCGAATGGAAGCTATTGTTATAGGAAAATTCCACCAGTGGTAAATATTGATCCCACATACCCTGAAAGTCAAGAGAGCATGATCTCAACATGTCTTATAAGGTTTGAATAGTCCGTTCTAATTGTCCATCTGTTTGAGGGTGATAGGCAGTGCTCAAACGAAGTTCAGTATCCAAGGCCTTTTGTAGACTTTTCCAGAATCTTGAAGTAAAACGAGGATCACGATCAGAAACAATCGATAGGGGTACTCCATGAAGTCTTACAACTTCATTAATATATAGTCTTGCTAGATGTTCAAGTGTTAGATCCTCCCGTATAGCAAGAAAATGTGCTGACTTAGTAAGTCGATCAACAATGACCCATATTGCATCATTCCTTCTAGGAGTCTTTGGTAGTCCCATGACAAAGTCCATCGTAATATTATCCCATTTCCACTCAGGTATGGGAAGAGGTTGCAATACTCCACCAGGATGTTGCCTTCCAGCTTTCACTTGTTGACAAACCATACACCTCGACAAAAAATCAGCAATCTCCCTCTTCATATTGTCCCACCAAAAATGTTCCTTCAAATCTCTATACATTTTGGTGCTCCTAGGGTGTATAGAGAAGTTGGAACTATGAGCATCATCCAGCAATTCCCTTTTTAGATCAGGTATATCGGGAACACAAAGTCTCTTCCCGAATTTCAAAATTCCATCCTTATACACAAAGTCCCTCAATCTTCCATCATTCACACCTTTAATCTTCTTTTGAAATTCTTCATCATTGGTCTGAGAACTCTTAATCCTTTCTAGTAATGATGGTTTGGAAACCATTTGAAAAAGCATTGATGTTTCACCTTCCCTAGTTATTCCCATGTCCATCTTCACTAGATCCAAGAAAATTGGATCCCTTTCAATTCTCATCACATTCAAAACTCCATGGTCTTTTCTACTCAAAGCATCTTCCACCTTGTTTGCCTTCCCCGGGTGGTAATGTATCGTGCAATCATAATCCTTGAGTAGTTCAAGCCATCGCCTTTGCCTCATGTTGAGTTCTTTTTGTGTTAAAATATACTTCAAACTCTTGTGATCAGTATAAATCTCACATTTTTCACCATAGAGGTAATGTCTCCATATCTTTAAAGAAAAGATCACAGCTGCTAACTCAAGATCATGAGTAGGATAGTTTTGCTCATGAATTTTTAGCTGTCGTGATGCATAGGCAATGACCTTATCATTCTGCATAAGGACACAACCGAGTCCTTTCTTCGATGCATCACTATAAATAACAAACCCATCATTCCCCGATGGTAGAGTCAATACTGGGGCATTGACTAATATTCTCTTTAGTTCTTCAAAACATTCTTCACACTCTTTTGTCCAGACAAATTTAATCCCTTTATGTGTGAGCTTTGTCAATGGGTTAGCCAATCTGGCAAAATTCTGGACGAAACGTCGATAATAACCTGCTAAACCAATAAAACTGCGTACCTCAGTTATACTTGTCGGTGCTGGCCATTCTTGGATTGCCTTGGTTTTAGAAGGATCAACGGAAATTCCATCCTTAGAGACAATATGGCCAAGAAAAGAAATCTCATGAAGCCAGAATTCACACTTGCTAAATTTCCCATATAATTCATGTCTTCTAAGAGTCTTCAGGATAATGCGTAAGTGATTTTCATGATCTTCGTGGCTTTTGGAGTATACCAAGATATAATCAAAAAATACCACTACAAAGTCATCAAGATATTCCTTGAAAACTCTATTCATTAGATCCATGAAAACAGAGGGTGCATTAGTCAATCCAAAAGGCATTACTGTAAACTCGTAATGCCCGTACCTTGTTCGAAATGCTGTCTTTGGAACGTCTTCCTTCTTCACACACAACTGATGGTATCCAGACCGAAGGATAATCTTTGAAAAGTATTGAGCTCCATGCAGTTGGTCAAACAAATCATCAATGCGAGGTAGGGGATACTTATTCTTTATTGTTATAGAATTGATCTCCCTATAATCAATGCACAACCTCATAGATCCATCTTTCTTCTTAACAAAAAAGAACAGGGGCTCCCTAAGGAGAAACACTAGGGCGAATAAATCCCTTATTACTCAATTCCTCTAGTTGTTTCTTTAGTTCAACTAATTCCACAGTGTCCATTCTATAAGGGGTCTTCGATATGGGCCTTGATCTAGGAATTAAATCAATGGAAAACTCAACTTCTCGTTCTGGAGGATGTCCAGGTAAATCTTCCGGAAACACATCAACATATTCTCTCACAATAGGTACATCCTCTATTTGAATATTCCTTTCCTCATCCTCAGTAATTTACTTCTCTTCCTCCCCAATAATTGAATTTAGTTGAGCTACTGGGGGTGGATCTAGATAAGAATTATGTGGCGACGATTTTGCTCTAAAGATAAGGTGTTCCTTATCATCATCATCAAGAATTGTAACCTCTTTCCTCTTACAATAAATTTTTGCATCATGGTCCAAAAGCCAATCCATACCGAGGATTATATCAAATTAAATCATGGGTATGACGATGAGATCAGCAGGTAAAGAACATTTAGGTGCTCTAATGGGAACTAATCGACAAAACATTGTTGCAACAATACTTCCCTTAAGGGTTTTGACTGACAACTCCCTTGTTAAATCAAATTGGAAATATCTAATTTTCTTAGCAAAATGGGAAGATATGAAACAATGCGATGATCCAGAATCAAATAATGCATTTGCTAAACTTGATGAAACCATTAAATTACCTGCCACCATGTCTTTCGGAGCTTCCACCTCAGCAGTAGTGATAGCATAAGCCTGGCCTTGATCCCTTGGCCTCTTCTGAGGTAAGTTCCCCTGACACTTAGGACATTCATTTGCATAATGTCCCTTCTCTCTACAATTATAACATTCCACGTTGACAGCCGCTTGCTTTCCCTTGCATTCATGAGCTTGGTGGCCTTTTTCACCACACTTGTAACATACTCCTTTTCCTTTTAGACAGGCACCAGGGTTCTTCCTACCACAATTATCACAGGGTGGAAATTCATTTCTACCCTTCTTCCCTGTTTCCTTATTTCCTTTCCCATAGTTTTCAGCGGATCTCTTCTTATCTTGCTTTGATTTAAAGTCATAAGACTTAGAGAATTCCTTTTCCGTCTTGATAGCGCATGAGACAATACCTTCGTATGAAGAGAAGGTTTGTGATACTAAAGCTCGACGGAGAAATGGTTTCAACCCATCAAAGAAACGATCAGTCTTACTTCTTGGGTTACGTATGTAATCTGCAGCATACCTTTCTAACCTTGTAAAGTTAGCCTCATACTTTGCGACATTCTCATCCTCCTTCTGCCTCAGACTCAGAAATTGCCTTTCCATATCCGCTCGATGGTCTCGAGGAAAGTATTTTTCTAAGAACAGCTCTTTGAACTCCTGCCATTCCATGTTTGTTAATTCATCATCTTCCTTTGTGTTTTGAATTAGTGACCACCATTGATCGGCATCTCCAGTGAGGCGGTAAACTGCCATGACAACATTCTCCCTTTCACTACTCCCCAAGGCATGGAATATTTTCTCTAAGGAATTTATCCATTGCTCAGCTACTATAGGATTTGTACTCCCATTGAAGGTTGGCGGTTGTTGCCTCATGAAACGGTCTAGCATTGATCCTCCACGTTGCGGATCAGGGTGCTCCATACGAGTAAGGTTGTTATTCATAACCTGCGTGAGTTGTCCCAGTACGGTGAGAAGCTGATCAGCACCAGTTGTATCACTAGATCCACCATAATTATCCTGAGCAGGAGGGAAATCCCTACACGGAGTGCGTGCATTGATACAGTTTCCATTCCTTCCACTAGGCGCCATTTCTAAATAATGGCATAAAATAGATTAGTTCATGAAACAAAATACATAATTCCATACTTGTAAAACACTTAACATAAATTGAACTAATTATGGATATAATCCATAATTATAAAAATGTTTTCTTTTAGGAAGTATATACTCGTAACCCTTAATAGTGGTTTGTAAAGAAAATGGGAATTATCCAAAGCATATCCCCCGGGAGTGTCGTAACCAAGAGTGCAGCAAGGCCCGTTGTCGTGCACCAGTTCCCGTTCGAGTCTAGCTCAAAGCGGTGTTTTCGGGTTTTACCCCTAGGTACATCTGTGCCAGAGCTGCCTCTACCTGCTCGTATCCAGATAGGGATGTATTGCTCGGAAAACTCACAACATCTCTACAATACCAAAATTCTAGGAAGTTCTTCTATACTAATCCTCAAAGTCTATCTTCGGGATATGTGCTATAATCAGAGTTTATCTAAATCTAGCTTCCAAGGTTAGTACTAAACTGCCTCTGATACCAACTGTAACGCCCCGACCCTAGCTACCCAGAGTCGGTGCATTACTTCATAACATTGGCATGATCACAAAAGATCAAGTCTCGAAAGACCGATTAGTTTAGTAGCCTTGGAAACACTAGATACATTCATAAGTCTTTCATTACATCAAAATTAAACAAACTACAATAACATGGTTTTCATAGTCCACACTCATATCTTCACTGACTATTATTGCAGGTCAGTCATAATACACTTCTTCACATCCTGGAAAATATTTAAACATTGAAAGGGGTGAGCTCAGATGCTCAGTAAGGATAACAATATTGCGGAAGCTTTTATAAGAAAACATAAGCATTTAAGGCAATGTATAACTAAAACAAAAGCCTTATTGAACTTGAACTTCAGCATAATATGACAAAAGTAAAATAAAATAATGCCATTACTTACTCACATGGATATTCTACTAGACGAATAATCACATGAAATATCAATAACCACTTTCATAATGAGGAAATGTATAATGCCAGACCTTCTACAACATTTTGTCAAGGCCTCGGCCAAGACGTCTAAAATGATTAAGGCCTCGGCCAAAACCATAAATCAAATTGGGAAAGGGCCTCGGCCAATTCCACGTCTAGTTGTCTCATGAGACCTACCGATGCATCGAGGAGCTATAGCGGGCTCCACCCGTCACATATTAAGTCCAATACATTCCTCATATGAATAGGTTTAATCATAACATAAATATTCGTATTAAAACTAGAATACGAAATGTCAACAATTTCTCCATAAACTATGGATGGTATAAAATAACACATCCACAGTCAAATATTTCACAAAATGTTCAATGGAAGTTTTGTATCATAAATCAATTTAAATTAAACTTAAAACCCATCAAAGGATGTTGACATGGATGAAATCAAAGCTATTTGAGAGAAATATCTCTCCTTTTTGAAATCATTTAAAATTCCCATAATTATAAAATAATACATTTAATTTTGAAAATATTCTTATAAGATTGTTAGGGAAGCTTCGACAAAGTTATAATGGCGGAAAATAGCCGCACCCGCCGCATAAGTAAAAAAAACATTCTAACCTTAAATTTGTCAAAAAGGTCAAAAAGTACATTGTTTGGAAAATGACGGTAAGATTCCTTTCAAAAATGTATAAGGGTATAAATGACTTTAACCCATTTTCCATTTAATAGTAAAATTTTTTTGAAAGACATTTTTAAGAAACATGGATTTGGATGATAACGAGGTCCCAGTAGATAATTATGTATAAACAACCTTGGATAATGAAGAGGTTGTGAAGTAAACCCTTACCTTGTACTTTTCCTTGGTTGGGGTAGGTTAAACTACTGTATAATGGTGAAATAATTGTTATTAAATTATACAAGAATCATATACCTTCATATGATATCATATATGATCTTTTAACATTTCTTTGTTAACAATATCTTAGATTTATCGTTGTTTCGGGTGTTAACTTACTCGTTTTCTTTTATATGTTTTGTTACGTAAGTCGTGTTTTTCATGGATAGGTTGTATCTTATTCATATCCAGAATGATATCATGTCCTAAAACATTATTTTTAAATCATCAAATGATAATTATACTTTAATGGATACGACGGAGAATGAATCTCATCGCGTTCGTGGAGACGGTAGTCCGTACGTACGCACGAGCGACAATATAATTATTTTGATATTTAAATAATATATAATTGGATATTATATCATATATACAGAATCATTATCATGTTATATTTATTATTTACATGAATTACATATCATTATTATACCCATCTAAATAATAATATATTGAATAACAATTACACCACGACGTGGAGACGGTAAGCCGTACGTACGCACGTATGGTGACATGTCATTCAAATGATGGGTAGAATACTGAATATGGTTGTTCCATATTTATAATTACATCACAGTATATAGAATATACTGGAGTTATAATTTTAGAATTGAAATAATAAACAAAGAGGGAGTGGAAGAAGAAAGAAACTTGAAAGAGGGTGATGAAAATGTTACCTCTTCTTCGGGTTCTTCCTTTTGATTTGATCAAAAGGACTCCTTAGGATGGCTTTCGGACTAAAGTAAAGCTTCTAGGATGAAGGGAGAGAAGTTGGGAGAGTATTTGGGCAGGGGTTGGCCGAACCAAAAGGCTTGGAAATGTGAATAAGGTGGTAGAGGTGGGGGCCTTTTATAAGAGGAGAGGAGGGGCACTTTTGGAAAGATTGAAATGTTACATTATTTCACAATGCTTTTCGGATTATAAAGGTCCCACACTTATATAATTCTAGGCTAAGGTGATAAGGTTTCTAAATCTCCTCATCCAATAGGCTTTGGAAATGTGTAATCCTTGGATTTTGCATTATCTTCTCATTTTATTTAAATCGTTAAATAATGAGGTCATCGCTGCATCATAATGATGTCATATATAATTTAATTTATTTAATGTCTAAAAATTATAAAAAAACTACTATGATTTAGGAAATCTTTTTAGCTTTCTAATGAATATTTATAGTTAAAATGTGGACTTGTGTAACCCCACTTAAAAACTGTTTTAGTAAAATAACTCATGTTTGTGTCAATTTAATTTTAACATTAAATAAATATATATTAATGTCATTTTCCAACTAAAGTGGCTCCATGGGGTCCCCAAGTTGACCCATGGGTTGTCTTGGTCGGCCATGACTCATAAAATAGGAGTAGGACAAGTGTCATGCTCATCTCATATTATTAAAACATTATTTGTACCTTAAACTACACTAATTACCTCTAATCGCGATTCAGAACTTAAAAGTTACTATTCACCAAAAATTATTTTAATCTCATTGAACCACATTTTACTTCTTAATGAAAACCATGTATGTCGGATTTTTGAAAATCAAATCACAGAAGTGGTAATATTTCATTTTAACGAAAAATCAGTTTTTAACAACCACTTAGTGGTTTCACTATTCATCAAAAATTGAAGTTTTTCAGAATAAGGCCAAAATTTCACCCTAAGCTATAATTGATATTCCGAATTCAAAAATGAAGTCCGTTTTGATAAATAAAATTTATAAAATTTCAAAAAGTAGGTATTACTATTCACAACGACTAGTTTAATTAGTTGTGGTGTGTGTTAGAGCTCGAGGTTGCGTACAACACACGCTATTGCATTATTCGAAGTGAAACGTACAGTGGAAGCTTGGGGTGTTACAATTATGATGTCATAAAACACATTATATAATTAAATGGTATTTAATTTTTTACCCAAAAATTTGACTGTCTTAGAAAATTATGAAAAATTCACAGTTGGATAATTTTGACGTCCTGATTCCAGAAATGAAATTTATTTTATCCAAAAAAATTTCTAAATATGATAATTTTCAATTTTAAAATAAAAACCAACATTTATCGAAAATTCATGGGTTTTGACAGAAATGGCTTTCAAACCTTAATATAAAATTTTAATTGCATTCATAAAATTATAAGATTATTTATATTTAATAAAAATTAATATATTAATATTATTATTATTTTATTAAAATATTATTTAATTCAAAAATCCATTAATTTAATAAAAAGGATTTCTTAATTAAATAATAACTAAAAACACCATTTGTGCTTTAAAAACTATTTACAATGTATCAAAAATGACTAAGAATTATATTCATTATTATATACAAAACAAATAATGTACATGAACATAGTACTACTTATTTGTTACATAACCACTTAAAACAACTGCATAAGACCTAAGGGTAAGGTGTGCGATGGTGACAGACTCTTGGGGTGGCTCGGATAACATCGCTCAAGTGGTAATCTCTATCAACTTCCACTTTTCCCGTAGACGGTCCTGTTCGAGCTTGACATAATGAAGCTCAGCTTGGGCTTGGTCAAGGGAGAATCCCAAAGACGCCACCTCTTTTCCGAGCTCCGAAAAATGGGCTTCGTATGGCGAATTTCTACTGGATGAGGCCATCGCTTCCTTTGTCTAAGTAAAAAATTAGGTTCGGTAAAGCCTTATATTTATACTAATCATGTGATCACTATTTAACGGCTATAAAAGTAACGGTCATAACTCTTATCATAAAACCAAAGAAGTTGACATCTTATAAAAACATTTTTTTTATAAAGAGACATTTAACTAGATCAAGAGGGATTTTCCATTAATGAAACTTTGGGTTGTTACTCTACGCCCTTGTCCACAGCATCTACACAGGGCAGATCGTTACCACAATCCCACTGCGGAACCCTCACTGAATGTCATCGTGGAGGCATCATGAATACAATAAAGATTCTCCATAGTCAAAGAGTATATCCGGAGAGATGACTCATGAAGAACAAGGGAAACACAAAAACCCCGTCCTATATGATGCATGTACGGTTATGTCCCTGTGAATAGTGTCCAAACGTCCTGAGTCGAAAGGCAGGTTATCAGAGTCCTAGTGAATGGATATGTCGGCCGCCGCACCAACACTGGAGTCCCTGTCCTGAAATCCAAACTTGAAACATCTTTGACACTTGCACTATGCAACCCAAACCAAACTCACACCTATACCAGCTACGCTCTAAGATCCCAAAGGTGGAACCTCCTCTGATACCAGTCTATCACGACCCAACCCAACGGGGCTCAAGCCGTGACTCCCCAAGCCCACCTCCAATAGGCCAGAGGTTGGCAACTAGTGCAGAGTAGGCTATCACACACAGTGGAGGCATTAGCCTAAGGAAACTGTACACACACACCCATATAAACCTCCATGAAATAGTGCACAAATATATAAAACAGAATTGTAAATTCATTCATACAACTATCCCAAACAAGAGTGCAACAATTGTAAAAAATGGAAAAATAGGGTCCACCAAAAGAAAACTAAAGAGGCTTCCAACCTACTTGGAAGAATGGGTATGCTGCCAAAAGAACCACCGAAAAGCTCCTCGGCACAGCTCCAGTAAGACTCCATGGTCAGTCCCGCTCACTCAACTCCGCCTGCTCCGGGTCCTCCTTGGACTCTGTCGAAAGGCCTGTGGTCTGCACAATACACAAACATGTGCGGGAAAAGCCCGTGTAGGGGTGAGTATAACAATACTCAATAGGCACCCCAAAAACCCAAAACAAAAGAGATCAACTGAAAGGTAATAGTCCGCTCATCCTAGCCCGAGGGAACCCAGAAGAGAGAGAACCTCTATCTTGTGACCATCCTCACCTAAACATAACTTGTCAGCTCAATACAGGTGTATGCCCATACACACACCTTGAAAATCTTCTTAGATATACGTTCTTACATATACCAAAAACATCTATATATACTCAGCTCACGTACCATGTCACATGAGGTACCGACCTCATCACCAGAAAAAGTTCATAACCAGGAGAGCACACCCCACGATCACTGTCATCCATGGTGACACTCATCTGAGAGATACACTCCATTAGTTCCCACAAAAACATATCATACTCTTACCTGAGAGATCACGCTCGTCAAATATCATCACTGAGGAATCCTCGCTGAAACAACATAAACACCAAACTCCTTAGATAGGGGATCGCTCCTAGGGTCAGCAAGGGGATACCAGATGTAACGTCTCAGACCAGGGTGCCACTCAACGGGTGCCCCGAACCCGGTTGGTCACATGACCTCAAGCACATTTCCCCAAACGCCAAAGGCTACCGACTAGTAGTGAGGGCCCAGGTCTGATGATGGGGAAACTATTCCCTCATTTGTCAAAGTGTAGTGCAACGGAAAAAATAAAAAACATATAACAACAGTGGAAGCAATAAACCATACACAATTTTAAATGAACAACTTCAGTAAAAGACAACCAGCTGTCACATATATATAATGATGCAAAATGTCTCAAGTTCTAAGAAAATAGTCAGAACATGTTACACAACAATACAGTACAGTATAGCAAAAGAAAAAAACAGCAGGTAGCATCACGAGCCTAAGCCCGGCCCCATGCTCCCCTTCTCCTCAGCAGAAATCAAGTACCTGTATAGGGACCCTTTCCCTTATCCACACCTACAGAAATGTAATCTATTTGGGCCAAAGACATGAACCAAACGGGGTGTGAGAAATAAATCCCTGTAGGCACCCACCAAAGGCCCGTGCCCAACTGTGTGAAAATATGCAACAATAGTATGCAGTAGTAAAATGAAATAAACTAAGAAGTACTCAAAAGTAACTAACTTTACCAGTTATGTTGCCATTTTATTATTCATTTAATCATTCAATATAAGGAAAATCACCAAAGTGAATTTTCTATGTAAATAGTCAGTGTCCTCAGACATGCAAACCCTTACCCTCAGGTAATCAGAAACATAACCCGCGGGTAATTTCCCATAGGCATAACAAATATTTTCCTCAGGTGTACAAAGTGTGGCCCCCAGGCACAAAGTCTATTCCCCACAGGCATGGAAGAAGTTTCCCTCAGGCTAAAGGATGCACTGCCCTCAGGCTAAGTAAAACACTGCCCTCGGGCTAAACAAGCAACCATGGCATGCCCATCATATAACAAGTAATTCACATAAAATTCCTCTCAATGAAAAAGTAATGCGCAAAATAAACATGGAATACCCTCGGGTAACCTGGCCAAACAGCTAAACAGAGGAACGCACCCCCGGGGTGGTCCTGGATCCAAGCAGCAATCCCAAAAAATAGTTTATTATCACATTTAATTACCTATACAATTCTAGGTATTTAAAATAGCCAAGGCCTTAGCCACACGACACCCCAACATGGGTTCGTGGCACAAAAAATACACAAAACTCACAACAGTTTGAAATTAAACACCAAGCCACCTACCTTAAACACCCAAGAACGGTATACCTGAACGACGCCTTCTGAAATGTCCAATAAATTCATAGATCTGAGGTAAAATAATTCTCATTTAACCTTAAATAACATCCCTTAGAAGAATAATTGTCAAGAAACACACAAGGAGAAGGAAGCTCTTACCCGTGCGGTTCCAACGTGATTGACAGAAGTGGGATCGGATTCTCGGTGCTCGATCGGTTGATCCTCAAAAGTCCGGCCTCCTTTCCTAAGCTCCCCTCCGGTTCTAAGCCAATCCTGTGAATAGAGTTGGCTACTTCCCATTTCATGCGAAAAAGAAAAGTACACGGCGTGTACTTTTGACTACACGACGTGTACTTTCCTCATTTAACTGTTCCTCTGGCAGCACTGCCAAACTGTTCATCCTTCTACATGAGTACACGGTGTGTATGCTCGACTACACAGTGTGTTCTATCACCCAGCTAGCAGTTGATTCCACCGCCTTACTATTTCCATGCTGACTAACTACACGGTGTGTAGTCAGTTTTTACACCCTTTGTTGCCGACATGGATACACACCCTGTGTACTCATCCCAAACAGCCAAAGTACACAGTGTGTAGAATAGTACATGGCATGTAGTTCCAAAATTTAGGATTTTCCCCATTTTCCTTATTTTCTAAAAAACACTCAAGGAAAAAGAGAAAAGAAGACACCCGTAACTCAAAATAAGAACCAGGTTCTTAAAAACTTCCCCCCTTAAAGCAATTCGTCCCCGAATTTCCCTTCCAAGGGTGGTGAAGATAACGCTCAGAAAAGCTCTGGACACTGAGCACGTACGTCGGTCTCCCGGTCCCAGGTTTTGTCCTGCACTCGGCCATGCTGCCATAGCCCCCGCATGAGAGGAACTGACCAGCCTCGGAGAACCTTCATGCTTCTATCAATGATACGAATCAGATGCTCCTCAAAGGATGCATCTACCTCAAGCTCAACCTCCTCAGGCTAAAAAACGTGAGACGGTTCTGAATGATAGCGGTGGAACTGAGATACATGG
Organism: Viscum album; assembly: GCA_963277665.1. NCBI lineage: Eukaryota > Viridiplantae > Streptophyta > Magnoliopsida > Santalales > Viscaceae > Viscum > Viscum album. Next base: position 1,706,702,458 of record OY728129.1, read on the forward strand.
AAGACGTCGTGCATGGACCGGTACCTCTGTGGTAACTACAACCAATAGGAAATCAGCCTGACTCTCTCCAGAATCTCAAATGGCCCTGCATACCTCGGTGAAAGTTTACCCTATCTTCTGATCCGTCTGTGTCCCAGCTTCGGAGAAACATGCAAGAAAACCTGATCCCTAACCACGAACTCCAAAGGACATCTACGGTGATCAGCATATGACTTCTGACAAGACTACGCGGTAGCCATCCACTACTGAATCAACTGGACCTGCTTAGAAGTCTCTTACACGAGAAGTGGTTTCAGTAAAGCTGCCTCACCTGCCTCTAACCAGTACAAGGGTGATCGTCATGGCCAACCATATAAAGCCTCGCAAGGTTCCATCTCAATAGTTGCCTGAAAAATAATGTTATAGGAAAACTCGACCAGGGGTATGTGCTTCTCCAAAGAGCCCCCAAAGTCTAGGACGCATGCACGTATCATTTCCTCCAGCCCCTGTATCGTACGCTCTGACTGGCCATTGATCTGAGGGTGGTAAGATGTTCTCAGAAGCACCTGTGTACCCAGGGCCCTTGAAAACTCTGCCAGAAGCGAGACGTAAAATGAGCATCCCTATCTAAAATTATAGAACAAGGAACCCCATGAAGACGTACGATCTCTCGGATATACAGCTTACTGAGCTTGTCAACACCGAAGGTCTCCTTGATAGGCAAAAATTGAGATACCTTCGCGAGTCTGTCCACAACAACCCACATGACATCATTGACTCAAGGTGACCTCGTCAATCCAATCACAAAATCCATTACGACATCATCCCATTTTCACTCCGGGATAGGTAACTACTATAACAGTCCGGCTGGCCTCTGATGCTCCGCATTCACCTTCTGATAGGTGGAACACCTCGTAACAAAACCATCTATCTCCCTCTTCATACCCGGCCACCAGTACTGACATCTAAAGTCATGATACATCTTGGTAACCCTGAGATTAACTGCCCAATATGAAGCATGAAACTCCCGCATCAGCTCCTCACATATAACTTCTGGAACCTAAACTCGTCCATGGAAACGCAGAATTTCATCATTGCCTATCATCCAACCAGGAGGAGGGTCCTCACTTGCCACCGGCTCCCATATAGCTAGGTCTTTTGAATCAGATAGTTGTCTCATCCTCACTCTGTCCATAAGGGTAGGAATCACAGCTAAAGAAGAAATATAGTTCTGCCCCTGACTGTCATGCACCTTCAAATGCATCTCAGAGAACAACGCCATGAGCTTCCGCTCACCACTAGCCTCCTGCACCGCCTGTATCTGAGTCCTCCTACTCAGTGCATCGGCTACTGCATTACCTTTACCAGGTGTATAGGGAAGCTAAAAATCGAAGGACTGAAGCTATTCTACCCACCTTCTTTGTCTCATATTCAAGTCACGCTGAGTAAAGATATATTTGAGACTTTTGTGGTCGGTGAAAACCACAAAATGCTCTCCCAAAAGATAATGTCTCCAACAGTGCAACACATGCACAACTGCAGCCAACTCGAGATCATGCGTAGGGTAAATCCTCTCATGTGGCTTCAACTACTGAGAACCGTACGCATCTACTCGATCGCCCAGAATCAACACTGCTCACAGTCCAATACCTGATGCATCACAGTAAACCGTATAGCTCTTCCCTTGCTCTAGAAGTATCATGATTGGTGCTGATGTCAACCTTCCTTTCAGGTCCTGAAAGGCTGCGTCACATGCTTTTGTACAAACAAACTTGACCCCTTTCTTATTCAAACCCTTCAACGGTGTTTCAAAGTAGGAGAAGTCCTATATAAAGCATCTTTAGTAACCATCCAGCCCTAATAAACTCTGTATCTCAAACACGTTCTTAGGCTACTCCCAGGAAACTAATGCTCTCACCTTCTCTAGGTCTACTGCACCTCCTTCCTATGGGATGATATGACCCAGGAAGTGTATCTGGTCTATCCAAAGGTGTCACTTTGAGAGCTTAGCATATAGATGATGCTCTCTCAGTGTACTCAATACAATCTCAAGATGGGTGGCATGGTCGTGTCGAGTGTGAGAGTACACCAAGATATCATCCATGAATACTATCACAAAAGAATCTAGATAAGGATGAACACACGATTCATCAGAGCCATGAAAACTGCTGGTGCGTTCGTGAGTCCGAACGGCATAACCAATTACTCGTAGAGACCATATCTGATCTGAAAAACTATAAGCAGTATATCCGATGGTCTTACAAGCAGCTGATGATATCCTGATCTCAAGTCAATCTTTGAGAACACTCGTTCTTCATGAAGTTGATAAAAAATATCATCAATCCTCAGCAAGGGATATCGGTTCTTAACCGTCAAATGGTTCAGCCTCCGATAATCCACACAAAGTCTGAGGGTACCGTCCACATTTTTCGCAAAAAGGACAGGAGAACCCCAAGGAGAAGTATTGGGTCGGATGAAACCCTTTGCCTGTAACTCCTCTAACTGCCTCTTGAGCTCCTTCAGCTCAGGTGTAGCCATCTTATAAGGAGGAATGGACACTGGTGCTACCCCTGGCATAAGCTTAATAGTGAAATCCACCTCTCGCTCCGGAGGTAGACCCGAAAAGTCATCTAAGAAGACATCCCCGAAATGATCAACCACTGGAGGGAAATTAGTCTAAAAAGTCCCCTGATCATCCATATATAAACTCGCAATCTAGGCTGTGACTCCACCTCACCCACAATGCTCTGGTCCATCTCGACTCGCCTGAACATCCCATTCACCCTTGTATAGAAACTCTCAACCCTCTATTGATGTGAAACACACCCTACGACGATAGCAGTCTAAAAAGGCTCGAAAGGGAACCAACTAGTCCATCCCGAGAATGACATCATAGCTCGTCATCTCTAAGACATAGAGGTCCCAAAGAAAGTGACACCCACCTACCTCAAGGGGGCACTCCTTGCACTGATGCACACTTGTCGGTCTAGTTCGCAACAGAGTTTCTAGCATCATAACAACAGAATAAGAAGATACACAGAGCCCAAGGCTCTCCATAACGGGCACAGATATGAAACTATGCGTAGCACCCGTATCAAAAAGAACTGAAGATAAGACATAAGCTACTAGAATAGTACATCTGACTATAGAAGGTCCAGGATCCTACTTCTACTGGGTCTGTTGCACTGCATATGCCTGCCCAATGCCATTGTCTTGCGGCACAGCATGGATACCCTGAGCTGTCCCGTCCTGCTGCCTCTGAGAACCGAGTGTCTAGCTACCAAGACCACGATCACCATCTCTGCCTGAACTCCCTGATGTATTCTAGTTTCCCGACTAGTAAGAAGTTGTTGGTCCTACTCCTGCACACGGAGTCTGCACAGAACCCCTCTCACTATCCACTGGTAGAAATGCCCTGCAAAAGCACTGAAGATGACCCATATTGCCGCAAGATCGACACTCCACTGGATCACGTGGACAATAAGTTCTCTTGTGTCCCTCTTTACCACACTGGTAGCACCTGACCTGACCACCTAAAACATCCTTCTGGCTGGTACTGCCACCCTGAGATAATTCCATCTGTCTCCTCCTCTTTCCAGTAGAAATAGTACCAGAAACTAGTGTTGAACTGCCCTGGCCCACACCACTAGCTTCCCGCAGGTTCCTCTCTATAATCAGTGCCTGGTTCACAATAGCAGGTACTAAAGGCAACCTGAAAACATTATCCAGTGCTCGGATGTCATATTGAGGACCATCCTCAAAGCGTCTAGCTCTCAACGTCTCATCACCCACCATAACGGGTGAAAAATGCTGAATCTCAGTGAAACAAGCAGAATAATCCATCACCGACATAGCGCCCTGCTGTTGGTTCATGAACTCTCGAGCTCGATCTTCTCTTAGTGTCTTTGGAAATAAGAATTCATAGAAGACTGCCTAAAAATTTTCCCATGCCATGTATCTGTGATGCTCTGACTGGGTGGTAACATCCCACCACCTCTTGGTGGAATCACACAACATATAAGTCACGAGCTTGACCCTCCACCCTGGAGGCATCTCAAGATGCTCAAAAATAGTCTGCATCGACCCCTTCCAAGACTCTGCAGCCTGTGGTCCGCCATCCCATGAAAACATAGGTGGATGCTGCTGCTGGAATATACGAGTCAGCTCATCCATATATGTGGCAGCCGATAGTGCTCCCTGAAAGGTCTGCATGAACCGCATAAAGCCTTCACAGAACTGCACATCCACGCCTGTGTCCAGTATAACAGATGGCGCCGCATCTGGCTCTGCTTGAGGATCCCATAGTAGCGCATGTCCTACCATCTCTGGAGTAAAATCGTCACTGCTCTCCTGGAGAACAATTTGTGGTCGTCTCAGTGGCATGACACTACAAGGTCAAACGCACACCTTAGATCAGGATTATCAAAGACTGGAAATGAAGAGACTAAAAAAGAAAAAAGAAGGAAGAAGGCATTCAATATTTTCAAAACAAGACTACATGGTGTGTATAATGACTACACGGCGTGTACCTGACTTCTCTTCCCCTGCCCGGGTCCTTCTACACGGCTAAGCCACCCGGCCCCCATTGAACAAAACTACAAGGCGTTTATATCATCTACATGGAATGTATGGTGTAATTTCTCAACTGTCTGTGTCGTTTGTGACACGGACGACTACTCGGAATGATACTACACGGCGTGTTACACCCCGCACATGGTGTGTACACCACCCTATCTTCCCAGCCACATGGCTAAGTCCACACAGTCTGTCCTTGGATGAGACTACACAGCATGTCCCATAGGTACACAACGTGTACTAAACGAGCTTTGCCGGCCTATGTTTTTAGTTACATGGTCGGATACATGGCTCACACTACACAGCGTGTTCCATACACACACGAGGTGTACCCTAAAAGATTACACCAACCCGTGTTGTTAGTTACATGGCCGTGTCCCTAGGTAGGACTACATGGCGTGTTCCATAGTGGACACGGCGTGTATTTCTTAAGGTATCCTCTGTCTGTGTTGTTAGTTACATGGGAGGACTCCAGGTCAACACTACATGACATGTACATCCAGTACACGATGTGTTTTTCCCATGTAATTCTCTACCCCGTGTCGCCGCCCACACAGTTTGTGACACGGGAAGCAACTACACGGCGTGTACTCTGGGTACACAGCATGTACTAAAAAATTTTTTCTTTCTTCCCGAACAGAAGGCTATACACAGGGTGTTTAAAGTACTATACGACGTGTATGCTAGGTTTTTTCAGACAGTATGCCTCAGAAACTTTCCCAAAACCCAGAAAATACTGAAAAAAACACCTAAGAGTCAAATTCAGATATGTGAGGGCCCATACTCCCCGCAAATCAAATTTTGGCATCTTATCTGTGTTATAATAAAATAAACAGTCAATGATCCACCAAATTCTGGTAAATGGGGGCCCGTCCTCCCAAAAAACCAAAGTTTGGCGTTCATTCTATAAACCGAGTCACATAAAAATACCCTATCACAAGGCAGGTATTTTATCAAAGTAGTTATCACAACATCATGCTTTTCTAGCACAACAACTATCACAATAAAATGAAATTTCTAATGCGCTTACATGGAATAGAACTATGCATGGCATGTGATTTCTTTCATGTGCCTAAATGATGCATGAGATGGCATACCCTCATCTCATTTTGTTGTAGCTAAACAGTACCCATGGATAAAATATAAACAGCACAATCCCAAGTGCGTCACCCATTGGTGAAAATCATGTCAAATGTAAAATTTTCAAAATCAAAATAATTGCAAAAATGCGAGGTAGACTGGCTTTTCCCTGTACACGGGTTAGCTATGCTCGGGCACAACTTATTACCAACTACTATTCCCATCCTATCCCTGACTAAGGCTCCAAATAGTAAGTCAAAGAAAATAACCCTCTGATACCACTTTGTAACGTCCCAAACCCAGGTCCACTAAACGGGTGCCCCGAACCCGGTTGGTCACATGACCTCAAGCACATTTCTCCAAACGCCAGAGGTTTCCGACTAGCAGTGAGGGCCCATGTCTGATAGTGGGGAAACTATTCCCTCATTTATCAAAGTGTAGCGCAACGGAAGAAATAAAAAGCATACAACAACAACGGAAGCAATAAACCATACACAATTTTAAATGAACAACTACAGTAAAAGACAACCAGTAGTCACATATATATATATAATGATGAAACATGCCTCAAGTTCTAAGAAAATAGCCAGAACATGTTACACAACAATATAGTACAGTACAAAAAAACAAAACAAAACATCCAGTAGCATCACGAGCCTAAGCTCGGTCCCATGCTCCCCTACTCCTCAATGGCAATCAAGTACCTGTATAGGGACCCTTTCCCTTATCCACACCTGCAGAAATGTAATAAGTTTTTGCCGAAGACATGACCCAAACAGGGTGTGAGAAATAAATCCCAGTAGGCACCCACCAAAGGCCCGTGCCCAACTGTGTGAAAATATGCAACAATAGTGTGCAGTAGTAAATGAAATAAACTAAGCATTACTCAAAAGTAACTAACTTTACCAGTTATGTTGCCATTTTATTATTCATTTAATCATTCAATATAATGAAAACCACCATAGTGAATTTTCTATGTAAACAGTTAGTGTCCTCAGACACGCAAACCCTTACCCTCAGGTAATCAAAAACGTAACCCACAGGTAATTTCCCACAGGCATAACAGATATTTCCATCAGGCGTACAAAGTGTCTCCCTCAGGCACCGAGTCTATTTCCCATAGGCACGGAAGAAGCTTCCCTCATGCTAAAGGATGCACTGCTCTCAGGCTAAGTAAAAAACTACCCATCGGGATAAACAAACAATCAGGTCATGCCCATCATATAACAAGAAATTCACATAAAATTCCTCTCAAGGAAAAAGTAATGCACAAAATAAACATGGAATACCCTTGGGTAACCTGGCCAAATAGCTAAACAGGGGAACGCACCCCCGGGGTGGTCCTAGATCCAAGCATCGATCACAAACAATATTTTATTATAACATTTAATTACCTATACAATTCTAGGTATTTAAAATAGCCAAAGACTTAGCCATAGGACACCCCAACATGGGTTTTTGGAAGAAAAAATACACAAAACACACAACAGTTGGAAATTAAACACCAAGCCACCTACCTTAAACACCCAAGAATGGTATACCCAAACGACGCCTTCTGAAACGTCCAAGAACATCATAGATCTGAGGTAAAATAATTCTCATTCAACCACAAATAACTTCCCTTAGAGGAAGAATTGTCAAGAAACACACAAGGAGAAGGAAGCTCGTACCCGTGCGGTTCCAACGTGATTGACGGAAGCATGATCAGGTTCCCGGTGCTCGATCGGTTGATCCTCTAAGCTCCAGCCTCCTATCCCGAGCTCCCCTTTGGTCCTTATCCAATCCTGTGAACAGGGTTGGCTACTGCCCATTTCCAGTGAAAAAAACAAAGTACACAACGTTTACTTTCGATTACACAATGTGTACTTCCCTCATTTTACTGTTCCTCTGACGGCACCACCAAACTGTTCATATGTCTACATGAGTACACGGCGTGTATGCTCGACTACAGCGCGTGTACTATCACCCAGATGGCAGCTGCTTCCACCACCTTACTATTTTCCTTCTAACTGACTACACGGCATGTACCACCCACTACACGACGTGTAGTCAGTTTTTACGCCCTTCATCGCCGACATGGCAACACACCCTGTGTACTCATCCCACATGGCCAAAGTACACGACGTGTGGAATAGTACACGACATGTAGTTCCATGATTTAGGAATTTTCCCCATTTTCCTTATTTTCTCAAAAACATTGAAGGAAAAGAGAAAAGAAGAAACCCGTACCTTAAAATAAGAACCGGGTTCTTACAATAGAACCCACATTGGTATAAAAAGATCTCACAGATAGGGGATCACTCCCAGGGACTGTTGGGGGAAACCACAACCTGATCTGGCATTCGTAGATCTCACAAATAGGGGATCACTCCCAGGATATTCTAAGAGATACCAGAACCCAATCTGATGCTTGCCTAAAACACGTAACTCAGATAGAGGATCATCACCCGTGTCACGATGGTCACGACGATACCGAACCCCTATTTGGTACATCTCACGTTGTAGGGTATTGAACTGACAATTCCATAAACCTATAGAAACCACACACTGAGTAGGTGATCGTATAACCAACGATACTGTAACCCTACTATAATCCTCATGATGAGTAGGGGATCGTATACTTGACTATGCCACAACCCTAATGAGCATGACCCACTGCATAGGGGATCATATTCGCGATGATGCCACAAACCCTACGAGGTTAACCTGCTAGATAGGGGATCTCCGCCCATGGCTAAGCGATCACAACGATACCAAGAACCAGATATAGGGAAACGATGCTAGAGGATCCTGCTCCGGGCCCACCAGAGGGATGCCACAACTCTAACAGATTAAACATCCCAATGAGAGGATCACAAACCTATACTAAGGTTATGATGCCTCGCGAACCCTCGTAGGAATGAACCAAGGGAGTACACTCAACCACGGCTGGTCCAAACGTCGCTAACCCAAGCGACCAGCCACAACACCACACTGCACACCTCCCATGCCAACACTGAGGCCACCATCGCGATCTATGTAGAAAAACATGCAGCATTGGCTGTTTACTCGCCCAAAACAGACAACTGGTGAAAAAGTCACTATTCACCATAGCTGGCCAGTGTGGGGCCCACACAACGATCCAAAAACTCATCAAGCAGATCATACCACTGTAATCCCCTCAAAAAACGCGCGGGATCGACTACTCGATCGTCCAAAAAGGACACCCGGTGAAAAATTTACTATTCACTGAAGCCAACTTGGGTGGGGCCCACTCCACAATCCCGAAACTCATCAAGAAGATCACACCATTGCAATCCCATTGTAAAAACACAAGAGATTGACTACTCATTCGTCCAAAACGGACACCTGCGTGAAAAAGTTTCGTTTCTCCGATAACGCCAAAACCTGGCCTCATGGGGCCCACACCCTGTTCTCGGTCAGAATGCCTGAAAACCATCAAAAACATCTATCGTACCATTAGGGTCTCAACGCCACTGAAGACATTTCAATTGGACGCTCCGGGTAGAAGATACAATGGCCCGAAGTCGAATAATAATAATATATCATTATTTTATTCAAAGTTTCTAGAACATGGGCCACAATCCTGAACTTCGAAACCCACGAACCTACACTGAAGGGTTCGCCTCATCTCCAGAGTCACGTCGTCGTAGATGAAACATGATTTGGATATCCAGGGAGCAAGATACATGGGATTTAAAACCCCCGTGTATAAGAAGAGGGCCACACCGGCCCGCACCGGCCGACCCGGCCACTGCCCGCCGCCGACCGCTCTGGCTAGCGGACCACGCCACCGAGGTACGGCTTGTGCTCACGCATGCACGACCGACCCCCCCCCCCCCCCCCATGCGGGGGTCGTCGGTGATTGAATTCCAGACCGCCACGGTGCGGCAGTGCCGGTTGACTCCCGCGGGCCACCACCGCTGGCCGCCACGGCGCCGCCATGCCGACAAACCTTCCAAGGTCCACCAGGGGAACCTCGGGGGTCCAAACACACTTCCAAAGACACTTGTGATTCCTTGAAGCTCGATCCACTGATGATCGACATCAAAAACGAACCTTTCCGGCTCGATTTGACGAAGAATAGAGTGGGGGATGATGTTTCATCGCCTACAGGATGAGGGAGATGGGAGGGGGCTTGATTGATTGTTATTATTATTATTTTTTAAATAAAAACTTCATTTTAACTACCCGCAAACACGCATCCAACCCGGCACCCGACACTGACTAAAATTATGTCGCGCCAGAAGATACAACTGCCCGAAGTGAATAATAATAAAATACCGTTATTTTATTCGACGTTTTTAGCACCCGGGCCACAATCCTGAACTTTGAAAACCTCGAACTTACACCGAAGTGTTTACCTCATCTCCAGATTCACGTCGCCATAGACAGAACGCGATTTGGATCTCCAGGGTGCAAGATACGGGTCTTTTAAAACCCCCGTGTACAAGAAGAGGGTCGGACCGACCTGAACCGACTGACCCGGCCACCGCATCCGCAGGCCGCTCCGACCGGTGGACCGTGCCACCACGGCACGGCTTGCGCTCACGCGCGCATGGCCGACTCCCCCCCTGCGGGGGTCGTCGGTGATTGAAGACTGGACCACCACGGTGCGGCGGTCCCGGTTGACTCCTGTGGCCCACCACCGCCGGCCACCACGGCGTCGCCACACCGGAGTCGCGCCTGTAGACCTTCTGCGGTCCGCTGCGGTCACCCCGAGGGTCCAAACATGCTTCTGAAGGCATCCGCGCACCCCCTGGGACTGAATCTATGCATCTGTAGGCTCAAAATGGAGAAAAATCAATTCAATCAGGATCCGGGATTTCAAAACTCAAAATGCCTACCTGTTGGTGGATTGCTGATGCTTCGAGTGCAGAACGACGCCCACAATGCCTTGAAGCTCGATCTGCTAACGATTGGTGAAAAAAACGGATGTACGCGGCTCGATTTGAGGAAGAACAGAGTTAGTGGGAAAGGGGTTTCATCACCTACAGGAGGAGGGAGATGGGAGGGGCTTGGTTGATTGTTTTTATTATTATTTTTTAAATAAAAACTTCATTTTAACTCCCCACCAACAGGCCACCAACCTGTCACCCAACGTCGACTAAAATTATGTCGCGCCTAGGGTAAACACTGCATTCTTGAATGCAAAAGTGCACTCAGAATTGCGATCCAAGACTCTATTCAGGATTTATTCAAGCAGATGCTAATAAAGAATGTTTCCATTTATTTACAAAAATGCCCCTTGTGGCTTTTCTCACAGCAGGACCATGCCTGCAAAATTTGCAGCCCGCCTAGGGTAAACGACACACTCCAGATGCAACTCTTCCCTTAGATTCCCATTTTGAGCTATCTTTTATGAGATAACACACCCCCTCCATGTGCATAGTATATAAATTCTTAATATTTTTATAAAATTAATTACGAGAACACTGGGCCTAGAAATCTCACGCCGTCTTCGCTCCTAGCTCTTGAATTATTCATAGGAATATTCCAAAGTCTGACAGGGCCAAAACCCAGGTCGCTACATTAACCTTTCTTAACATTGAAAGAAATATGATGGTGTTAAGAAGCTCCAGGTGGCTAATAAAAAACTTCAACAACTAGAAGAGAAATTAAATGAGAACAATACTATCATCAATTCCCAAGAGTATATCATTATCCCATTAAGGTCTTAACTAGTGGTGGCCGAATAACAGAAGAGGAAGAATCCTATATAGTTGAGTTCCAAGATATATAGGACAATGTGTGAATCATGTAAGGAAAGGTCCATCCTATGTACGAGTAGGAAGATATAGAGCTCATTAGGCTGCAACAGATTCTGGAGGCCACATGTCAGAGGCTGGCTAGGTAAGAGAGCTCAATTGCCAATATGGATCCCAAGAGGGAATTTTTTTTGGAACAAAAGGGAAGTTTTGGTGTGTTGATGAAGCTTCCAAACTCTTGAAGTTTATTTGTTTTAAAATCCTCCTATGCATAATCATGTTTCTTTTGTCATATTTCACCATTGCAATTCAATCACATTAATAATAAAACAAAAAATTAATCCCTATTCTTATGTGAGTCATTCTTAGTGTGAGAAACAAGGGATAAACATGATATTTCTCACTTATACGAGAGTTCAAGAAAATGGCCGAACACTTAGGGTCTGAATCATTCATTTAATATCAGGAGTGTCCTAACCATGAAATATTTGGATGGAGAGTGGGACTCTCTACACATATTACTTTCTTTCTCAATGCGCATAGGTTCTTGAATGGGGTAATCCCAGGGGTATCAAATTGATTATGAATATAGGGGAGTGATGAAGACTGTGAATCAGGATGCCCATGATCTGGAACATAAATGGGTGATAGGGAAATATGGGATAACTATTGAACACATTTGAAATATAGGTTACACTATTTATTCATCAATTATAGGAAAAAAATTATGGTTTACCATTGACACATGGGATCGATAAAAATTACATCAGAAGCCCTTTGGATAGTGCACCATGAATGGTAGATGATCCAGTGTGGCCCAGAACCATTTCCATTAGGGGGATCTATTTATACATGAAATATGAGGGGAATCCAAATCCAATGAGACCTAAATAATTTGAATGAAGTGGGGGAATGTTAATATAGAGTTCAACACTCTCGAGATTACGTCACTATATATTTGATAACATTTGGTAAGCATAATGTTTTGAGAAAATGTTTGACTCATCTTCCAAGATGACTATCATATTAGAAACCAAGTGACGTAATAACTCAGGTAGTGTGGTAGGCGACCATGGACAAATAGAAATTAAGGCTTTATCAGGAAAGGGGATGACCATATTTTTAGTTTTACTTCATGTAATGAGGAAAAAGGGTGCTTAGTTTAATGTCTCACACTAAGAACGTTGTATTGAGAATGTTTTGATTCAATAATTTTGTTTATTTAATTTTGACTTTAGTGCTCACAAACCCCCACATTTATGTTACTGATAAATTTTATTCAAAGTGAATTTCAGGAAAATATATTCAGTAGAATATTTATTTTTATTCTGGAAGTGTACACAAGTCATTAATCAATGAAGGATAGTTGTTTAAGTATTCTAGAAACACTTTTGATACCCTGTATATATAAGTGTAATGTATAGTTTGGTAACCCTATGTTTGTAAGAGAACATATGGATCAAATACCCTACACTTTCAAATATTTATAGACCAAAAAATCTATGTTTGGAAGTAACCCTATGTTTAAAGGAATAAACCTATGGTTCATCAACCCCATGTTTGTAAAAAACAACATGCTATCAACCCTACTTTCAGAGTTTGTAGTCACATGAAGGAAACCTACATTTTATTGGTAAATGATGGAGTTTTAAATTAAAGATATTATCCATGTTTTGTGAATCTGTCTCACCAGAATTAAACACATCTTCAAATATGTTTTATGACTGATTCAAAGGATCATATTGAATAGATTAAATCATTACAATTTTTAATGTAATTTATGACTCTTCTGAATTTTTTTATCCAAATATTCATGATTTATTATGTGGTACTTCTGGGATCGTTTTACCTAGATCTGTTTGACCTACTGTATAAACATTGAGTTGATCATCTTCTGCAAATATATATACATAAAATATAGAGAAAAATGAAAATATGTGTGTTTTTAAATAACATCATATCATCCCTTTCAGAGCTACACTTTGGATACATACATGTTTTGATCGATCTGATCAACTCCCTGTTGTTTTCATCACTCCTATTGTATCTAATTGTTACATATTCTTGTGAAAGTTCCACAAAGATATTTTTAGAGTTATACTTTAGAGACATACATGTTTATTAAGCTATCTATTTATTTCTATATCACTATTTAAAGAAATAATATTCATTTTGGAGGTTATTTTTATTGTTTTTATACGTTATTGATGAACAAATATAACTGTCAGTTGCTATTGCAACTATGAGAAAAATTAGTGTTCTAGATCAAATTAATCTCTATTGATTTTTTGGAGTATCAAATGCTCAAACTTTGTCATCGTGGCTAAGGAGTATCATCTTCTTAGACTAAGCTATGGATTTATTGTTCCCTATAAAATAACTGGAAGGAATTTTAAAATCCTTATTGTAATGGTATCAACCACCTATACTTAGTTGTGGAGGTCCCTAGTAAATGGACTTACTAGTGAAAATCACCAAGTTCATAGAGATAATGTTTGTAGAGTGGATTAAGGGATATTTTCTCAGTCGACTTTATGAGAGAAAGAAAAAATCCCTGAATGATAAGAGGGAATATTTTAATTCATCAATGGTTTTAAAGGATCACAATTCACCCCTCTTGCATCTCCATTATATTCATATCTGACACAACAAGTGGTATCAAAGGAAGTGCTCTATTACTATAATTCTATTTTTGAAATCATTGAATATTCTATTGTTTCTATATGATACCAAAAGGTGGTTCCAAGGGATGTGTTTCTATCATTATATCATATACCAAAAAAGGTAGAAAAGGATCAGAAAAGGAGAAAATTGGTGATATAAGAGTCTGTTCATCTTGTTCAATTTTGAAGATTTATTTTGGATCTAACAATATTGAGTTAAAGATTTGGATAAAGTAAAATCCTAGAATGATTGGTCTTAGAGAAGTTATGTCAATGATTTTTAATCCTTACTTTAATGGTGATAATCATAAATTCTGAAAAGTTTTTATGATTATATATTTAAAAAATCTTGGAATACAAGTTTATTCAATGGTTTTCAAGCATTAGAAAGTTCCTAAGAATGATTTTAAAAAATGGGATAGTGATCAAGAAAAGGAATATGATCTCAATTCAAATGTAATGAATACTATTGTTTCTGAATTATAAACTGATGAGTTTAATAGAGTATCCCAAAGTTTTACTGCCAATGAAATGTGGAAAACTATTTTTATTTCCTATGATGGAAATGATAATGTTATACAACTAATTTACACTACTAAAAAATTGTATTTTGTTAATTAAAAATGAAGAATGGTGAAATAATCACTCAAATGAATGGGAGTCTTGGTGAGATAGTCAACAATATTTCTATCTTGGGAGATCCAATTTTATAATTAGATCAAGTTTAAAAGTAAATAGAACTTTTACTATTAAATGGAATGATATATCTACTACTATAAGACAATCCACAATAGTTAAACATTGGTAATGAATGAAATTATTGGAACATTGATGATGTATGATGTTGATATGTAATATGAAGATACAAATCATATTTCTATCAAGAATGATGAAGCTTCTCATAGAACTACTATGGATGAATCATCTGACTCAATCTATAAAGAATAATTTTTTTTATCAGTTCTTGCCAAAGGATTTTAAAAACTATACAATAGAAGGAAAAAAGGATAAGAAATATATATTCTATGATTAAAAAGAAAAAAGGGAAAAAATTATAAATTTACTATGATCAAAGCTAAAAGAAGAAATAATTATTATATTAAAGGAAAGAAATTTATGAAAAAAAACTAGAGTGCTACTTCTAATTTGAATGATGAATCCACTATGGACTATAAGGTTGGGAATAAAAGTCAAATGATGAAACTATGTCTCATAGATCATACTGATGAGGTACAATATTCATTCTCTCAGAACTCTAATTAATTGTTTTTTTCATATAATGAACTTACAAAATATTATTTGATGCTTCAAGATAAGTATAAATCCTTAAAACTAGACCATAAATATATTATAAAATATTATAATAGTATTTCAATATAAAAAGATAATTTTTCAAAACAACTTGAAAATTCAAGATCTAATATTTCCAATGTTTCTTATGATCTTCATGAAGTTAATATTAAATAAATTTTATGTAAAGTGGATACTTTAAAAAAAGATTCATGTATGCTTATCAAAAGAGAAAACTATTTAAATCAAATTCTTGGTAAAAATAAAAATTTATAAAGGAGAACTTGGCTATGATGATCAGCGTCAGCCTCATATCCTCCTCGGTACCATGATTCACATGGGTTAACAAATCAATGTTAGTGAAGAAACCCTCTTGAAATGATAAAGTGGAATCATCCAAATCCTCTTTATTATTTGAGATAGTGGGATTAGAGAGAGAAGGAAAATATTATGGGATAGCTGGCCTAGGGGGAGACATAGTGTCTGGTCTAGTGGATATGGAATCCTTGATAACGGGTCCACATTTTATATAGATTGTGGTGAAAAAAACAATTGATCTAATTCCATTTAGTTTTCGTCATTGAGGACCACTCTTGATATCAAATAAATGGTGATGGGTCGACTTCCATCAAGTCATCCATGATTTGTAAAAAATGAAGGAATGTTGGGGATCATAGGCCATGAGGATAACTTCTTGATACTTCCTATGAGTAGGTTCTTCTAGTATTTGTTAATCATGTGTTTTGTAAGAGTATGAGGTAATTTTTGAGAAATCATTTTTTTGGAGATGATGAAACAACCACCCATGTTTGGTGTAATGGGATTTAACAAATGAATTAGGGTAAAAAAAAATATATTTCAAGTATACCGATAGACCAGCTGTAGTGGATGTTAGATCATTAGGGAAATTAATGCGCTTAACCTCATTAATTCAGACCTTGTTTCCTTCTCATTTGTAGTAAACAACATCTTGGTAGTATGCTTCATAGGTGGAGAGCCCCTATTCAACCATCAATGGTGTACTTGAGGAATTGGTTGTACAAATAGGGGACCACATCATGCAAATAAAACTGGTGAATTCACAAAAACATGATTTAAGAAGTATCCTGTGAGACTAAAATAAATTCTACACTTGATACTATGCCACTAAATTGAGTCTTTAGTCGAATCATTCCACATGGTTTTTGCGAACTCTTTTCATTCCCATGAATTGTTACGTTATAGGGAATAAAATATGCTTCTATAAGTCCCAAATTATGGAGATTCCACACTAGGATGAGGTTGATCCCTGAGACAGTATCCACTAGGAAGTGGTGTATTTTCACACCATTGAACTACTATATGATAGACAATAGGCAGATGTTCCCCAAATTAGTTACACCCCCCATCTTCGTCAAAAAAAATAGATGAAGATATGACATTCCTCTCACTCAACATTTTCTTCATAGTAGGCCTCAACGGTAGCTAACTCATTCTCAAAATGAAGAGGATTTTTTTAAGTCCACAAAAAGGGCCTTACAGATTTTCTTAAATAGGAAGGGTGACTTTATAATTGAGAGCCTCTTTATTATGCCGAAAAGGAACTTCAACATGTCATATATTTGTGCTAGGGGATATTTTATCCTATAGAGGGTCTTTCATTACCAGGGGTGCATCAGATGTCATTGGATGAAGTGATAGGTCCTAAATTGAACTATGATATTTTGTTGCAGATTAACTAGTCTCCTTTGAAAAACTACCAGTTCGCTGAGGTCGGGCCATGGCTAGATGTGAATGATCACAGTGAGATCATGGCTAATCTAAACAGCCAACCAATACATTCATCTATGGAGGTGTACCTAATGGAGTGAAACAAGATGACTGGGATCATTTATCCCACACCAAGGCTTTCCACCTAGTTTTATTAACATTAATAACCAGGTTCAAAGTGGTAGCCTGATCATTCTAACAGATTACATGTACCCAACATCTCCTTCTCTAACATCGACCAATGGTGACTGATGTTTTCACATGGAATTCCTCATTTTTTGTTATTGTGAGGTGGTCCATTGGTTCAAAGACATTCACAGAGGTGTATCTTTGATCCTCATTTGTTGAATAGTATAGAGTTGTGCATAACTTGGGATAATCTCCCAACTAGAGAAGCATGAATCCACCAAGGGTGAATACTATTTTTTTATAGGTGGTGAAATATTATTTTCCTCATGTTGTCGAAGTTTGTTCTTCTAATAATTGGGAGGTTGTAGTGTCGATGAGGAGGTAGTGGTCGGAGGAGGTGTGACAACCATATGATGTTATGGATTACTCAAGTATTCATAGAGGAAACAATGGGTAAAAGTGACCTCCTTACATGATAACTAGTAATTTTAATCCTATGCTACATGGATGGGAACCTATTTCTACTCATTGGATCCTACTATGCCACTATCAGGGTTAGTAGAGACATGTTCCACCTGTACCAGGAAGTCACCAAATTTGTAAAGACATTATATACTTGATCTTAGATAAATTCATTTAAGAAAAAAAATTATTTTATGGTGTGTCCAAGGAATATGTGATAAAAATAGTGATTGGTACAACAAGTGAGTTTGACCTACAAGGGTCTCTTACATTCTGAAAACATCAAGAATTCATTTTTCAGGGTACAAATTTTATATCCCAAGACATGAAAATCCTTTAATGAATAATTATTATTCTTATTTTTTTTAAATACACCATGGTAGGCTAGCCTTGATGGGGGGCTAACATCGCATTCTCTCATCGAGGCAGTTGTGTTTGTTGATTCTGTGCCTGGAGGGGCTGCACTAGGCAAGTATGTATATGCTAAGACTCATTTTGAAAAGGGTATAGTAGGTGTACCATATTAGGATCCTCTTTATATAATTTTGTATTTGTATCTACATTTATGATCCATCTTGTGGGATCCAGAAGGGGAAATGGGTGCGACCGTTGTTTGATCTTATGCAAGGCTTATTCTAGATTCTGATCTCTTTCGAAGACCTCTTGAAATCCAACTGGGTAGATTAGAGAGATGAGGGTAGGTAACATCTCATCTTTAATGTTCTCCATAAACATCATGAGTAGTTGTTCTAGGAAAGTGACATATTGAGAAAATAAGCGAGTCCATTGAATTGGGTGATGAAGTCAACGAATCACTCCTTAGGCCACTGTTTTCTTTATTTGAGGTAAAATATGTCTTAATTTCATGAGGTGGCATTGCAATGGTATAGGAACAAACTATGGATATCCTACCAACTATCAATGGACCCTAAGAGTAATAGACTGTACCATACAAACATAGGTTCTTCTAGAATCTGGAAAAATCTTCGAAGCATGGGGGATTCATGTTGTTCTGAAGTCCCAAACATTGGAACAAACCTTGAAGAAAGGTAGGTGAACTGATGTAGTGGACCACCCATTACATAAAATGGGGTGAAGTTGGGATTACCAAATTTTGGGGGCACTCAAACATTGTCCTTCCATGCTAGGTATGGATTTCCTTCAGGTGTAATTTCCACCTATCATGTTTCCAGAGCCTTGAGATTGGAGATAATAGTAGATATCACATCATATTGGTGAGGATTTATTTTCACCAATGTGTTTATAGGCTCATCAACAAGGGGATCAATGCATCCTTGATCTCACATTGGATAATTACACTACTCAAACAGGGTGGCCAACTCATATCTTAGTCATTTGTTGTTACCCTAGCTTCTATCATAATAGGGCGCATGGGGCCACAGAGTTCAAGTCAGGGAATCGAGCTTAAGAGTATTTGGAACCCCACTTCTGGAGAGACTTAGTCCCCCTAAAAATTTCAGGGTCTGGGTACTACACGATAATAATATTATCAATGAGCCTTTTATAGTCCTCAATCTCCTAAAGAAAGGCAATGTCTTGGGGTCTGAATCAACTTTTAGCGCAACTTCAAATGGGTTATAGGGCTCAAAATTTCCCTTTACATTGTTGATATATTAATGGGAAGGCATAAGAAACTAACTGCAAATCATTTTCCCCCATTATCAGAAGCCAGTTTATGGGTTCCGGTACCCCAAACCAGTTTAAGGAAAATTGGAAACCGTACAAGCATATCCCAACCTTCATACAGAATCCAGCGAAATTCAAAATTAAAATTCAAACCAACCACATTCCACCATACAACACATTCCCCACCTCGAGCCATGAGCCCATCATCACGCATCACCAGCCTTGTAGGTCGTTGGAGAGGTCGCCAAAACAACCAGACAGACCACCATCTTCATCGCATCCACATGAAGATCAAACCACAAAACTGTTCTCCTAACCTTTCACCATTCCAACATCACCATGTCGGATGAGCCCACCAGAATCCCCCTCGGCGGCACCTTCGGCAACACAACCCATAATCTGTTCATCCATTTGAAAAACCACAAAAACCATGCAAACCACATACAACCACGCGGACCTTCGCGGTTAACACCTTCACCGCCTCACATAAAACAACAAAGAACTCCCAATCCATTCGAAATCAATCACAATTAAAGTCCACCCCACCATGACACGAGATGAAATGAAAAAAAATCCTTATTCGAACTGGAGAAAATCAGATCCATGAAATCAAAAGAGATTTCACCAAAAACCGAATCAAACCGTGCAAGTAACGTCACCGCAAGCAACACCCTGTTTCTGAAGATCTCTCCACCACCGACAAAATTGACTGCATCAGACACAACGAATCCCCAACACACTCACCTGAGAAGATTCAGAACCCCACAAACCACTGACACATGAGCTCGAACTTCAAACACTGAGAAAAGCACCGTAGGATAACAACGAGCTGCCGAGAACAAAACTAGGAGGGCTCCAAATAGTATGCCGTCAACAAGGACCAGACTTACACTTGCAGATCTGAACCAGAAACCACAAAAGCCCATAGTTCATCTTCACAACATGAGAGGAGACCACGAAACCGCATGACGCCACTACAGCAGAGTTCCTCCACCAACCCACCAAGCTTAAAGATAAACGTCGCGCCATCCGAAATGAAGGAGCATGCAGCGACGAGAGGAAAACCCTAGGGGGTTTGGTTAGGGATGTTTCATCTGTTGGAGTGGGTTTTCAATATCATGACCTACATCAGTGGTCTTGGTTATCTAATCCTATAGTGGGTTTATGGTGAAAACATTAATCATGGTGATATTTATAGAGAAACTATAATTGTCGATGGATGGGCCATATTGATAGTCCCATCATTTCTTCAAGATTGGCCTAAAATAGAGGGCATCATACTACCCCTATCCTATGATCGACAAGTGTTGGGATGCCCATTTCATGAACCAATGTAGTATGGTGAGGATCTTAATGTAGGTTTGTTTGAGAGTCTTGAGGTATCCATATGATTATGGATGTTGAGCTACTAATAGTGTTGCAATATCAACACCCTTTCACTGTTGGTGAATAGAATCAATGTGATTATGGTTTCTTGGATAAGCCAACTGATGGCACCAAAGGCAGTGAAATTTCACCCAGACATTCTAATGAAAATAACTTCCTATTCCTTAGTGAGGGACTTCAGGATGAAAAAGTCTTGATTTTCATGTGGTCAAAATGAAACTAATATCCATTCAGTGACAAAGAGTCCCCACAAGTCCACTTTTTCATTACAAGTTGGATGGTACTACTCTGGGTTGGCCCAAACCTTCATTTGTGAAGGAAGAGATATTTTCAGCATCAATAATGCAGATCAACATTGCTGCTAATTTACTGGGAGAGGGGTGCTACAAAGGTCCAACCTTCACTACATTCTGTAATCTGTCTTGGATATAGATCCATTTTTTAGATCATGTCCTTTTAGAATGGGGTGTTTAACACCTCGTCATACACAAGGGTGAAAAAATCCATTTGAGACTTAGTAGAGTGCTCTCTATTAGCTAAAAGCATCAACCCAAATATTGACATTGAACCAACTTATACTGTATAGATGGAGTGAAGGTAAACTAATGATGAAAAAGACAGTTTCATTGTGAGTCCTTATAAGGAGGCTAGAATTTCCTACACCTATAGGTACCTATGGAGGGATTTGGGGATCTTGTGGACATCATATTCCAGGATTATAAGCCTTAATTGAAGATATTATTCCCCCATATATAGAATTGGGGATAAAAATTACATCAATGATTCATTCATATATTCAGAGTCTAAGAGATCAATGGTGATGCAATGTTTCCCATAGTTTGACCTATAAAGGCATGGGACTTCTTTTATCACAATATATTGAGAGTTTCATGGGTTCCCCCCATGTGTGTTTCAACCTTTGCTACAGGAACAACCCCCATGATGGGTGTTCACCCTCCTACCATAGGATGGTTCCTTTAGGAATGGGGAGGACCATGGCATTGCTTTGTGGTACTATAGGGAGGACCTCTGCATTGGTAGTCCTCATCATGAGATAAACTATAAAAATTTCTAGTGGCATCAATTACTGATAGATTCAACCCTAAATTCATGAGTGGTAGTTGGGGTTATGATACTAAGTGGGTAAAGTGGGTTCCCCATTGAGCCGTTGCGGGGATCTAATGGGATACTATGGCAGTGACGAAGGCCAATGGAGCTGAATAAGATACCTAATATTGGGAAAAGTTTTGGGTCTACCACCAGTGTTGGAATCATGTGTTTTGGACCAATGTTTTCAGAGTAGGGATAGAATCAACCTACTCATTGAACTATAGGACTAGTTAGTGTTGGTGCTGACATGATATAGTAGGAGACCTCATGGGAAGCCTCTAAGTGGTAGCTGCGATGGGTATCTCTTGAACATCCTTTACCTCCTTAGAATGGGGAAGTGATATATAGGAGTGCTTTAGGGAGAGTCTCTTAAATCGGTTTACCATTGGAAAGGTGGGAGGATTCCCCTTACATGACCCTCAAATATATCAATGTGGGTGAGGCACCAATGGTTTTAGATCTTAGCAGGGCATATCCCTCAGGGGAATGACCCCTTATTATTTGTATCAATGAACAGGGATGCCGATCACCCTCAACTAAATAATCTCAAAGGGTGAGATTGGGATTGGGTGCATAGTAACTTAAGGTGAGGTGGATGTCGTTTTAGTAGTAGAGTCATGTGAGATTTCCACTCCAATATTTTCCATACCCCTGTGTCTTTTGGATTTGGGTCACTAGTCTCCAAAATCTTGAGTCCTATAAAGTAAATGAAATCAATAATTATTACAAATATAGTTAAATCGATTCCCAATACCCCAACATCGTCTATTATTCTTGAAACAATGGAGGGATCCATGCTTATGATATTACAGACTAAGGATTACCAACATTAACTAACCTATATCGCAAGATATTTTTAAGTTGGACCCACTGCTTTCCTAGTGGGACCTGGTGCTGAATATATGGATCTGGTGACATGAAAATTTTATAGTTCCCCAATGTTGCTAGTCCCCATAGTTTAAGTAGAAGGCCACAATTCATTTCAGGTTCACTATTTATTTTGAATCTTTCTCACAGGGGCAACATACTATCTTTTTGTCTGACAGTGATGTGATTTATTTTTTCCCCACATCCCCTCTATTGGAATGAATACAACTTACATTACATCAATTAGTGATGTTAAATCCTTGATAAAAATAGGATGAAGGGATTTAGGTTCCTCCTTTGATGAACCCCCCCTTGGAGCTCATTTCCTAGTCCGGGTCTCACTCGTAGATTTTAGTCATGTTTGTGAAACTCATTCGTGGTTCTATCTCATGGTGGGTTCTGATTAATTATACCTATTCAATCTCGAAAGGGAAAGAACCTTCATTCAGATTAGATAGTAACATTGTACATGTCTATGAATATATGGATTTTGGTCTTGTTAGGAATCTGTAAGGTCTTCCCCTTTTGAAGTTGAAGGTATCCCATATTAGAGGCATCATGAGTGTGGAACCCAAGGCTTCCAATTTTGACCATAGGGTAGTTAACATCAGGGATGTATGACATCAGAGTTTTTTAACCATAGGCATCCCATGTTTATAGTATGGGTTAAATATTCCATGTGGGTATTAGGTTTAACATCTTCTGGGGAATGGTTGGTGGTTATGTGTGTCTCTATGGGTGACATTTCACACTTGAGGGTTTTATTGACTGTGTCCTCAGGGGGAAGATTTCACAAATGGGATTTGGATTGGTGTTTCCCCAAGGGGTAACATTTCACACTTCGTATTTGGTTAAGTGTGTCCCTAGGGGGAAGATTTTACACATGATATTTAGTGGTGTCAGTCCCTAGTGGGAATATTTTACACTTTAGATTTATTTCGTTGTGTCCCCAGGGGGAAGATATCACACTTTGGATTTGGTTAAGTGTGTCCCTAGGGGGAAATATTTTTCCCTTTGGATTTGGTTATGTGTTTCCCTAGGGTTAATATTTTACACTTGAGATTTGGTTGGGTGTGTACCCAAGGGAAGATTTTACAGTTTAGATTTGATAGAGGTGAGAGAAAGTGTTCCTCCATGGGTGGAGAAAATTATAGTTAGGGATTTGATATTGATTTTGGGGTTTCAGGATCGAACCATAGCATGGTACCAAAAATTTGTTGGTATGTCATGATTGAGCATCATGGAGGATTCATACATACTCTATTAATAAACTGGGATAAAAAACAATGTAGTTTGATAATGTAGTTTAGGGTCGTATGATAAGACCAATCAATGTGGTTTTACATCATGCGGCAAGGACACTCATGTTGAGGAAGGAGTGTCAACGAGGGATGGTGTGGGGATTATGCATATGGGATACTCATAGTAGGAGTACATGGGGGTGAGGGGATCAATAATGGAGTATATTTATTTGAGGTTTCCATAATATAATTATTATACACAGGTAATCAGGTGTTCATTACCCAAAGTAAGGACATTATTTAACATCATGTCCCGAGGACGTTTTCATGCAGTTTAACATCATCGGACTAAGAAGTTGATCTATATAGTATTATGTTATGAATCTTGGATTTGGTTGGGAATTATTCTTGGAGTGGCCATTTCAATGTGTGAGGGGAATATCTAGAAAAAAACCTCTATACCAGGGGATGGTTGGCAGTTTCCCATGATAATGCCACAATTAGAGATTATTTGCCCACTTCTCATGAACCAATGGATGGGGAATGGTGTAAATGCTATCGTGGAGGAGTGTCAATTAGGGGTCCTGATGTGAGGGTGTCTATTATTAATATCAAGAGGAATTAGGGTACCTATTCTTAAGATCCAAAGGTAAGTTAATAGTCTAGGAAAGACTTTAATCATGGGGGGATTTGGGTCAAGAACCCAAAATATATTGCATGAAACTTTATTATATTTAATGAATATATGGTTGTTCAAGAGAGGGGATCCAACACAACTCCATAACTTTGATTCAGGAGGTATACGTGCATGAAATTCTGGGGTTCGCACGTAGATTAGGGTTTTATGAAGGCTTCTTCTCTTTCAAAAACATGACTAGCCTTAAGAGGTGTTTCATGAGGAAATATTAACCATAGGCCAGGAAATGTTGGGGACCATTAGAGGCCAGTCATGAAAGTTCTCTACTTTTGAGGGTCTATGGAATTTTGGTGTTGCACAATTCCATGAAAAGAGGTTTTCATGAGGGAGAGTATGCTTCATCTTCAAGAGATCTATCCCAAAATTATGGGTGTTAAGTTCTATTTAGATAAAAATGGGTGGTTGATGGTGCACAACCACACTGTGGAACATAATATGGTTTCATGATTTTCAACCATTTTTTGATGGGGATTGACTATAGAATATTGTGGTTTTAACGTCGCCTTTCCCAAGAAAATATATTTTTTAAAATTACATGGTTCATGTGAAAATACTTCCCTTTTCATGAATATGACATCATTTCAAGCTCATAAGTACCCAAAAACTTTTATCTTCTACATAACCATTTGCACACAAGTTTTTTTCATACATATCCTATTGTTTGTGTGCATTACTAAATAGTTGTGCACAACCTGATCCTAGACCCTAGGATGTTCCTTCAGGGTTTGTCACACACTCAGTTTAGGAAAAATCATTTTTTTGTGGTGATATATGTTTTTGATTCCAACATAAGCGACTAATCAACATATCCAATACTTAAAAAAGTAACATATAAATTGATCCAAAAATTAATTCTATAAACCAGAGGAATAGTTTATATATGCAGGGTGAGAACAACATGTATACTCATTATAAATATACCCAAGTTATCCAGTGCACATGTGAAAAAAATACATGTTAATGCACTAGTGAACAAACAGAAGAACCAAAAAGAACCTAAATAGGTCAAAAAACCATCCTAGCCTCACCATGGATCACTCAACAAATCAAATATCCAACATAGTAACATTGTAACAATGCATAAAATGAAGGAACCCCACTACCGATTCCCCACATATTTTCCACTCTCATGCCCCAACATCAAATTTCCTGTGATCTCATCCATTCCGTAGACATCACATCACTTGAGATACCATAACATCACATATCTCCTGAAGACACCTGGGCCATAAAATCACATCTCATCAAATAATTGGGGAAGTAGGGTATCATGAACATTAAAAGATCAACCTCAATCCCTCCTCCTACCATATATGATCCCCACCACATAACTCATCACATCACAACCTCATCACATCACGTCTCACCTACTGACACAAAGTCTATCCCATCACGTCTTGTATAAAGACACCTAGTCCATCACTACTACCAATGGAAGAGAGGGAAAGAGGGTGTAGTCTTGAATCCATATCATCAGTATCCTGGATGTTGGGGAAATCACATAGTACCCAGAACATCTGATCATTGTTAAGGTTACGGAACTCGGGTTGGGAACATATAGAAATAACATAAAAGACATGATATGTACATATCAAACAATACCCAACCTATGGGTCAACAACAACTAAAATGACACACACCACCATTCCACTATTCCACCACATTCCAACCATCAAAACTACTTCCACCACTATATGCAACACACCACACAACCACCATGCCAAGACACACATTCCCACTTTCAATATCCAATTTTACCATTTTACCCACTTAATGACTTTACAAAATCTCACATTTATTAATACACTTCTTTCACATTTTCGCAACCCTTCATTTAAAATTTAATTAATTTCATCATTATTCTATGGATAACCAGGAAACTAACACAACATCACACCACACAACAACACGCCATCTGACATCAATCATTACCACCTCAAAACTATGCAACACACTAATCTATCTCACTACAAAAACCACATGTATCATCCTCTACACATCACCGCCACCTCACAACCACAACCACCACACCACATAAAACATTAAAAACTCATTTCATAATGCTATGACAAGAAACACCACCACCACACCTCATCATATTTTCACATCTTTACCACTTCGCACCATAACCTCAGTGTAACTACCCACATCACATCCTTACCAACCAACCACCTCATCACAAATCGTATCACACTAACATACCTCACAATCGTTACCATCACCAAAAACCATCCCACCACCCACAAGGAAATACAAAAAATCAACCACAGACAACAACAACACAACCCAACTTCCACAATTTATTCAATGAATTTCATCACATTACTTCTTTATTTAGCATTGGTATCATTGAATAAACTTGATTTCCATGGGAAACCAATTAGTAGACAAATATAATTTTTTTATTGTTTTTATTAAGGGTGATATTAAAAACTTGTCATAGAAATGGTATCACAACATATCATCTATTAAACAAATAACCCACCCACAAACTGTTATTTTCATGAAGGAAAAAACACGGAATAAACTCACTAGCAATGTCATCAAAGAAGAAAAAGAATGTGATTACTCTACATCCCCATCAATTTTAGATTACTCAAATTTATTATATTCATAAGGATGACCCTTACTATCTACAAAAAGTAAAAAAACTTGAAATCCCCATATATAGTATGCAAATAGGTGAGTACTAGGATTCCCTATCTCAAATAAGTTTTTATTACCCTCTGCACACCAGGAGGTGAAGAAAAAATAGCCTAGAAACCAAAACTACAATATGAAACCATTGATCATCCTAGTTAAACTAAAGGATCATCAAAAACTTGGTCTAGAACACCCTGAACCAAAACCAACAAAACAACATCAAAACCCTGAAGAAGGACTGAAGGAATCATGGGGATAAAGAGGAAAGAACTCACCACTGATAACCAATGAAACGCAAGGATCAAGGTGAGGGAAGACAATATGTAAGGTCTCCCAATATCAGCTATAGTTCATCCACAAAAATAGAGAGAGAGAGAGAGATACTAACAAATTAAAATAGGATCAGCTGACAAAGTGTTATAAATCACTTGGAAACTGTCCCTTTCATGACATAAATTCCATATTTATATCGTAAATTCCATGAGGTCCAATTTCCAAAAAAATGACATAAAATAGAATTAAATTACATCAAAAACTACCATTTTATGATGTTAATCCATTTTATTAACTACATATCAGCTGCATTTAATCCATAAATCAAAAACCAAACAAGCTGTAAACTATAGGTTGACATCATAATTCTATATTTTATGATGCAAAAACCCATCAGAAACACCAATACAGCTCTAACCTCCTCAAAACCCTCCCAAACCTCCTCAAAACACTCTCCAACTATGAAAATATAAATGTAAAATTACCTAAATGAATAAATCATTACACTAATAGTAAGGGTTTCCCAACTAAGTTTAACACAAAGAAAATTCCACGAACAAGTTACCTAACAGTTAGGGTCACCTAATAACGTTAATTCCTTACATAATATAATCCATGGGCACGTAACATTTAGGATCACCAATAATAAATGATTCAAGTAATGATAAGTTCTTATTTGGATGGAATCTAAAACTCAATATTTTAAGGGGGTTCCTTTTAATGGTCTCAGTAAATTAATATGAATAACATGAATATTCAATTCATAATTGTTGCTTCATGTGTAACCTTGGTTATATCATGTTTTTATCCCTTTTTTATGCATGATTCTAATGAATTAGTTTGGAATCATTATTCCATCCACAAAATCAATCTCTTCATATCACATTAATGTGTAACCCTTTACATGACCCACAAGTTTGTGTTACTCACCCAAAAATAGAATCCAAACACACACACACACACACTTATATATATATATATATATCCAAATGCATCTCATGAATCATGAGTAATCCTAGAGTGATAAATATCCAACCCCCATCTTTATAGAATATGGCACAAGACTCCAGGATAATGGGATGTTTGACTCCACATCCCTCTCCCCAAAGAGACTTTACTCATTGGAGAATTAAATTCATGATAGATCTAAAACATAATCTACAAAAACTATATTTAAAAACCATATTCCATCTCATCACTTCAATTAAAAACTAAGTTCAAGGTAGATAAAAACTAAATATTATGATATCCTTCATAGTATGTAATGAAAGGCTTTAAATTTTATAAAAATAAAGTTATCATAGAAATTTAGAAAATAAATTATTTCTATTTCAAAAACAAGTTATGTACGTGAATATTCTAAAGGGATTAAAAAATAAATAAATAATTTTTTTTAAAAACATGAGATAAAAATATAATCTTTTCATATTTAATTTTGCCAAAAAAATCTCATTTTACATGGCCCAAACATATAATTTATAAAAAATTAATAAACCATCTGAAAAATATCAAAATATTCATTTTTAATATTTTTATCATATATTATATTTTAAACATGATAATATGTATCATGTAACATAATTAACCTTTATGGGAATTACTTTGCATATTTTTTTGTGTTGGAATATTTGAGAGAAGGATAGAGGAGAATAGGTAGATTTAGAGCTATGTTTTCAGCTAAGAAGAATAAGTTTTGGCGTGGATCAAAGTGTCGTTGTGTGAAGGGATGACTATAGTAGTGGGTGTTTCTATAGTTGGTGAGTTGTGACATGAAGGAGGTATTGTAACCCTGATGCGTAGGTCGCATGGGTTAGAGTTTGAACTTCTTTTAGGAGGAGCGTTGGTTACGACACGATAGAGTCATGCCGCAATATTAAGGGATTAATGAGGTATGTTTTTGGTAATATAACATGTATTATGATTTTTTGGATGACTCCTTTGGAATTTCGAATGTGTATAATGTAAATTTGTAGAATTTTACATTTTTTCCTTTATATATTTTAGCCTTGTAATGTACATGGATTTCATGGAATGAAATTATTAAGGGATTATTTCTAGGGTATTCAAGTTGTACATAGTAGTGTGGACATCTCTGTTGCAACATGAGGACTTGGATTTTAAGTTTCAAGGTTTATGATATCGGTAATGTTGTTCCATTGTACTTTGGACATGGTTCCACCCTTCCTCATCCACAGAGTATTTAAAAATTTACAAAGATTTAATCGAGTAAGAAGTTTAGAAAGATAAAAGGATTCATGATATGGTTTCTAGAGGTTCTATAATGTTATCCCCATTAGGACATGACCATTACATGTCATGCCAAAACTCCTTAAATTAAAATGTTGTATAAATTCTTCTATTTCCCATTGTTATCTATGAGTCTTAGGTGACCATATGTATATCCCTAGAGACCCTTTAACCTCTATTGATTTTTTTATCCATTTTCTTCAATGGATAGATCAATGGTGATGTGAGGTGAGTTTCCTTTCTTTCCACCTTGGTTTCCTCTCTATTATTTGTCCGAAAAATGTTGTGGAAGAGGTTTAAGATGGGTTTTCTAGCCTTGAGTTTTGGTTGATGTGTATTGATTAGTTATCATTTATTGAGATCTACTTTGAATGTTTGGGGCCCTATCTTTATCTCTCCTTTCTGTTTGTGTTGAACAATGATTTTAATGCTTCAATTGAGGTAATAGATTTTAGAAATATCTTTATTTTTTTATGTTGTGTAAGTAGTATGATTTTTTTACATAGGGAGTATGATGAAAATCAAATTAATAAACGTAACTTAATAAATATAATGAATCATAGAAAGAAAAAATTGATGGTAAGGGGGTGAACAACATGTGTCTTCATGTTTTTATGATTTTATTTATGTGAGGGTTAGTTGCCTCTTTGTTATTGAAAATATTTTTTGATGCGATTTGTATTATGTTGTTACTATTTTTTTGAATGATGGAATAATATTTAATAAACGTTTAATTTAATATATATGGTAAGGAAAATTTTTTATGAAATCTATATTTGAGATGATGTTACTAACGAATGATATGTTGAATTTATTTGATGGAATGCTTCAATAAGTAAGTTATATAGGTTACTTATTTTCAAAATTGAATTTTATGTGGGGTTAGAATTATTATTTATCATTATTTTAATTTTTATAAAATTTGGGGGTTTTTTATAATTAAAATTGATATTTTGGAGTGATTGGATGTGTTGTGCAATGGGTGTTATGGTCGCCTTTCCATGATTGGTGAGAGGGTATAGGGATTATTGACATGGAAGTGTGGTGTGGTTTATTGTGTGGGAATAGGAAGTGTTGGTTGGTTTTTTTATTTTTCTACATGAGATTAGTAGAGGTTTATATAGTGTTTAATTATTTTATGGTTTTGGGGACGTGATATAGTTTCCAGGTAGTCTGGAAAATATGAATGGTAATGATGAATGTGGTAATGGGTGTTGACTTTAATTGAATGATCTGCAACAGTTAATGAATTATAAATTCTTGAAATGAATAAGTAATGTATATAATTAATGTGATTAATGTATAAATAATTGGGTTTTTTATCAAGTATATATTTGGTTGTCATAATGAATGTAATATATGTGGTAAATGGAAAATCTAGAAATAGTTTAATAATAAGAATAAATGGGAAGCTATGGATGATTTTTTTGGTTATTTCTTGTTTATGGTGATGATGGGTTATATTTTAGTGATTAACATTGATGACATTGTGTGGTAGTGATAGTGTGGTGTTTGAAATTGGTGTGGCATTGTTGTTTTGGTGTGAACCCCTTAGGTGGGGGATTGTGTGTAGTTTTATTGTACTTATATATTCTTTGTGATTACATGTGAACCCAAATAAATCCAAATAACCTTAATGATGCACAAATGTTTTGGGTTCTAGGTGTTTTCCCTAATATGTTGGTTGGTGAGGGAACTGATGGATGAATTCTCCCTCTTTCCCACTCTCCCTTCTAGAAGGGGAACATGATGTGATGGATGAAAGTAGGTACGATCATATGGAATGTAATGGCTAAAAAAGTAGTATGTATTGTACTAGAAAACCCTATTTGGGTATTGATATGATGATATACAATGGGAATCATTCATGGTAGGTGAAGGTCATGAGGTTGATGTTCTTCATTTTCATGAAACCCATATATGATTGAAATATGTGATGTGGCTGTGATGTGTGGTTAGGATGTGATATGTGGTGGTGGATATGAGATGATTAAAATGTTCAAGTATATGATATGTGTATGTGAGATGAGATATGATGTGTTGTGACTTGACTACATAAGTGATTAGAAGAAAAAAACATTTTTTATTGGGGTGTGATAGAAACAAACCAGTGGGGAAGTGGTTGTGGGGTACCTTATTTCTATATTAATCTAATATTATTTTATTACATTGGATGAAATATTGGGTAGGTGATCCTTAGTGTTGTTGGTTTATAGTTGACCTAATAAGTTCTTATGGTTTTACCATTTATTCACTAAATAATTAGCATGATTCTTTCTAATTTTCATGACATGTCTTTAAGAGGATCCTACTAAGTACACTTGTATTCTCATTGTTAGTACTAAAAAGTGGGTTCCATGAAATTTTTCATGGAATCCATAATACTGACCTCACTTTGACTAGACAAGTCCATTTTGAACTGAGAAGAAAATTCATTCCCAAAGAATATGAAAAAGATATCTCCATGTACCACATGCTTTCTCACACAAAGATGGATGGAAATTCCTCCAAAACATTTTCCAGTCTAGTGACATGGTGGTGAGAACCTCCTTCTAGGAATGGTCCATGTATTTCACCCATTTCTAATGAAAAGGGATGTAAAAATATAAAAACCATTTTGAGGTCCTTTTGGTCTCGTAAAACACTTTAGATGTCATAACCAAATATATAGGGGAATATCTCATTTCACATTCTTCGATTTCACTTCTCATTGACCAAAAACATATTTACAGATCACAATGTATGACTATTTCAAGTTGGGATTCATTTTCAGGTGAAAATGAAATGGAAAATGGAAAATTATCATGTATTTACTTTATAGAAACATCCCTCCTTTATGGACTTCAATCATTTTCAGTGAACACACAGAATCCCTTTTCAGTTGCATAGTCCTTCCATGTCCCTATAGTCCCTTCACAGCCACATACGACTTTTATGGTCGGGAGTCCTTTTTCAGTATTCTAATGAGACCCCTCTCAAGATTGTGATCATTAGCTTGTGTTTTTTTTAAAAGATCCATTTGTATCATGAAATCTATGTGTCAATTTTATTCTTACACATCCATTTTCCTCCTATATGGTCATGTGCCTCCTACACAACCATCTATTTTTGGAAGGTATCGCCTATAAATACCCAACATGTAATTCAATGAATAGAAGAAAGATATTTTACCATTGAAATAAACCTTTAAACATGGAGATTTAATTTTCATAACAGAATCCCAACAGGTAATTATTAGGTAAAATTCTAAGAATCCATGTCATCAAGAATGCTACACAAATCACACCATGTGAAGAACATCAATGAATCCCCATTGGATAGGGACATTTTCAAGGTTCCTACATGGAGATACCCCTACGAACAATGTTCACGGTGGGCCATTAATGAGGTTATACATGGATCCACCCCCACAAACATAGTTCAAATTCCCCATTCATGTGACTCCTACATAGATCCACTCCCATTAATACAGTTCACAGAGAACCATTGATGCGGCGACTCATCCACAATCTTCATTCATAAGGGATTTTTTGAAAGCCTCCTACATGAGATCCTATCCATGATCTTCCACCATGAGGCCCCTCCATGAGCTCTTTTTTGTATGATCATCTTTGATATTCCTTCACATGTAATATTTAACCCAATACCTATGTTGGATATACTCCCTTTCGTGTAGAACATTTCTTCTATGTGAAATGGGGGCCTTTGAGGGCTATCCACACCCTCATCCAAGTTGTCCTTAGCATGGAAAATATAACCCAAGGACATACACTTTGTGAAGTAACACAATTATGGGTAACAAAACAGCCTTTTCATTCTTTATTCTACTCAAGTCACCTATATGGGTTGAATCACATCAAATAAACTTATTGGATTCATTTTTCAAAGGTAAAATATCTAAGAATCTCATTATATTATGGAATCATAATTTTTACAAACCCTTACAATATTTTCATTAATGATCTCATTCTTGTACACCCATAAATGAATAATACATATTATGAGCAACCTAATAGGTGTAAACCCCAATCATACCTTCTCTAGTTTAGTTATCAATAGAAAACATAAACTAGAATGAGAATATCATGCATAAACCCCATATAAATGTCTTGTGTCAAAATATGTCTCTTAGTTTCCTTAAGTTACTTATGTCAAGATGATTCTATTTTTTTCAACATAAAACATTGAGTTAGGGTACTCATTTTGGTTTTTCAAAATACCTTCACCTGGATCATCCACTAGAGTAAACTAAAAATGGTAGCCTAATGAATAAGCCCCAATAAATCCATTGTTGTGTGTTATCATACAATACAATTGATCTTATATTATCACTTATTTTTAACATCAATCCTGACTCCCGTTGGATGAGAGAATTTATTTAATCATTTTTTAACATGATTGAGATGCATCATAGTTAAAGGTATTGAGAATATGGTAGTCCGAGTTGCATGACTCTAAACAACATCACACACATCCTTTCCACGTGATGCTAAAATTTCTGGTAAGTACCTAACACACAATCTTAAACTATGAAACTCAAATTACATGGTATTTGATCGTGTTAACCAAGGTACATAGGTAGCCACTTTTATGTTCAACCCCAACACCCCAATATAAATCTTAGTCCTCCTACTTGGTGTAATCCCCAATTATTCTCGTATTCTTACCTTGTTTATTTACTAATATGAAGAAGGTTATAATCTATATATAGGACTCCTAGAAGGTTTTATACCCAACCATATCTTCTCCTATATAGTTACCAATATATATATATATAATGAAATAGAACAGTATGATCATACATGAGTCCCACACAAACCATTGCAAGGAACCTTTGACATTTGTTTCACTTGACATGACTTTAAATTTCTTGCAATGGGTCATGGACACATAACTTAAAAAAGTAACTACCATGGTCTTTGTCAGAAAAACTTTATAAAATTTCCCATTAAGTAGACTGAAAATATTTTTGATTTGATTCCCTTTATAGGTATAAATTGGAATCCCCTTTTGCGGGTGCGATCCCAACTCCAAAACACCTCATCTATCTTTTTTTAAGAAACCAATGCCTCCCTAGATGGAAATAAATTATTGATTTCCTTATTTTTTGGATTTAAACTATAAAGATACTTGGGTCAAATATGAGAAAAAATTATTCCTACATTTAGTGTCCTTTGAAATTCATGTGTTAATAAATCAATTTAATAATGGAAAATGATAAATAATATAATGATACTCGGAAGGATTCAGGAACATGACTTAAATATACAGGAGAATCCTAGATTTGGTAATGATTCCACACAAAAGTGTGATATTATCATAGCCTCCCATATTGTCAAACAATTTGAAATATAAAGTATCATTGGTAAAGTAACATTGATCAATTTTCATTGGAAGGATGGTCTACAGTGACTCAAAACATTGTGGGAATGTGTGCATGTTTAAAATATAATGGTGAGTCTGACATGAATCCTTACATAGAAGTGATGTTTATTGAACATGAATTCTTATTGGTGATAAAACAATATTAAATTTATTATTATCCCTTAGAATTAAAATGACATCCCTGATGAGCATACTATAAGGTGTCAGTCTCTCTAGACAATTTGAAGAAAACCACCCAATAGTGATGCTTTCCATGAACCATCAACCATCAACCATTAGTACATCGATCCAATGTTGCTATCGCTGCTATCAATTCCTTATATTTGAGGAACCAATGTACACTTTCACTGAACCAGCATCTCCAGGGCTAGTTGATGAATGTTTTGGTTAGGAAGTACCATTTTAATAGATCTATTTTGACTATGGAGGTAGCTAATAAGAGCCTTAATGGGATGAATCTATGCAGGCTATCATATCAACGATAATCTATAGAGAGGCTGGTGGCCCCTATTGTCCCATGTAACCCCTTTAGGAGCTTATTCTCAATGTCTGACAACACATATACCCCTTACCTTAGGGATGTGGAAGAGGATGTCCAACACATCTAGAAAACCATCCAGAAGTCACTAAATAGGATACCTATCCATTATGATCATCATCACCAAGGTATTTCCCCAATTATATAAAAAGTCACACATGAAGCTGTATGAGCCCCAATCATCCAGACCCAGGAATCTAAAAGGAGATCCCCGCTGAGGGTAATTGACCTATAAAATTTTAGATAAGTTCCATATTCCCACTTTACTAGAACCCCTAAGGTCCATCGACATATCTCAATAGTGGCATGATGCTAGTTCCAGATCACCACTATCTGAAAGATTTATACTTCACCATAGCTAGCCTTAGTGACTGAAAAATCCTAGGTGAAACCCCATCACAAAGGACTATGGACATTTTTACCCCCGTTGTTATCATCATTATCATCAATTGAGTAGTGACACAACCAAATTTAATATATTAATCCTCTAATGAATTTTTTTCATTCTTCCATATGTTTTTCATTAGTGAATGTTATTAGTGTTTACCCAACTAATATTACATATCATGATACTACTCAAAATGGGACATGTGTGGCCACATCCACACTCCACCCATCAACCGATGATGGTGATTCTATCTCAAAAAAAAAGAAAAAATTTATTAGTTTAAATCCTGAACAATGAATCTTGAGAGGATCAATATTCATAAAAAAACATACCCACTATGTATGATTGATAGAGAATGAAGTTCTAGAAAAGGAATTTCTATTCTAGAGTTCATTCATGGTATATATTTTTAATCAAACTTAAGGACTTACTAGTGCAGTTTGACTAAATTTATGGAAGTTATCCTCTACAATGCCCATGGAAGACTATCCTTCCAATTCGAAAATATTAAAATTCCATTTCTCTCAAACTAAACTACTATTTATACTTCTATACTAACAAACTATTATGACAATCTTTATAACACCTCACCTAGAAGATAAGAGTCACTACTTTTCCCAATTTCTTAATCCCCCTCCTCTAGTAAGTTTAATGTTTTGTGTTTTAAGGGTGAATACCAAGAAGATTGTAAAGGGAATCTCTCTCCTTGGAACCCCTAGTACCAACATATTCAATCCAATCATTATCCACCATTTGAGATACTACCATTTTTAAATGTGGAGATTAGGGAACTAGAACCTTAACACTTCCACTTTTTCTCATGTTTCATATTTAGTTGTGAATCCATTCCATTATACCAACCACATTAGTGTCACGCTCTGAGTCTTGTCTTCCAGGAAAACTATAAGGTAGTCATTGTTAGCAAAAACTTTATCAGGTAAATATTTTTCTTCAATTTTATACCCAAATACATACTTCAATGGATATACATGAAACACTATATGAGCCCTGCTGTTGTTAGGGAGTTTAATTCAATAAGAAACAATACCAACCATTCTAACCACCACAAAATGTCTATAATATTAGGAAACGAGTTTTATATTGATCATAGATACAACCCATAGATTATTAAGTCTCAATTTGACAAAATCCAAATCTTATTCATTGTATGTTACCTCTATTTTATGCTGATTATTGAATTTCATCATGATCAGTTGTGACTTCTAGAGATTCAACTAGAGTTTCTTTAGAGATTAATCCATATCATCTAAAGTATTAGACACATCCTCTAACACAACCACCTCCTTTTTATATTGAATTACATGAAAAATAATTCACCCATAAATAAATTTAAAACGTTTTTTCTTGATAGAGGTTTGATAAAGTGTATTATAGAATAATTCTACCCATAGAAGCTACATTTCACAGTGATTTAGGTAATATGAATAAAAACAACTCAAATATAAACCCATGGAATAATTAATAACCTTAGTCTGGAAATCTCTTTTTGGATGGTATTAAGAGCTCATCTTTAATTTTTTGCCTTGTTTTTTTGAAAAGTTTATTAAAAAAACTCTAGAAAAGAAGGTCTATTTCACTAACAATGGAACTTGGTATATCATGTGACTTCACTATCTCTTTCATAAACACATATTCAACCATGTTGGATGTATATAGATTCTTTAGTAGTTTAATGTGAGTATAGTTACTCAATCAGTGGACCACTACTAGAAAAATATCATTGATATGTGATTTATTTATCCCCAATACAAATTCCATTGAGACTTATACCCTCACTAGTTCCAGTATAGGTATGGGTTATAGTAGGCTAGCCGGAATCAATTCTTTCAAACTATTTATATGACACACTAAATATTCTATGAGAAACCATTGTATATCCCAAGTCCTTCCTACCCAATACACCCTGTTGGAAAAGAATTTGTATGTCTTTAAATACCAAAAATGGCATACTTCATAAGAATAAGTACAGTTTTGTAATTGCATTGGAATTAATATTGATCCATTCTGAAAAAATAACCAGTTATTATAAAATAATAAATAACTTTGTTATGTAAAAAATAGTTTAGCAGTTCCATTACTCTGAAAAGAAACTATTATATCATGTAGGGTGGTTTTTGTTATCCTAAATTTGATAGATACCCTCAGGGGGGTGAATAAGTGTATAAAAAATAAAAAAACAATTCCCCTTGGGATCTTTTTTCTTTATTAAAAAACACTCATCTATCACTTTCCCATAAATATTTATGAACATAAATAAAATAATGCATGATGCACATTAAATTTACTTGGTTTAGCCACAATAAGCTTTGTCGAAGGAGAATACAAAGGAAATTCACCTATATACCAAATCCATTAAAGTACACTGCTATTACAATGTTCCGAGCAGACTCGATATCCCACCTAATTTACAACCAATCACAATTTGAATGCTCACTACTCTCTAAAATAAAGTGTACCCACTTATCCTTCAAGAATTGTAGAAGGTACTATAGTAGTTGGAACTATTCTCCTTCGGGTAGCTTGTTTGGTCCTTAAGTCCTTCAGGCCGCCAGGCCAACCGGGACATCAGGTCAGTGAGGCCTTTATGACACCTCAAGGCCTTTAAGTTACATAATGTAAAGACACAAACCAAGAAGATTATATAAGGAATAATATCCAAAGGAGGTTTAGAGTAAGGCACATTCCCTAGAGCAGAGCTATGAGTTTTGGAAGAATGAGAGGGTATGAAATTGCCATCGGTACAAGAATTTTCATCTCTACACATGACAACTAGATTAAAAGCCATGAAAAGGTGGAGAACTCATCACGATGTAGTTTCGTGGGAGGGATGGTTTCAATTATTCATATTTTGCGATTAATTCCACTAATACCTTCAAGTCATGAAATGTCATGAAATAATACAGTCCATGTAAGGGTTCCCCTTCAACCCTTAAAATAGGGATTATAAAAAATGAATAAAAAATTGAAGGCCTTATGGACATTCAAGAGGTAAGTTCAACTTTTTTCCACTTTATGAATACAACCTTACCACTTATTTACTGGGAAATCCATTCTCACAACTTTTGTGATGATAAAAACTTTCACGATGCTCACTACTTTCATGAAGCGCATATCTTTTGAAAATATCATAGCTTTCATAAAGCTCACTACATTCACTAAGATTATATAGCCTTCAAAAAAATACATTCTTCATGAACCAGATGATTTTTTAAAAGACTTCATTCAAGAAAATTCTTTTTTGAATCACCTTCATGAATTTATAGCCTTTGGATTTTTATTAAGGATTTATCTCTTTTTTTGAAGAGGGTGGATGCTTATTTATAGGCATTTCCCCCATATGTGATGTTTCAGGTATCCCACTAACTTTTCACAAAGCTCTAAATTTTTATTTGAAAAGCATCTGGTCTTCACAAGGCTCCTGGGAAACTTTTCCATTCATAGAGATTCACGTACTCATGGATATACCATCTTTACTTCGTGATCAACCACCTTTTGTGGACCACCAAACCTTCATGAAACACAAGCACTTCACAAATCTATAAATATTTGATAAACATAAAAACTTATCAAAATACATGTATTTTCAATATTTGTATGAGTCATTCTTAGAAATCAAACTTCACAAAGCTTGATTCATCCTTTAAATTTTAGAAACAAAAATTTTAGAATCCCTGGGAAACAAAGACACCTTGTATACACAATTTTCTATACCTATTATATAGAATACTTTTCTTTTTCTTGAATATTTATCAATATACACTTTTAATAAAAATTTTGGAACTCCATAACTGACCTTGTCAACCTACTTTGTCAACTAACATAATCAACCTAAAAACACTACTAGTTGCCTTAAGGGATTTTTTCCTATCACTGTCTAATAGAATATTATCTCTAACTAACTAATGTTCCACAAAAATTAGATCCATAATAACCATGTAATTATAATAATTCTAATTAGCATCCCTTAAAAAATCATTCCCAACTTGTTTAATTTCCATGATTTATAGACAACTACAAATTCATAGTGCAGAAGTTTATCTTACCAACAATGTTGATCCATCCTTACCATCAAATAGATGAATAGATTAATTAGGATGCAATGGTCAGTATATACCTCAAACCACGCATACCTTAATCATTTCTTCCACTTTTAGTTTAACACCTCAAGATTCTGTGAAATATTTTTTTCAAATTAATTTAATCATTTTGATATTTTTTATTTTACGCAACACTGAATATATATTTTTTATATATTAATGCAATATATTTAAATTGTGTGAATTACATGCAATGCTTATATTATTTTGAATTACATGAAATACTATGTTCTTATTGTATTACACACAATACTGAATATCTTTGATAGCTGGCATTATCTACAATGCTAAGTTTTAACCGAACTACAATATACTATTAATATTATTATTAAAATATTATTATAGCTACCACCTAGACATTGGAATGGAAGTTACAAATAAGATTAACTAAATTGGGGAAATATTATTTACACATTTATATAAAATTAATCATTTGTTTATCAATTAATATATGTTAACGTAAGAACTATTTGAACATAAAGAAATTACTTTTCTTATAAAACTATTTTTCTATGTACAAACCCAATTTTATCTTATCAAATTAAAAAAAAATTGATTAATATTTTGAAAACAATTCACATATAATATAGTCAATAAATATTTTTGATAATCATCCAATATATTTTATATGTATAAAATAAGAATAAATCCAATTTTGTTAATAAAAAGATGTATTCTTCTAAAAGGTAATTTTAACACATTTTAATGTATAAAACATTTTATATCTTATTTATAAACTTTTATAATTTATATTTTACAAATTAGACTTTGTTTTTGAAATAGTAACATAAAAATTAGATTATGGTGATGTTTTGGTATTTTTCTGTGAAGTTTCATTTTCAGAAGAAAATAAAAAATACTGAATTTTAATTTAAAAATGATTTCACATATAATATATTTATAATGTTAAATTATATTTTTAATTGGTTATAAAGTTTAATTAGATAGATTTTACATAAATTAATCCAATTTATTTCATTTTAATCAATTTTAATTTGAAATTGGATATAAAAACATAGCAAACTTTGGAACATTTTTACTTTAAAACCATACATTGTCTTCTCGTTTGTTGGATTAAATTTAAATTAATTTCCTCTACTTATATGTCTATAATTTTGAAAAATGGATTAAATATTTTGATTCATAATGATATATAATTTCAAATAAGTTAAAATTATTTTTTGAAAAGAAAATTAGTAGAAGTAATTAAAAATAATTATAATGATTAAAATGAAAATTAGTTTGACAAAAGACTAAAACAAGAACCTAAGGCCCAAAATGACATAGAAACTTTTTAAAAAGACATTGGATGGACATATATAGACCCTATTCTCAATTTTATAGAATATTCACCATTATTGGATTCACTTTTCATAGGGAAAACGTTGGTGTAATTCTCTTTTAAAAAATTTATAAGAATTCCAGTCCTCCACTATAAAAAAGAACTCACTACCCCCACTTATTAACACCTATAAAGACCTATAGATTTCCCAAACATTACTAAAATAAGCTCCCAACATTCCTAACTTCCTAAATCCCTGATTTGGGATTAAATCCTACCTATGAAGACCTTTTGTGAAAAGAAAAAGTAGTTACCTAAAGAAGAGGTAACATCCATCCTCAAGCTCCATTATTTTTTTATTTCCACACCACATAAATTATTCTTATTATAAGATTATATAATAACCTAATTATGCTAAATATAATGAGAATTTTTATTCTAAGGGTTCAACCTACACTTACAAACACCTCTATATGATTCTATGGTAGTTCTATAGAAGTTGTAATAAGCGGGTGATATAAAGCCATGTTTGGTATTAGATATAAAAATATGAATATGTGGTAGTTTTATAATAAACATATATTTATTTTAAATGAGTTCTTCATGAGTAAAATGAGAGCCAAGACATAAGGTAATAGAATTTCATCTCACTTTTTATTTCTATGAGATATATGCTTTATTCACCATTCATTTATTTTGTGTGGTGTATATACAGCCCATAGATGCATTCTATGATTATTATAATTAAATATATGGGTATTTACATATCCATTTTATTATATATATTTAATGGGGTTATGTTTCATAAGTTTCCAAATCGGTAAAGTAATTTTGTCTTAAATTTCCTTCATTGAGACACATGCCATGTTATGCAAATATATTTTTCTATGAGGTGTATATACTACATTTTCCATGTTATATTTTGAATCTACTTATTTTTATTATATATTAAGCTTAATTTAATTTTATTCTTCCCATTTTACTATGATTAAATCTTACCAAAGTGGTAACGCTTAATAGCTACAATCTCATCATTTATCGATATTGTTTAGGATTATGCTTCCATTAATGAAATATTATGATCCATCTCACAATAACTCTTATGAAGTATTTAACCTTTTTTATCTCTGTAATATCCACGCAATGGTACCATTTTTCCAATATTTGGTACATAAGATAATGATGTTGTTTTTTATGAAAATCTAAATTTAGTTCTCTTTTCCGTTGGAAATCTTTGTTCTTTAAAAATTGTGTTTTCTAAAAAGGCTTTCAAAAATATTTTATTAATATCTTATGATATTTTAAGTACATTTTTACCCATGTATTACATTTTTTAAAAATAGTTTTAAAAGTAAACTTATTTTCATTGATAATTCCTTTAAAATTTTACAAGGATATTTTTTAAGGAAAATATTTTCCCTAATATTCTGTAATTTGTTTTGATTTTAAAATGATTTTCCATAAAAATGGGATTTTAAAAATTGTTTATGTTTAAAAAGTATTTTAAATGATTTTCAAATATTCTTTTATATTTATTAAAAAAAGTTGTCTTCAAAGAAAAGGATTTCAATGAATTCAGAGATTATTTAATGAGTTTCAAATTATATTTGAAGAAAAAGGTTTTCAAAATGTTTTCTAGATTTTTTTATAAGTTTTCACAGTGTTTTCAATGAAATAGTTTTCCAAACATTGTAAAGCTTTCTTTATAGGTTTTCAAAGTGTTTTAAATGAAAATGGTTTTCAAATGGTTTTAGGTTTTAAAAATAAATTTTCAAATAAGAAATGATATTTTCATCAATAAATGTTTTTCAAATACATTTTATTTTAAATATAATATGACATCTGTTGGTGTTACTCATGCCTTTCTTGGGAAATGATCCAAAGGTTCCATTGATATTTTTTCTCTGAATGGTTTATGTTTTGAAGGAAATATTTTTATGAAAAACATCTATTTTTCATGGGTTATATAACTATGAAACTTTATTATTTTAATGGATTATTATTTTGATGAAATGTTTATGAAACCTATCTTTTAAATAGGTTAAGATATGATTTAATTTTTATGATGACCATTTTTTTTCAAGGGTTATGATATGAATGTTTATCATATTGTGGTACATTAATGTATGATTACATTATGAGATGGGTGGGACTTATATCTCACTTCAATGGATTGGGTAAAGATTTATATCCATTAAGATAATGATGGAATTGAAGTCAATGGGATTAATCCACTATGGAAGATGGGGAAACCCGATCCACTACGAGAAGATGGGGAAAACCAATACACTATGGGAAGATGGGGAAACCCGGTCCACTATGGGAATATGGGGAAACCCTATCCACAATGGGAAGATGGGGGAACCCAATCCCCTATGGAAAGTTGGAGCAAATCGATCCCTTACAAGGAAATGCTTATGAATGGGTATGGTGGTGTGTTCTGCCAAGTAGGTTTAGTCTCTATGAAGTGCTCTGAAATTTTCTAACATTGTGTATTGAATTATAGGGAATGAAATTACATGTTTATGTGCATGATAAAATTCAATGTATTACTCCTATGTTATGATTTAATGTCTTATGATCTATATTTATTTACGATTCACACCTTAAGAACTACTAACCTTTATGTCAGTATTCATGATTATGATATTTTATATGTAGGGTATGATCATCTAATATTATGATCACATTCTCATGAACTCATTCTCATGTTTATGCTTACATATCTTCATTGTTTACACTTAATGAGCATCTGAAATCACCTCTTTTTATGTATCCTTCCCTAGGTTATGATGATATATTTTATGTATGATATGTATAAGAGGGGTAACAGTTTTTGAGAACCAAGTGAGAGATAATGTAGCCCACTCATGTACCAATGTTTACATTTACATGTTTCTAAATGAAATAAACTAATAAGTTCTTTGGGAATTTTTGTGTTTAATGTTATTAGTATTCGTAAAAAATGATCTACTTTTTATTAATATTAAGACTGGTTTGTTATAGTTAGAGGGAACATGCCAAATCTAATAGTTAA
Organism: Viscum album; assembly: GCA_963277665.1. NCBI lineage: Eukaryota > Viridiplantae > Streptophyta > Magnoliopsida > Santalales > Viscaceae > Viscum > Viscum album. Next base: position 1,706,746,952 of record OY728129.1, read on the forward strand.
TTTTAATAGATATACTTTTCAAAATTTAAATTAGACATTTACTTGTTGAAATAAACAAAGGGAATTCCTTCCTATATTAACCAAGATCCAATTATTTACCCCAATTCATCAAAGTTCACTAATAATACCATAGATAAGTTTGAAATGAACATGAAATTTTTAGTTGTCATGTTGTGTTTGAAACATTCAAAAGACTCTTGAACTTATAGAGTCCAAGCCCCCCATTCATTGTTAACATTGTCATGGGCCTAGTAATCTTCCCATAATATTATTTAAACATCCTTTAGTACCCCAAAAGGCCTAAAAACACCTAACCTCCCTTACATTTCTTGGTTTATACCACATTTTAATGCTTTCATCTTCTTAGAATCCATGGGGACTCTATTTACTAAAATTATATACCACAAGTATTACACTGATTTCCACCCAAAAGAGCACATTTTATTATTAGAATCCAATACATTATTCCAAATCATTTGTTGTACTCAAAATTGGTCCCCCAATGTGTACTTAAAAAATTCCACTATAAATGAGAATGTTATAAAAAATACCAACACATTATTTAATAGCATAGTATAGAAAACTATATTAATAGTTTCTTAATAGGTTTTCAAAATGTTCATTAGCCCAAATGGGATAAATAAATATTCACAATGCCCTTAATGAGTTTTGAAAGCTGTATTCTCTATGTCTTATTCCTCTATCCACACTTATTGGAAACTAGAATTAAAATCAGTCTCAACAAAGTACTATTCTCCATGTAACTCATCCATAAAATCATATATCACAGGTATTGGATACCAGTCAAGCACAATCATAATATTCAATTCTCATTAATCAATTCATATTATCCTTCTAACATATTTCTTATTTACCATGATTATTGGACTTTATTAAGGATTAGATATATTCCATATAAATCCATGTGATAAGAGCTGATGGACTTGATTTCAGATTTCATTCCTCATGTGATATGCCTGTTTTTAGGAACTTACATTCACATGATCCACACCACCATTAAATTTAATTGCATGAATAGATTTCTTATTTAGTGGTATGTATTTGGTTGGATCAAATAATGTGTTGAACTATCTTAATATCTCCAAAACTGATTCTACTAACACATGCTTAACTATGAATTCACTTTATCTTCTCCCCCATTTTCTTTTCACTATAACACTTACACAATTAATTTTCCTCTTCCACTTTATTCTTCCATTGATATTGAAACTATATGTGAATGTCACAGTCCCTGTAATGTTACACCCCACCCCATATATTCAAAAAACATCATCATGTTTATCCAATGGGTAGTGACATACCCCAAGGATTCAAGCCATCATACTCTGAGAAGCAATTATAGAATTTTTTTTAAATATATTTATCCACAATGAATTCAAATCCTTATAATTTCACTTTCAAAGACATACATACCCCCCATGGCACAACATAGTTCCCATCCCCCAATATGATGCTAAATTAATTAGTTTAAAAAAGATGCACCATGAAGCACTTCAACAACTATTTTGGGATAAATTTTTTGTCTAATCCACTATTAACTGAAATCAACATCAATATGACCTAAATTCCCCCCTTCATCAACAGTTAATTAAAAAAGAATTTCCATGTATTCTCTTCTATAGGTAGTCATTCCTTTCATTTCTATTTCCTATAAGACACAATTATGGTCATTATCCATACATTCCTTTTCTTCACTAGCTTTGACTTCTGTATACTCTTTATTTATAAGATCCAAATGCCCCCATATGATATGTTTGAATTTTTTGTGGACATCTATTCCTAGGATTAAATTTTATCCTACATGTGTAGCACAACCCCATTTTCCCCTGAAATTACTCTCCAGATTGATTTCAAACTCCATTCCATTTAGGCACATAGTCACCTCTCCTTTCCTTTGGATTCCCATTTTTGTTGGAAAAAACATTATAGTACTCATATTCTATATCCTTCCATAATGTTAAGGTTTATAACTCATATTGTGAACCTTTGACGTTTTGATAATCCCTTTCACAAGAAAATACATTTATACTATCCCAGTCAAGTTCAACAGTCGAACCATATTTTACAAATTAGGATTCACCACTGAACCCACTATCTAAGGCATAAATGCTTATAAGGAAAGACCTGTATAAAACTTCTCAAAAAAATTCGGTATCTGTAGGGCATCCGCTCAATTTCATCAATGTAACTGTCCATTATGCTAGTCTGATTAAATCCATTCAATTTTATAACTTATATCTTCATTTTCTATATTGAAATATCACATTAGTAATTAATCCTTGAGTTGAATCTAAGTTAGAGACACCTTATTTGACTTCCGTGCATAGTTTCACCAAAGATTACCTTTAACTCTTATCATGTTTCATAGATCACAAAATTCATTTCAGATCTTGTGATCTAGGTATCCAGCTATTATTTGAAAATTATAATTTCTAAGTACTTTGTGATCACACAAAAATAATCACATTTTTCAATATTCATTTCAATTACATTCTCATTTTCTTCAGTTCCCCAACCATTATCTCCAATATATATTTTTATTTCTCTTTCTCCTTCATCTGCATTATCCAATTTCCCCTCTCAAGAATTTTGAGTAGCACTCTCTATAAAAATCTTCACCATCTACTTTATCTCCAACACAAGGTTATCATATCATCGAAATCTAATTAGAAACTCTAAAACAAATGTTTCCAATTATATGACTCTACTATTTATTCATGTGGGAATAAGCTTCTGTGTCATCTCTAATTGACTCCTTCTTAATTATTTCTTAAAAATATATTCAACTCTATCAATGAAATCACCAATAGATAAACAATAAAATTTCAGAAAAGAAATTTATATTCATGAAACCCTTCGTAGTATGGATTTATAATCAAAATCAAAGACTTAATAGAGTAGTTTAACTCTAATTATAGAAGTAATCCCCACTAAGGTATAAGGTATAGTATCCTTCTGACAAAAAAAATAACTAAATTATCTTCCTCCTAAACTAAACCCATATTTATGATTCTTGACTACAAACTATTAAGATTCAATTTACAAAACATCCCGTAAAAGTTAAGAATCACTCTTTACATCCTTTCCCAATCCCGTTATTTGGGGAAGTGTAATTTACAGGGGGCTAAGGATGACTACTTGTTAGACTATCAAGGGACCCTCCCTCCCAAAAACCACCAATACACACCCACTCATTCCCATCAATGATATTAAACATAAAGTCACCACACCTCATTGTTCTGCCTCCGAGGTGGAGAATTTATGGGTGGTACGGAAATGGTTTGATGGGGATCATCACCCATCTATTTTTCTATAGAGATGAGTTCTCATAAAATTTTCCATTCCTTTTTTTCAACCCATTCAACAACATTATCCATTAATGAAGGTTGAATCAACCCTGCGAGAACTATTTTCCCCAGCGGGTGATTGTGTGGGGGTCGAGCACTCATGAAATCAGTCCTTCTCGGATATAACGTCCTCGAATGGTCTCATGAGGGTTTATTCATGGATCCAAGAACTCCCAACGGCCCTGGTTTACATGATTCATGGACTTTATTTCCAAAGGCAGGTGATCGTTGGCTGGAGAATTGGCCAACGACACTGAAGGACTCCATTGGTCAAGAGGGTGGGAGGTCAGGCTCACCACACCCTTCTGAGGGAGGATTGTTTCCTGTTCTAGGACTTTCTTATAGATTTAAGTCGTGTTCATTTGTTCATGAATCCTTCGTTAATTCTTGAAGAGTGTGTCCACAAGATACCCCTGGTTTTTGAAATCATCTGAAGCATGCAAATATTTGATGCTACAAAGATGATGCCGACAAGCCACATTATAAGGTGCTTTGGAGTTTATCATCTTCCAGGGGGTGAAAGATGACTTGATGTTGGGATCGAGCCCACAAGAAGGGATTACTATTATCCTCGAGAGAGGAATTAGAACCCACGTAGTTCAGAAGGTGTGTGGTTTATGCATGGGAGCTTCCCTGTTGAGAGACATGATTGGGTGGACCCTTTTGGATGGGCACCCCTTTGAGCTCAGTCCTTCCAGTAGGCGTCCTATGTATCCTGTTTATACCAGGAATCAGAGTTTTCAATGTTTAGATAATGTGGGGCTTATGCGTGGGAGCTGCCCAGTTGTGGGACATGATTGGGGGAACCCTTTTGTATGGGAACCCTTTTGAGATCAGGCCTTCTGGTAGGCATCCTACGTATCCTGATTTGATGAGGAATCAGAGTTCTCATATTTCAAATTCAAGTGAACATGGTAATCCCCCAAGTCTCTAAGACCATGTGATTCATGATCAGTGTGAGAAACAACATGATGTGAAAGATTCATCACTGCACATGCCTCCTCCCCTGTTGGTGGAAGAGGGAGAGAACATGGTGGAAGAGGCCGAGGAGACCGTGGGAAAGGGTGCGGAGTAATTAACCCTTTAATGTGAGATGAAATTAAAGGTCATGGGACCCTACCTTAGAAGATTGGGGACATACCTCAATGGGAGGTCGCCAGAGCATGTTCTGGGGGGGGGGGGGAGTTTCACCCCCATCAAAGGGGGGAGAGAACATAACCCCTTAGACTGATCACTACTACTTATTGAATGAAAAAAGTGACCACCCTTAGTCTTGAGAACAGGGAGGATCACATCGGTGTCCCATGATTGGTCTATATATTACTGTGGGAATGAATCCTCACAGGCATTCCCAAATCCTGCAAAATTATGGGGAGAGCCTTCATGATTCCGCTTACCATGGGTATGTAGACTGAATGGGGCACATTGATGCACCCGATGGTTTGATCATACAGGTCTAGTGGCTTTGGAGGAGGATTTGGCCTAATTGTGGAGTACTGGTTAGGGGAGGGATCATGGAGTACTGGACGGTAGTGGAGGGGTGAGGTTGGAAATGTAAGAAACAACACCTGAAAACATCATATGCCATGCACTAAATTTTTATATAGGATGAGGGAGGCTCTGCATACCACAGTGTTATGTGGGCAGATGAACTGTCCACGTACCAATGTGGTACATGGGAATGGGTATAGGTAACCACATACTGTAGTGGTATGTGGCTCATCACACCACTTTGAGTTCCATCTGCGTACCGAGGTAGTATACGGTGTCAGGTTCAGTCCGCGTAGCAGTATGCTATGCATAGCACCATATTGAATGGGTTATGAGAGATCATCATTCATGGGGAGTGCATCTATGAGAAGCCCTTGGTTCACATTTTACCAGTTAGGTTCACAGTTCTTTTATTATTATTCAATTCCCCTATTTTATGGTTCGCAGCCGGCTGTACCTATGGAGGGAGTGGTTCATAGTTCGGGCTTCACCGATGAAACAAGATGGAATCCAGAGTGCAACCTCTAAGTCTCCCTCAAGCTTTCGTCATCCGTCTTTCTCTTTTTCTATCTCCCTCTATGTGTGTGTCTCGTAATTCTATTGTTATCCTTTTATAGAGCATTAGAGAAATCATTTATATTGGGTACATGGAACCATTTGCAGAGGCCCATTAAAGCAATATTCTGACCCATGGGAGACTTGGTCACTCAGGGTTTGCAGAGGCTTTGGTTCATGATAATGGTTTGTGGAGCCATGCTGATTAACTTCATCAGTGAACTGATGAGTTCCCGACATGGTATGCAGATGATCCTCACACGTATGAATCTATTAGTGACTCGATTCGCGGGTTTCCTTGTTTTTTGGACATCGCCTCACATGCCAGTGGTTCACAGATCGTCTCACATACCTGGTAGTTCACAATACAAATTCTTTATGTACCTTTTCTTGTGATGGTATGGGGGCCACTTAAAAACCTTGAATACATGAATTACTTTGACTTCCTTTAAATAATTTCAACTTAATTCGAGTCTATTCACCTTGATAGACTTATAGAAGTACTTGCTTCCTTATGAAAAGTGTCGATGGGAGTATTTTATTTCCTTGGAGGAACTTTTAGGACCCTAAAAATTCCCCCCATCGGAATGGTGTCTATTCATAACGAAAAGGGGACTATTTCGATGTAGAAGTGGTCCTAAACTAAAATGGTTAGATAATGCTCTATTTTTTTCTTGATCCAAGGGACTCAACGATCGTAGTTCTACTATTGCTGAGGTTTTATGGAAAACCTCACAAAATTTTATGTATTTTTTTAATATTACCCTAATTTTTTCCTAATCTTTCTTGGTATGGGATTAGTGGGTATAACATGGCTTTTTGTTTAGGATTCTCTTTGTGGGTTTTCAACCTAAAAATCTTTATGAATTTCTTGATGGCTTAATGTTTCCCTTTTTTAATGAACTGATACTTGACTTTTTACCAGAGGTTCCCTTTGCATATTTTTCTCATGAATATATGGTGTCTTTTTCACTTGCATTTCATAGTCCTTCTAATAAAATTTATTACTGATTTTTTCGATCGAATGACTTTGATCAGACATAATGGGGCAGGGCCCTGACTTGGGACTGTTAGTTAGGAATGTTCTCGTAACCTTCATACATGGATTAGGGATTTCTCTTGACCCGTGATTAGTGGATTATGGACATGCATGAGGCTTGAGAGCCACTTGAGGCATACAGAGGTAGGAAAGGACTCTTTCGGGGATGAATTTTCCTTTGATTGATTACTAGTTTTGTAGGAAACATATAGAGATCTACTAGGTCATAATGTGTATACTCAAGAAATGGTTTTCATGGGACACTAACCTTCTATTTCTGATGGCTTGGTGGGATTTTCAACACTTTTAATTTATTTTGAAATCAGGAGCCACAATGGGTGGATGGCCCGAGTAATGGTGTTGGAAGAAGTTAGGGAAATTCATGTTGGCTTTGGGTGGGAAACTATTACCGCAAATTTATTACTAGCATGAGGGAGAGCTAGAGAATAGTCCGGTAAATTAAAGGTATTTCTTATGTTAGGAAAACTTGAGAAGAAGGAGGTATATAATCCGTCATCTAAGAGTTTTCCAAATCCAATGGTGTGACAAGATGTCAATGTCCTTTGAAGATATGGGAGCTGGAAATGACTTTCCTGGGAAAGAATTTCCTTTTGATTGATAGCAATTTTTTGGGTGACGTATGCAGAGCCACCATGGAATGATATGCATATTCAAGAAAAGGTGTCCACAGGACACTATCCTTCCATTTCTGATGGCCATTGAGGATTATGGAGATTGGGAACTTTCTGAATATGGTACGTGACCTTCGACCTAGGGTGATCTTGAACACAAAAGGAGTCATTTTAACTAATCTTCTTTGGGGAAACCCGGAAACGTGTGGGGAAAATCTTCTCTTGTATGCAGATTAATTTCATGCATACAGATGGGATATCATTTGAATCCTCTAAAGGGACCAGATATGAATCAAGACCATATGGTCTGATATATCTAGGATATGTGTAAGGAGGAATGTGTAAAACCTAAATTTGAGGTCCCTTGAATCAGGAGGGATGGAACAAGTCTTGGAAGCCAATGGTCATACGGAGATAGGAGAGAACTTTCCCTAGGATGAATTTTCCTTTGATTGACGACTGTTTCTATGGCCAACATATGCAGAGCCACAGCGACATGATATGAATAGTCAATAAAAGGTGTATGCAGGACACTTCCCTTCTATCCCATATGGCCTTAGAGGGTTATGGGGATTCAATATCACTCAAAGTACAGAGTTTGGAATATGGAAAGAGTGTATCTGAACATGTTGGGGACATTTGGGCTGTGATTTACTCATGGAATCGGGTGTCCCATACCTAAATCTGATTTGAACGTAGGGTAAGGAATTCATTACATCTTTGGAATACCTAGTTATTTAGCATCACATGGACATGACATGGGGTTCCTCTTGGGAGAGGGAATCTTTACATGCCTTTTAGGGTCGTGCTGCTAGAACCAAATTCCTTGACTATTTTTTCATAACACCACGGTGGATCTCTCACTGAAATCCCTAAGTTCACGTGATCCATGTTTGATGTGAAAATCAAGGGATTAAAAGGATTCTATGTCATTGCTTAGGAATGGAAAAATTAGCATTATAGGGCACTTTTGGGCTTAAACCATTGTTATGCAGTTTAACGTCATACAACAAGGATGATTTTGGCCTTGTAGTTTAACATCGTACAGTGAGGATGTGATGCTATGCAGTTTAGAGTCATGTAGTGAGGACAATTATGATGTCATAACGATCTTCAATAGTTTTATGTTAATCACAATCAGGATGTTCTGGGGTTCCTTAGATGTGAGTGATGATAGAAGGTTTAAACCATAGTCCTGGGGGAAAATTGAATCAGGAGGGATGGCATGGGGCTTGGAACTTTTTGGGTGTATTGATATAGGAGAGGAATCTCCCTAGGACAAATTTCCATTGGATTGACATCCGTTTTTGTGGGAAATGTAGGTAGAGCCACTGGGGAATGATATTCATTGTCAAGAATAGGTGTCTGCAGGACATTGGTCTTCCACCCCAGATGGCCTTGAATGATTATGGGGATCCAATTTTTCCCATGGCATGGAATGTGACAAATGGGAAAGGTATTACTGGGCATGTGAGAATACTCGGACCATGATTAACCATGAAATAATTGGAGCTTCCACATAGGTATGAATCATATGTATAGGGTGGAGCAGTATCTTTTGACCTCTCATGACTGAGAGGCATGTGCAGAATCTCATAATATTGAGGACTGGGACATACATAACTCTTGAAGAATTTTCTAATTCATTATCATGTGATAGTACATTTCATAGACTCCCTGTACAAGTCTATCCTACGTATGGGGAAAAAAAGGGATTTTTTTTACTGGTGGCTGGGTTGGGATGCTGAATTTAAGCATCACTATGTATCCTATGAGGGAAGGAATCAAACCCCACGTAGTTCTAAATGTTCCATACGAATGTTTTCTTGATGTGTAGGGACACTTGAGGGAATTTTTTTAGACGACGATGATGGATGGTTCAAGATCGAATATTGAGGCATCACTAAGTATCCTATGAGGGTAGGAATCAAGCCACATGTAGTTCTATGAGAGTTCCCTGTACCAATTTGGCTCGATCCATGTGTGAGGATATGTGAGGGAATTTTGTTATAACTTGAAATGTGCGCTAGGCCTACCATATTTCCCTATGATTTATTTTCATAATAGAATCCTCACTACTGATCCTAAGATCACGTGATTTATACTCGATGTGAGAAATAAGGAGTGGTCACAAATTCTCCTCCGCAAGTGCGAGGAGGTAGAGAATATGATGGAAGCATTTTATTTTTTCTTTCCTGGTGGGGCTGGGCCAATATCGAGGAGAAAACCATCACTATGTATCATATGAGGGAAGGAATCAAGCCATACGTAGTTCTGTTTGTACCTTTTACTAATTTGGATCGGTCCAAGGGGTATGGGAATTTTTTTCTATCCATCACAGTTGCTAGGTCTACTATGTTACTCTATAGTTGTCTTTCGTAAGAGAATCCCTACCACTGATCCTAATCTCACAGGTGTTATACTCGATGTGAGAAACAAAAAGTGATAAGGGTTTCCATTACAAATATGGGTACATATGGGGCTTGATGGAGGCCTTTTTTATGGGGTCTGGGCTAGGATTGAGGATCGAGGGGTTGCAACGTATACTATGAGGGCATGAATCAAGTCTCAAATAGTTCTATAAGAGATCATGCAGTTTATTGTCATGCGATTAGGACATTCTGTGTCATGTAGTATAAAATCCTATAACGAGGACATGATTCACAGTTTATTTTCATGTTTTAGGGATGAGTTCCGTATAGTTTAACATCATGTAGAAATGACAATGACTCGTAGTTAAAGGTCTTAGAGTTTGGACCATAACATTTGGGGAAATTTTTCTGACTCATAGTTTAGGGTCGTAGAGTTTGGACCACAACACTGGGGTTTATTTTTACGACTCATAGTTTAGGGTTATAGAGCTTCAACCTAGGTATTGAGGGTATTATAACTCATAGTTTAGGGTAATAGAGCTTAGACAATGACATTGGAAAACTTTTTACTCATTACGTGAAGTATTTCTTCAATAACTTCGCATTTGTGGGAGTCATGATCAGTTGTCCATCCATCGATATCAGGGCCTATTCTCCATTGGAATAGACCCTATATATAAAATACGGTCCTTCCCAATTTGGTTCAATCTTTGGGAGATTCTTCCTGAGTATCATTGGGGTTCGGAGGACTAACACCATTTCCTCTTTGAGGAACAATCGAATATGAACATTTTTGTTGAAGGTTTGTGCAATTCGGTTTGGCTAAACTTCCAAATAGTAGAGAGCGTGCAACATTTTTTCATCTAGCTTCTTCAATTCATCAAAACGTCTTTGATATTTCTCATCCATGGAAATTTGATCGTAAATGGCCACCCGAAGTGATGACACTTGGATTTTGATAGGAAAAACTACTTCTTCCCAGTATACTAATGACTATGGGGTTTTCAGGGTGGTCATGCAGGTCATGGTCCAGTAAGCCCATAAAGCATTAAGGAACTTTTCTCACCACAATTTCTTATCCTTATCAAACATCTTGGGGAGTATGTTAGAAAGAGTCTTTTTGAATGCCTCTATCTTCCCATTGGTCGTCATATGGTAATGGCTCAAACGGTTGGCTTTAATTCCAGACTCCTGGTATATCTTGTCCAACTCAATAGAGCATAAGTTGGTGTCGTTGTCCATCCAGATTGTATGAGGGACACCAAATCTCGTAATGATGTTGGCCTTCCTGAAGTTGACGATGTTTTTTGCCCCAAATTCTTTAAGGGGTATGGATTTATCCCACTTGGAATAGAATTCATTCACTGTGAGTATGAATTTGAACTGTTTGGCTATAGTGGGAGGATATGGTCCCATAACATCTATCCCCCAGGCAAAAAATGGCAATGAGTACTTAGCTATAAGAAGTAACTCTGGGGGGAGGTGTGTAACGACCCAATGTTTTTTTAATGGAAATTACCTACTCTTAATTATGTCATAAAATCCAATGAAAACACTACAAAATGAACTACTAAGTGCAAAGTGTCCTTTAAACATAGGTTTGTCACTTCTGTGTTTGGAATTTCGAAAATCTGACATACACGGTTGTGACCAGTAAGTTATTTGGAGACCGATAAGAAAAACTTAATTTTTGTTGAACAATAACCTACCCTTATGAATAGTAACACACCATTATGAATAGTGATATAACATAATTAATAGTAACCTTACCTATGATAGTATTAAAATAATATTCAAGTGAAATTATGATGTACCTGTATTTTAGAATAAGTAAATGAATGTTTTAAAACTGGGTTTTAATAATAAATAATGGTTTTAATTAAATATTAATTAAATAATATTTAGAAAAATATTTTGGAAAAATGGACTTCATTTTTGTATTATACACACCAAAAAATGGTTAGGGTGATTTTTTTGGGATTTTTCTGAAATACTGGAATTTTTGATGAATTGTAAAATCCGATAATTTACAATAAATGCTAAATAATGGATTAATTGAGTCATTGATGATTATCTGCTGATGTAAGTCCAATTGGTTCTAAGTAACATTAATTTATTACAATTTTTGGGCAGGAAATACTTACTATTCATTGTCTTTTGGAAAAATAACAAACTAATGATTAAAAAATTATGAAAACCCTCCTCCACACCACTATAAATACCACCCATTCTTACCTCTTCTCTTCACACCTCTAAAGCCTTGTGTCATGCCAATATTCTACCAAAATCTATCCCCAAGCTCCCCCCATGTCCAAAATCCCATAGCCTCTTCAAAATACCAAAACCTCTCCCCTTAAGAGTTTCTCAAAGGAGAAATTTTCATGAGGTAAATTCCTCTTTCCAATTCCTTCTTTTATTTTAAGTTCTTTTCTTTTTGTTTCTTTCCTCACCTCCCTTCACCCAAATAGTATGATAACTCCAGTAACATACATGTATTGGAATTTTTTTAATGGTATATTTCATTATCTTCTCTCCCTTCCCCACCATTTATTTTAATGGAATGAAAGCACCGTTTGAGATGTGCTAATTTAGCACATTCGAGGACAACGATTTATCAATTTCTATTATCATCTTTAAATCTGGTCACGAAATCATTTCTATTATGGTTGAAAAAGATTATATATATGAAATATATCCTATTTTAATTCTGTAATATTTGTTTTACAAATGGTATTAATTTATAAATCAAATCTTGTTCTTTGTAATCAAACACACCAATTGACAAAAACAGTTGTCACTTTGGTTTTATATAATGGTTTGACTTCACTCTAAGTAACCAAATTAAATTTAAAACCATGTAATCACCTTTATGTTTACTAATATAATATAACTTCAATTTTTTACAACCACTTTCATCTAACATGTTTATCCAAACATATATATAAGTGAACCGGCCATTAAAATCAAGTAAACAAACGATCCCGAACAATGAAATTGAACGTCCTAATCAATCAAAACGGTTTTGAATGAACTTAAAATTATTATACTAAAACTATTACATATAGAAGGGGTTATTTAATTATTAATTAACAAGGATAATTTTTTTATTCAGGTCTTTAATAACTAGTGGATAACCCCCAATTTATTTAAGGTAAGGGATCCCCCCATTTCACTTTTATTTCAATATTGTCCTCTATGTTATTCCATTTTATGTGTGATATATAATTACAGGGTATTATTTAACACATTACCCATACTTCCCTCATTATTTATATGTTATTAGAAACCCCATTATCTCTCAACAAATCTCTTTTAGGTACACCTGATACCATGCCAATAATCTATAATGAATTCTACCTGAACCTCCTTTACTCTTTTGGGTTTCTCTATCTTTCTTTTTACCCAAATGAATTTTCCTTTTATTTTTATGTAAAACTTATAGATACTATGTATATGCACCAAAATCATGTTCCAAGATCCATCCCTTTCTGGATAAGAGCAGGTAGAGGAGGCTCTAGCACAAATGTACCTTCGAGTGAAAACCCCAACAAGGAATTTCAGGCTTGACCTGGGGTATCCTGGAACACGACAAAGGGCCTTACTGCACTCTTGGTAATGATACTCATAGGGTATATGATTTTTTATATTCATGAACTTAGTAAATACCATTATTAAGGAATAAAAAATCCCATAGTAATATAAGTTAAGAAATATATCGAGGATAACCTTGATTTAAACCTAAGGAATCACAAGTTTGAATGTACATCTTATTTATAAGTTCATCCTTTTATGATAAAAGTTTCCTTTCTATACTCAATATCTAAGTATTCATGACGTATAACTATAGGTTCTTTTTCTTAGTTATTGGAGGGAAATATAAGAACATTTTACAAGAACCAATGGGATAGGCAATGTGAGAATTTCCTTAATGATATGCCTGATATGATAAGAGCAGTTGCTCAAAATTTCATGACAGTAATTGGTCAGCTAGCTCGAGTTATGAATAATAACATGAATTATGTAGAATACCCTCCTCCTCCAAGGAAAGAGCATGTTGTCATAGAATCGTTCTTATGGCTAAGGCCTCTCATGTTTAGCGGATCTTATGATACCCTCCTCGCAGAACAATGGATTAACTTCATTGAAAAGATATTCTCCGTCCTCCAGTGCTCGGAAGAAGAGAAGGTTATACTGGCATTCTATCATTTTGATGGGGAAGCTGATCAGTGGTGGACACTGATCAAGAATAAAAACTTCCAAGAAGAAATTGATTCCATGGATTGGGAGGAATTCAAGAGGATGCTTTTCAGTAAATATTTTTCTCGAACCGTTCATCTCAAGATGGAAAGAGAGTTCCTCGGACTTAAGAAGACAGAAGATGAGTCCATTAGGGCATATCAATAAAACTTTACAAGGCTTGAAAGGTATGCATCTAGATTTTTCATGAACACCGAAATCAAGGTGGATCTCTTCTTTAGCGGACTAAAGTCGAGTATACTAAAATCATTGGTTGTTCGAGACTTCGACAGTTATGAGGATATTGTTCGTTGTGCCCTCAAGGTTGAAATGAAGATTGGGGACTCTTAGTGGTATCATGGGCCTAGGGACAAGAAGAAGAAAATGGAGAAAAACATGGGTGGTTAATCAAACAAATCCCATGATGGAAAGAAGCCTGACTTTTTCCCTTACAAAATTTATGGGAAGAGGCATCTTGGTAATTGTCTGAAGGGAACCAAGAATTGCTTCAATTGTGGAATGTTTAGTCATCTGGCCAAGAACTACTGAAGGGATATGAAAAATCCCTCTAATGTTGAATAAGAAAGGAAGATTTAGATCAACACTCAGCCAATAGTGTAGTGTTACAACTGTAAAGAGCATGGGAATTATGTGAACAATTTCCCTAAGCCAAGGGTTGTCAAAGAAAATCCACAACAACCTCCAAGGAAACAAGGAAGGGATTATGCTATCACTACTACTAAGGTAGAGCCAGAAAATGATGTGGTGATAGGTATGCTAGTTATTCATTCAATAATAGCGAACATACTATTTGATTTTATTTCTGTGAATTCTTTAATATGTTGCATGTTTAGAAGAACAATTCAAACACCATATGGAAATTTGGAGAAAAAGTTATCAGTGAGAATAGCCAATGGGGAAATCGTTGTGTCCATGGTTTATAACTCATCCCCGGTTAACATTTGTGGATTGAACCTCCTAGAAAATCTTATCATACTTCCTTTAGTGGAGTTCGATGCTATATTGGGTATGGATTGGCTATCTTTGTACAAAGCCAACATCAACTGTCAGGAAAGGTAGATTACTCTTCACATCTCGAATCATCCTATGACTATTTCCAAGTGTAAGGAGGAAAATGAGTCTCCTTTAGAATCTTCATCTCAAGTGTGGATATTGTTTCCTTATGATCAATCATTTCTAGCTCAAATGATTGAGAAAAAGGAGAAAATCATGCTTAAATACATGACCATCATGAGGGATTACACTGATGTATTCCCTGAAGAGTTGCCTGGTCTTCCTCTTAACCAAGAGGGTGAGTTCTCAATTGAACTTATTCTTGGATATTTGCCTATATCAAAGACACCTTATAGAATAGCCATCATAGAGCTGGAAGAACTGAAAAAGAAGTTACAGGAGAATCTAGAGAAGGGTTTTATACGCCCAAGTGCCTCTCCTTGGGGTGCACCAGTCCTCTTTGTCAATAAGAAGGATGGATCAATGCAAATCTGCATTGATTATCATGAGCTCAATAAAATCACGATAAAGAACAAGTATCCCCTACCACAGATATATGACTTGTTTGATCAGCTTCATGGGGTCATTTATGTCTCTAAGGTGGTCCTTCAGTCGGGATATAATCAATTAAAGGTGAGGAAGGAAGATATTCCCAAGACTGCCTTTCAAATGAGGTATGGACACAATGAGTTCATCGTTTTGCCCTTAAGACTCACTGAGGATCCATCAATTTTCATGGATTTAATGAGTAGAGGCTTTAGACATTACCTTGACAAATTTGCATTAGCCTTTATCGATGATATTCTAATATACTCCATGAGTAAAAAGGAACATGAGGAGCATTTGAATACTGTGTTAAATAATTTGCAAAGGGAGAAGTTGTATGAAAAGTACAGTAAATGTGAGTTATATATGGGGGAAGTATCATTCTTAGGACATGTTATCACCATCAAAGGGATATCTGTGGACCCTTCTTAGATGAAGGCAATTAAAGAGTGGCCCAGGCCAACTTATGTAATGGAGATCTTTATCTTTTTGGGTCTAGCTGGGTATTATTGGTGATTTGTGAAGATCTTTTCACGATTGTCAAACCCAATGACCAAGATGACACGGAAGGGGGTAAAGTTTGTCTGGATGAAAGAATGTGAGGTAAGATTGAAGGACCTAAGAGAAGGCTGATCACTGCACCTGTACTCACATTACTAAAAAGTGGAGAATGTTTTGTGATATACAACGATGAGTCAAAGAAAGGCTTGGGTTGTGTACTCATCCAAAATGATAATGTGATATCCTATGCATCATAGCAGTTGAAGATCCATGAGAAGAACTACCCGACACATTATCTTGAGTTGGAAGCCATGATTTTTGCCTTGAAGATCTAGCGAAACTATTTTTCTGGTGAGAAGTGTGACATATACACTGAACACAAGATCATAAAGTATATATTCACATAAAAGGATCTAAACATGCATTAAAGGTGATGGTTAGAGATAATTAAGGATTAAGATTTCTCTATTCACTATCATCTTATAAAAGAGAACAAGGTAGCTGATGTTCTAAGCAGAAAATAACCTGCTGCACTATCCATGTTATGGATTGAGAAAGACCCTATATTATTGGATATGAAAATGATGGATTTAGAAATTATAAGGGCAAGGGATACATCCTACCTTTCCCAAATGATAGATAAACCATCCATTGAAGAGAAGATTAAGGAAGAACTAAGGGGTGATATGGGGTTACAAAAGAGGGTGAATGCAGTAAAGGAAGGGAAGCTGCCAGAGTTCCATATCAATGATGATGATGTGATTTGGTTTGGAATGAGACTTTGTGTTCCTTCATCATTCGGTATAAAGAAGGATCTATAAGAAAATGCACATAGATCAACATTCTCTATCCATCATGGGAGTACCAATATTTACCTTGATCTTCGAGAATACTTATGGCAGGATAACATGAAGAAGGAGATTGCAAAATATATATCAAGGTTCTTGGTAGTTCATCAAGTTAAATAAGAGTGACAAAAGTAAAAAGGGATGATGCAACCATTTCTTATACCCATGTGGAAATTAGAGATTTTCACAATGGACTTTGTCATGGGTCTCCCAAAGACGTCGAGGGGAAATAATGTGATATGGGTTGTGGTTGAATGACTCACCAAGACTTCCCATTTTATTGCTATTCGGGAAGACCTCTCACTTGAACAACATGCAAAATTATATGTGAAGGATGTGGTGAGACTACATGGTTTTCCATTCTCAATTGTCTCTGATCGTTATCTAAGGTTCACATCTAAATTCCAGAGGAGTCTTCAACATGCTTTGACTAATGAATTAAATTTCAGCATGACCTATCATCCCCAAACTGATGGCCAATCTTAAAGGACTATTTAGAACCTTGAAGATATGCTAAAATCCTTCCCTCTAGAATTCAAAGGTGGATGGGATCAGTATCTTCCATTGTTGGAGTTATCATACAACAATAGCTTCCACTCAAGTATTCAGATGGCTCTATATGAAGCTCTATATGGAAAGCGATGTAGAACTCCGTCCTATTGGGATGAAGTTGGATAACAAAAGTTACTTTGACCATATCTTATTCAAGAGATGTCAGAGAAAGTTCTAGTCATTCAGAAAAACATCAAAGCTGCTCAGATTCAGCAAAAGAGCTATGCTGACAATCGTCGAAGGGACTTGGAGTTCAATGTTGTAGATAAAGTATTCCTTCAAATCTCACCATGGAAGAGTTTCATTTAGTTTATAAAGAAAGGAAAGTTAAGCCCAAGGTACATTGTCCCTTTTGAGATCCTTGACTGCATAGGATTTGTGTCCTATCAGCTTGCACTTCCACCGAATATGGCTCAAGTTCATGATGTGTTTCATGTATTACTCCTCAGGAAGTGCATAACTAATCACTCACATGTACTGAACTCAGAGGTGGTGTAGCTGGAAGATGATCTCTCTTATGAGGAGCAGCTAGTGAAGATTCTTGAATGAAGAGATAAGGTACTATGAAACAAGACAACCCAGATTTTAAAAGTGTTGTGGAGGAACCAAAAGTTTGAAGAATCAACTTGGGAACTAGAGGAGGCAATGAAGGGGAAGTACCCTCACCTGTTTAGAAATTAGAATGTAAAATGAAATTTTGAGGGAGAAATTTCGTAAGGGGGGAAGAATGTAATGACCCAATGTTTTTCAATAGAAATTCCCTTCTCATAATTATGTCATAAAATCCAATGAAAACACAACATAATGAACTAATAAGGGCTAAGTTACCTTTAAATATAGGTTTTTCACTTCGGTGTTTGGAATTTCGAAAATATGACATACACAGTTGTGACCAGTAAGTTATTTGGAGACAGATAAGGAAAACTTAATTTTTGGTGAATAGTAACATACCCTTATGAATAGTAACATACCCTTAGGAATAGTGATATAACCTAATGAATAGTAACCTTACCTATGATATTATTAAAATAATATTCAAGTGAAATTATGATGTACCCATATTTTAGAATAAGTAAATGAATGTTTTAAACTGGGTTTTAATAATATATTATGATTTTAATTAAATATTAAATTAATCCTATTTTGAAAATTATTTTTTAAAAAATTGCCTTCATTTTTTGATTCTACACATCAAAAAATTCTTAGGGTGAATTTTTTGGATTTTTCTGAAATACTGGAATTTTTTATAAATAGTAAAATCCTATAATTCACAATAAATGCAAAATAATTGATTAATTGAGTCATTGATGATGATCTATTGATGTAAGACCAATTGGTTCTAAGTCACATGCATTTATTACTATTCTTGTTCATGGAATACTTATTATTCTTTGTCTTGTGAAGAAATAATAAACTAATGATTAAAACATTATGAAAACCCTCCTCCACTCCACTATAAATACCACCCATTCTTATGCCTTCCCTTCTCTCCTCTCAGGCCTTGTTCCTTGCCAATATTCTGCCAAAATCTCTCCCCAAGTTTCTCCCCCACGTCCAAAAGCCTTTATCATCTTCAAAAGACCAAAACCTCTCCTCTTAAGAGGTTCTCAAAGGAGGAAGTTTCAAGAGGTAAATTCCTCTTTCGAATTCCTTATTTTCTTTTATGTTATTTACTTTTATTTTCTTTCTTCACCTCCCTTCTGCCAAATAGTATGATAACTCTAGTAATATACTTGTACTGGAATGTTTTTATTCTAATGGGATATTTCATTATCTTCTCTCCTTTCCCTGCCTTTTATTTGAATGGAATGAAAGCACCGTTTGAGATGTGCTAATTTAGAACATTCAAGGATAACCATTTATCAATTTCTATTATCATATTTAAATATTATCATGAAACCATTTTTGTTATGGTTGAACCAGATTATATATATGTAATATATCCTATTTTGATTTTGTAAAATTTTTATACAAATTGCATTAAGTTATAAATCAAAACATGTTCTTTGTAATCAAACCCACCAATTAACAAAAACAGTTGTCACTTTGGATTTATATAATAGTTTGACTTCACTCTAAGTAAACAAATTAAATTTAAAGCCATATAATCTCCTTTATGTTCACTAATATAATATAACTTCAATTCTGGACAAGTAGTTTCATCTTACATGTTTATCCAAACATAAATATAAGTGAATCGGTCATTAAAATCAAGTAATCAAACGAGATCGAACAATGAGATTGAACCTCACAACCAATCAAAACAGTTATGAATGAAATTAAAATTATTATACTAAAATAATTACATATATAATTGGTTCTATAATTATTAAGTAATAAACCTAATTTGTTTATTCAGGATGTTAATAATAAGTGGAGAACACCAATAGATTTAAGGCAAGGGATCCCCCCATTTCACTTTTATTTCAAGATTATCCTCTATGTTATTCCATTTAATGTGTGATACTTAATGATGGGGTATTATTTCTCACGTTCCCCATACTTACCTAATGATTTATATGTTATTAGAAACCCCATTCTCTCTCAAAAAATCCCTTTTAGGTTAACCTGATACCATGCTAATAATCTATAATAAATTTTACCCGAACCTCCTTTACTCCTTCGGGTTTCTCTATCTTTCTTTTTACCCAAATGAAGTTGTCTTTTATTTTTTATGTAAAACTTTTAAATAATGTTTATATTATCCAAAATCATGTTCCAAGATACATCCCTCATTCTCTTTTGGGGATATACATGTTTTTTAGTGATTCCCACCTCGATACCCCCGATAAGAAATCACTTTTTAAGGGAACTTCTTGAATTCGTACTTGATTTCAAGTGCACTCTATCTTCTATTTTAAGCCAAAATTGTCATTATAAAATCAGTATTTTTATTATGAGAACCTTCTTGGTTAACTTCTGGTTTCATATAAATGATTGTTTCCTTTTCTATTTTAAAATATCTGTAGTATTTTCCTTAAAACCACACAAAATGTTTTAATGATACAATTTCCCAAATACATTTCTTAAAAGTTGACTCCCCTTTTTTACATCACATACCCAGATATATTCCTATTGAATGTACATGTATAATTCCTTTCTTTCATGGAAATATTCATGATATGCCCATTGGTTTTGATTTATGTCATGGTTGTGGTACATAATTCATTCCATGGGTACCCTTATGTTTATGTATGGTTGATTATGTATGATTATTGGTGTGGAAAGGTTATTTATGTGGAAAGAATATTCATGAAAATGTTGACATGGGTGCACCCATATTGCACTCCAATTCCTTGAGTAATGTTAAGTCTCATGAGATGCGATGTGAAACGGGGCTGGTGGTTAGCCTTGACCCGTACTAAAAGGGGAAACGGGATTAGCGGATAGCCTAGAACTGTAATAAAGAAATGTCTTATGATTTTGAATCATTTATATGATTCCATGTTTATATGATCTCATGCTTATATGATATGATTTCATATGTTCCATGCTTTGTAATCATTATTTCATGCCTCCTAAATCATTTTCTTAAGATATATCTTTATACTTATTCTCATAATGGACTTTTTATCTCATCCCTTTGTTCACGTGTTCCCTAGGGTACCCTATGATGATGTAAAGGCTTAAAGTAAGTTAGGAGTTCTTTATGGAGATTAAATAAAGAAATGTTTTTTTATCCCCATGTTTTATGTTTTTTGTACCTAGTCATCCAAGACACTGGACTTAATAATCATTGGCTTGTAATATGATGTATAATTATTCTTAAAATCATGTAATGTTATATATAAAAGGATTGGGTTGTGATAAGGTGTATAAAATTAGCATGAAATTGACAGGAATAACACTTCATGATAAATGTGGCACAATCTAGTATCATAGTGGGCTAGAAATACCCAAGCCTTCAGATTTGGTGAGAGAGCTTGGTTGCTGATTGGTGTGCTTCACAAGCTCCAGAGTGCACTTCTTTCATGACGGTAGCAGTTTCTTCTCCATCAATGCACTTGAGAAGGACTTCGTTAAGGCCTCATTTTTAGAGGACCTTTTCATGGTTTACCCCATTGTATAAGAGAAAATTGACTGTCCATCATCAGACGTGCTCCCTTCTAGCCCTATCTAGTGGAGCTCCCCACGCCGAAGGTAATTTGAAATAGGCATCATCCAACCGATTGTATGAACATGAGGCTTAGGAACAAGACTAATTTCATTTATTTCCTCAGTATTTCTCTGGATTAATGGAAAGACCATCCAACGGTGAGCAATGCTAATGACAGTTTCATCCCGATCTGGATTGGCCAAGGTTGTGGCTGCATTTTCTAGAGCGTCAGCTTGGGAATTTTGTTACTGGGGGACATAAGTAAACATTGGATCTGATGGGAATTCTTCCATATATTCTCAAACATGATTTATCAAGGTAACTAATACTTATTTATTGATATCATAGTCACTGTTGACCTGTTTTATGACTAGCTCTGAATCACCCTTTATTTTTATGTGTTTGGCTTGAACATGGAGTGCCAATTATAGGACTGCAATGAGGGAATGATATTATGCTTCATTGTTCATACACCATTCCAAATATAGGAAATATTAAGGAAATATGGCCTTTTTGGGAGATACGAGTATGACTCCCAACCCCACATTGAGTTTTGGATCCTCCATCCTTTTCCCTGTCAGACTTCGGGAAGCACCATCGCAGTACATTTCCCACATCTGGGGATCCACCCAAATAGAAAAAACCTATTCATCTAGAAGTTCAGCATCCAAAAGTGTTGTTTCTTCTGAGGGGTACTCGACTTGGAAGTTTTCTAATGCCTAGCCATTTAGGACCTTTTAGGGAACGTACCGTATGTTAAACTATTGTTGGATGACCGCTCATCATGATAGGCACCCATTTAGCATGGTAAAATTGAGGATATATTTGAGCGGGTTGTATTGGGAGACCAAGTGGACCTCATGTTGCTGCAAGTAATGCCTGAGCTTCTGAACTACGAATATCAGGGCTAGGTAGTTCATTTCAATCTTCAAATACCGTTTTTCTGTATCGATCATTGTCTAGCTGAGGTTGTAGAGGATGTTCTCACAGCCGGAATTATTTTTTTGTGCGAGGAAGGAACCTAATGACTATTCTAGGGTAGTTACGTACAAAATGAGTGGTCTCCCCTCAACTGGTGGCATGAGCACCAGCAGGATTACGAGATATCTTTTAATATTTTTGAAGGATTCTTGGAAATAATTATCCCACTCATATGTAACTCTTTTCTTCATTATCCTGGTGAAAGGTAAAAATTTACCTACGAGGTTGTCTATGAAGTGCTGAATGTAGTCAAGGTGCCCCTGGAGACCTCTCAGCTCAGTGAGGTTGCGAGGCGAGGACATTCCATGAATGTATTTTGTCTTCCCAGGGTCGACTTTGATGTCGTGATGGAGTACGAAGAAACCAAGGAATTTTCCCGAGGTAACGCCAAAGGCACACTTAAAGGGATTCATCTTTAAACTGTGCTATCAAAATTTTTTGAAGAAATTTTCAAGATCATCCAGGTGGTTCGAACATCATCGTTATTTAACCACCAGGTCGTCAACATAACACTCGATGAATTTTCCCAAGAAGGGTTTGAAGATGCGATGCATGACGCACTGATATGTGGAACTAGAATTATTTATACCAAAGGGCATCACTTTATAACAAGACTCTATTTTAGGGGCCCTAAAATAAATATTTTATTCATCTTCTTGGGACATCTCAATTTGATTGTATCCAGAATAGTCGCCCATGAAAGATAATGCTTCATATCCGACTATTGCATCGATCAAAAATTCTGTGATCAGGACCCAGAAGTCGTCTTTTGGGAAATTCCAATTAAGGTCCCTGGATTCAATAAAGATTCTAATCTTCCCATTATTATTTTTGACCGGAACTTTATTTCTATCTAGTTTGGATATTAGGCCTCCCTTATAAAGTTGGCTTTGATCATCTTGTCGACTTCAACCTATATTTTGGTAGCGTGCGTTGGGCGAGTCCTTATGGATGCCTTCTTATAGCCCTAGTTATCCTCTGGTAAGCCCAGATGATGGGTGGTGACCTCATGATCGAGGCTTAGAATCTCTATGTAATTCTAGGAAAACACATCTTGATTATTATTTAAGAAGGAGGTAAATGCCTCCTATTCCTTGACAGGTATGGTCACATTGATCAGAGTGGGTCATGGGTCATTTTTGGTGCCCAGGTTTATCTTCTTAATTTCATCGATGGGGGTGGAGACACCTTTTTCAAATGCAGGAGGGGAATATTTGAGGTCTTCTTCCTCTTCATCTTCTTATTCATCATCATCATCTTCTTCTTCTTTTGATGGAGAATGGTTTTTTGAGACAAGATCTTTGATGTTAGAAGAGAAATCATCTTTTGCCTTAGTATATGAGGAAAGGGTAGTTTGATGTCCCAAGGACGTTCCAGGAGTATCATTGATAGTGATTTTCCTATCATTGTGGGAGTTAGCATACTCTTCCGAGTCCTTGGACTCAGTGGTTGTAATAGTGACCATGCAGACAATTGATCCTACACCCGAACTTGAGTTTATGCATTCAACTTGGTTGATGATTAGTACATACTCTTCCCCAAGTTTTTGGGGGGTGAGGGTAGGTGGGAGCTACTACAATCCATTTGGGGAATTAATCCAATCAATGTCATCGGCCAAAAGATATTTTTCTTCTGATTCATAGAACCCTATGTTGATCTAATGCGACTCACAAGACTCAAACGAAGATTTATCAGTGGACAATGTCCCTTTTTTCCCATTAGTGAAATATATTATGCACTGATGGTATAACGATGGAATTTTAGTGTGATGATGCAGCCAAGACCCCCCTAACAGGACATTGAAGGCCGTACTTTTCTACACCACCAGGAACTCAGAATCTGATATGAGATCTTTGATCCATGTTTTAAGCTTGATTCTTCCCAATGGTTTCTGCTCACTTTTTTTTTACCCCAACAGAGTTGTAGTGCATGGTGTCAAGTTGTCTTCATCATACCCTAGTAAATGAAGCATTCACAGAGGGAAGAGGTTAACTCCAGAGCCATTGTCGATGAAGATCTTCTGAACATCAATTCCATTTATCTTTCCAGACACATATAATGGTTTTATGTGCCATTTCATGATGGTTTCTTCATCCTTATCTATGAAGGAGATGACGACGTGAAATTATTCAGGACTAGTATCCCTCTGATAGACATCGACTTCTATTACTTCAGCCTCGAACTCCTAGGGAATTAGCAAGGATTCGATGAGTACCTCCCTAAGATTTGTGGACATGCTAAAAACATATAGGATTGACATCTTTGATAGTACTAAAGCCAGCTTCTTTAGAATATCATACTTATACTCTAAAGGTTGGCGCTTCCTGGCTCGAGTTTTCTCTTACATAGATGCTTTAGGGGTTTGAGCTTGGGACATAGTTGGTTTGGCCTATGTGGCAGGGGATGATGATGATGTATTCATTTCCACATTTGTCCAAACTAGTCTGCCTTTATAACTTGGGTGATTTGGTATTATTTCTTCCCCTGATAGATATTCTAAGATAAATGGGCTTGGATTTCTTCTAACATGGGTGAAGAATCATTCCGATTCTTGTGGTGTATGTCAGAGGGTCCTTCCTCGAGTTTCTGTGATGTTAAAGGATTGACTTGTGGCTTGGACAAGAATTTGAATCCTACCACAATCATGCCTTCTAGGAAACCTACATCATCTGTAGCCTCTTCCTCTGGCTCTCAAAATGGGTGCGGGGAATTTAGGTTTGTGTCCATAGTCTTAATTAGATAAAGGGACCATCAAGTGAATGACCTTAATGGAGACGAAGATCAGTTCTTGATCCAACACTATTTTCGTCTGACTGTCTCATTCTGATGGTACTGTTTGGCAAGGTAGTTTTTGTTATAATTTTTGGTGGGGTGGTGCCTATAATATAATTTGGTGGGGTGGTTCCCATTGTACCATTTGGCGAGGTGGTTCTCGTTGTGCCAATAGTGTTGGCATGATGTCCTAAAGTGTCAACACAAACTTTGTCTTTGGTGTCATCTCATATTCTTGCTCTTTCTTTCTAACCTTCTTGTCTTTGGAGGACCGCGGGGCTAAGGAGGATGTTTGTGTTGTATTGGGAGATTTTGGGGGAACATTTGGTTGTTTCAACTACTCTAGGAGGATTCCATGGACTTGGTTGATGGTCTTCCAGGTCATCCAATTTTCAAAAGATTTCTCCCTCTTACTGGAGAAAGTTTTCAACTCCTCTTATTCTCTTGAGTCTGAGGTGGAAACACATGCCACTTATGCTAGTGATGGTCCCAACTTGACTTACCTGAAATATACCATATTTTGCATGAGATCCTTGAAAAAGAAACATTCATGGATGGTATGTCCCAGTATTCGGTGATATGGACAATAATTTGGATAGTCTTCGAGACCCACTTCATCAGCTCGCATTGGCTCAGGTAGCTGGAGAAAATCACAATTCATGGTGGCTAAGAAATAAATGCAGACCTAGCCATCTCAGAAAGAATAAATTTTATTTCTCCATTATTCAAACTGATTTATTTTGGCACCACGTCACTCATCTTGACGAGGCGAGGGTGGCTGTTCGCATCCAGGGGGTCCTTCATGATTTGGTGGGGGCCTTGAAATTGGAGCCGATGTCGGGGGTGGATTAAGCATGATATAAGATGATTCATCTTTTCCCATTCTTTTCCCTGGGGTTTATGGGGCCACTCGGGACTTAAGGTTGGTCTGTTTCAAGCATTCTTCTATCCTTTGAGCAATAGAAGAGAAGCCTCTAAACCCACTGGTGTACTTCACCGGGATGAGCTGTGTTCGCAATTCATCCAGATGGTTATCGATGCACATGGAGAGAATCTTGTCCTGGGGGAGTGGCTGATTCAGGGAATATGTCAAGCCCTTCCATCTGGAAATGAATTTTGAGACTCTTTCATTCTCTCACTATTTGTAGTTCATGAGATCACTAACTATCATCTTAGGTAATGTTGAACTGAACAGGAAGATAAACTATCATCGAAGGTCCTCCCATCCTGTAATTGAATTGGCTGGTAGGCTAGTATACCATACGAATGCCAAGCCCTATAGGGTTCGTATGAAGCACATGATTTTAACGGCTTCTTACTACTCTGGAGTTCCCATCATGGGGTCACAGTTAGAGGAATAGTGCATTAAATGTTGTTCCGGGTCCCCCGAACCATTGAATACTGGGAATAAATGGTTCCCTAAGTTTTGTGGTGGAGGAACATTGCTCACCCACTCCGGGTAGGGTTTTCTCTCTGGTTTTATCAAAGCGCGCCGCACCTCCATGGATTCTGGTCGAGCCTTTACTACTCGACGGTTTTTAAGAGACCTTGATGAATATCCTATCAGACTTGAGCTTGAGCTGGTGTGGCAGTGGCCAATACTGGGTGTGTCGGCGCTAATATAATTTGGTATTGATAACCAACTAGGGGTATCATTTATGGGTTTACCTGGATATATTCTGGTTTCCTTCCCAGTGGGGGAAGTCTTGATGTCCTTCTAGGGCTAGTTTGAATGGTCCACTGAGCTTGGATTCATTCACTGGGATGAGTGCCAGTGGCATGGGAACCTCTTATGGGAGCACCTACTGACGTTCTGAGGGGGAAACACATTTGATGATATAGCTCCCTCAATGTAGCTAAACATTAATTCTTATGATCTCTTTCATTTCTTCTTCCTTCTTGGCGAACCTTTCCCCGAGGGTGAGGGACGCACTCACAGGGGTTGGAGAAGGCGGGTCATAGATGACCATGGATTTATTATTCTCATTATTGTTGTTTTGTGCAGAAGGTAATGTCAGATGGACTGAGGGGGCACCCAGATTTAGGCTCGCCCTCTGGTGTCAAGTATGCACACCATCAGGTTTGGTGAGGGATGCCTCTGGGAGGGAACCGTCTTCCTTCACGTCCTCTCCCCCTATGTCATTTTCTGTGAGATTTGTGGGGTTTACATTTACCACGTTCACTAAGGAATACAGAATTGGGGGTGGTTCACCCAGTTCCGATTTGTAGGAAGGCTTCATTCCCTCTTTATTTGAATTTATCCTGCCATTCTGTGGTATTCTTCAGGTTTCTTGGCATATATTAAACCTAAGGGAGCCCTGGTTTGACCTCATAACATGCCTTTGTCTCAAGGGGTGTGAAACACAAGAAGGGATGGAATGGGTAACTATTTTTTCCATCATTCTTCCTGGAAGGTGGAAGGAAAACGTCCAATGTTCAGGGATTTGAGGAAAAAATACCCGCATCCCTATAGGATGGGGTTGTTTCCGTTCACCATTTGATGTGCTACGACCTAGATTTTTTTGTCTTATGTGGGAATTTTGATTTAAAAATGCCCCGAGCTCTATGGGATGCTGTGTTTACCATATTGTGGCGGTAGCCGCCACTACTTACACCCTTTCAATTTAATTTACTCCCGCATGGGTGTGAGACGAGTATAGAATTGGGCCTTCATGGAGTCTATAGCCTTTTGGAGATATGATAACTTCTTTCTAGTTGGCTTCCCTTAGGCGGGAAGCATGCTGGATGTTCCTTCTTGCCTGAATCAGAATATTTTTGATGTATTTATCTCTTGGGACCTGATGCTTTTGAGACTTACTTCGGGCTGGTTTTTGTTGAGTATCCCATATTTCCTAAGCAGGGGATTCACTTGATTTATTCCCCTGGGTGATGACATTGCAGGATGTCATTTCTAATGGGGCATCCTGGACAGGACATGGGGTGAAGTGCAAAGCTCCATGTTATCCCCATCGAAGAATGTGGACTCCTTCAGGGAAGTTTTCAATGAGGTGACACAATTTATACAGTGCATGGAGGCAAGCCAGTTCATGTTTTTTATTTCACCATTCTGATTGTGACTACCTTACGGATGGGAGGGCTTCCAGGATGATTAGACAGTGAAGCTCCCATATCGTGCTGACATGGTCCGCATACCCTTCATACGGTAGGAATTTTTCTTTTATCTTTCAAATATTCATCCATATATTCAAGTGAATGTCATGAGTGCATTCCAAAGACAAATCTCCTAGAATGTCAAAGTGGGAAGTGGTTGTAGGCCAATACATCACTGCTATATTATCCCTATCTAGTTGTCTTCTCACCAACAACATATCATGTTGTTGTTCTTCCGGAGGCTCCCCTACTTGATATGCCTAGCTCGATTGCTTCTTAATAATTTCATTCCAAGTGATCGGGATGGTGGGATCCTTATTGATTTGTGGATGGTGCATGGGTGGCTCAGAGGATGAGCATGGCACTAGTCTATCCTCTGGTTGAGAAAGAATATCACTCTCTATAGATAGAGTACCCAATGTTTCTGACTCCATTTTTTGAGTGCCTCAACAAAGGAGGGATTTCTCACATTTATTCCAGTGAGGGGAGGGCCTTCTTTCCATCATGAACTATGGTTGTGGGGAGGAACATTGTAGTTGGAGAGGTAATGATGAGTGCTACTATTGCAACTTGATGCTCAACCATGATAATTTTCTTGATGTCTGATACCATAGGGAGGACATTCAGGGTAGGCTGTAGCAAGGAGAGGACCTTCTTTCTAATTGATGTTAATAAGGGGAGGACATTCATAGTAACTGTCATTGTAGGGGGGGGGGCTTGGAAATGAACATCATCATGGTGAGGACTACCGTCATGACTTGATACCATGATGCAGGGAGAATTTCTGTAGTGTACATCCTAGGGAGGTCCTTTAGGATGTACTGCAATGATGGGAGGACCTTCTTGTTTCTTGATGTTACTATGGGGAAGACCATCATAGTAAGTTCCATTGAGGGGAGGGACTTCACAATGACTGTCATCATGGCGAGGAATACCATCATGACTTGACATCCTACTACAGGGAGAAGCATATCTGCAATGTATACCCTAGGGAGGACCATCCGGGTCGATGAAAACAAGGGGAGGAATTTCTTGCTGTCTGATCTTCAGGTCGAGAAGAGGGATACCCAGAAGCACATTAAGAGATAATATCTCATGATCGATCATTCTTGACCCATAGAGTATGCCCCAATGGGTGCTTTGTGGAGGACCTTTAGAGCTACTGGCAGCGAAATTGCAGGGAAGACATTCACAACTGCTACTGCCACTTCCATAATATGGTAATGGAATGAAATGGTCTTGAGCCTTTGTATATATATGTTTGAGGGAATCAAGAATCCCATATTCCAGTAGAGCCGAATCATGTATGTGATCTTCATTTTCTAGTTACCTTTGAATATTTTCATTATTGGGCGCTCTCTTGAGGGTAACCGGGGCCATCTGCTATTAGTAATGGCCTTCATATACAGGAACATATCTTTTTGGGTCTTGTAATGTCATCGAGATATGAAAACAGATATATTGAGTTTTGGAAGGGATATATGCCTGCCTTGGAGCGGCCACCACATTGGACCGACGTCCCCCAGTTAGAATAAGTATTTGTTCCTGATTCGGTTGTCCGTATATCATGGGATATTATTGTCGACCCTCTTGGACTAGTTAAGGGATGAATAACTAATCCAGAGTGACTAACTCATTTTTCAAGTGAGTCCTTATTTTTGAGGAAACTGGGTGATGGGCCTGATCACATCGTCGAGCACATCAAATTAGATGTTTATTTTTAACTATAATTTCTGTAGTATAGCAGCAACCCTAGGTCGTCTCTCAATGGAGCCTTAGATCATTAATTCCAAAATATGGTTCTGATTATGAAAGTAAAAAAAGATAAGTGGGGATTTAAAATTCTTGGGTTTGATTATTAAATATGATAATAGAAAATATTAAAGCGATAAAACAAAGTAGGAATGAACAAGATTAATTAAGTGTGATCAACCCGAGGAAATCTCATGATGCACATCCTTCATCGCTTCAAGAGATAGGGTTATAATCTTTTAATCCCTAGTTTGTAACACCTATTAAAATAATTTTACTAATTTTATAATATGACACCTCCTAGGGTTCGGTTAGAAACACAAAATGATTCACTGGATACCACTGATGATTGGGTGATTTGTGTTCGACTTTATAACCGAAACTCAGCAAGGAAACACACGAAGAACTCGATGCGCTGTCCAGGTTGGTATTATATTTCAATGTGTTACCATGAATTTAAATTACATGTCTATTATAGTGTTTATGTGAGTTTAATTGAACAATATTAACTACACAAACAATACAATTGAAAGGGGAAAGAAGAATTAGTGAACAATGTGTGAAACATCACATGAATGGTTACCCCCAAGCATGATCATATGAGTCGATCATGATGTATCAATACATAACTAAATTAAATAAAAATATAGGATGAAGAAAAATAACATACAAACCTAGAATTAAAATGACCATTCAAATATTACAACATTAAGCTCGGGATGTACAACATGTTTCTCCCCGGGTGATCACAAGGGGTTTAGAAACCCATGGGAGTGGAAGAAGAGAATGATGTTGAGGTAGAACATCCAATTGCCTCTATAACTTCAAATATTGGTGGGAGGACTCCTTTGAAACCCAAAAATGGCATCACCTTTCCTCTTCTTCAAACTCTTAAATAAGGTTCCCAATGTGTTCTTTTATAGGAAAATTGGAAGGTGGTTTTGAGCACACAGATTGTTAAAAACCACTCGGCTCGTAGTTTTATGCCACTAGACAGTTGAATATCCCTTTGGACAAAACTAAACAGCTATATACCCACATCAGAGATATCTCCACAGAACATTTGGCATCATTTGGACAAGTGGATGCAGAGATATTGATAAAATACAAAACACCGCTTTTGACTTGTGCAAATTTGATTCCCTGGACAGATCGGTTATGATGGGGAATTTAAAAGATTAATGGGGCTTGGGTTTCTTCATACGAAATGCAGCCCATTAATGTTTGGACCAGACCACAAAATGTCATCCCATTGGACTCATGTTTTAGTACCAACATGCATTTTAGTCCACTAGTGTGATTGGATCATGTGCATATTGGACCATTTTTCTTGGACTTCATCATAGGTCCTCCGAATCACCTCCACCTACAATATAAATATCAAAATAAGTAACATTTACCTTTTTAACAGTGTTAAAACAAAATAATTGAATAAAAAATGCAGTGAAATTTATTATTATACTTGTAATTTTCAATACAAAACCAGTTTAATACATTGGTATAAGGATGAAATAAAACGGTGAATCGTGGTACGATCAAACCCCCACACCTAAACATTTTCACTCCAAGGAAAATTATAATATCCTTATCATGCCCATTCCTAAATCAAAGTTTTAAAAACATACAAGATTCTTTTGAAATGAAATTCATCATGTCTCGTTTATGGAATCAATTTTTCTTTCATCTTTATTTTCTCACATTCGAATTTGTTCAAATTCATTTGTTCACCCATACAACATGTCGAAGCCCACCTCACTTAGAAATTTTCCCTCTTCACTCAAGGAATATATGAAATTGGAGTTATTCTCTTTTTCTAGAGTTCATGTGATCTTACCACGTGCTTGCCAAGATTCTAAGTTCTCTATCGATAGAAACTAGTGTGCCACTCAATAGGACTTCCAACAGGTTGTTCTAAGTCTCAAGAGTTGGTAGGATTTAATGTTTAAAACTATGTGGCTGAAGAGGAGTGTTTAATCTCTTATGTACAAAACATGTCAAAATTCATCAATTGTTCACAATTAATGCACACACTCAACCCTTACAAAAGTGTATTACATCCCAATCACTATCCCCATTTTCCATTTGTGTGGGTCACAGCCAAAAAATGAATAATAATGATTAGACAACCTCTTTTCTCCATTTTATTTTTTTGTTCTATTTTTTTCAGATGAACAAAACAACATTTGTTTAGTTTTTCTGGAGATAAAGAGGGAAACATGTGTTCAACAGTGATGTAATATGGCTTGTGAACCTATTGAACAAGGAAAATGTAGGCACCCTTTATATCAACCCATAACAATGATTCTTTTCCCAGTGTTCCCCTGGAAACACCTTCTCTCCCACACTTTCTGAAAATTAAACAATAATACACACAAGATATGGGTAGTTAGAGATAAATTAGCTTATAATGTGGCTACCTAACATGCATTTCGTAGTCTCTAAGTCATATGAAGGATAACATGTAAAGGATGCCGAAAATAGAGGATAATTATAGGAAGATATTTTTAATGAATGATTTACTCTATCATGAATGTAACATACTTGAATCTTATGGAATAAAATAGAATCAAGGCAAGTTCTAGTTTCTCTACATGACCTGAGACTATCATGAAAGTGATTAAAAAGAATAATATGAAATAAAGGGCTTAGAATGTCTCTCAAGAAAGGGATTAAAATATTGGTCAATACTAATGAGGCATGAGATTCATAAATCCATTAAACACCTAAGAATGATTTAAAAATCTAGATTCTAGAAAAAGATTCCATATCATCATTCATTTAAAAAATATTTTTCCAAAAACAATGGAATTTTCTACACAATCAACTCAAGCATTAAAAATGATTTTTGATATTCTTTTTAATATCACTTTTTAACTAAAAACATAAAATAAGGAAAAATAAATCAAAAATGAAAGAATTTTTTTTTGTTTTTTTAATCATAACTATGGCATGTCACCCCCACCTAAAAGTTACATTGTACTCAATGAAAGTATTTTATATAAATAGACAAGTAAATAAAGGTAGGGAGAAGTGACAACCTGTTAAGTGGTGTCATATGTGGCATCTATCAGTTGGATTTACTACTTGATATGATTTGGAAAATCCTCATAGAAGTGTTTGACACATTTCTCATTGATAGTAATCCTTTTCCCATTCTTTTCATGAAGAACCTGTATAGCACCAAAAGGGTAAACATCAGTAACGGTATAAGGACCGATCCATTGAGAACAAAGCATACCTAAGTGGAGCTTTAGCCAGGAATTATACATGAGAACCTTCTCACCAATATGAAACTTATGTTGATGAATCATGATATCATGGATAGCCCTTTTCTTCTATTTATAGATCTAGGAGTTCTCATATGCATCACGTCGAATTTCTTCCAACTCTTAAATTTGCAGCTTCCTATGCTCACCTACATTTGAAATATTCATATTACATTGTTTAACAACCCATTATTCATTGTGTTTTACCTTCACTGGGAGGTGATAAGCCTTTAAAAACACAATTCCTTATGGTGACATTTTGATTGGGGTTTCAAAAGCTATTCAGTACTCCCAAAGTGCATCATCCAAGTGGGAACTCCAATCTTTCTTGTTGGGTTGTACCGTTTTTCCAAGATTCTCTTAACTTCTTGATTTGAGATTTATGCTTGTCCGTTAGTTTGGGGGTGAAATGTTGTAGGGACTTTATGAACAACCCCATACTTAAGAAGAAAATTTTTCATGTTGTGATTGCAAAAGTTCCAACCCTGATCACTAATAATTAATCTAGGTAAACAAAACCTACTAAAAATTTGGGACCTCACAAAATTAGAAACCACTCGAGAGTCATTGGTCCTAGTGGCCTTTAATTCCACCCATTTAGATACATAGTTAGAAACCAATAATATGTACAAAAATCTAAATGAAATTGGAAAAGGCCCCATGAAGTCAATTCCCCATGCTTTGAAAATCTCATAAAATAACATGGGTTGTTGGGGCATTTCATTCCTCATGGAGTTATTCCCTGTGAATTGACAATGACTACATGACTTGAAAAATCTATCGGCATCCCTATAAAAATTTGGCCAATAATTTCCCATGTCAAGGACCTTTCGAGCTATACATTGAGAGCCAAAGTGGCCCCCACAAACCAAAGTGTGGAAAAAGGTCAAAACAGAGGTAAAGTCTTGGTCAAAGACACACCGACAAACTGCTTGGTCACAAAAAATTCTCCAAAAATATGGGTCATCCAAAATATACCATCGAGAATAATGTTTAAATATCTAGGATTGTGATGTTATGAAATTAGTGGGAACCCTAGATGTTGATATAAAATACACAATGCCTGCATACCAGGGGTTAAGGTCTACAACATCACAAAGGTTATCATGAGGGAAGAATTCTCCAATGGGGAGGGGTGAGTCAACATGATGGTCCAATGGTGGGGAAATAAAAATAATATGGTTAGCTACAACATTTTACACACCTCTATTATCTCTAATCTCAAGGTCAAACTCTTAGAGGAGGATCATCCACCGAATGAGATGGGGTTTAGATTCAGGTTTCTTTAGGAGAAAACACAGGGTAGCTTGATCATAAAAGACAATGATTTTTAACCCAATAAGATATGAAAAGAATTTTTCTAAGTAAAAAAATAAAAAGAAGTTATTTTTTAGTGGTTGTGTAGTTTTCTTGGGCAGGGTCAAGTGTGCGTGAGGAATACATAATGACATGAGGAGCTTTCTCAACCCTTTGTGATAAAACATCCCCAACTGCAAAGTTAGAGGCATCAAACATAATCTCAAATGAGAGATCTCAACTTGGTGGTTAGATGATGGGAGGTGATGTGAGACTCCTTTTTAGTGAATTGAAATCATCCCCACAATTTTTATCAAACACAAACTCAGAATCCTTCTATAATAACAGGGACAAGGGAAGTGGGATCTTACTGAAGTCTTTAATTAATTGACGGTAAAAACCAGTACGACATAAGAAATATATCACATCATGAACACATTTTGGATATGAATTGGTTGAAATTAATTCAATTTTTGATTTATCCACTTTAATTCCCTCTTTTTAAATAACATTCCAAATATCCATCCCTCGTTCAACCATGAAATGACATTTCTCATTATTTAATACAAGATCTTTTTCTATGCAACGATAGAGGAAAGAACATTGTCGAGGCAAAAAATCATCAAAGAAAGTTCCATAAACCATGAAATAATCCATAAAAACTTATAGGTAATTATCTAGGTAATATGAAAATATACACAACATACAACGTTGAAAAGTACCAGGAGAATTACAAAGACCAAAAGGCATCATTCTGTATGAAAATGTGCCAAATAGACAGGTAAATGTTGTCTTATATTGATCCTCAGAGGATATATGGATTTCTAATAACCTGAATATCCATCAAGGAAACAATAATGGGACATACCAACCAATTGTTCTAGCATTTGGTTAATGAAAGGTAGAGGAAAGTTTTCCTTCAGCGTGGCTTGGTTCGGTCGATGGTAGTCAATACAGACTCGCCAACTATTTTTCACACATGTTGGAACCAATTAATTCCTTTCATTTGACACAACTATTATTCCTGTTTTTAGGAACAATGTGCAACATGATAACCCATTTACTATCAAATATAGGATAAATTATCCCCACAACAAGTAATTTACAGACATCAAATTTTACAACTTCAAGGAGAGTGGGATTCAACCGGTGATGAGATTGTCTTACAGGGTTATCCTCATCATCCAAAAGTATATAGTGAATATAAATATATGTCTAATCCTGGGAATATTAGCCAATTTCCATCCTATTGCCTTTTTACACTCTATCAAAAGGTTGAGCAGTTTTGATTCTTACTGTTGAGAGAGGTTATTGGCAATAATGATGGGAAATTGGTCAATACCCTCAATATTGGCATATTTTAAATTAGATGGAAGTGGTTTTAATTCCAACATCGAGGGTTTTTTGACTGAGGGATGGAATTTAGGGGGGGGTGAGGTCCATTAAACTGTCTATCTTCTCATGTTTATTATCTAATGATAGAGAATCTATTGAAATGAGATTTGAAAAATCATTGATGGTAATGGGAACCTTAGAATGAACACAATAATCAATTAAAGCACAAAATTTAAACTTTTTAGAATCCACACAAAAATCAAAACAAGATGCAAAACTCAAATAATCAAAGGGTGAAGAGGAGGAAAATGAATCAGAGTATGGGTTGAGGAGAGAATTGTGTGTGTGTGCATCATTTGAGATAACTTCTATGAAATAGAAAAGAAGAGGGCAGTGCTCTTCAATAGGGTTTTCCATATCCTCTAGGATGTTAAAACATACTTTTTACACACCGAAATCCATGGAAAACATACCAGTGTGAACATTGATGATCGTCTTTGATGTTTTTTGGAATGGCCTCCCAAGTATGAGAGGGGCATGTCCTTGGGTTCGGGAATTTTCTATCTCATGAATGTAGAAATCATAGGGGAAAATGAGATTCTTTACTCTTGTAAAGAAATCCTTAATCACTACTGTTGGATGCGTAGTACTCTGGTTTGCAAGTTGCATGACAACACCTGTTGGTTGTATCTCTCCAAACTATAGATAATTATAAATGGAGTGAGGCATTACATTAATGGAAGTACCTAAATCTGGAATAACATTTGAAAATAAGGTCTCCCCTATGGTACAAGGTATCGTGAATATGCCCAGATCCTTGCACTTAGTTGGCATTGCTGGTTGAATCAAGGACAAAACATTTCTTCCAAGGTTGACTCTTTCATTCCCCTTCGGCCTATGTATATGGGTGTAGAGTTCTTTGAGAAATTTGGCATAACGTTGAATTTTCTAACTACATCCAAGAATGGAATATTAACTTGAAATTTTTTAAAAGTATCCATTATTTCTATATCAATATAATTATCAAAATTATTTATTAATTTAGAGAGTCTTTGGGGGAATGGAAGAGGAATGGATTTCTCTTTTGAATCATTAATGATAATTTTATTACCCTTTTTATTTTTTTCTTCATTAGAAGCTTTTATGTTTGGACAAAGAGTGTTTTCATTAGGGGGACATACCTATTGGGAAGAATACTTAAAATGACAAAATTATTTACCACTATGAAGTGTAACAGCACATACATTACTCTTTGGCAATGGGTTGGGATAGTAGTTGTCCAAAACCTTTCACCCCTTCCACCCACCATCCCTTTACCAGCACTTCCCCTCCCCTTTATCGGTTCTTTATTTTATCCCACCCTCCTTCGTGCTCCCCTTACACTGACAAGTTTTGAACCTAAGGCCTCCGGCTTATACACCAACACCTTTTCCACTCTGCAATACTATTTTGTTTTACATTTTATGATATATATCTATATTTATTTTTATTTTTTCACATTTTTTTAAGATATATATATATATGTTTATATATTAATAAATATATTATTTAGGTAAATATGTTTAATTATTTATTTATAAAATTATATATTTATGTTTGAATATATTAAAAATATGTATATATTGTTATATATTTGACTATATATAAAATTTCATTATGAAAAATGATAAAATTTAAAATCCGTAATATCAATATGAATGTAATCCAAAAAAATAAATTCATTCCCCAATGAAAAAGGGAAAAATATCCCCACAAACGAGGCTTAAAATCCATCAAATGTTTAAAAATGGGGTACCCTTACTAAAATATCAGTTTTGGATGCCTTCTAGGCCTTTTTGTCATAAAAAAGGTGAGAAAAGGTTCCCTTTCACTCCAGCACGTATAGCTCATCATAGGATTCTATTTGATATGTGGTAGAGCCTAAAAAACACTCGAATCAAAACTTATGGCTGTTTGAAATTTGAGTTATGTTTTCCACTTATTTTAGATTTGTTTTTGATTTTTTTATCTTCAAATTGATATTAAATTACTATTACTTAGTAATAATAAGTAAATTATTTATAAAAAATATTTTTTTAGTTATTTTATAATCATTTATCACTAAATATCATATATATTGAGTGTAAATTCTTAATTACCTCATCTAAAACATATTTCAAAAAATATATATTATATATATATCAATATCAAAATATTTATATATTAATATATTATTTTTAATGAAATATTTTTTTGAAGTATACTTTTTTCAGTGCTTGTACAAAAGCACTAATAAAGGAGGGTCTTTATCAGTGCTTCTAAAAATGTGCTGATAAACCCCCTATTAGCACTTTTATACAAGCAGTAATAAAAGACCACATTTATCAGCGCTTATAAAAAGGTACTGATAAAGGTCCCCCATTAAGAGTTATTTTTTAGAGATTTTAAAGACACCCTTTAATAGTGATTTTTTAGTGCTAACAAAGGGGGACTTTAACATCATTTTTAGCTATCACTGTTAAATCCCTAGCACTAGATTAACCCAATTTTTTAGTAGTTTTATACTCTTTAGCCTCTAAGGATACAATGCAATCAGCCTAGGAAATACTAAGAGAAATAGGAGTCCCAAATGATTCCAACATAATTATAAACTAATATGGACTCTATTTCCCTATCATGGAGTGAATGGGTATCATATCGCTAAAAAAAATGGGAACCTCCCTACAAAATGATTCAATGGTAATTGACCCAAAAATTGAAACAATGGAAACCATCCCATCAAACAAGATACTCTTATGATACAAAGAATACTTTATCATTAGTAAATGTTATTTGAGTGATGATAAATATCATTAAAAATGAAGATTTTTCTAAAATGTGACCCTCTGTTTTCATTGAAATTTTATTAGCCTGATCTGAAGAATTTTTACATAGTATTGATGAGTTCATCCCAATCAGAGATGCCTAAAAACTTGTATAATATTACATCGATCGATATGTTTTCCCCTCCACTACTCTTAAAATTGTAGAAAAATGGAATGAAGATAATCCCCCAACCTCTAGAGAATGTTTCTTTAGTACTATTAACATCTCAAAACACCATGTTGAATAGAATTCCCCATGTGTCAATAGTTGATCCAGTCACTAGGTTCCACACCAGGAATCCCATTATCATTAATATATAATTCCTTTGGTAAAGGAAAGAGATTCATTATGTATTTTCCTTTTTAGACCCTAGAATCGGAAAATACCATGACTACTAAATTCCATATAACTTTGATGTAATGGGAAAATAAAATTCTATAGAACATGATCACATAGTTTCTTTAGGGACATTTTACCTATAGTGAAATTCTAGTATCCTACAACAGTGGTTATCCTTATAGTGAAGTACCCAAACACAAAAACCTAAGGTAATTTTCATATCCCCTATCATCTAGAGCATTTGTTACATCATTCAACCTTAGTTATTACCACAAATTCCCCAAGACATCTAGAGTTCTCATGTCTAGGGTTTCATAATCAATGTCCTAATTGTCAATAACATGAAAATCTACACCAAATTGACCATGTACATGACACCTCCACCTCGATCCCAAATTCAACCAAGTAACCATGCCAATCAATAACTATATGTCACACTATGGATGTAATGCTGCCAACTCTCTCTCAGTAATAGATGAAGTAGGGAATATTTTTTTGGACTAGTGAATTTTTCTATGTATTTTTCCTTTTCCTGGGAGAATAATTTGATTTATCTACCATGGTTCAGGATACCTGAGGAGGAAGGATTGAGAGAACATGTCAATTACTACCCCTACCATTGATTTTCAGGTCATATAATTGAGAGGTTATTTGTCTTTAAATATTGGATTTAGAAGTAAATCGATGAGGGGATAATGGAGAAAGAGACACCCAAATCACCACTTCGACCATATGAACACCTTCAACAGAACACCAAAAGTGTGTGAAAGAATTATGGTCATCCATATTCAAATGATAGATGAAAGAAAGTATATTACATTAGGCTTGGAATGTGTTTTCATGCTTTATCTTTTCATAGTAACATGACCGCCTTTATCACACAAAGATCAAGAAACTAGAGTTACCAATTTTGAAAGATCATCCTGATTGTTATCCATATTATCAAATTTTTTGGCATATGATTGAAGTATAAATTATCTTTAAATATTGGATCTAAAAGAAACTATATAATGTAATACTAAATTTAGATAATCTTGAAACCCATAAAACATGTATACAACTATTTCTTACACCAAGAAAAGGGATCCATACCAAGCTTACCATGTTGAATGAATTAGTAGTCCAATTCACATGTATTTAAACTACTTGGAATTGGTCATCGCCGTATGATGTTAAACTACAATAAATCCTTGTATTTATTTCATTCTATTAATTTAAAGGGCATATGGCCCATTCTGTATGATTTTAAACTACATAGGACAAGTCCCAACTACAAAACTTCAAACTGATGAAAATTATATCCTTGTTCCATGATGTTAAAATTCATGAAATATGTTCTACCATACATGAAATCCAAAATATATCAGGAACATTAATTGATGAGACCTATTTTCCTTATATAGGACCTATATACATGCAGTAGTATCTGATGCATGTTATTTTCCACTTGAGAATTAAAACTAGATAAAAAAATACCCCCACTATATAATAACTATGGATGTCTTGATTATCATATCATGAGATACACAGTGTAATGACCCAAGATTTTTATATTTTTAAAATACATACAATATGTTATAACTTGTGCCACATGATACACCCAACATAAACAAACCACAACATATTAATATTACATTATTAATGAATATATAATAAACACTAATATATTAAAATGTTAATAGTAATTTCCTTTATAAGGTAAACAATTAATATGAGTTAATATTGAAAAGGTTGTTTTCAATAAAATCCATTTTATTTATATTATATATGTTTTTTAAAAATTTATATTTTCTGATTTTAGAATTTCAATTTGATAAAGTAAAATGCATTTTTTAATTCCTCACAACAAAACTATCTTAGTATAATTTTTTTTTGTGATTTTTCTAAAATAATATATTTTCAGATGAATAGTAAAAATACCAATTAATGTATTTGCTTTTAGAAAATTGTTTTATGATATTAATAAATTTAAAGTTTTTTAAAAAAATTCATATTAAAATTATAAATTATAAATCATAATAAATTACTTTAAAATAATTTTTTAAATTTATAAACACATGCTAAACATTTTAAAAATTTATGTAGCGTTTTAATGAAAACTTTTTATCTAGTTATAACATGATGAAAGGATGTTTTTGATTTATTATATTTTTAAATAAATACTCTTTTAATTATAATAATTAATCTAAATTCATTGGAATCAATGACATTTATAGTTATATTTTAATCATAAATCTTTTTTCTTAAAAATAATCTAAAAAAATGGTTTTTAAACATTGCTTGCATTAATGTTGAGATTAACTTCCCTATACATATAAAGTAAATTTTATAAAATGATTGTTATTTTTTAGAAAATAATTTGAATATTATTAAATAGTTCTAATTTCATTTTATATTTATAAAATTTATATTATTAGGAATAATGACAATCACCACAACAATGATGAATCAATTATTTTAAAATTATTGTTTTATTAATATCATGGAATTTATATAGAAACAATTAAATTGAAAAAAAATTAAATGATTGATATAATATGATTTATAAGAACATAAATAAATATATTAAAACTCATTTAATTTTTAATCATTATTAAATATGATTAAGGATCCATAATGGTTAAAATTTCATTTTTATACTAAAACGTTTTTCTACACATTTTTTATTTTAATTTAAAATTTATTTTTATAATAGTTAGAAATTTAATTGGATTAAATATATGTTAAATTTATTTCTATAACACCCAAATTTTTTTATATGTTTTTTATATGTTTAATAAAACATAATATCATATAGTTAACAAATAGTTTCCTAGTCTATATGTTAAAAATGTAAAATGTTAAAATTAATGGTAAAGAATATATAAATTGTATAAAAAACCCATGGAAACTAATTTTTTTCCATTATAATCCCAAAATCAACCAAAAATAAATAATATTTAAAAGTTGGATCCATTGAACATGGAATAGTGTCATGACATTATTAAATTGTAAAGGGAATTTCTTAAAATGCCTTTTCCCTT
The DNA here is from genome assembly GCA_963277665.1 of Viscum album. NCBI lineage: Eukaryota > Viridiplantae > Streptophyta > Magnoliopsida > Santalales > Viscaceae > Viscum > Viscum album. The sequence continues at coordinate 1,706,788,921 of OY728129.1, forward strand.
TCTTATTAAAGGGGATCACATTAACAATATAAAATGAAAAAATATACTTAGAGTAACTACTTGAAAATATTACATTTCACTTTCCCTAAATATATATCCCACAAACATAATCCCCTATTCCCTCATAATTATCCCATGCCCTTCAATTTTAAGGGGAATTACAATGGAGAAACCAAGTCTCCAACGTCTCCTTCTTCTGTTTTTTACATAATATTACTCTTAAAAATATATTATCATCATAAAAAGATGATGTATTTAGTATAATTAGTATACTTATATGTATTTATGTTAATTTCATAAGCCTTATTATTCATTTTAATCCACATAGAAAAACAAAATAACATCATTAGCGTGTTGTAAGGACTACCGCCTATGTCAAGAGACGTTATTTTTTTCATTACCTCCGTTATTGGATGGTATTAATAGTGTTAATGATGAATAATAATCATATATAAAATATAATAATAATTATTAAATTTTAATTTAACTTACACCTTCACCCCTCTCATGCATTCATAAATAGGAACGCTAATCATTCGCATGTGTAGGTTACTTCCTCAATGGTGAAAACGTTTTCATTTTTCATTTATATTTTTAAACATTAACTAAAAATAATAATATATAGTTAAAAATAGTAAAAAAATGAAAATAATATCATTATGATTCATTTATAATGAAATTATTTCAAAACAATCACCTCCTTAATCACACTCACAAATCGAGTTAAAGCGTGTTCAAGTTTGGGTCGATTTAACCACTTATATGAACAATGATTTAAAATATAATTATGGATTACAATGGGAACATAAGAAAATATTATTATTATAATTTATAAATAATTCTTTATTATTATATTTTTATGTAAATATTATATTAAGTATTTAAATTATTATTAAATTAACATTTTTGTTTGCTAAAATTACTAAAATAAGCCGTTATCAATTCAGTTTTCACATAACATAACCAAAACATATATGGGATGAAATAATAACATTTTAAATAAATATAATTCATATATTATATATTATTAAATTATATCTAAATAAGTAACTTTGTATCAAATGATGGGTAATGATGTCAAAATTATAATCATGCGCATAACTGTTAAAGTTACCAACACCCAAAGTTCATAATATGATATTAATAAATAATTAGAATAAGGATTATAAAATGGAAATATTTATGAGTAATAATGTGATATATTTTATTAAGTTATATATTTTTTATAGGATTTTAGAGTGTCATCAACTAAACAAGGAAGTAAGGTAAGTTTTTGTTTTCTCAAGTTCACTTTCACTAAGGCATGATTTCATGTTTTGCACCTATTTATTTTTGATGTGGTATAAATAATACCCAAATTAATCATTTCATAATAAATCACCATTTATCAAGAGATATATATGTTTATTTCACAATACCACATATATTTTCTTTCAACCCATTCATATCTTAGGTTGTAATGGTTTCTTTGTCTCAAATTTGAATCCCTTGATACATGTTTATGCTAAACAACATATTTCATTATAAATGGTGTAAATACTAACCCATTTTAATTTTTTATGAGTATTATATTATATTTCATGACGTTAAATTTTTTATTTAATGTTATACCTCTCATGGGTTTTTTATTAAAAATTTACAAAGGTATTAAGGGGGTTTCATGACTTGAATCTCTTCATCAGGTCATAATAACTCCCAGTTGAATATAATAATAAAAGATTGATATATTATAACATATGATATTTTTATGTTATATTTAAACCTTATTTTATGAATAAAATAATTTTATTTATCAATATAAAATTATTTTTTTAATTTTTTTCCAAAATAAAATTGTATCATTGGTAAGAATAACCCTCATTCTTACCAATGGATCTTTTTGGCCATATATAAATTTTCATTACCTACAATGTCCTCATACCTTTTTAGAAAGGTAATATGGACTATTTTATATGATTTAAAAAATTATTTATCACTTTAAAAATTAAAATTTAATACTCTTTTAACAATGTGGGTTTTTGGTATGGTAATTTCAAAGTCCTCAAAAAGTTTTTCCATCCTTCCAAAATAAAACATTTTTTCATCCACTCTAAATTTTTAATTGATAACCATTATTTATTTTTCAATTATTAAAGATATTTTTAATCTAAAATAATTCAAATTATTTTCACTTATCCTTTTTGATAAATTTATAACCTTTTCAAGTTCTCATTATTAAATATTCTTTTAAAATAAAAGTTTTCAATGTATATTCACTTCCCCATTCTGAAAATCATATAAGGATTAGTTCAAGAGTAAATATTTTCTATGTATTTTCACTTATCATTTTAAAAACATTTATTTTTTTTAAGGATATTTTATTTGGATCTCTATATAATAATGTTCTTAAAATTCTTCTTCTTCCTTTTATCCATGAATTATTTCATCTTTAAGGTACATGGTAACTCAAAGTCCTTTCTATGGGTTATAAAACTTCTTATTCAAACATTGTATTCCATGAATTTCCATTTAAATTAATATTTTTTTAATTCTATGGGATTTTATTTAAACCAAATACATTTACATAAAAGGTTTTCTTTTATTTTTTCTTAAAAAAATTAGACTTTATGGAAAGAGACTCATAACTATTATTTTTACAATGATGAATACAAAACTTTTTCAAAAAGCTCTTCATGATTTTTTTCATTATCTTCAGGATGATCTAACTCCATTATATTTTTATTTCATGTTTTAACCTATGTTATTTTTTTATTATGTCTGGTGTATTTCCCACAATCGTTTTCTCACTGAGGTTTGTCTTCAATCTTTTTGAATACAACTTTTTTCTAAGTGCCATTTTTTCCATCAACACAGGGAAGATTATAACCATCTATTTTTTGTCTTGTGCTACAGCTTCAACACTTTAGAATTATATTACTGACTTGTTTGGATATAGATGGTTACATTAGAACTCAATTAATACTTAAATAAAATATTGTGTGGAGCTAAAATATTAAAAGAAAATCAAAAACCTTTTCTTAGTAGCGGTGGCAGAGCTCCCACACGTGGTCTGGTATGATTGAAATGCCATTATTCACAACAATTACTCAGTTAATCATAATGAATGTCATGAATGAATTCAAATTTACATCAAGGATGCCTATTAAATTAAAAAATCATATTGTGATAACTCCGTTGGTGATTTCGAGATCCTTCGTTGCCTTAGAGTTGATGGTATCTATAGGAAACCGAAGAGCACCTTTGAAGTATTCTGAAAAAACCCATTTCCAGGATGGATTAAAGTGAATGTTGATGGATCTTCCAAATGTAATCCTGGACCTTCTGGTTATGGTGCGATATTCAGAGATTCTAATGGGTGATTCCAAGGATGCTTCTTTGGTAGATGTGGTACGACCTCATCCTTACAAGTGGAAATGATGGGTGTGATTCACGCCGTAGACCTCCTCATGAAAAAGGCTAGAACAACATCTGGATTGAGAGTGATTCATCCACCACTATTCAGGCTATATGGAATAGAGAATTACATCAAGCATGGACTATCACTACTCTCTGGATGAGATGCCTGGATTCTCTCATGGAGATCAACAACATTGCCACACACCATTCGCAAGGTGAACAAGGTTGTAGATAGTCTTGATAACATGGGTATCAGTCAGAACATTACTTAGAAGGAGGATCTACCTATTGAGCTCCTTCCTCTTTATAAAATGGATTTTAAAAAATCCCTTACTTCAGAATCATGTAACCCTCCCTTATTTCTTTAAAAAATTGTGTCTTGGTCCTTGACTGAGACACCACCTTTTTTAAAAAAATTATCTTATTTAGATGTTTATGAAAACCATTTTATTACCATGGGATATTTATGAAGAGTTAATTATTTACATAATAATTTTTTTGGGAATCCTATTTTATTTTTGAGGATTTTTAATCGATTATTTTTAAATGTCAAGAAATCCATTTTATTTATATGGGTTATTTTATGATGTGATGTATTTTATCATGTGAAACAAAAATGGATTGATTATGAGATTGGTGGGACCTATATCTCTATAAAATTAATTTGGTAACGACTTATATCTCATGAGATAAAAATTTTATGTGAATGGGTTAGTATGTAATTGGGTTCATAAAGGGCTAGTACGGTGGTATTTACCTCTAATCACAATATTACAAGTGAATGAGTTACTAAGACATGTTAAGTGTAAGTCAACTACATGACTCAGGACATGCAATAATATTTTTGAATAAATTATGTGTCCTAAAGGAAAAATACGGTGCAATGGTTTTTATGTGAAAGAGTATGAAACAAAATCTATACCCTGTGAGTGGAGAACAAGATATGTACTTTCTATCCAAGGAATAAGACTTCAATTTATGGAACAAACGTCTTGGTCACTTGTGACAATCTTCCTTGGAAGATCTGGTGAAATATCATTCTACTCAAGACCTCCATAGGTTATCTTGTTATCATACTAATACGTGCATTGATTTTCAACAAGGGAAGATCATTCTAAAGACATATATGTCAAAAGAGAAAAGGTCAGAAAAATTGATTGATTTGGTTCATATTGTTGTTTGAAAACCTATTTCACCAAGATCTATTTATGGAAAGATATATTTTGTTCTCTTTATTGATTATTTAATAATAATGTGATGAGTTTCAATCATCACCCACAAATATGAGGTGTTTAGTTGCATAACAACTTATCAATGGGAAATTGAAAAGATTCCCGGAAAAAGAATACTGATGATTCAAAGAAATAATGGAACATAGATGAAAAATATCAAAGTGGGGGATTATTATGTGAAACATGGGATAAGGTACCGTGTTTCTGAAGTATACAATCCACAACAACATAGAGTAATTGAGAGAAGAAAAAAAATTATCAACAACATGTGTATAACAATGGTCATTGAGAAAGATATTCTAGATAATTTTTGGAAAGAAGTATTGATGACATCAGACTACACATTAAATACCATGTTACTATGTTTTAAGTAAGGGAATAATCCATTTGAGCTATGGTATGGAAAGAATACAATGTTGAATAACTTTTGAGTCTTCATAAGTAAGTGTTATGTTCTCAAAAAGGAGAAACACATGAAGTTTGAATCCCATGGAGACAAAGGGATATTTCATGTCTACGAAAAGAAAATAAAAGCATATAAATTCTTTAATATGTGATTAGGAAAGGTAGTTGAATAAAATGATGTAACTATAGTAGATAATGAGAAATATATTCAAAAAATACATGATAGGTATCAAGAAGATATTGATGAATAGATAATAATATTAGGGGATGTTTCAGTTATAAAGGCTGATTTATAAGATAATTTAGATGATCAGAAGGATGAGAAAACATTAGTATCTATACAATGATTGAAGAGAAGATCTGAAATTGATAGAAAAAAACATAATCTATGATCAGACATCACCATTTTAGACATGGATAATGATGACTCTATAAAAATAATTTCATTGGTTGATCCTAAAAGATTTGATGATGTAGATCAAGATGAAAATTGGGAATAGGCTATGAATGAAGAGCTTTACTAAGTTTATAAGAATCAAACATGAGATATTATTTTCAGGCAGACTAATAAAATTATCATTAGGACTAAATGGGTATTTGGAAACAAGATGAATGGAGATGGTGTAATGATTAGAAACAAATCATGCCTAGTGTCTAATGGTTACTAAGAAATATAGGTTGTCAATGTTGATGACACATTTTCACCTATTACTAGTCTATAAAAAATATTAGTATTCTTGTCCATAACAGTGAAAAGAAGGTTAAAGATTTTCCATATGGAAATCAAGTTAGTATTTATGAACGAGGTTCTAGAAGATGTTTGTATTGAGTAGTTATATGGTTTTCTCATTCATGAAGATGAGAATAGAGTGTGTCGGTTAAAGAAAACGTTATATGGGATGAAGTAAGCACAAAGATAATTGTATTAAATACTAGATCAGTTTGTGAAGAATCATGACTTCCAATGTAGTGGAGTTGATTACAATCTATATTTCATCAATGAAATAAATAAAATGATGATGGTGCTAGTGTATGTCGATGACATATTCTTTTGCGGATCAGATAGAGATCAGTGAATTTTTTTTGTAGAATTCATGAAAAGTGGTTTTGAAATGTCAATGATTGGTGAAATGACAATTTTCCTTGGATTTATGTGCACAAGGAACCAATATAACATTTATTTCACAATACAAAAATGATAAGGAATTCCTAATAATGTTTGGAATGGAATATTCCAAGGATATGACTACTTGGGTGGCTACTCAGATGAAACTGTCATGAAATGATGAAGGTAATGCAGTTAATGTGATAACATATAGACAAATCATTACCAGTCTATTTTACTTGATAAAGATTAGACCTGATAATTTTTTTCCACGTGACAAGAAGCATGATATCAATGAAATCCCATGTAAATCTACTTTCTTTTAGTGAAAACCATACTTCGGTTTATTAAGGTAAAATGGATTTTAGTTTTCGGTACAATGATAAATCCTAGAAAGAGATATTGGGATATACAGATGCAGATTTGTCCTGATCAGTGGATGATAAAAAATTAATATCAGGTGGTGCATTCTATCTTGGAAGATTATGTATTTCTTGGATGATCACGAATCAAGATTTCATTTCATTAAACAACATAGAAGCTTAATATATTTCATATAAGAAAGCGTGTATACCGTAAGTGTGAATGAAGCAACAACTTGATGATATAGGAGTGGAAGTGAAGTCTCTGATTAAAACCATTACAATAATTCAATCACTATTAATCTAAGAAAAAATATAGTACATCACTAAAGGACAAATCACATTGAAATCATGTATCATTTTATCAAGGATAAGGTGGACCAATGTCTTGTGAAGTTGGAGTATACATATACAGAACTACAAGTTGTGGAAATTATGACAAATGCCTTACCCAAAGAAGAATTTGAAAGAAATTGAATAGATCTGGGATTTTATTAACTATGTGACCATGAAAAACTATTGATGTGGGACCCCCTATCCTCGAAGTAATGTATGTTTTCCCCAATGTGTTTATCTATGTTCTTTACCCTATTAAAAACCTAAAAGGAGAGGACTTAAGGTTCATTTATAAGGGGGGATAAATTGTACCTATATAATGGGATAAAATGTCTTAATCAAGATAGGGGGAGAAGCTGAGAGAGGGAGAAGTGATGTAGGGGAGTTTTAATTTTGACGATACTAAATGTGATAAATCAAAGGTCATATATCCTGAAATATGAGGTTTGTGATGAAATCAAATGAATGGTTTTGGAATGAAATGATGTGATTCAATGATGAAATTTTTATTATACTCTTGTTTCTCATTCAGATAATGGATCATGTTGGCTTTGATTATGTGTTTATTAAATATTTAATTTCTATTTAAATCACAAGAAACAAATACTGGTGGAATATAGAAGAAGCTTCAATAACATATCAATATGTTAATAATTTTCAAAAAACACGAAGGGGGATATTGTTGTGAAAAAATCCCTCAAGGTGTCATTTATGTGTTTTTTGGGTGATTTTGTTTTTTTGGAAAAGCTAGATTACCATGAATCAGTATGGTTGGTTTTGCTGAAGAATATGTGTTTAAGGTGGTGTATTTTCCTAGTGTTTACCAAATTTTTTTGCTTCAAAATCAAGAGTTTGTTTTATGGAAAAGGAAGGTTTTATACAAAGGTGTTCTCAAATCATAGTTCATGGATCACGAAGCACATTTTGCGGACCACAAAGAAGGTACATGGAACAACAAAGGAAAATTGAAAAGGGAAGGATTTCTATATAGCAGTGCTATGTGGAACGTGAAGTGTGCTACACAAACTGTGTAGAAAAAATAGTTAACGGGAGGATCCCAATTTTTGGGAACCATATCATTCATGGGAGGCTCATCATCTTTGTAAATAAGGAAGTTATTTAAGGATCCAAAAAGGATTTTTCATTTTGAAAAGACATTAGCTACCAAAAAGGATTAAGGTGTTGTGTAGACTACATACCAGTTCATTGTGAAGGTTGTCCCTTTCCAAATTTTGGATATTTTTGATTATCAAGTTTTGATTGATTTAATTTCCTATATAAATACATCAAATTTCATCATTACTCGAAGAGAAATTTTCATTATAAAATATCATCACTCTGGGAAGAATATGGTGAAGTCTGATGTAGTTTGCGGAGAAGAATTCGGAAAAGGTGAAGATTTCACGAGGGAGGATTCTACTAAGGGTGAATTAGTTTTGGGAGTAGTTCTAGAAAGTGTTTCGCAGGGCTCTGTAGCCCAAAAAATAAGAGGGACCACATAGGGGAGGTGGTCTGTGAGGAATCTGCCTTCCATGAAGTAGGGGCGGTCCCTAGAAGAAAAGTAGGTCCACGAAGCACTCTCCCCAGATGGTGCAACACAATTCACAAATGATTCATGGTAGTTCATGGAGGATGAAGGAAAGTTCATAGATGGAAATAAAAAATTAGAAAAATAAATTTCTACAAAATAAAAGTACACATAAAATAGAGTCTTCAATAGGGAATGTACATAATGTTGATGATGCATTCATTAGTGATAATAAAGGGACCTACATGTTCATAAACTATGACTGGATCCTTTCTAGAGTAGTGAGAAAAAGGAATAAAGGGAAGGTGATCCCTTCCACCAATATTGATCCAGAGAAAGAGAGTTAGGGAGTAACCCTTGGGAAATTAGTGAGCTGACCCAAACCTTGTAAATGCAGTGAGGCTAGCCATATAAGTGATCTAACCTGATCCTTGTGATTTTCTAATTAGGATTAGTGGATTTGGTATATCATCATATTTATATTGTATACTCCTTAGACATAGGGGGAATATCTAATTAATATCACTAGTTCTTTATTTCTTGTCATATGGTAGATGCATCCACTATTAATGATCCATATTCCAGTGTGATTTGATTCTTTGAAAGTAATCTTTGTAACCACTTCCTATTCAACTATATTATTTTTGGTCAATGTTTTTAACTTTATCCTTGGTATAAGTTGATAATCTTGATCTTCCTTTTTGTTTGATGGGATAACATCATCTTTTACGGATGAAAATCAATTTTCATTTTAGTATAATTTTATGATACATTTAACTACTTCTTTTGACCACTTTTAGTTTGCTTTGGAATATTTCCCCACATCATTGATGGGAAATATATTTTCATGTGACCTAATCCTTCACACATCAAATAGTGAACATCAAATGATGACCTAGAATATTGAGATATACATGGATGCCTATGATAGTCTTGTTTCCTTTGATACCTCTTGGCTATGGTATATACATTTTTTGAGTGTCTCATCTTTCCACAATAGTAACATCTCATGCAGGGTGAATTCCTATGTGTCAATATTTCACTACTAATTCTACCTTGGATTCTCAAAATATTTTTATTCTAATTAGCACCCAAATAAATATTCAACCTTGGAGTGGGATCTTTTGGTCTAACATCAACCATTATAGCTTTATCTTTGTGATCAAGCCCCATAATAGCTATATCATTTGGATCAATCATTTTCCTTTCTCGACACTCCTTTTTCTGCTTCATTATAACATTGAATTCTACTTTTATCTTTTCTATTCCCTTTGTATGCTAATTTTCTGGAATGAATAGTTTCACCTAATCTTTTAATTTCCTTTGTACACTAACAACTTCCTCTTCATGCTCTTTGATACTTTGGATTTGATCTTTTACAGTATTAGTCAAACTATTGTCCTCTCTTTTTTGTTCCCCAATTTTTAGTTTTCACTCGAAAACCTCTTTTGAGTTCTCTATCATTAAATATTTAAACCTTTTTATTGTAACCACTAGCTTAGATGTTTCTTCTTCATGCTGTTGCATATATATTTTATCATCATTAACCACTATGCCAACTTCCTTTGTTTTGTCTCTCCAAATGTACATCTCTTCATGTGCATCTTTTAATTTGACCTGAAGGTAAACTCTTCCTTCGACTTCTCCTTCATCGTTTTCATTATCTTCATTTGTTTGGGAACATTTTAAAAATACCACCATAGCATCTACTTTATGATCATTGTAATACTCTAATTATTTTGCCTTAGATTCTTATGAATTGTCATCTTCTTTTAAAAGCGTACTCTTCTTTTTGAAGAAATTTATCTTTTTACTCCTCCTAACTTTCACATTGACTAAATACTTCTTTATGGGAATTCCACCACTATCTTCATAGTCATCTTGAAACTTATTAGGATACTTATCTATAAGATGTGAAATATTTCCACATTTAAAACATACAAGTATAATTTTTCCTTTGATCTTTCCTCTACCTCTTTTCATATTTGAGGGGATAAATGACATGTCATCATCCTCATTTTCTTCCTGCTGACTATCTTCACTAGTAATGTTTTTTATGGTCTTGAATTCCAATTATTTAGAATTTAACTTTTTTAAAACATTGTTATCATCATTTCTCATCTCATATATGATAAGTGTAATATGCAAGGTATCCAATGTAAGCTAATTAAGATCATTATCTTCCTATATAGAAACTTTTGGTTAGAACTGTGGGGGAAGTATTCTCGTGAAGTGATTAACAATATTTACGTCTTCAATAATTTCTCTAAGAACATGCATGTCTTCTACAAAAACATTCACCCTATCAAAGAATGTATCAACAAACTCATTTTGGTGCATTCTGAGGTCCATGTACTTTTTCCATAGTTCCTAATGCTTTTCTTCTCTAACTGTTGAGTCAGCCTCATTAATATTTAAAAAAAATCCCCACATAGCATGTCATGTTTCACATGACATAAACTTTTATATGAAATCACCTTTTTTATAGATTTAATTAGATAGGGATCCCCATAATGCATTGATTCCCTTAGCATCAGCAAGAAATTACCTATAATCGGCCTCTGATAAAAATACACTATCCATACTGGATGAAATTCCATACAATATAGATCTAAAAACAACAATACCCAATGATCGAAAGAAGTGTTTCATTCTCTTCTTCTATAGATGAATTGTTTTTACATCAAAGATTAGAATACCTTTTTCATTAATATCTCCCATTTATTAAAATGAGAGAGAACCTCCAACTTTCATCCTTTATCTGTGATACCAATTGTGAGAAAAACTGGTTTAAATACCTTGATTGGGGGGGGTGAATTAGTGTATGTCAGATTTATAAAAATTCCCCTTTGGATCTTATTGCATTATTAAACCAAACACTCTTCTCTATATTTCCCATCGAAATGTATGAACAAAAATGAAATAATGCATGAGACACAAATATTTTACATGGTTCACCCTCCATGGAAACATCTAAGGATCGTAAAATAATAATGTGCTGATGTACTAGATCCACTAAGCCTCAAAACAAAATTACATGGTTCAGGCTAGATCACTTATATGCCCCAACTCACTACCTTTACAAAGTTTAAGGTTAGTTTAATGCTTTCTTAAGGGTCACCCCTAGATCTCTTTACCTGGATCGCTATTGGTGAAAAATATCACCTTATTCCTCTACCATGTTTCACTTCTCTAGAAAAAATCTACTCAAATTTTTTGAAAATTTATCTCCCCTTATAATCACTAATGAATACATCCTCAACTATAGGTATATTCTCTATTGAAGTACCTCTTTAATGAATACTATTAATTTGAGGAAATTTCTTTTAAAAACTATTTTAGTCCTTCTATGAATTATCCTATATCCTCAATGAACTGTCTTGAATCCTCCACAAACTCTATTGCACTGTGTAGCATGAGTGCTTCGTGGACCTCCTTTTATTTTATTGACCTCCCTTATTTCACGGATGACCAATGATGCACAGAAAACCTCTACTACATGGCCCCTTTTATTTTGCGACATATAGATCCCCATAAAACCCTTTCATGAACTATTCATGTTAACTACTTTACCCTTCATGGAATACTCATTTGAAAACTATTCTCATTTTTTGTATTCTTCCCCACAGACTGTTGTGAAAAAACCCCTAAAGGTACTGTCTAATTGTTTTTGGGGGTGATTTTGTTTATTGAAAATTCCATATGACCATATTTCATTATAATTGGTGTTTCCTAAGTAGATGTTTAATGTGGCATAGTTTCAAAGTATTTTCCAAATTTATGGTCCTCAAAATCGGAAGTTTGATTTATGGAAAATGAAGGTTTTGTGAAAAGGAGTTTACGGAACGTTGTTCTGAAACCATGAAGAAATGTTCATTGATCTTGAAGAATAGAGTTCACAGACCACATACTAAGTGAAACAGTGCTATGTGGATTACAAAGGAGGTATAAAAATCATTGAACCAAAATTAGAAAAGAAAGATTTATGTATAGTAGTGCTACATGGACATCAAAGCATGCAATGCAGACAGTGTAGCATAATCAGTTTGCGGGAGGCTCACAGTTAATGGGAATCTCATTGTTTGTAGGATCATCCTCATTTTTATAATTGAGTGGGTGATTTTAGGATCTGAAAAGGGTTTTTGTTTTTTGAATACATCAGCCACCACAAATGATTAAGGCGCTATACAGACAACATAGTAGTATAAAGTGAAGGCTATATCGCATCGATGTTTTGGGAAATTCAGATTTTCAGGTTTTGTGGATAAATTTTTTATATAAATATCCTTAATAAGATCATTTAATAGAAAGATAATTTCATTATAAAAGAAAATATCTCTGAGAATAATTCAAGGAAGTCTGAAGTAGTTTTCAGGGGATAATTCCATGAAGGAGAAGAGTTCATGGGGGAGGATTCTAAAAAGATTGAAGTAGTTCTTAAGAAAAATTCATGAAAGGGTTTTTTGTAGCTTTGTAGCCTGCCAAAGATAAGGTCCAAGATAGTAGAGGTGGTCTGGGATACATTATCCATCCATGAAGTAGCGGCAGTCTGAAAAATAGAAATAGGTTCATGAAGCACTCATGCCACACTATGAAACATAGTTCACATGGGATTCAGTGTAGTTTGTAGAGCATGAAGAACATTTCGTGGTAGGAATAACATAGTTCAAAAAAGTAATTTCCTCAAATTAAAAGTATGAGGAAAGTATATACTTCAATAGAGAATCTACCTATAGTTGAAGATGCATTCATTAGTGATAGTGAAGGGACCTACATGTCTATAAATTGTGTGTGGATCCTTTCCAGAGTAGTGATAAAAGGAAGAGGAAGAAGGTGATCCTTTCCCCTGGCAGTGAGCTAGAGAAAGAGAGTTAGGGAGTTACCCTTGGTAAAGTCGTCATGTGACCCTAAAAATTGTAAATAAAGTGAGCCTGGGCATATAAGTGATCTATCCCAAACCTTTTATTTTTTCAGTTAACCTTAGTTTATTTGGTACATCGGCACATTGTATTTGTATTCCCCATGGATGTAGCCTAGTGAGGGTAGAACATGTAAAATCTATGTATTATTGTGCTTGATTTCTATATTTACTTTCACTAAATCATTATCAAATAAATAAATAAATAATAATATTAGCATAAATATTTATGAGAAAATAAAGTGACCCTCATAATAAAGAGGTCATGATCTAGTGGGGTAGGAAGAGTTTTGGTGAAGAATATCCATACCATGATTCACACCACCTCTCAGGGTATCTAGGCCCATTATGGAGCTAACAATGGGTATCAGAGCATAGGTTTGTTTGGTTGGATATTTTTTCCTAGAAAAGGGTTACTCTATAATTGGAATTTATGTTTCAGTTTTCTCTTATCTCAGTATTCCCTGGAAATGGGAAGACTTTTGAAGAAGAAACATAATCCATGTAGTATTCCTCAATGTGTAAGTGTTTATGAAAATAGTGTGATTCTTTTGAAGGAAACAAATATTTTATTGAGGAATGATTTAGATAAATAAAAAAATGAAAATATTTACTCATTCAGTGATGTTGTAGGAATGAGTGAAGAACCTGATATTCCAAGTGATGTTGGTACTACGGATGATGAAGAAATTACCAGAATACCAAAAGTGGAATTTGTCCACAAAACTGAGGAATTGGATTAGAAACAGGATGGCGAAAATAAATCTAAAGATATCATAATCCAATTATTGGGAATTACAGTCAACATATTGATAATGTCAAATAAAATTATTCTTGAGGTTTCCATAGATCTAAGTGATAAGGATGATACCCAGGATGAAGAATTGGAAAAGATATATACAAAGATAGAAAAACTCAAAGATGATGATAATGGAAAGAATATGATTTGAGATGAAATTCAGAATCTATATTCTAGGAATGATGATCATTTCAAATAGCTATCTGACCCGGTTTTGGATAACAAAAGGCTACATCAAGAGAATTCATGCTGTAATGATTCTATTGCCCAAAAAATTCTAAAATAAAGAAGCAAGCTGTGATGATTGATATGATCTCCCATGAATTGGATGATGAGATTACCAGTGGGAAGATTCTCATAAGATAACATAATTCTCAACTTGAGTCTAGGGACAAGAATATTAAACAATTGGGAGAAGTGATAGAATCATTCAAGAAATAAGTGTAGTAATTTAATTCCAAAGGAAATCCTAAATTTAAAGATGCTTTGCACTTACTATTTGATTATCCTATGGAAGGTAATAATGAAATGAAAAGAAAATATGATAATTTAGTTGAGAAACATGAAAGGAATTTCTCATCCTAAAGGCCATCTAGTTGTGTAAAAACAACTATTGGATATGATGATCTCTCTCCCATGGTTGATAAGAAGAGACCTGTGAATAGTTATATAAATAGGAAAAATCACACACGTGTTAAAGACCAATATAAAAAGGCTTTTACAGTAAGTAATTACATCATGTCATATTTATATGGGATGCATGGTCATACTTCATGTTTTTGTTATGAAGACTTTGAATATATATATCAAATTATGAAGGAAGAAATATTGATAAATCTGAGAATAAATAGAAGATTCTTGAAAAATATAAAAGGAATGTCTCTCAGAAGAAAGATTCCATCAGATTCTATTACTGTGGAAGATAAGTACATATGATGAGTATGTGTCAAGAATCCCATGAAATCAATGATACAATAAGAATAATTTTGGATGCACCAACATCTCAGCTAAAAAATTACAACATGAGGTATATTTTTAACATGTGACGTTTAATATGTTCTAATCAAAGATATTTGGAATGATATTGTAGTGGGAAGAAAGAAAGGAAATAAAATAAACTCTGAAGGAGATCCCCAACACTAGTGTGATATAACGATAAATCCTATACTATAATAAAAGGTGATAAGTTGAAAAATAAGATTAAAGTCTCGGAGGAAACATAAGGGTCTCAATGAAAGGTGTATCGATCACCTCCTCTACTACACTCAAAATATCTCTCTTTGAATGAATGTGAAAAAACCTAGAATAATAAGTGAGAAGCTACTCAATTTATGAGTAATAAGATAGTATGTTCCATAGAGGATCCACCACCAGCATAAAATAGTGGGGTGACTCGGATAATTTATAAAATAAAAATTAATAAAGAATCCCTTGAAAAATTTACATGTCATGACCCATGGTGATAAATGAAGGAAATAGGAATATCCCTCTAATAGAGGAATGAGAAAGAGAATATGAAAACTTGAAATATTATTTATCAAATAAAGAGTCTTGAAAACTAGAATATTAGTGGAGAATCAAAGAAGGAAATTGCTAATAATGGGTGTAAACAACAAATTTTAAAAAATTCCAAGTTGATAAAACCTAAATATAAGAAGAATACTCATCATGTGGGTAATGAATTCTTAGTCATATGGGCAGAACTATTAAAGTTAGTTGATTAGTTGGACCAAGAACAAGACCCATATAGTGGTTTGTAAGAAAGTATCAAAGGGTTGATCAATTAGGACTGACCAAAATCCTATTCTTGAGTATTCTAGAGGCACCACTATCTACATGTATTAAATGTTTCTAATATCAAAATGATGTTGTGAAAGAATACGGGGAAAATAAAATCCATGGGGTGTGTGTTCTGAAAGGGAATGAGTGAATAAGTTTAATTAAGAGACATACGAAGAGAATAATTTGAATAATTAAAATTTTATATTCTTTCAGATTCAACTAGTTATGTTTCACACCAATTATATTTTTAAAAAATATATTTGAAGGTTGTGTGGTATGAGAAAAGGAGATGTTATGATGAAGATTCTTCTTTGAAAATAAATACTTTTCAATGTTATACATGGATGATCCAGTGATTCCATGTTGTATTGAATATATAAGCATTAGTATCATACCCCCTTTAGGTGTTAGCTATCCATTGAGAGAATATAGATTGTCGGATAATCATCAACATTAATGTATTTCATAATTATCCATTTTTATCTAAAAATATGTTATGACCATACTATTTTTATGGAACCAAGAAGTTGCAAGAGAATATAAACAATGTTGTAATAAGAAGCTAGGAAAAGTTGTTGAAAGCAATGATGACACTATAGTAGAGAATGAATAGGATCTTCCATAACACAACGACCATTTGTTTGATTAATGTGTAAAGGAGGTAGGAGATTCAGGGGGGTGAGAAGTGACAAATGATGATTCAGAAATATATACCAATCATTAATAGGAGGAAGTAAAATATATATCAACATGAAAGCTGATGATCCGATATGAAATATACAAGCAGAACATCATTGGGGATTAGGAATCACCAGTTCAAACACAGAGAATGAATTCATTAAAACCAGATTATTTCTTATCTCATGTAGAGCCTAAATATTTTGATAAATAATCTAGATATGAAAACTATCTTTAGGATATGAATGGAGAACTAAGATGAATCGAGTGTGGGATATTTTTTTGAGACCAACAGATAAGAATGTTATTGGAACTAAATGGGTCTTTCTTATTAAGATGAATGAAGATGGTGAAATGATTCTAAAAAACCATGAATAGTGTGCAAAGGGTACTCCATGATAGAGGGTATAAATGTTAATGAAATATTTTCACCTAATGTGTGGCTAGAGACAATCTGACTATTCTTGGCCACAATAGTGCAAAGAAAGTTCAATGTTTTCTTGATAGATTTCAAGTCTACATTTCTTAATTAGGTTATAGAAGAAGAACTTTATATTGATAAGTAAGAAGTGTTTCTCATTCCTGAAGATGATAACAGATTTTTTGACTAAATAAGGATCTATATTAGTTGATGCAAGCACCAATAGCATGGTATTCAAGACTAGATCAGTTTTTGAAGATTCTCGGCTTCCAGTGTGGCGGAGTTAATTACAATAAATATGTCAAAAATGAAATAAATAAAAGGATTAGGGTGATAATGTATATTTATGACATAATCTTGGGTGGATAAGATGATGCTCAGGGAAAACATTTTTTCATAATTCATGAAATGTGAATTTAAAATGTAAATGATTAGTGAACTGGAATTTTTCCTTGGTTTAAAAGTGAAAAAGAAGGAAACATTTATTTGAAAATCCAAATATTACAAAAAAGTACTAGGATGGTTTTGGAATGGATAATTATAAGGATATGATGACTCCACTGGCTACCTAGATGAATCTTTCATGAGATAATGATGACAATGTAGTTAATGTAAAAAAATATAAGAAAATCATTAGCAGTATATTGTTCTTGACAGCGAAAAGACCTGATTTTTTCTTCAAATTCAAAGATTCACAATATCAAATTCATCCCAAGGGAATATAATATCTTATAATAAAAAAAATATTCTTTATATCAAGGAAAAATGAATTTTAGTTATTTTTACAATGAGAAATCTCGACAAGAGATATTGTGCTATACAGATGTAGATTGTTCTTGATCATTTGATGATATAAAATAAATGAAAGGTGATGCATTTTATCTTACTGGGTTGTGTATTTATTGGATAATAAAGAATCAATTTATCATTTAATTGAGAACTATAGAAGATGAGTATATTATGTCTACTCAAGAAGACACACTATTATTTTGGATGAAACAACAACTTTATTATAAGGGAGTGGAAGTATAGTCACCAGTTGGAATATATTTTGATAATTAAATCCATACTAATCTCCAAAAATTATAATCCATAACTCAAGGATATATAAAATTTAAATCAAGTATCATTTTATGAAGGAGTAGGTGGATCCAGGGCTTGTGAAGTTGGAGTATATTCCTACAGAACTACAGGTTGCAGACATTAGGATAAAGGCCTTACACAAAATAGAATTTGAAAGGCATTAAATGGATCTGAAAGTTTATTTAACTCCTCATAATTGAAAATCGATTGATGTGGGACCCCTCTCCATGAGGTATGATATTTTTTCCCTAATATAATGATCATTGTTCTTTACCCTATTGCATACCTGAAAAGAGTGGCCTTCAGGATCATTGATAAATGGAGAGAAATTATAGCTATAAAATGGGAGAAAATGTCTTAATTAAGTTAGGGAGAAATTGATAGGGGATCAGTGAAGTCGGGGGAGATTTAAATATTACTATACTAAAGGGTATCAATCAAAATTTATATATCACGATAGATGAGGTTCGTGATGAAATTAGTTGAGTGGTTTTGGAATAAAGTGATTCATTGATGAACTTTTCATGCTACTCTTGTTTCTCATGCTGAGAATGGATCATGTCAGATTATAGTGTGTGTTGAGTAAATCCTTGATCACTATATGATTCCAAAGAAGTGAATGGTTGTATAATATGATAGAATATTTAACGTGGTAACAAAATGTGAAGAGTTTTAAATGAACCCAAAGGGGGAGATTTTTGGAAAAAAAATCCCCCAAAGTGTTATCTCAGTGTTTTATGGGTGATTGTGTTTTTTGAAAAATCCAGATAACCATGTTTTAGTATAGTTTTTGTTTACAAAGTATTTGTTTAAGGTGGTGTAGTTTCCCAATGTTTTCCAATTTTTTGGGCCTCAAAATTGGGAGTTTTGTTATGGAAAAAGAAGTATTTTCGTAAATGAGTAAATGGAATGTAGTTCACAAACCACAAAGCACTATTCTCAAACCACGAATCATGGTGTTCATGAACCACATAGTAAGTTCATAAGTTCTATTTGGACTGCAAAGGTGGTATCTAAAATGGGGAATTACAATTGAAAAAGGAATATTTCTTCATATCAGTGCTATGCGAACTGCATAGAATGCTACACAGACCGCATAGAGAAACCATATCATATGATTCTTATAGTTTTTGGGAATATTTTCATTTAAGGTAATATCATAGTTTGAATAATTGAGGTAGTAATTGGTGGAGGATCAAAGGGTTTTTGTTTAGGGAAGACATCAGCCACCATAAAGGATTAAGGCACTATGAGGACTGTATAGTAGTATGTGGTGAATGCGGTACCACATCAAAGTTTTGGGTAATTTGGAATATCTAATTTTTAGGATCAATTTTCCAAAATAAAGACCCATAATAAGATCATTTAGTAGAGAGTAAATTTCACTAAAAAAGATCATCACTTTGGGAAGAATTTGGTGAAGTATAATGTAGTTCATGAGGGAGAATTATTTGAAGGAGAAGAGTTCACGAGGGTTGATTTCATGACGGGTGAATTAGTTCATGGGACTAGTTTGTGGAAGGTTTTTGTGAGGTTCTATATCCTACAAAAGAAAAGGGATCACATAAAAGATGGGGTTTATGATGTGTCATCCATCTGCAATGTGGTCTATGGAAGAATAGGGGGTCTATGAAGTATTCACGCCACGTGGTGCAATTAAATTCCTGGAGGATTTATGGAAATTAATAGATAATGTTTGATATTTTTCAGAAGGAATAAAATAGTCAGTAAAATAAATTTAGAAAAACTAACAATCGGTGGAAAAGAGTGACTTAGATAGAGCATCAACCTATAGTTGAGGATGCATTCATTAGTGACAATAAAGGGACCTACATGTCCATAAACTATGAGAGGATCGTTTCTAGAGGAATGAGAAAAGGAAGACAAATAATGTGATCCTTTCCACTAGCAGTGAGCCATAGAAAGAGAGCTAGGTAGTGTCCCTTGGGAAAGCACTGAGCTGACCCAAAACTTTGTAAAGGCTGTGAGCCTGGGCGTAAAAGTGATCTATCCCGAACCTTGTATTTTGGTAGTGAGTCTTAATAGATTTGGTATGTTTTAACATTGTCATTGTATGATCCTTGGATTTATCCTAGTGAGGGTGAACCAAGTAAAATTTTTGTGTCCTTATTTTTTCATTCTAAATTTACTTTAAGTGTATCGTCACCAGATAAAGAAAGAAATAATAATATCATCATAAACAATTAAGAGATAATAAAGTGACAATCATAATAAATAGGTCAACATATAGTAGGGTGGAAATAAATATGATAATGAATATCCATACCTGGATTCACCCCCACCTCTCAGGGTATCTAGTCCCATTTTGGATCTTACAATTATGTCATCCCTTACAAATTGTCTGAGCTCAATGATTTCTTATGTATCTAATCCCCATGTTATGAAGATTTGTGTATCATTTGAGAAGTCTAAAAAGGGTCTAGAGGAGAATTTTCATGGAGAATTTTTTTGCATGTGTTGTAAAATAACATATTTACGTAGCTAATTTCTATCACAATAAACATATTGGTATTGGGGTTTTATGAATATTATGAGTCATATTATAAAAATCACAAGATTATTGTATTTTTTAAGTCTTGTTTGGATTATCCCATTTCATTTGGTATTAAAGGAGGGATTAGTTATTTTGGATATTAGTTTATATATTTTTTGGATATTAGTTATGTATCCTTTGGTGTTAGGTTTATTGAACCTTCGTTAAAACCCAAGAGTTGAATCTATGTATATGATAATATCTTGAAATATTGGTGAATTCTAGAATATGTGGGTTTCTTATAAATATGAACTTATATGTTTACTATAAATTGGATTCAACTACGGAACATATAAAACTAGTGGTAATATCTCTAAAAAATCATGGTTGGTAATTAACTCGATCATCACCCTGATGTATGATGAGTGTGCCTAATACAACACAGCTATCTAGACACTCCCTGGGGATATGATTTTGTTGATTGTATGATCATTATGAACCACTATAAAAGATTTATTTCCTAGTTAATTTTAGTAATTAGGTTGAGAATCACATGATAACAAAATGTAAAGTAACCTAGATTAAACTAAGATTGATATAGGATAAAAAAGGAACTATAAGCCAACATGGAAATGAAAATGAACAAGACATTTTATGTTTGGATTAATTTTATGATTTTGATAATTTTTCCCATATTATTAATTTTTTTCACTCATATCAACACTTTTGGTTTTAGTAAAGGATGAAACTATAAGTTACCATGGGTGTGAAGGACAATGAAAAGGTTTCCTAAATGTAAAAACCTTCCAAATTAGTGCTGGATTGAGAAACCTTATTATTATTCCAAACCACCTATCATTAAATATGATTACAAATGTGAACATAGTCAAAATAAAAACACACTAAAGAAGAGAAATGTGGATTCTCATGAAAGATAAAGTGGTGAAGATTATGAAAGGAAAAAATGTTCAATTTACTGTATGTTAAATTTTTTTGAATAAACATAAATGGAATTACCTTAAGGGGATTGGGAGGTTATTTACTTTTAGAAGAGGGGTTCATCGAGCAGAAAAATTTTATAGAAAATAAAAGAGATAAGTAAGCATAATTGGAGTTGAAAACATGAATCCAATGGCAAGACCAATAGTCTGATGCATTAAGTGTTGAATTCTTGGACATTACCTAAGTTAGTTTTATAAATATAAGCAGAGTAAGAATGATTTCCATGAATGACCAACCCAATCTAGGAAATAGGTTGGAGCCTGTTCAATGACTTTCGATGGGGTGGATTGTGATAACTAAATTCACTAATTTATAATTATTGAAATGGGATATTTTGTTATCCACTCTATGTTTCCTATTTTTTTATATATTTTTACCACCCTAAAGTTTATTTATAAAATAAAATATGTAGTTTCATGATGGTTACTTATCAAAATCTATGTTTATGAGAATATAAATATTAGTATAGGTCCTGTGGCTAGATTTGACATAATTTATTAACTATTTCAACATGGATTCCATTTTCAAGGATTGTGGTTATATTAAAAACAACATCCTACTTATTGAAAAATGGATGGGTGTGGAGATAATAGATAGATACTACTGCCGAGATATCTTAATCTTACTACAATAGACAATGAAAAAAACATATCATCTTCATTATCATCCATCAATTCACTTCTGCTGCATGTAGTACTTGATGTTTCTGGATATTTTGAAAACTGCATCACAATAGTTGATATAGAATGAAACACACTATCACCACCAACAATGAAACACGGAATAGTGTCCAGGAAAAAAAGGGAGGGGCCGCCTAGTGATTTCGAAGCTAGGAGTAGTTAAAGAATCATTATTGATTCCCAAAGACATGTGATCCCATGGGACAAGTGTGAGATGTAGTTTGGGTATTGTAAATCCCTCTTTGGAAACATGAAATTCCACTTAGAGTGGATGTGGAAAGACATACAACCCCTCTAGACTTTGTCCTAGTAGGTTTTATAAAGTGATTTTTTTCAGATTCTTTCCATCGGGGCCGCACATCGGGGTGATGACATGATTTATTTGCCTATACAAGAGTGGTATTCATCGTTGGAATCAGTATATATTCATTTAGGGAATTAATCCCTAAACTCTTTCTTTCGAAAGGTAGGATTCCTCCACACCATGGTCGATGATGTCGGCTCCTTGATCTGAATTATATGATGTGATGTCAGCTCTTCTTTCTATGGATTCATCCTTAGAGCTCATCAGATAGTCTAGGTTCCCTCATAGATCTAAGTCGTGTTCGTAAATATCAAGTTCCTTATCAAGGTTTTCATTGGTTAATTACACTATTTTTTGTAAAAAATAGAGCAGCTACCTTTATTTTTTAGTTAATGATGATGTTTGAAATCTTGGCCATGTTAGGGATTTGTAAAAGTATTCCTCATTTAAAGTTGATGGAATCTCAAGTATGAAGAATCCTGGGGGTAGAGCCCAAGGTATCTTGTATCCTCTATGGGGTGACTTATGTCAAGGAAATAAGTAATCCAAGGAATGATACATAGTACATACCATGTATGTTGCATGGGGTAGGAATTCATATGCATTTAATGGGGATACAAGTTTAGTGTCTTGTGGGGATACAATCACGTGTTTATCATCTTGTGGGGATAGGTAGGTCATAGGTTTAATGTATTGTAAGGATAAGTAAGTCATAGGTTTAACATATTGTGGGGATAGGTAGGTCACATGTTTAACATCTTGTGGGATTAAGTAGCTCACTGGTTCAATGTCTTGTGTGGATAGGTAGGTCATATGTTTAATTTATTGTGGGGACAAGTTGGTATCTGGTTTAATGTATTATGTGTATAGGAAGGTCCAGTAGGAGTTAAGTGTGGATCAAAGGGGAATTGGTCACACATTGGAGTTGTTTCCTCTCACAGGGGAGTTAAGAAGATTTAATGGTGATGTTGGGGGGATTAGTAGTGAACCTTAGGGTGGTTTCCCAAGTATGTTGGATGTAAACATCGGGGAGACATCCTACGTAACTTGTTAGGAGATAGGGATCAAAACTCAAATAATTTAAGTGCATAGTTTAAGCCCATGTGAAAGGATAGATCCATGCGGTTTAACTTTGGGTGGTAAGGATGCTCATGTCATGGAAAAAAGATCAATTAGTGATTGAAATGCGCTATCGTGGGTGCTTTCAAATTATGTATAGTTTTGTGGTACTTAGGTGCAACATAGTGGCTGACCAAGGTCGTCTCTTAAAGAAAAAGTAATTAGAAAAACTTATTAAAGGCGTTTAGAAAATAAAATAAAATAGTATAAACACACTACTTAAAATGATGGGGGAGGGGGTTGTATATATTTTATAAAATAAGTATAAGTATGTTGGAAGAAGATTTCATTTTTTTCTTATTTTTGAAATGAAATTAGGTTAATAAGACACAATGAGAATATATATATTTAAAATATTTTTAGAAGGCATAATCGATCTAGATACACATCTTAACTTACTTCTTAATCATTAACATTTAAATTAATAGTAACTTAATTATGATCCCCTAATTTTTTAATTCCCAAAACATATGAGAAATAACTCTACCACAAAGGTGAACTAAATTGAACCCTAGGCTAGTTGGAGAACAAGCAATCGTGGCACCCAACTTTGATTGAAATTTTAAGTCTAGATTATGGTAATTGTTAGATTAGGTAACATAGAAAATTTTGATAATGAGGATGAATTTTGTTTAAGGATTATATTTTAACTCTAAAAATTTATCCCGTGTTCTTTTGTTTCATCAGTTATGGTTGTGCTCTCAGAATTCACAAATTACTCGAACTTACATATTTTTGCATTAATCATTCAATTGTTTCATAGAATCTATTAAACTAAAAACTCAATTCATAAATAAATTTAAGTTAATTATAGTATCTCATTTATTTAAAATAAATTAATGAACAAGGTAACAGGTAGACAAATTACTAAAAGGAACTACTCTTCCATGGGTGGTGTAGTCATCGTAGAATCAAATTGCATTCGCAAAGATTTTGAAAGGTTATAACCCAATCTCATTTATACTCTTGATTTAAACAACAAATATGAATCTTAATTTTAGAATAAAATTGAAAATAATAGATGAAATGGAAGAAAAAATTAGAGTTTATTGAAAGTAAAACAACATTAGAACAAAGAAGATGAAAATAAGAGTATTTTGGAGGAGATCCTAGATTGGTAGCTCCCCTCCTCCAATTGTGAATCTAAATGGTATAAAAACACTTCTATTCTACTCCCAATAACCTAATTATCGTCCAAACCCCTCAAAACTAGAAACACCCACATTTATAGAGTTGAGGGGAGGCTAGGATACTAGTGGTTTGAAGTTTGAATGGGGAAATTCAGCCTAATATTATATTCCATGTTTCACCACAAGTTTGACCTTTAAAACACATGAACCAACTATCCTTAAAGAAAAATGATTTGTGATAATTTTTTTTTCTCAAGATTCTATCCATATTTGGTCCCAATCCTATCATGTAAGAAGAAGTTATGGCTCAAATATAGAACAGACGTCCAATCTAGCGATTCCAGCCCATCTTTGATTTCATGACCCTTTTACTCTAATCAAATGCATGATTTATCCCCAATGTCCTAAATTAAAGTTTTATCCCATTAATTAAGAAACATCATTAAAAAATCAAGTTAAAAATAATACATATAAAAATATTTATATCTTAATTGGTAAAATTCACTTTAAAGGGTAAAAATAGAATTTTACTCAAATTTTCAAATGAATGATCTAATCCCAAATATTTTATAAGTAAAAATATTTAACACAATTTGAGGAAACAATATCATTTATTATCACTAAAATACTTAATAAAATATTATTTTATCAAATCCACCACACTTACCCTATTCCACTCATGGGAAATGTCACATATCATGTATTCCAAAAAAAGTTTGACAGGATAGGCATGTTTAATCGATAATGAAAATATAGGAAAAGTAATATTATCATCAGGAATCAATATCAATAAATTTTAAATTCATTGTCTCATACATTACATCAAAATAATATCCAGTAAGATTAATGACACTAATCATATCAAAACAAGTTATGGGTACACCATGCCATTAATTCCCCACATGTGTGTGTGACAACCATTTCAAGCTCATATCTCCACCCTCTATTCAATATATTGAGGTCAAGTAAAATTATTCTTCTTACCTAGTTTAATTCACCAAACCTATTCTATATTCCATTGAAATCAAATTTCAAGACCCACTCACTTAATCATTCTAGAAATTCAAACCTTAAGCTCCCGACCAAGATACCCTCATGTGTTGTACATTTCATCACTCCCCTATTTATTAATAAATATATTTTTTTATTTTTTTGAGGGAATATAGGTGTCTGTTATCAAGTAAACACACATAGGTCAATTTAGTACAGTAATGAGATTGATTGTAAGATAAATGAATGTACGAACCAACCATTTATATAAGTTAAAATTTCTTACCTAACTCTGATATTCTTTCAATTGAGTATGAAAAATTTCACAATTCACGATTGCATGAGAAGTTGTGTAGAGAAATCAATGGAATAATTTGCAATTAAAAAATATAAAAAATAATGGTGTCATAATATAAAAGGTTTTTTAATGACCCAACTAATCATATCATGAATGAAATAAATTTTTATAAAAACCATCCCTTAGTAATGAAGTATTTCCCATTCTTATCAGGCCACGAAATTAAAATCCTTATAATTATTATTTTTTTGGTTTTTTGGGTTTTTTGTTGAAATATTTTACCAAAAACATAACACAAAACTCACATAAACACACAAATTAATATCCTAAATATCTACCCAAATTTTTTCCCATCATCCAGACTTAAAACATTGCATTGTCCTTAATTTGAACCCAAGATATGACATGTAAACATGAAATGTATAATTTAAAATAGGAAAATTTATATAAAAGTGAAAGGGTTATGAATAACCTGATATTTTCAAGTAATGATGTGGCCATCCATTGGGATGAAATAAACTACATTGGTAGGGAGTCCCTCAATATATTTCTTTGACCACTGCCTATTAACTGTAAATCTCATACTTGTGTCCTATTGTGTGATCTCCACTACACCAGAAGGAAAAGCATTAGACACAACATAAAGACCTAACCATATAGAACTCAACTTTCAAAACAACTATTTCAGTGGTGAACTGTATAGTAGACCATTCTCTCCTACATGAAACTCCCATTGTTGGATCATTCTATCATGAGATGATTTTGATAATTCCTTGTAGATACTTTACTTATCATATTATGACAATTTAATCTCATCAAGATCTTGAATTTTCAGCTTCCATTGAATTTTATCTTGGTCCAAATCCATATGACATTTCATTATATCCCAATAAGACCAATGGTCTAACTTTATAGGGAGATGAGAATTTTTCCCAAAAAATAAAAAATGGGGTCATAACGATGGTGGTGTTGTATATTGTATTATAATCCCATAGCACATCATCCAAGAACTTGCTCCAATCTTTCCTATTTGGCTGCATGATTTTCTCCAAAATTTCGTTCAGCTCCCGATTTGAAACCTTGGCCAGGACATTTGTTTGGGGGTGGTATGGTGTTGATGTTCTGTGTGTCACCCCATAATTTTGAAGGATGGAAAAAAATTCCTATTGAAAAAGTTGGTATCTTGTTTACTGATGATGTTCTTTGGTACTCTAAACCTACAAAAAATTTGATCCTTGACAATGTACACTATAACATGAGAATCATTACTTCTGGTGGCCTTAGCCTCCACCCATTTTCTAAAACCATCAACATCAACCAAAATATACAAGAAACCAAATTAACGTGTAAAAGGACACATAAAATCAATTCCGTAAACATAAAAAATCTCACAAAATAAAATGGGTTTTTGAGGTATCTCACATCTCCAAGAAATATTTCTAGTGTATTGGAAAATTGAGCACGACTTGAAAAACAAAGGAGCATCATGGAATAAGCTAGGGCAATATAATCCATATTCTAAAACATTACTAGCTATCCTTTGGGGTCTAAAGTGTCCTCTACATGAAATTGTATGTAATAATTGTATAATAGAATCAAACTCATGATCAAGAACACACTTCATAATTACATGATCACTACACATGAACCAAAGGTAGGGATCATCCCACACATAATATCTTGACTCACTATTTAATTTTTTGAATAGATGTTTGTTTAAGTTTAAAGGAATTTTAGAGGCAACAAAGTAGTTAACTAAATCAACATACCAAGGATGAAAACCTAAGATGGAATAAAGATGATCATTGGGGAAATTGTCTTGAAGTGGTACTTGGCCTATTGTGTCAGCCTCTAATATGTGATTAATCCTAATCTTGTGGACCACCACCAGGTTTTATGACCCCTTCTTATACTTTAACTCAATATTGAATTCTTGAAGAAGGATCATCCATCAGACGAGTCTAGGCATTGCATCTGTATTCTTCAAGAGTTACCTCATAGTGACATTGTTAGAAAAAACAACAACTTTAGATCCTAATAAATATGAACAAAATTTATCTAAATCAAATATGATGGGAAGAAACTCCTTTTCCAGGGTTGTGTAGTTTTATTGGGCTGAATAAAATGTCATAAAGGCAAAGGAAATCACTTGTGAATGTCCCTCCACCCTTAGAGATAAGACAAATCCAACCACAAAGTTGGAGGCATCCCACATAAGATCAAAAGGAATCTCCAACGTGGGGGGATGTATGATAGTTGGAGTGGTCATAAACTTCTTTATCACATCAAATTAAGTCATATAAGAATAATCAAACACAAAATCAGAATCTTTTTAAAGTAATCACGACATTGGAAGAGAAATCTTACTAAAATCTTCGATGAAGCACTGATAAAATCCTTCAGGTCCTAGGAAAGATCTAGCATCACACACGCATAAAAGATAAGTTGAAGATGAAATAATATATATATTAGATATATCAACCTCTATCCCATGTTTTTACACTACATAACCTAAGAAAGTTCCATGATCTACCATGAAATGAAACTTTTCAATGTTCAGGATTAGATTCTTATCAATACAACAATTTAAAAGCTTTCCCATACTAAATATACATTCATCAAATGAGGATCCATATAATGTAAAGGCGTCTATAAATAAATCCTTGTAGGTCACAATGAAATTTGAAAAAATACTCACCAAGCATATCTAGAAGGTACTAGGGGCATTACAAAGTCCAAATGGCATCCTTCGGTAGAAAAATATACTGAATGGAAAAGTGAATTTTGTCTTCTCCTGATCCTCTATGGCTATGAGAACCTGAAAATACCCAAAAAATCCATTGAAGAAACCATAATTTGTCTTCCTATATAGTCTATCAAGCATTATATAAATAAATGGGAGGGGAAAATGGTCCTTGGGACTGGATTGATTTAGTTTCCTATAATCAATACACACACTAACTATTTTGCACCCTCATTGGAACTAACTCCTCTCTATAATTCCTACCAATAGTAACACCACTTTTCTTAGGCACAACCTAAATAGGACTCACCAACTAGGAATATGAAATGGGATAAATTATACCTACCTCGATCAATTTTTCAACTTCCCTTTTAACAACTTCTAGAAGAGTTGGATTTAGTGTCCTTTGTGGATGCCTAACTAATTTATCCCCGTCCTCTAAAAAATACTATGTATGAAAAAGGAGGGTATAATGATTGATATGTCATCTAAGTTCCACCCAATTTTCAGGTTTTTCTCCCTCAAAAGATTAAAAAGTTTTATTAATGCTCAAAAGGGATATTGTTATTAATGATAAAAGGTAATTTCTCACCACTTAACAAGTTTGAGTATTTGAGATTTTTTGGAAATGACTTGAGTTCCAATAAAGGGGGTGATGTATGGAAGGATACAATGTAATAATAGAAATATATACCTAATGAACATTATTATTAGAATATAAATAATAAAAATCAGAGAACAAAGCCTCAAATCCATCCTCATACACAACAACCACATCATAATTAGAGTTCACATGATCAAAATAAGAATATGAATCCAATTCAAAATAAAATCTAACAGAGGTTTGTACATTAGAAACATGTGTGGAAGTTCTATTTGACATCAAACTATAAATGATGCCCATAATCTCCCTAACCATGGGAAAATCAAATTCCAAGGGGTTTTTACTTGGTGGTTCAAAAAGTAAGATAAAAAAATTAGAATGGTCCTCTGTGGGGTACGTTATGGATTCTATAACATTAAATATCACAACTGTATATCCAAACTCCATGGAAAGTGTATCCTTATTGGAATTTATGATAGTTTTGAGGTTTTGAGGAAGCTCCTACCTAATATAATGGGAGCATGAGAAATTACCTGATCATCCTCTATTTTAATCACATAGAAATCTACTATAAAGTTCATGTCTCTTACCCAAAAAAAGTACATCCTTAAGTACTACCACTGGATATGTCATAGATCTATTCTCCAATTTCACCACTAATCTCATTGGCTT
This sequence comes from Viscum album, assembly GCA_963277665.1. Taxonomy (NCBI): domain Eukaryota; kingdom Viridiplantae; phylum Streptophyta; class Magnoliopsida; order Santalales; family Viscaceae; genus Viscum; species Viscum album. The sequence goes on from OY728129.1 coordinate 1,706,819,002, forward strand.
AGACTCACCAACATGAAATGCAAAAAATATAGAGTCAGACATCACATTTATGGAATCTCTTAAATCACATGAGGCATCAAAAAAGTGTAACTCTTCTATGGTTCATGGGCTAGTTAATGTCCATGGATCCTTGCACTTTATTGGAATTACTAGAATTGGTTTCATGAGTTCTGACACATTTCTTCCAAGATTGATCCTCTCATTTCCATTGAAAACTTTTTGATTGGTACAATGTTATTTTATGAACTTCTCAAACCTTAGTATTTGTTTAATGGCTTCAAGTAGAGTGATGTTGATCTCAACATGATTTAATGTATCAAAAACCACATTTTTCATCAACTCTTTAGCCGTATTCTTGGTTTTTACAACTCTGTTTGTAAATTTAAGGGTGTTAGGAGGATCATCATCAATATTTTTCTTACCTTTATCTTTCACCATTTGTTTCTCATCAGTTGGTAATGAATGTAGCTTCTCTAGGATTGAGGTGAGTCCCAATGGAACGATAGGTGCAGATGTATCAGTTTTTTTCTTCCCACTTATCAATGTGATGGCACTGAAATTCCCCTTGATACTTGGAATAGGATGAAAAAGATTATTTCCAGTGTTCTTACTTACCAGTCCATGAATGGCGATGGAAATATGGCTCATTTGTGTCTTCAACTCCCTCAACTCAGAACCTTGACTCTTTAGCTGATTCCCTTGATTAATAAAAATTTGTTTGAAAATATCATCAGAGTTAGAATATACCTTTGGTTGAGAAATTTCTTGTTGTTTTCTTATTTATTCTTGAGCTTCAAATCTTATTTGGAGTTGTTGAATACCCTATTGATAAGGTGGAGGTTGCTGGAAATTTTATTGAAAAGGGAGGCCTTTGTTATTGTCCATAGCCATACCTCATGTTTGATTAATCCTCCCTCCTTGGTTGAATGTTGGTTAAAAGGAATCATACTTCTTATGGGGGTGTGATTGTTGTTTTTTCTGATATGGTCTCCCTGGAAATACTATTGTGAAATCCTCTATCTCTTTTAATTAGTGGCAAAAATTCGTTGGGTGGTGTATTTTAGAAAAAATTACACAAGGCCTTGTGGGAGTGGGTTGGGATGAATTTTGATCCAAAGTAATCTGCATCACCATAGTGGTCAATTCATCCAACTTAGTGTCAATCAAATGATCTTCAAGAGAAGAAGGACTTATAAAATGTACTATTTTAACATGTGGTATACCTCGATTTCAAAATGTTTGGGAGTTTTGTGCCATATTGTCAATTACGGAACGTATAGATGCTAGTGTTTTTTAACCAATGACCCTCGATCTGTAGCATCCACCATACTCCTTTACAGAGGCATGATTCCTACATAGAAGTATTGGATGAGAAGTTTGTCACTAATTTGGTGATGCGGGAAGCTCATACACAACTTCATGAATTACTCCCAGTACTTATATCATAACTCTCCCTGTGTTTGATTGATTCCTATGATCTCTTTATGAATGGAAGTAGTCCTTAATTCTTGAAAATACCTCTACAAGAATAGTTGTTTCAAATCATTACCACAAGTTACATATTTATGTTGTAAATAATACATCCAATCTTTTACAACTCCATCAAGTGAGAATGGGAATGCTCTTAATTTTATTTCATCTTCAGAGAGATTTCTTGGTTTTTGGTTTGAGAAAACCAAATTAAATTATTTTAAATGTTTTTTTTGGATCCTCACCAGATAATACATGAAATTTTGGAAGTAGGTTAATTATCCCATATTTCAGTTCAATGTCCCATTCAAGATTTGGGCATGCAATACAATTTGGTTGATGGTTAATATCTAGTGCATCCAATTATTAAATGTTTCTATTAAGTTCATTGTTATTGTTTTGATCCATTGGTTCTTCTTTTATGTTTTATTTAGAATTTCTATCAATTTCAGTGTTACCAAAATGTAATAATTCTCCAAATGGTTGAATGTTGAAACTTCCCGTAGACTGAGATTGTTTTATTTGACCCCTAAGGCTATGCTCAATCTCAACATCAATATATAAGAGATCTTAAAGATTAGTCCATGTAATAAATCAAATAAAAAGAAAACTTAAATGAAGAAATGTGTAACATAATGAAAATAAGAGAAGATTGATTTGGTCTGATAAAAATAAAATAAGTGAAAAAAAAGAAAAATTGAGAAAGGGGAAAGAACAAAGAATGAAGAAAAGAAAAGAATAAAATAAAAAATAAAAGAAATAACTCTAATTGGATGAATAAATTACTTAGATCCCTATTAATGGGACAAATTTGAAATGCACTATCATGGCCGTTTTCAAATGGTTTATGGTTTTTGGGTGCTTAGGTGTAACATAGTAGCTGACCAAGGTCGTCTCTTAAAGAGGCTGTAATTAAAAAAACTTATTAAAGGTATTTTAAAAACAAAATAGAATAGTATAAACACCTTAATAAAAAGGATGTGGGGGGGGGGGGGTTATCCTTTAAAGAATAAGAAGAAGTATGATGGGACAAGATTTCATTTTTTTGTTCTTATTTTTGAAATGAAATTCGATTAATAATACACAACTAGAAGATTTTTTTTAGAAAATATTTGTTGAAGATGTAATTGATCTAACTCAACCACTTCATTTAATTATTAATAATTATAATTTAAATTAATATTAACTTAGTTATCATACCTTAATTTTTTAATTCCTAAACCCTATGAGAAATAACATTACCATAAAGATGATGTGAATTAAACCCTATGCTAGCTTCCGAACAAGCCATCATAGCACCCTGCTTTGATTGACATTCTAAGTATAGTTTATGGTTAGTGGTAAATTAGGACACATATGAATTTTGGAAAATTATGAGTAATTGTTTATATGTATTATATTTTGACTCTACAAATTTATCCCATGTGCTTTTGTTTCACCAGTTAAGGTTGCACTCTCACAATTCACACATTACCTTACTTCCCATGTTTTTGCATGAATCATTCAATTGATTTACTATTTTAAATTAAATTAAAAAATCAATTAATATATTAATTTAAATTAAATAAAGTATCTCATTGATTCAAAATAAATTAATGAAGAAGGTAAGAGGTAAACCAATTACTATAAAGAACTGCTCTTCCATAGGCAGTGTAGTAATCGTAGAAATGAATTGCATTCACAAAGATTTGGAAAGGGTATAACCCAATATTGTTTCAAATATTGATTTAAATAACAAAAAATAATATTAAAAGAAGAATAAAATTTATAATAATAGAATAAATGGAAGAGAAACTACAAGTTTATTGAAAGTACAATAACATTACAAAAAATAAGAGGAAAAGAAGATCATTTTGGAGGAGATCCAAGCTTGGTAACTTTCCTCCTACAATTTTGAATTTAAATGGTATGGAACCACTTCTCTTATACTCCCAATCTCTTGATACACGTCCCAAACCCTAAAAATGTGAAAAAAACACATTTATAGAGTGTAGGTGAGGCTAGGTTACAAGTGGTTTCAAGTGTGAATAGGGATAATTGACCTAATATTTTATTCCACGTTGCACCTCTTGTTTGAACTTCAAAATGAGGGAACCAACTATCCTTACAGAAGGTTGATTTGTGAAAACTTTTGTTCTCGATCTCATATCCCAAATTTAGCCAAATCCAAGCGTTGATGAAGAATTAATGCCGCACATATATAACTGTTGTCTAATATGGAGAATCCATCCCATATTTGACTTCATAGCCCTTTTACCCTAATCTAATTCATTATTTATCCCCCATGTACTAAATTAAAGATGTATACCATTAAGTAGGTAACACACTTAAAAATGTTTAGGTCAAATAATAAATATAAAAATATTTATGAATGAATTACTACAGTGCACTTTAAAGGGTAAAATTGGAATTTTCATCTAATTTTCAAATGAATGATCGAATCCCAAATATTTAATAAATAAACATGTCTAACAAATTGTGAGGAAATTATATCATTTATTATCACTAAAATACTCAATAAAATTATATTTTATCAATGATGGTATGGGGATTATGAATATGGGATACTCGGTGTTGGAGTTTCATCCCATGATAGTGTGGGGATTATGCATATGGGCTACCCGGTGTGATAGTTTCATCCCATTATATTAATATATAGGGAATACTATGATTATCAGAGAGGGTAAGTCTATAATTTTGAACCTTTTTTTAGGGTGTTGTTGTATAATTTTACATTATTCAACTAGGATGTTAGGCTACATATTTTTACATCATGTAACTTCAATGTGGTGTGGACCTACGCCCAGAGATGTTGTTTCTAAATAAGAGAGAAGGATAAATCACTAGGTCTACGTACAAGGTAAGGTAAGTGGTTTCCCATTATGATTCCACACTTGGGGATTACATGTATACCACATTGGTTCTTTTGGAGGGGATAAGGTGTGAACACTTCCATGGTGAGGCGACACATGGGGATCCTGATATTAGGGCACCTATTCTTAGGGGAAAGTTGAATAGATTGTTCACATGACATGCTTGGAGAAAAGGGTATAGGAACAAGGGTCGATGATACCACTCATTCCAATGATCAAGGCATAAGAATACCACGTTTGGTTTGGCACAAGGTCCATAGGCTCTCAAATTTCATGAATTTGAAACAGCTGATAGGAGGCATCCTATGGGATCCTAGGAGGTGGGTTTGATGAAGGATTAAGGGTTTATTAATGGAAGAGGGTTTGTGACGTTCAGTTTATCAAGAAACTAGATGACCCTAGCTCTGAGTAATGTCTTGGTTCCCTTGGGGAAGGTTTCACAAAGGACATGAGTCATGAAAATCCCTATGATGTGTGAGGGGTTTTTGTCTATAAAAAATGGTGTGGTCATTAAAAAAATCAATCCCTACCATGATATTATGGTTTTAAGGACACATGGGAGGATTTTCTTCAAATATTGATACATGTATGAATCTATCTATCCTTTGGATCGTAAAGGTTAGAGTTTTATAAATTCAAAGCTTTCAGTCGAAGCCTAAAGGCCATGTCCCAATAAAATGTTAGAGGAAGAGGATATTTATATTCATAGAGGATTTGGGAACATAATTTTCTTGAAATATTACCATGATTAACATAAGATAAATTTTAAAAGATCTCTAATACCCTTCACGAGCCATGAACAATTCAACACGGTTTGGAACATCATGAATCTCGACCCTTAGGTGGATTTTGAGTTTGTTTTATCATGGATTCACCTAGAAATGGTTATTACCTACCACATGTCTCCTATACTATGTGTTTTTAGGTGTCAAAACCACCCCCTAAATGGGAGATGACATAAGAGAAGAGGGTCAACTTCAAAGGTGAAATCACAAAAAAATCATCCCTATGGGTTCCTCTCTCACAAAACTCACATTTACATTTTTCCTATAAATATAGTGAGGTGTAATAGGGGGGTCAATAAGTTTTCATGTAATATTGAATGATTTTATCTTTTCATGGAAGTCATCACCTTCAAAGGAGTTCTAATACCTCGATCCTATGTGATCAAAAAACCATTACTCTTTCATGAGAAAAATTGTTCATGCATGAAAAGTTTCAAGAAAGAAGACTTCCATGAACCATATTTTTCAAATAGATATTAAATGTTTTTCCGAATTTTTTATGATGGTGTTTAAAGGTGTAAAATTTACCACCTACCAAAGGAGAGACATGGATAAGAACATCATGATTGGGGGTGAGATTCTGAACCATTTTGGATCATGAAAAACTTACCAAATTATTGACAAAGGAACATCATAAGAATTTGATATGAAAGAGTTTTATACTATATGGAATTGGAAGTAGGTATGATTTGTTTAACCCCAATGCCGACTGAAAAATGCTTGCTTATTTCTTCAAAAGCTCCCCGAGTCTGCACAGGTGGGATAAAGATCCAACTTGATATTGTGTGAAGGATTATTCCTCAATCACATCATATTCACTATATAACAATGTGAAGACCATCAATTGGGAGATTTTTACTGAAGAAAAATCCCCAACACTTTATGAGAGAGTCTTCTAGGTGGATCTGGAGTAATGTATTGAAGGGTGAACCAAAGAGTGAGATCTACGCTAGAGTGGAAACTTTAAAAATGTATGGGATTGGGAGTATAAGTTATTAAGTCATGTGAAGAGTTCAAGGAAAATATGATGGGAGTGGGGCTATATGAAGTATTATGGACTTTACAATTCAAAATCCACTACCACTTGGATATCATTCTAGAATTGCTGAGTATGTGGTCACTGATGACCAATAATTTTGACCAGCAACACGGGAAGGTCATTATCAGCCTCTAGAATCTCAACCAGATTGTCTAGATCCCCATATAGGGGTAAATTTATGTAAAGTTCCACCACACAGAGGATGTGTGGGATGACCATGAAAATATTTCAATGGAATTGGGGGATTTGTTACAGTTGGTGCAAGGGGAGCTGAAGTTCAAGCTGGGAGGAAGGATATCAACTTTTGGTGGTGGTTCAACTACTTATTGAATGAACTCACAGTGATATTGTTGGGGATGCCCCAAATATTTTATAAGGCATCACATAAAGGTAAGGAACACTCTTAGTGGGTGATTATGGAAGTGATCCAATGGCGCTTGTGGGGTTATAACATGAATCTTGTCACTCTCATGGTCATATTTGTGGGATTCATCATGATGATTATTAGTGGGAAGATGCTCCTTGTCCATGATTAAGACATGGGGGTGCATCAAAGAACATTTATTATGGTAGAAATGATAATAACAAGGAAACAAATCATTATAGCCATGTTTATACTGTATAAATTGTACAATGTGTTGTGGTGCATCAGCCAAAGGAATACCATTCTTTGAGTTTGTTCCACCTTTCTATTTCTTTTATAGATAGGTCGGGAAAATTTACGGGGGAGGGTTTTTTTAGATTAATGGGGTAGGGAATTTATTAATTAGGTAAATGGGTCTTTTTAGCACTAATTGAAGTGGTGCTATACAAATCATTGAATAGCGCCACTTGAAGTGGCGCTATAGTTTTTTTTGAATTTATTATATTTATTATTTTACATTTAATATAATTAGATAATTTTTATAATTTTTATATTTTTTGTATTTATATTTATATATTCATTATAATATTATAATTATCATAAATATAAATATATAATTATCTTAAATTTATAATTATAAATATAAAAAATAAAGTAAACATATAATTATAATAAGTTTAATAAATATAATAGGAAATATTCTTCGTTGTACATTTTGATCATTATAGTTATATATTTATTATATTAATTATATTTATAAATATATCTTTATTACTATATATTCATTATAATATTAGAATTATTATAATTATAAATAGTGAATTATAATAAATTTGTAATTATAAATATAATAATTATGATAAATATATAAAAATAATAAATATTTAAATATAGTAAAAACAAAAATATAATAATATAATAATTATAAATATAGTAAATACAAAAATATAGTAATTATAGAATTATAATAAAAATAATAAATTTAATAAATATAATAAATTTAGTAAATGTAATTATATGTTTATGTATACATTATATATTTTTTTCATTGTAAATATGCAATTCTATGTATATATAATGTATATATAATGTATATATAGATATATAATTACATAATGAACATATATAATTCTATATATATATATTATATTTTTTTTACATTATAAATATGTAATTATAATAAATATGTAATTATAATAAATATGTAATTATAATAAATATATTCCTATAAAAATTATTTATTTTAATTATATATTTATTATATTTAGAGTTATAATTAGATATTTATTATATATATAATTATAATTATATATTTATTATAGTTATATATATATTATAATTATATAAATATAAATAGAATAAATATATAATGTATATATAAAGATATAATAATTTTAATAATCATATATTAATAATAAATAATTTGTAATTTAATTAATGATAATAAATTATTTATAATTAATTTACAACTATAATAACATATAATTATATTAATTTGTAATAAATTATAATTTAATTTACTATTATAATTAATTTACAAATATAATTATTTAAAATTATAAATTTTTTTAATAATTATATTTTAAATATATAACAAAGAGTTGAAAACAAAAGGAATTTCATAAAAAATGTCGATGAAAAATAATTTTTAAGCAATTAAAACCACCTATTTCAAACTTAAAAATGTTTAAAATACGTGTTTTTGAAAGACTATAATAGATAAATTATAAAAATGATATAAATTAAACTTTAAACATTTATTAAACATATAATAAATATTTGAAATCAAAGTGAATTTCATGAAAAATGTCGATGAAAAATAATTTATAATCTTTCAAAACCAGCAATTTGAAACTTACAAATGTTTAATGTACATCAATTTGATAGACTATAAAACATAAATTATAGCATGAATATAAATAAAACTTTAAAAATTTATTAAACATATAATAAATATTTGTACAAAATTAATATCATAAAAAATGTTGATGAAAAATAATATACATGCTTTCAAATTCACCAATTGAAACTTACAAATGTTTCATGTATATGAATTTGAAAGACTATAAAATAGAAACAATAACACGGATATAAATTAAACTTGAAAAATTGATTAAAAATATAAAACATAGTTCAAAAGAAAAGGAATTTAATAAAAAATGTTGACGAAAAATAAACTATAAGCTTTCAAAATTAGTAACCTGAAACTTAAAAATGTTTCAAGTACGCGAATTTGAAATACTATAAAATAGAAACTATAACATAGATCTAAATGAAACTTTAAAAAATGATTAAAAATAAAAGAAATAGTTGAAAAAAAATATATTTCGTGAAAAATATTGAGTAAAAATAATTTAAAAGCTTTCAAAACAATTAACCTGAAACGTAAAATGTTTGAAGTACTCGACTTTGAAAGACTATAAAACAGAAACAATAACACGGTTCAAAATGATACTTTAAAAATTGATTAGAAATATAAGAAACAGTTGAAAACAACATGATTCCCTGAAATTTTTTGACGAAAAATAATTTATAAGCTTTCAAAACCGTCAACCTAAAACATAAAAATGTTTATAGTATGCAACTCTGAAAGACTATAAAATAGAAACTATAGCATAGATCTAAAGAAATCTTGAAATATTAATTATAAATATAATAAATAGCTGAAAACAAAATTAATTTCATCATAAATGTTTACGAATAATAATTTATAATCTTTTAAAACCGCCAACTTGGATACGTGAGTGATATTTTGATAAAAATGAAGGGCTATCCAAATTTAATGAAACTGAAGTGGGGGGTCAATATGGATGTAGGAAGCTATGGTGGTGTGCCCCCAAAGAAAAATGGCACACCACCACAGCTTCCTAAATCCATATTAACCCCCCAATTCAGTTTAATTAAATTTGTACAACCCCTCATTTTTATCGAAATATCACTCACATATCTAGATCAACCGTCCAATTTTGGTGCCCCTAGGTTTAGAACGTTCAACGGAGGAGAGGAGGCCATGGTAAACCTCCGATTGAGAGTGAAAGAAGACACACTTAGTGTTTCAGATAAAATTATTCTATTGATAGGATAGTTAATCATTAACTCACATTTCTAAGGTCATAGATATTTTTTACCTTTTAAAACAGATTTTATTTACTTATATGATATATATTTTGTACCTAATTCTATGAGTTAATACTATTATTTATAGCATATAGTATGTCATATTTTTACTTTATTTAAAATATTTTATGCATTTATGTTGACAAAAAAGCATTATTAAACCATAACCAAATACAAATCATGCATCAATATACAAAACAATAAAAAAGGGTGAGAATACATCCATGTTTGATATGTGAGTGCTAATTCGGTAAAAATGAATACAGTTTTTAACATATACATCATGACATCTAAATAAATCAATGTCGATGACCCTAGTACCAAAACGTGGTGTATGAATCTCACGTCCTCCCCACGTCCGACGTATGTGTCACTCTGGTGTCCTAGCAGCGGGATCCTCTACTTATGGTTCATCTGGTGCCTCCTCATGATGTTGTGTAGAGGGATGACCAAAATCATGTGTGTATGACTACCAAAAATCATACGTCGATACCTGCCCAAAATCATGCATGGATCCATATGGTCCTGGGGCTCCAAAAAATGGTAGAAAAAGCATACTGAAGAAGTACTCACCGGGAGGAGAGGGGGCTGCCACAAGCTGTGTCACCTAATCCAGATCGTAGTCTATAGTAGTCATCGAAGACGACAGATGTGGTATATAAGAATCTCCCTGCTATGAAAGCTCATAAGTAAGCTGGGTAGGATCATCTCTATGTGGAGCTGCCACATCTGCAGGAGGCGCTCTTGGATGTCTATCTCGCTGCCTCTGCCCCTCCCTAGGTACTTGTCTCCATCACCCAACTAGCGACGGCGGTGGCGGGGCATCGTCATCAGTAGGCATAGTAGGGACATCATCACCCTCAGGAGCTTCAGTTGGAGGATATGAATCTGGATATACCTGTGGCTCCTTATCATAAAAATTGCATCGTATCATCCGGAGATGGTCGTAGAGAGCCAACACATCTCGATGAAATATGTCTCGTCTAATATATTCCTCCTCCTGAGGATGTGTGATATGTGAAAGATGATCAATGTTGTTTGTCTACAAATGAAATGACATTCAAATTAATACCAAAAAAGAGTTAAACAAATATAATATACCTTAATAAACATACCATCTGCTGAATTCCAATCCCCTGACGTGTAAGATGCATGATGGTATGACGTCGATACCAGTCTGCATAATCCCCCTGGGCAGATAACTGATACTATTCTGTGGGATATCCATATCGAGAAATACCATACTGGGCACGCGCGTCCCACAGCTCAATATGAGATGCATGAAACTGCCGCCAATTCGTCGATTGTCTACCTGTAAGTACAATAGAATGCAACCCATTAGGTTGTCCTGGTGCCATCGGGATATTTTGTATATAACCGAACTGGTGCATAACCTGATCTGGCTAGTGCCACTCAATGATATGGAAGTGGATGAGTGGATCCACTGCAACACGATCTCCAATCATAGCTGGGCAGTACGGTGGAAGTGACACGTAGACATAACCTGTATATAGAGTCCATGAAACCTGAAATGTAAACTCAAAAAGTAAGTGACATATTAGCAAGATAATGTTAGTAATATTACATTGAAATAACTTAAATATTTATTACAAAACATATTGTTCTATAAAATTGTATTTCCAGACTTACATCAACTGACACTAATGCATCGAATATCTGTCAAAAGTTGGGCACACTATGTCTCGGTGTGTGTGCATGCTTCTGAGACTGACTCCACCTGGTTACAAAAACGTAATATAAAGTAAGTTTATAAACAAAAAAAACAAAATTACTAAATAAATGAAAGTAATGAAGTAAACATACCATCTTCCTTGAGGACAATCCTGAAATAGCTCTGCTATAAGTGGTGCAATAGATTGAGGAGCGATGTGTGGAAAATGCTCCCAATCCCACATCTATACTAAAGCCATACAACCTACAATCTGTTGTGCATCTTCCTGACAACTGGTACAAAGGGATTTATATAGATGTGCTAGTATAGCGGATCCCCAACTATATGTAGCTATCTGATCAAGATCGTCAAGTAATGGGAGGTACATCATGTGTACCAAAAGGGTGGATTAGTCGACGCATAACATGCCTCCGAGCAGTCGTAGAATATATGCACGTGTGTGCCTAATAAGCATCTCCTCATCAACTTCATTAGGAAGGACAGAGAAATTCTCATCAATAAATGTCATGTGCAATCGAGAACCCAAGAGGAAACTTTGTATGCCAACGACATTAATTCCTAATAGTCACTGTATGACGGTAGCCCAGTTGCCACTAGTGGCACCCATAACTACCTGTCCATTGATGGGAAAACCAAGCATGTAGGTGATGTCCTCTAATGTAATGGTCATCTCCCCCTCTGGGAGAAGAAAATTGTGTGTCTCTAGCCACCATCTCTCGACCAATGCTGCAATCAAATGATGATCAATAGTCATGAAGTCACACATAGAGACTCCATAAAATCCTGCACCTCTAAGGTATAGAGAAATAGCTACCGGGGGTGCATCGTGATGATAATGATGTGATCTCTGAATAGCAATATGTCAAATAGGTCGTCGCTCCAACATAAGACACGACACATGCGTCTCCTTGCCAGATAATAGTGGCTGATCTATCTGATTGTACTAATAGTAAAACATTAATTTCATGTTAGACATCAAATTTATCATTTAAGGTATGAAATTTATCATGTAATGTATGAAAGAAGTGCGTAATGAGTTAATAAAGTAATTTAGGATATCTTCAATATATAATAGAATTTATGATTTTTTCAACAAATAAAGTTGATGATATATTCACTTTGAATGATTTCAAAATTCAACGATGTCATTGGATTTTGAAATATGTTGACGTCACAGTAAATTTCCAAAATTATTAAAGGAATTTATGGTATGTTCAACATATAAAGTTCTGGATTGATTCTCCAAACTAATATGTCTATAGAATAGTGATGATGTTATTATAGGAAATATTCTTCCTTGTATATTTTGGTTCATACATGTCACAAATGACTCATGGATCATTTTTCTAAATCATTTGAACATATTTTAAGTACATTTTTATGCCTAAAAATCTATGCACCCTTGCCTCTGAAACCTAAAATAGAGATTTGTCCTACTCAATATGCTCAATCAACATCGTTTAGAAGGATTATGGAAAAAACATTGATCCATGTACGGTTGACATGAAAAACATCCTCCTTCTGCATCGTAGCTTTTGTCGACCCAGTAAAGAACCAACTGTAACATATTCACAGCCTCCAAATGAATATATGATAGTTGGTTCTTCTCCAAGTTGACTAAAGGGGGAAATTTCCGATGTTGCATAATGAATGAATGTTTTGTGTGTGTAGAAAACCCATTCTCATGGTTGAAAATTAAGGGCTTAATGTTTTAATCATTTTCAAAAATATCAATTATTTAGGTTCATAACTCTATTTAAGACTTTTGAAGAAAAGGATGAGAGGGGAATAATGTTTGAAATTGGTTGATTGATCATCTTCTCCTCAAACGTAGCTTTGTTCTTTGCCTTTTTTAATCTATTCCCACTTCATTTTCCTTGGATATTTGGATTTTTTAGGTGTGGGTTCATCACTCTTTTTAGGTTGGACCTTATTGTCCTGATATATTTATTCATCATTTTCTAGGCTAGTAGTCTCATATTCTGTTATATCCTCAATTTATTCTTCACTAGTATTCACTCTAGCTGATTCTCAGATTATGTTAAATCCTTGATCTTACATTTTATATATTTTAAAATTTCTTCTTATTTTTCTAAAACAACAACCACTTATTTAAATGATGATGATATATTCACTATGAATGGTTCCAAAACTCATCGATGGACAAATATTGATTACACGTACAATGTGTTTACAATAACTGATGGAGTACAAAAATCATTTTAACCATTAGATGATTGCCCTATGTGTCTAGGGAAACGTGTCTTCGTATGACCCTCCAAGCGACATATACTACACCTTCATCTAGGTTCCTGTTCACTAGGCCAATCCATCTCATTCCAAAATATGAGTCAACATTGGCCTCCATTTAGGGCGAAGTCTACTGTTGTTCGATAGAAGAGTGGGTGTATCATCAGAGAGCTGAAAATTCTGATATTCTCCGATTGGCATCCAGAGAGTGTTGTAGCAGGAGTTGATACTGTCGAGTCAATAAACTGTATCAACAAACTGCTCCCAAGATACGTGTACGTAAGCACATGCTGTAATCACATGGCCATAAGGATATCTTAATGCTTGGAACTTGCCACATTCACAGTAACTCTTCTCCATTAAGACAACTCGAATACGACTATTGCTACAATCCAAAGCATCACCGGGCTCAACGACCTCAAATCGTTGCTCTGGACTATTAAATTGGGTGACAAAATATGTTGAAACTTCCTAAAGAACTGTATCTTGATCGCACTGGAAATGGTGTCCATAGCGCATCCCTTTATTCAAGCCCTCTTCATCTTTCTTTCCCCATTCCAGAAAATACTTGACACTACAATAGAAAGCCTCTTGTACCAAACATATAATTTATATTTAAGTCATTATACTTATAATTCTACTTTTCTGAGAAACATATAATCAAATATTCATATTTACCTATGATTGGTAATTTTTGAACTCCCTTGAAAACTCCATTTATGCATTCTACGATGTTGGTCGTCATATGACCATATATCCTGGCATCATCATATTCCAAAGACAATTTCTGTTTTGGAATTTTCATCATGTAATCATAAACTTTCGGATTATATCTTTGAATATGTTGAATATGCTCCTCCATTTTTTATTATTGAGGCTCTTATGCTATCATAAAAGAAATAATATGAACAGACAGGATCATAACTATGCCAATATTTTTTAATAGGAAAAAGGATATTCATACCAATTTTTATGATTGCTTTCTTCATCAACTCATTCTTGAATATCTTTATTAAATTTCTAGCAATGTTTCGAATATAGTATCGATGATGGGAATAGAGTGGTCTCCATGAAAGTCCCTCAGATTATACTGTCTCCTTGATGGCACGGTGATGATTTGAGATAAGGAAAATCCCTTCCGTGCCCATAAAAAACTCTCTAAGACATGCTAGAAACCATCTCCATGATGAGAAATTCTCATTCTCCACAATTGAAAATTTAAAAGGTAGAGGGGCTCGATTTCCATCTTGTTTGGCAGCAATCAATAATGTTCCTTTATAATTTCCCTACAGAAATGTGCCATCTATTTTTATAAACTGATTGAAATGCCTAAAATTCTCCAAACATGGTAAATATGCCCAAAACAATCTATCAAAAATAACCATTGACTGGTTAACTTGGTTGTATTGGTTAACATATTCAGTAGTATATAACGAATAGATCACTTGATTATTGTGGCATAAAATCACCAAAAGTTGTGGTAAAAATTGATAAGAATCATCCCAATCACCATACACTTTCACAAAAGCCTTTTTCCGTGCTTCCCACGCCTTCTAGTAAGAGATCTGATACCCAAAAATTTGTTTGATTCGCTCCATCACTAGAACAACATGAACATGTTGACATGCTATAATCATTTAAACAATAACTATTGAATCAAATTCAACATCTAATGAAGAGTTTTCCTGTGAAAATCTTGGTTTCACACATGTGTGTGGAGTAAATCTTGTGATGCGCCAGCTGTGAAAAGTGTTATCAATTATAGCTCACAGATACATTTGACAGTTCGAATCATATTTGTCACAACAGATCAAATACTAATATCTTTTTTACTCTTCTACAACATAAGAGTAATGTCTTTCAATGTGATATTGTTTTATCACATTTTTTATTTCATCTTTACTCTCAAACTCTATTCCAATATACAAAATTCCTTCATCTACCACTCGATTTGTGCCCCCAATGATTCCTGGAAATTCTGAAGTAGGAGTAATAACCGACCAATCGAATTCTGGAAAGCGATTCATGCCTTCCGTCAACCATGAACTCAATGGTGGGGGATGGTTCAATAGTCAGTTAAACCTCACATGAGTGGGCATTGACTGTTGTTCTGCATGTTCTTCCTCTTCCTCTTCATCTTCCTCTAAATCTTCTTCTTATAAATTGTCATCATCCTCAAAATCATCAACCAATGCATCTACAGTATGTGTGGGACTATCTATTGAAATTGTGGCCGAGGGAAATGAGGGTTCCATTGCTGATGGAACTTCTTGATGTGTTCTAAAAGGATAATATGACATAGTATCGTGACATTGTGGTGGCCCAACTTCTAATGTATATGGAACATCTATTGTAGATATGGACACATACAACTCCATCATTTGATTGGCATGTAGAAACTTAACCAATGACAATACGTATTCCCATTCTTCATCATCAGTTATCAGATATGACACATGTCAAAATCTATCAACATATTGGAGATGCCTATATATGATAGATTCTATCGCTTGGTTGCTCGTCAGTTTCAACTTTCGATGGATTTTCCTTTGAATGGTTCCCAAAGTTGTACAGCCTCCAAGCATTACAACAACTTCTGGCTGTATACTATAACTACATCCTTGTTCTGTCTCAGTTATTTTTCCATTGCAATAAAAATACGAAGCCATCTTTTTTATCTAAAATAAACCCTCATTATTAATCACATATTATCAAATAATCTAATTATGTATACATGCTTCTAGAATTTATGTTGTAATCCTAGTCCCTCCACCAAATCAATATGTTCAAACCATATTGATGTGTAACTATCTTTAGACAACCCACAAGTTTGTGTTATTTACCCAAAAATAGTAAGTCAAACAAATTCATACATATCCACATGAATCATTTGAATTAGGTACATAAACACGTCATGTAAAAGCATAGAGTTATATGAACTTGAAAAACTCAACATGAATAAGCCCGGAGTGACAGATAGCCAACCCCATTCACTTTCCTAGACAAGGAAAGCCTTAAAGAAAGTAGTTTGTCCGACCCAAATCCCCTCTATCCGGGGATACTTTACCCAAGAAAGAATTTTAGTTCATGACAACTCTAACACTTAATATCTAAAAAATATATTCAACTACTAAATTCAAGTTCATAACTATAATTACAAACTGAGGTCAAGGTAGATGACAAAATAAATTCATTATCATACTTAGAATGTAATGAAAATATATATTATATTAACAATTCATAATATAACAACTTCTCTATTATTATAAATACTTCTCTAATTACTATAACTACTTTTCTAATTACTACAACTACTTCACTAATTATTGTAACTACTTTGCTAATTACTGTAATAACTTCAGTAATTATACTTCATTAATTAACTAATTAGACTTCATTAACTACTTCTTTAGACTTCTCCCTAATTAGATTTAATTAACTACCTAATTAGATTTTATTAACTACCAAATTAGATTTCATTAACTACCAAATTATATTTAATTAACTAGAAAATTAGATTTAATTGAATACCTAATTAGATTTAATTAACTACCCAATTAGATTTCATTAACTACCTAATTATAATTACTTAACTTAATTAATTACGAAATTAGATTTAATTAACTATATAATTAGATTACCTAAATAGATTTAATTAACTACCTAATTAGATTACCTAATTAGATTTAATTAACTACATGATTGGATTACCTAATTATATTTAATTAACTTCATAATTAGATTTAGTTAATTACCTAATTAGAGTTATTTGATTACCTAATTAGTGTTTATTAATTACCTAATTATATTTAAATAACTACTTAATTAGATTTCGATAAGTACCTAATTAGATTTAATTATGTACTCCTAAGTAGATTTAATCAAGTACCTAATTAGTTTTAATTAAGTACCTAAGTAGATTTAATTAAGTACCTAATTAGTTTTAATTAAGTACCTAATTAGTTTTCATTAAGTACCTAATTAGTTTTTATTTAGTACATAATTATAATTGACTAATTTAACTAATTAGAATTGGTTAACTTCACTAATTAGAATTGTTTAACTTCACTAATTTGAATTGATTAACTTCACTAATTTGAATTGATTAATTACCTAATTATAATTGATTAATTACCTAATTATAATTGATTAATTAACTAATAATAATTGAATAATTAAATAATTATAATTAATTAATTAAGTAATTCGAAATAATTAGTTAACTAATTAGATTTAATTAATTAACTAATTAGAATTAATTAGTTAACTAATTAAAATTAATTAGTTAACGAATTAGAATTAATTAGTTAATTAATTGTAGTTAAAAATAGTAATTGAAATTAGTTAACTATTTAATTAATTAATTTACTATTTATAATTACTTAATTGACTAATTAAAATTAATTACTCAATTAATTAAAATTGATTAGTTAACTGATTAGAATTGATTAGTTAACTGTTTACAATTAATCAATTAACAATTAATCAATTAACTAATTACAATTAACTAATTACAATTAACTTATTACAATTAACTAATTACAATTACTTATTTAATTAATTAGAATTAATTAGTTAACTAAATATAATTAATTAGTTAACTAAATACAATTAATTAATTAACTTACAATTAATTAAGTAATTGTTAACTAATTAGAATGCATTAATTAACTAATTAGAATGCAATATTTAACTAATTAGAATGAATTAACTAACTAATTATAATTAATTAATTTACAACTTAAAAATAATTCATTTTAAAACTATAATTCATTAATTAACTAATTAGAATTAATTAATTAACTAATTATACATAATTATGTATATAATTATACTTAATTAATTAAAAAAATTAAATTAATTAATAAACTACTTACAATTTATTATTTTTTATAAAGTAAATCTATAAACTAAAAAATAAAATAATAAACAAATTCTATAATATAATTACATTAACTAAAATATTAAATAAACAATTTAAAATATTAAAGAAATATAAATGAAAACTTAACCTCAAATTTGTGGAAATGTCGGCGACTGGACAACCAGAAATTTGTACTCCAAAATGAGAGAAAGAGATGTGGTTTTGGATGGAGAAGGGAGTGGATTGATGAATGAGGAGGAGGGGGTGATGGGGATTTTATAGGCGGGGATGTAGATCAGTGACACTTGAAGTGGCACTGATCAGTTACCCATAAAGGGATGAGTTCCACTTCAAGTGGCGCTAATGAATAGGGCGACAAATTCTACCTAGTGCCCCTTCAAGTGGCGCTATGGTGTTTTTTCCATTAGCGCCACTTGAAGTGGTGCTTGGGTGCCCCATTTCCTAAATAAAAAAATGGGTACCCATTTTCAAAAAAAAGCCCCCACCCAAATTTTCCGGTAGGTCACCACATAAATGAGAGGGTATGAATACCTAATCATGATATCCCCTCACAGTATAAACTTCTGTCCATCAGTGTTGAACATCATCAGGAGCCATCCTTAGCTATTGATACTGCTTGGTTTTCTCATGTGGGTTGGGTTTCTAGAGCATTTCTTGTTCCATCCATTCCCTCTACGAATGGTTAAAGGTACAAATTTTAGTGAGGTAATTGGATTTTGGATTTCACCTCCTAGAATTTCTATGTGGGCTAATATTGGAAAGGGGTGATGAGAAGTTGGTTCGAAAACAATATACCCTTTACCAGTTCGCCTACCAATTCTAGTGTTTCCAAAGGCTGACCCCAATGGTAAACATCAGAGTGTGATCATAGAGAAATTATTTCATTCTATAGAAAATATAGTGCATGTTTTCATGAGTGTAAAATATGGGTAAGAACAATCTACTTCTGAATAACACTCCCTATGGGGTTCTCCATGAATAAGTGAAAGGTTAGGAGACTTAGTATCTTGGCAATTTTCTGAGGCTCACAGTTATTTAGGTGGATTTCTAAGAAGGAGTACTGCATCCATGGGGATGGTGGCATGCTATAGAAAGGGGAGAACAATGAGAAGGATGTACCTGCCCAATCAGTGGAGTAGTATTTACAGCTTTATAGGGGTAATAATGGAAGGCCTAAGGCTCTTAGAGAACTTTCCTTATGATGAAGGTGGGCCCTATGAGGTAGTTTTGAGTGTACAAGATATAGCTCCATGGAACCTAATGTTACATGTAGATACTCGATATTTCATCATCTTCCCCAATATTTAGCGAAGATGGGAGATGTTTCAATTTCTCAAATCCCTCCCAGTAATATGGCTACATCTCTAGGATGAGGAGATTCACCTTCTTGGGATGGGTCACACCAAGGTGGGATTCAAGGATCCCTATACAGAGGTGGTGAAATATCTAATTGAAAAGGAGGATGTAATCCTCTCACATGGTGTATAATTTACCCTAATAGTTCAATTATGGATTTGACCACATATTCCCTTACCTATAGACTTTTTTAGGGGTCACACGATAGAGGGAGTGGCCGACCAAGAGGGGTCAGTCGAGGAGGAATCCTGGGGAGTGATTCCTATTTGGAATCCCCTAGAGGAAGTGACTCTATAGATGATGAGGTAAATTTCCAATTTTTAGGGGATAAGTCTACCTACAAACCCCTTTTGAAACCGTTATCTCACCCTATTTTTACTTCTGTAGGAATATGAATGAACGAAAGAGTGGGATATTCATAATGAATATTCATACATTGATGATAAGGACCCAAAACATGAAGGGGTGGGTGTGTCTTCCCCCCAAAATTGTGGTCATAGGTAGTTGACTATATGTCATCAGGCACTTCTTGTGGCTCGAATGGCTACTCCATTGAACCAAGAACCAATAAATAATTTCTAATCCCCTTCATCCCCTTTTTGGTTCGAGAATTTGAATTCCAACACATTACACTAACTTATATATTCATTTTAAATAAATATAGAATATTTAGTTGAGTAATATCTCCCAATGGTTCCCATGTTGGGGATTAATCTACTAGAGATAGTGCTGGAGTAGGCAAATCCTGTAGCCGATGCATCATTAGAGTCAGAAAAACACATAGATGGGGTAATGGTGATTGAAGTTGTGACCTTGATGGGGGTTATATAGGAGACTTTGGTAGTCCCTCCTACTCCTAATGTCCGATAAGAGGTTGATCAGGAGGCTATTATGGTGGATCCATCTCCTAGGGTTCCATTGGATGTTGGAAAGTCTCTCATGAATGGTGGAGAGTTGAGAGAGGATGGAAAATCTATAGACTTGAAACCCAAGACATTTAAGATGATTCATAAGGATGAACTTGCTGCTGAAATCCTTGAAGCTTTCCCTAAGTATGGTCCCACACCTCTAAAAGTTGTTTATGAATTGAGATATTTTGTAACTAATGGAAATTATTTTGTCCAGTATAGGTCATGGATGAGCATGCAAGGAATCATCACCTGCACCCTATGGTCCGACTTCCCAAGATGGATAAGGTCCATATGTCAATGGCCTGTGAGTATAGGGATTAGAAACGTAGTGTCCCACAACATCCATGCTCTATATAGGGACCTTATTTTCAAGTGGTTTAATGTTGAGTAGTTTGATATTTTTTTTTCTTGGTATGAAGAGAAGTCTATGGGAACCATGGTGCTACAAGTGGCAAAACATGAGGTCTCTCGACTGGACGGGAAGGCACATAAATTTTTTGTTATCACCACTGAAAGAAGAGAGATAATGAGATACCTGATGGAAAAAATAGTAGAGATTTAAGCTGAAGTGGTGGAGGTAGCATCCTAGGTAGAAGAGTTCAAGGTCGAGTAGGTTCAGGTACAATTCTGGGTTGAAGAAGTTTTCTCTGCTGTGGAGAAAGAAGTAGTGGAGCAGTCCTGATGTAAGTAAGCCCTGAAAGCCTCTCTATAGAGTCCGGGTGATCTGTAATTCTTAGTTAATGGGGTTGATCCTTAGAAGTATTTTCCCTTTATTACAATCATATAAAAAATAGGGTCTAAACTATGGATTAACCTCCTTGTTATCACTCCATCTCTACATAATAAAAGTTTTTCCCATTATTTCCTTATGTATCTCAATCGTACTAGAATGAAAATAAACTATAAGCTTCTAAGACTAGATTATTCATGTTTGGACTGAGAATCAAAATAAAAATATAAGACATATCACTTATATAAGAGTTCTATCTAAGGAATTAAGGGTTAATATTAGAATATTTTTTAAGTTCTCTCTGATAACCATGGTTTTAGAAATTAGGGTAGTGTGGTCATGTGGATTCAATATATGTAATAAATGTGTAGGATACATGAGGGTCGAAGACTATTGTTGTTAGTTATCTAGTTGAGAAAGAGAAAAGTGGAAACATTTAAATCATTACCTCAATGGTTTGGATCAAAGAGTGTAAGTAAGTGGCTTGAGGATGTTCGTTGATCAGGTTTAAAACATGGGTTCCACAACCATTCTGCCGAAGGTGTCTCCTTCATAATGTATTCCTATGTGGGGAGGGTGAGCCAATTTTTTCCACTCATGATTATCATATGTGGTTTTTTTAGAGACAATGAAGGTGGATCCTTGGGGATGTGTATCTAGGTGGTAGGAGAACCTATTTTAGGCATGTTTCATGACCACAAGAGGACTGTTTGGACATGTGGATGGAATGGTGATCTAGATTTAAAGGGTGCAAAGTGTATTAATGGAGAATCGAGGTGCTCATGAATAGTTAAAACACTCTTAGGGCTACACCATCATGCATAAAGAGAATCGATGGGTGTGTATCAAATTGAAGAAAATCACATAATCTTGTGGGGTGAACATGAACATCAAGGAGGTGAATTGTCCTATAGTAGGTTTCACACATTTTAAGGTCAAGATTCTTAGAAAAGGGCTAACAGTTTAAGGTATTAGAGTTTGGGCCTAGGGGAATTTTCCTAGGTTTGATTTTGTAGTAGGAAATGGAGTAAAAACATAAACTGAAAGGGAGGACCAAAAAGTCCTCAGACAAAAAAAACATCCTCAATACTAGTCCAACATAGTATAATGTCATGATTTGTGCACTAAAGTGGGGGAATGTCCCAGAGTAGTTATCATGGAACAAAAGAGTAGGGATATGACTTGAATAGGGGCCTATAGAGGCCCCACACTTCTTAAATTACACAGGATATGTTACACATGGTTTGAAGTCATGATGCTTGGACTAGGGATCTGATTTTATGGTTATAGAGTTTTTACTAATGGTAATTGTCATGGGTAATCTTGTATAGTTCAACGAGAGTAGAAACATGACATGGAAGGGAGGAACAAGGAGTCCTCACACCACAAAATATTCATAAGACAAGTCACACATAGTTTATGGTGATGATGTGTGGAAAAAAGAGGGATAATGTTCAAAAGTAGTTATCATGGTATGAAAGAGTAGTTACTCAACCAGAAAAGTGTCCCATAAAGGTGTCATACCAAGAGAAATATGGGGGATAGGTTTCATATAGTTTAAGGTCATGATATTTGGACCAAGAGCTATTGTATCTTTCCCATGCTAGGGAATTAGTAGAAGGATTTATAATCCCATGAGATACATGCATGGTGTCGGAAAAAAAGAATGTTAAAGAACCACCCTAGTTACTTGGGGGTGAACAACAATGGTGAAGAATAGTCGGGTTGAAGGAATTTCTACAACATCAATTTCTTATTCAATGCGCATAGATACAAAGATAGGCACAACTTGGGCTGTAGAAACTCCACTAGACTAAAGGTAGGTGGAATGGGGATTACATATTGACTTCTTGGAATTTGAACTACAACACTAGGGATGACCAATAGGTGAGGATAAAGTATGTACCATGTTAAAAAATAATTTCCATAACTACATCAAGTGAGAAAGGGGAAGTCCACTTATACAATGGTTGAAGATTCGTGTAGTTCCATGTCATGAAATAGGGATATAGACCATGTTTTAACATTTTATGACGAGAACATTGGAAACACTGTTTAACATCATTTGATAATTATGGGGTTGCTGCAGTTTAAGGTTGATTATCTTGGAGAAAAGTGAGAGTGAGTTGACCTTTCTAGTCATAAAAAATATACTATACATGAGAAGGGTTTATAAGGGACTAATTCTAGTGATGAAAATTTCATCATGGGGGATGAATTTGTGGCTGGTTTTAAAGATAAGTGGACAAATCCTCATTACATATTCAATAAAACAAAGAATCAAGATATATGTGGTTTTGCAGCATGACGCAGTAGGAGAACAATGTTGGAAGTTAGGGGATATCCTTTCTGTTGAGTATAAGGAGGTGATTCTATTTTTTATAACATAATACAAGTTGATTTAGTTTATTCTGTTTAAATTAATTCTTCTAGGAACAAAAGGTTTCCACTAGTTTCAAGTCATAAAGCATTGACTATAGGGTGTATGTCCTGAGGATGTTTTTGTAGCACAAAATAATAATAACCTTATGTGAATGAGATTTATAAAGAGGCCTTACACCATATAAACATATCCAATACAAGTATCACATAGTTTATGGTCATGATTTTGGGACCAAATGGTTTTCTTACCTGATAGAAAAAGTGGTAGTAACCCGAAATAAGTGGTGAACCAAGAGTATTCCTTCTACAATAAAAATATAGGGGGAAATGATGACTCCTAGTTTAAGGATTTAATGAATGGAATATAAGGGAAAACATCCTAATTAAGGATGTTTGAGTGGCTCAAACATGTTAGGGGATATCCTTCCATGATTCCTATGACCACATAATCCATGCTCGGTGTAGGAAAAAAGGAGTGGAAAAAATTCTCTTATCCTAGGGGAGTGCATGGAAAGAGTGAAAGAATCCATCTTGGTAGGGTCCAAATGAGGCTTACTTTCTTGATCAGGATGGTCAAGTTCATGGAGGGATATCATCATGGGTTTCTAAACGCCACCAAAATAAAGGATTGTGGGAATGTGATAAATCATGACTTCTTGAATTATAGACCACAAAAAGGATTGACTGATAGGCAGGGAATGAATTTTAACCATATTATGAAAAAGTGTCCCACCCCCGCATTGGTCAAAGATGGAGTGAACTAATGTGTAATCAATCGTTGAACATGTTCAAAACATAGGAACTATCATTGGATGCCATAGATCCTAAAATTTATATGACCAGGTGGGAGGTGAGCCCATTTTGGCCATGCACTGTCATCATATGATGATCCATTTAGATTTTTGGAGACAAATTATGGTTGAGATCAAGGAAGACATTAATTCTATAGGTGTAAAAGAGGAGCTATTCAGGGAATTATTTCACTCCAAGAGCTATGTTTCTATGTTCTCAAGCATGCTGAGTGGGGGTATTAATGATATTCCATTGAATGGGATCCCAATGGGAATATCCATAAAATATATCAGTGGTTAGGCTGATCATATGACTAATGTTTTAAAATTCCTATATTTCCCATTAGGCTTGGAATTAATCCATATCTAGTTTTGTATGACATCATGGTAGGAGACCAACTTTAGAAGGGAGCATCCTCTCATGTAATGGCTAAAAGAATTAATCCATATGTAGTTTTGTATGAAATTTCACTACTTAGAGTACAATTTCATTAGTTGTGCGGATTGGAATTTGGTGTTGTTGGCTTTGATAATAGTACGAGGGATCCAAAATCAATGGAAGATTTGGAATTCATGAATTCAATCATAGACTATTGTTGAACTCTTTGATAGGGATGGATTCCACCCACTTTGAAAAGAAGTTTGTGGAAGTCAAAATGATCCTCACTGTCAAGATATTGATGGTTAGTAGGGTCCCATAATTTCAAGTCCCCATACCCTAAAAGGATAGGATTACTTGGTGGTATGGATAATTGATAGTGGTTGATGTATGAAGTTGGAATGGATTTAACATGAATGAAACATTTTAGTGAATGTGATGCAGTCATGGACCATTCTTGGCTAGAAGTCCCAAATTATTTAGATTTGGTGGGAGAGCTTC
Source organism: Viscum album (assembly GCA_963277665.1). Classification (NCBI taxonomy): domain Eukaryota; kingdom Viridiplantae; phylum Streptophyta; class Magnoliopsida; order Santalales; family Viscaceae; genus Viscum; species Viscum album. The sequence goes on from OY728129.1 coordinate 1,706,844,528, forward strand.
AATCCTCCTTGATGGTTCATACATGATACGGTGTGTAATTCATGAAGGACATGAAGAACCTCATCCCCTTGGACACAAAAAAGAAGGATTCCATCAAAACCACACATGTAGAGGGTATAATCTAGGTTGGGTCCATCCTAAAGGGTATATTTCACCACATGCTAATGGGTTTTCTCACACTCACCTCAATATTTTGGGAGGATCACATGTTGTAGATACTAACTGAAGGGATTCATCCAATTAGGCGATTCTTTGAACTCTATGAAAATTGAGGGTGCTACTATAGAATTGTCAGTGGCCAGCTGATTTACCCATTATTCTTATTCATTAGGAGTGACATAGGTAATGACCCGACACTATTCTACATGAATGACCCAATCATCATGGTCAGGCATTACATGGGTTGTAGGTAGAACTTTCAAAGAATCATCTTAGTTTTTTGGGGATCAAGGAACATGAGTCAACTTTGGTTGAGATGGGAAATTTTGATGGCTAGTTCATAATATACCTTCACATGTATTTTGGGGAATTCAATCTATATATCCAACTTGATTCCACTGACAAGAGCCTAATACCTAGCCTCATTATTTGTACAACCTTCCAAAAATAGGAATGATTATGATAAGATAGCCTGTGTGGGAGGGACAAAGATGGTATCGAGGCCCAATCTATTGAGTTTGGGGTTATTAATTTGTCTCTCAGTAGAGATCCTAGAAACAAAATCAATATAAGTATAACAACATGGTGTTCTATGATCAAAAAATAGGATGAAATCATCTAGGAACTCGATATCCATTGGTGAATCTTTAGGGGCTTAATGTGTGGCTACAAAACCCATAAGTTCTTTGATCTTGACAGACTTATAGGGAACAAAAAGGATGTGAAACTACTATAAAATCACTTAACCACATTCTAATAGCCTAGGAATCATGGGATGATTGAGGGTTTACTTCAATGGGTTGACATATGATACCATCTATATTTTGTTTTGTTGTAGGTAATTCCATAATTTTTGAACCAGAAAGTCCAAAACAAGGCATATCTTATTGAATATAACGCTTGATTCCATTTAATGTGCTCCATTACTCTTCATCCTACTGATAAATGGTTCCTTTCATTATGATCCTAGATAAGGGTTAGCATTTACTAGCCATGTTGTCGATGAACCAATAAATATAGGCCATGTGACCATGGAGGCCTTGCAAATTTTGGAGGCTGCATAGAGGAGGCATCTAAAAAATGGCCCTCATATTCTACGGATAGATTTAAATGATTCTATAACTCATAAAAAATACATGAAACTTTCTATAGGTGACTTTGAGTGTGAAAATAAAGGTATTTATCTTTAGGTGACGAGAGAGGAGGAAATTGAACACTTTCCTAAGATGCTTGATATGGTCCAAAAAATGGAGGAATTCTACCAAAAAATCATCCATATAGAACTCAATTAGTGTCCCAAGGAGATTATTGATTATATGGTTCATGGGATTTTTTTAGGTAGCCCTAGAATTATTTAAATCAAACAGAATCACTCTATAGAAAAAAGTTCCTTGATGTTCCCTAAAGGTGGGGGATTATTCATCCCTAGGGGCCATCTAGATATGATTATACCTGGGGTACACATCCATGAATGAAAAATAATGGAATATATTAGTGAAATTAATTAGAATATTTATAATAAAAAGGGATAAATCATCCTTTAGTTAATGATAGTTGAGGTATCGAAAGTCAATACAGACTCTAATCTACCCATTCTTTTTCCTATCTAGGATGATGTTGTTCATCCACATTAGTTACTACACATCACTGATAAATATAGTTTCTATCATCTTTTCATATTCATTCATAACCTTGGAACTCTAGTAAAGGTGCATCTTACTAAGATATGTTTGAATCTACAGTGGCCCATTGGTGATCAAGGTGGTGAAAACTACATGGGGATTGAGGCCTAGAATTGATTTTTTACTCGAGGTGAATACATCATACTAATTCTTTAATAAAGTGATGTAATGCTCATATTCTTCCAGTGAAATAAATACACTAAATAGTGACGATCTTAGATATTCATCACTGTCAATACTAACCTAATTTATGTTATTATCGGTGGTGTATATTTCTTACTCAAAGCCGGGAGTGGTGTCTTTTATATACACTTCATCATCAGATTCTTACGATTCAGTAGATGGGGGGTGAGTCATCCAGAGTTATAGATTATAGAGGGATTCTAAATTCTACCATGGTAGGTATGGGTACCCGACGAGGGATTCCTTCTTTGTATAGACCGTAGTTACCAAAGCTGATGAGCCAATACTATGCAATTTCTAATGATAGGATCCATATATGATGTCAAAACTGTGGTGATGAGTGAAATTTATTTGAGTCATCCAACTCTTAGGTGAATACAATGCTATCACAGGTTAGTGACCAATGGGAATACCTCCCATTAAACAATAGTAGAGGTATTTTTTTAATTCAACATTTCATATTCGGTGTAGTAATATAGGATTATCTTTGAGAATTATGACTTTCGAGGGACTATGAAGTGAATTCTGAAATCCGAGGCCATCGACTCTAGCCTGTGGATCAAAGAAACAATGTTTTATTTGAAGTCCTTATTGGGGTCTACAAATGTAACATTAATATCATTGGAGTCAATTTTGTTTTTGAAATCATAGGTCCGGAGTTTATACCCTCCCTCTTGTAGTACCTAACATCCAGGTAGCAGACCTCATAGAAGTTAAAGGGATCAGTGTCACTAGGGAGAATCTATACTTAACCACTGAGGGAGTATTAGAAGCACTTATGATATGAATAGAGGATCATTTAGTTCCCATTTAGGATCCAAGTATAACTGAGAGGAGGAGGGGGTGAATTAGTGATATCAATTTTCTTTTTATGTTTCCTTCTTTTTTAAACAACCTTCACCTCTTGTTAAAGAGTTTCTTCCCTGTCAAACACACACAACCAAAGGAAAACAATATTTACAAGGTTTACTACTCAACAATATTAGCTACATCCTAGGTATGATATGGAAACAATCCAGTACCCCACAATCTACTAGAAAACAATCCTTTGATGTGGGATACAATGAGTAGGATATACCCTTACACTCGTGTAGCACTTTGAAAACAATCCAATAGTGTGTCTGCTCCCTCTTAGAACAAATAGGGTAATGTAATGTTTCTATGATTTTTAATGAACTTTCAAAAATAAAATTTTTTAAAACAAGTCTTCACTTTCTTACCCAGAACCTGGTAAGAACCTGCTGGTGTAAACAACTTGCGCGCCACACCCCGATTGGGTGCCTCCCTACTTACGCGCCACTCAGGTTGCGAACCTACCTGCTTACATGCCACTAAACATGCGTTCCTACCTACTTGTGTTCCACTAACTACTTGCATGCCACTATTTTTCACAGATCACAACTTGCGTGCCACTTTTGGCTTATACACAATACACTTCTTGCACACAACTCCCTACTTGCGCGCCTCTTATAACATGCACACCACTTCTTCTTGAGCACCACGCTACTTGCATGCCACTCTTCTTGTGCACCTCTTTACTCTCCTGCCTTATAAATAACTCATGACTTGCATGAAACATCATTTTGAGCACCAATTTCTCTTACTTGTGAGATCAGAACTAAATTTTTCTCTTAAGTATTGAGCATAGAAAAATTAGGATAGTAGCTGTCTATTTAATAGCATTTTTGCAACCTGCTTTCCATATACACTTGCACGCCATTCCTACTTGCACACTGCTCCATCATTTGAGTGCCACTATGTCACTTGAATTCCACTCTATAAGATGCACGCCACATTCTTTCCTTTTTCATATATTGATGTGTTAATGTTGAAATATGACTTTCCCATAACATACACTTGAGCGCCGCTTGTACTTGCGCGCTGCACTTGCATGCCACTTCTTGAATTGCATTCCAATTTCTTTCCTTTTTCATATTTTGATGTGATGATCTTGAAATATGACTTGTGTACAACATACACTTGCTTTCCACTTATAACTGTGTGCCACTCTTTGACTTGTTTCCCACTTTCTTTCCTTTTCTAAAAACACGTCTTTACTCCCCTATCCTTTATAAGGATTTCAATCACATGATATAGAAAATTATGATATTTGTGAAATATAAATCAGAAAATAATTGTCATAGTTACCATGGGAAGTATTGTAACTTCCCTACCTTCTATCAACCACTAATAAAAAGTGATGTGATTTCCTTTCTTCCATGAAAACAAAATAAAAAACCTGAAAAGGATATTATTCATAATCATCTTGGTCCTAACAATCTCCCCCTGTGGATTTTGTTGTCAACCAAGATTCATAAATCCCTGAACATTGTAATCTCAAGAAATGGATTACTCATCAACAATTCTAAGCCTACGTTAGATAACTCATTATAGGAAACAATAATTATTGACATAAATACCATGTTGTCCAAATGTAGTGACTATAAATCATCTAAAACACTCTTCTCCAGCCTTATCCAAAACATACTCATCTTCTTTTTCTTCAGAACCTTCTTCCACAGCTTCAACTCCTAATAAAAAAACAGTTTGTTTCCTACAACCACTCCAACAAAAAGTTAGAATAGTTCACACATTTACATGATGAATTCAGAGCTTACCCACAACTCCCCCTTTATGTACACAACCATAAGGATAGATTTATGAAACAATTCTCCCCCTTGATAGTACTATCCAAAGGCAAGATGAGATAGGGGACAAACACACATACCTCAACCTTGATGAGAAGGGGGTTGGACACCCATGTTCAACCTCAATTTAGAAAATGGTTCCTCTATTAAAGGTTTTGTAAATATGTCATTAACCTGTTCCATTGTAGGAACATACTCCAACTTCAATTCATTCTTCTCCACATTCTCTTTGAGGAAGTGGTACTTTATCTCAATGTGTTTTGAATGATAATGTAGTACTATATTCCTTATAAGATTGATTTTACTCTAATTGTCACATCCCAAGTGTAAGGGTAGATTCACTTCAACAAGTAGATCTTCCAACCGAGTCTTTATCCACGTATGTTGGGTAGCAGCTTGAGTGGTAGAAACATACTCAGCTTCAACCATGATAATAGTTTCTAATTTTTTTTATTTGTATGCCAACTAACCCAATTTTCCCCAAAAAGAAAACTCCACCAGATGTTGATCTTCCATCATCAACACTTCCTGCCCAATCAGCATCTGAATACCTGAACAAATCAATATTTTATGCTCCATCATACCTGATTCCAAAAATTGTTGTGCCTTTGATAAATATGAGAATCCTATTTCCAACAATTAAATGTGATTCTTTAGGATGACTCTGAAGCCTTGCGCATAAGGTAAAAACATAGACAATGTTGTGTCTTGAGGTAGTCAAATATAATACACTTCCAATCATCTTTCAAAACTCTTTCTGATCAACTTCCTAGACTTCACCATATTTAGAAAACTTAGTTCCCACTGAAATTGGTGTAGAAACTCGATTCAAATTTTCCATGCCAAACTTCTTCAAAATTTCCTTAGCATACTTTTCTGGAGAAAGAAAAATGTGGTTCTTTTTCTGTAAGATTTGTATCCCAAGAATGTATTTCATTTCTCCGAGCATAGAAATCTCAAACAACTTATTCATCTCTTTAGAAAATCTTTCACAAGATCAGTCATCATTTCCAACAAAGATAATGTCATCAATATAAACAATTACAATGAGAGGAGACTCCTCACATTCCTTGATGTAAAGATTGATGTCAACTCTTCCTTTCATGAAACTCATCTTCCTTTAGCAAGTATCCAGTTTGAAATACCATGCCATTGGAGCTTGTTTTATCCTATACAAGGCTTTCTTTACCTTACACACATAAATTTCTTCTTTCCCAAACGTAATACCACATGTTTTTTCAAGATAAACTTCTTCATCAAGATGTTTATTAAGAAATGCGGACTTCACATCCATTTGAAATTTTTTTCACCTCGTTGTGCAGTAATAACAGAAAATATTCTAATTGTTTCCAGTCTATCCACTAGAGAAATAGTCTCATAAAAATCAACAACTTCAATTTGTGTGTATACTTTGAACATTAATCTTTCCTTGTTCCTTATCACTTCTCCTTCTTCATTAATCTTGTTTCGGAAAACCCATTTTGTACCAATAACATTTTTTTTTCATCCGGCTTGGGTATGAGTTCCCAAGTGTTATTATTTTCTATTAGATGATGCACTTCATTCATAGCCTGAATCCATTTGGATTCTCTAAAGAATCATTCACATCATTTAGATACACTTTTGAATACAAAGAAGTATGTGTAACAACATTTGTTGTTCTTCTTGTTTGGACCCTCTGATGTTGATCACCAATAATGTTCTGAGCCTCTATTTTCATTCTCATCCTATGATGAGCTATTCAAATTTCATCCTCATTACTTGAAATTGTTGAGACTAATTCTTCTTCTTGAGTAAGATTACCACTATTGGAAGAATTATCAGAATTGTTAACAAGACATTCCTTATCCTGCTCAACATCTATATCGGCAAAAGTCTAATTTTCCATCTAAACATTTTCAACAACTTTCACATCAATAGAATAAACAATTCTTCCTATTTTTTGATGATACATCTATACATTCTTCCTTCTGAAGCATAACCAAGAAAAAATCCATCATCTCCTCTTTGTTCAAACTTTCCAAGGTTTACACCCTTTTTCTTTATGATGCATGGACTCCCAAAAACTCTTAAGTGTTTCAAACATAGAGTTTTTTCATAAAACATTTCATATGGAGTCATATATGAATGTGGCCTACAAAAGAATCAGTTATGAATATACACTACAGTACTCATGGATTCCCTCCAATAATAATGAGAGAGACCATGTTCAAGTAACATAGTTCTCCCCATTTCAACTAGACTTCTATTGTTCCTTCTAGTAACCCCATTTTTTTGAGGTGTTTATGGTGAACTGAGCTCATTCTGAATTACATGCTTCATAAGGTAACATTCATACTCTTCAGTCTTATACTCTCCACAATTATTAGTTCTCAACTTCTTCACTGAATACTAAAATTCTTTCTCTGCTTTCCTCCTAAAAGTCTTAAACATTTTCATAGCATATGACTTATGTGTCATTTACATAACACAAGTAATGCGAGTAAAGTCATCAATGAAATCAATGAATTAGTTATCTCCATTTGTTGATTTTTTTCTCATTGGTCCATAGATATTAGAATGTATAAGTTCCAATTGTTTTTTTGAATGAATGTCAACTCTCTTATGCATATAATTTCTAATCTTCCCATTTTCACAAATAGTGAAACACCAATCTCTTCTTCTTGATAAATCAGGTTTATCTTGGATATTATCTCATGTTGAAAACTAGCACATGTTTATATGACACATATGTCCTAGAATTTTATTCCATAACTAATTTTCATCTACCGTGCTCATGTTACAAGAGTTATGTACTTCACCAACATGGAAAAATTTACATTTTTTACATTGGCCTCTTGTAACTACCTTTCCATATTTTTCACTTTTCACAACAAACCCATGTTTTCTAAAGATAAATTTATTTCCCTCATCACAGAGTTGTGAAACACTCAACAGATTATGTTTCAACACATTAAGATATAATTTTTTCCTAGATTTCATTTTTTCTTTCCCGATGATGGTTGATCCAACACCTTTGATCCTCAGAGACACATCATTTCCAAATGTAATTGGTCGTTCTTTGAAGACTTCCAAATATTCATTAACTATAAATATCCTATCATATGAGAAGAACACACACTATCAAGAATCCATGGATATTCTTGTTTTTTAGCTTTCAAGGAGGTTTTAACAAAAAGATCTTTCTGTTTTTACTTGTTATTCTTCACCTCCAGCTTCTAAGATTTGTTAAGAACCTTTTGTTGTACTGTAAACAAAACCATACATCCCATAGCAAGATGTTCAGGCTATTCACATATATCAAAAATAGTTTCCAATGGTTGGAAATTATTTTCAAATTTCCCACCCGCCTTCTCATATTTCTTCTGAAAATCCTTCTTGTACTTCCCTTTTTGAGAGGATTAACTCCCCCTCAAACCTTGTCTTCCATAAGTTATGGAATAATAGTAATGTTGTTGACTAAACTGACACCTGTTTTTAGTGTGTCTGAATCCACCACAATACCAGCAGTAACCATAGAATGAATATTTTCTTCTGAAACATCTATACTAACTGGAGTTGTGAGAATGCTTCTTAACAACTTTCTTAATAGAACTCTTCTTAACATCAACCTTCCTATTTTTAATCTTAACTTTCTACTTTAGCTCAGATTTCTATTCAGACTTATCTGTACCAGAAGTATTAGAAATTTTTCTAGACTCAAGATTTTTATGTACTTATGATTTTTCAGCATTGCTAACTTTGACCACATACATAGCCTTTCTAGCTATGTTCATATCATAACCAATTACATCTCTCCTCTCAACCTTTGAAGGTAACATTTGTGGATCCTTATTTGGTTCCGTTATTACTAGAAATTTCAACAACTTCTGAGATAGATTGTTTGAAACTGATATTCATTTCTTTATCTTTATAAAGTTTATGGTTGACAAGTTCCAACTCTTCTTCTTTTTTCCTTCAGCTTTACTTCAAGATGATCATTACGATTCATTGCATTATCAAGAGAATTATTCAGATTATCAATCTCCTTTTTCATCTTGACTTTCTCATCAAGAAAACCTTCTTGATTGTTTAATACTGAATTTTCATTTATCAATATTTTTTCCTTCTCAAGCCTTATAATCTTTCTCAAACATTCTTTCAACTCTTCTTTCAGATGATATTCATGTTGAGTTTCTTATTGTATATAAATTTTTCACCCGTAATCTTTATTATTCACTACTACAATAAATGTATTCTCTCTTGATTTCTCAGCAAATGATTTCTCAGATTTAGCTTCTCTATATTCTTCTTTTTCATCTTTAGATAAAAAGATTATTCTTTTTGATTTGAAGAAATTTTTATCATTCTCCTTCGAAAAATATTTATCTTTGTTAGCTTGTTTTCTCCATAAACTTCTTGGTCTTCTATCATCATCATCATTATTTTCTTTTAATTTATTATTTTGAGGAAGGTTAGCCACAAAGTGACCAACAGATCTACACTAAAAAAAATTCAAGGGAAGTTTCCACTTGTATTTACCTATATCTCTTTTCACATTCTTATAAAAAAAGGATAAAATTTCATCAAAATGTTTACATACCTCATCTTCAGAATTGGATTTACCAGCATCATCTTCAATAAGAGAATTCATTGACTTCTCTCTCTATACTGCCTTGAAAGACATTTCTCTATCATCTTTTGTTTTTATCTTTATTGTATTCTCCCATATCATTTCATAAGTAATGAGAGTGGTATGCAAATCATCCAGAGATAATGTTTCAGTGTCTATGTCTTCTAATGAAGACACTTTATCATCAAAATTTTCAGAAAAAAAATCTCAAGATATTTTATAAAACTATAGAATCTTCCATCTTTTCACCAAAACATCTGATTGTACGAAAAATGTCATTTACCTTGGTAAAGAGGTCCCCAAGAGATTCATATTCTCTCATTTTTCAAGTCTTCATACTTCAGCCCCTAGATTTGTAGTTATTCCTTCTTCACTTTTGTATTTCCTTCATAAATGTTCTTCAACTTATCCCATATACCTTTAGCTATAGTGACATCTTTCACTCTAAAAATATCACTCTTAGAAAGAGATGATAGTAATTATTCTTATCATCAATAGGTAGAAATCCATCAGTTATAGCTTCAAGAACATTATACCCAAGAGACATAAGATAAGTAATCATTATATCTTTCCATATATGATAATTCTTTCTATAAAATATTGGAATCCCCTTACTATTCATGAAATTTAGATTTTCCATCACAACTTCTCTTTAAAACATTAGCAAAGAACAAATGAAGGTAACCTTCCCTCTAATACCAATTGCAGTTTCTAGTCAGGATCCATGTATCACTGAGAGGGGGAGGGGGTGAATCAGTGATATCAATTTTATTTTTATGTTTCCTTATTTTTGAAACAACCTTCGCCTCATGTTAAATGGTTTCTCCCCTGCTGAACACACACTACCACAATAACATGAGATTTAAAAGTTTTACTACTCGACAAGAGTAGATACATACATGGTATAGAACAAAAACAATCCAGTACCACACAATCGAATAGAAAAAAATTCTTTGATGTGGAATACAATGAGTAAGATATCCCCTTACACTCGTGTAGCACTTAGAAAACAATGAAATAGTGTGTGTCCTCCCTCGTATCAAAAACATGGTAATGTAATGTTTCTATGCTTTTTAATGAACATTCAAAAATCAAATCTTTCAAAACAATTCTTCACTTTCCTACCCAGAAGCTGGTAAGGACTTCCTGGTGAAAATATATTGCACGCCACACCCTACTTGCACGACTCCCTACTTGCACGCCACTCAACTTGCATGCCTATCTGGTTGTACGCCACTCATTTTGAACACCTTCTTGCTTGCACACCACTAACTACTTGTGGACCACTATTTTTCACAGCTCACAACTTGTGCGCCACTTTTGGATTATACACAAGATACTTCTTTTACAAAACTCCCTTTCTATGTGCCTCTTTCAACATGCATGCCACTTCTACTTGCATGCCATGCTTCTTGTGCGCCACTCTGCTTGCATGTCTCCCTACATACGAGCCTTATAAATAATTCATGACTTGCGTGACACTTCATCTTGAATGCCAATTTCTACTAATTTTGCAATCATAGATCAAATTTCTCTGAAGTATTGAGCATAGAAAAATGTGGAGGGTAGACATCTATTTATAGGAATTTTGGTGACCTGCGTTCCACATAAACTTGCCCTCCATTCCTACTTGCATGTCGCTCCATCACTTGAGCACTGCTCCATCACTTGTGTGCTGCTCTATCACTTGCGCGCCACATTCTTTACATTGTCATATTTTGATGTGTTAATGTTGAAATATGACTTGCATGCAATATACACTTGTGCGCTGCTTATAATTTTATGCCACACTTTCGTGCCACTTATTGACTTGCATGCCACTTAATTTATTTTGTCATATTTTGATGTGATGATCTTTAAATATGACTTACTCTCAACATACCCTTGTGCGCCACTTGTACTTGTGTGCCACACTTTTGGGCCACTCTTTGACTGGTGTTCTACTTTGTTTCCTTTGCCAAAAACACTTATTTAATCCCCATATCCTTCATAAGGCTTTTCATAACAAGTTATCCAAACTTGTGATATTTGTAGAAATACAAATCAGCCAAGCATCGTCATAGTTACCATGGGATGTATTGTAACTTCCCTACCTTCCATCAACCACATATACAAAGTGAAGTGATTTCCTTTCTTCCTTGACAACAAAAGACAAAACCTAAAAAGGATATTATTTTTAATTAGCTTGGTACTAACAGACTGCTATAGGATGATGAATCCTGAGCCTTCCCAAAGGGGAATTGTAGGAAGTTTCATATGAGATATGTGTGAACTCATTTTTTGATACCAAGCCACCAAATGTCCAGGTTAGAGGGGGTTATATCTTCTTATATGACCCCCAACTAGTGGACTATGTAGGTCAAGATTGATCCCAAAACTAGTGTCTACTAAGAAGTGAATAACTTCCATGCAATTGAATTTTCCTATGAAATATAGTGGGTGTATGTGACCCTAAATGGTGGAAACCTATTATTTTTCTAAGAATGAGATAATGGATTATAATGATTCATATTTGGAATCATCTACTCTATAGGCCTTAGTGGAGACTATCTATGTCTAAAATTGAAGAGGGTGCCTATGGGACTTGATAAGATATTCCCACAATTCCATTGACAAGTGGAGTGCATATAGGATCAAGAGTCTTGAAATTATACTAGAAGGATATTTTAGAACATCATATTTTTGGGAGAGAGGCATAATCCTACACATCGATGTATTCTTCTTGTCCATGGGTGTCGTTGGTACAGTCGAATAAGGTGTTGGAGAATTAATGGTGGTTTCAATGTCCCACTATTGGTCAAACACCATAGGCCGAGAACTGAATAGATGAGGTCAAGACTTGGTCAGATGTGACTGAACTCTTGGATTCTGTCATTGGGACACATGATAAAACAATATAATTGGTTATGAAGGCACACTCAAGGACACATATGGTGAGTATTGTGCTTGTTGTTCCTTTCGAGAGGCTTGTTGTCTAGTATCTATGGAACGAAACATAATTTCGAGGACATCCCCATGGATTATATTTCCGATAGCATGGAACATACCCCTCTATCATCAATAGTGGTCATAGGTACCTAAAGGGGCTATGAGGAATTCCTCATCACTGGATACCATGAAATGATCTACTAGTCTATTTGTATTTGATCAACACATATCTCTTCTCTTCATTAGTTGTAAATTCTAGGACTAGATGGATTCTCAAGGCATCTCCTAACCTGGGGGAATGATGTATCTAATAGTGAAAACTTTCTTTGGAATAGGGGGGGTTATGGTTTCCCTGGTGTAGTAGATTCTCATTCCTTCCTGATTTGGAAGGTTATGATTTTTGATGTGGTGGAAAGAGTGAGTATAATGACTATAGTATTCGATGGTTTTATTAATTAGGCATAGATAATGTCATGGGTTTGAGGAGACATATTATAGGAAAACCATTCATTATACTTCTCTGTGCCACACCCATCCACCCATTTATATTCACTGGAATCCTCATTGTCACTATTGGGGTCAGCGAGACACACACTACCTATACACATCACCCAACTCAACCAGTCCATTTTCTACATGGTCCTAGAGCCAATATTTGAAGAAAAAACATTTCATTATAGTGTGTCAAAGGAATATATGGTATAAGAAAACGTTTTTTTGATTAGTCAGGTTAGAATCATGAGGTCTCTAACATTAAAGAAACTTTAGGATTTTATTTTCTAGGGCATAAATAAAGTACCCCAAAACCTGGGTGCCCTAGAATGAGTAGACCTTATTATTCCACTATGTGAAGGGAAACCTAGGGTTATGGCTTTGATGGGGAATGGAGAATCATTCTTGTGGTGAGGATGCACTTGGAATAGCCTTTCCAAAAAAGGTGCCTAAAGGCAGACATGATTTTGGGGTTTGGGTCAATATGATGGTTGTTATCTTCATCATAATAGGTTTTTACACTAAGGATAGTTGGTAATGTATGTGACTATAACTTTCTCTATTGAAAATAATTTTGTAGATTATAATCCCTTTTGATGAACTCCTAGAACCCATCCAAATTTCCCAGGAAGATGAAGGTGGGAACTAGTTCATCCTAGAAATTCTCCACGCACAACAATAATATGTTCTCATGGGAAATTTCCATACAAAGGGAGTATGTGAGTCCTATCCATTAGGAAATTATGTTATAAAATCACTCTTTAGGGAAAATTTATCATTATAAGAGGTCAATGATGTTGTATTTGTGTGTGATAAAGCCAAAATATTAGATAAAATATCTATGGAGATCTTCCAAGCTGAAAGTAGATCCTGGGGGTCGTTGATTATACCGGACAAAAGTTGGTCCCTCTAAATCCTAGATAAAGATTCAAATTTTGGTAGCTTACTATTTATTAGGTGTTCCCAACATGGTACCACCCAATGAGAAAAAGTGGTCTGAATCTTGAAATGGATCACCTATCCCATTAAATGTGGTGAAGCTTAGATTACAGAATTCTAGAGGTGGGTGCATCTGGTCCACCCATGACGGGTGTAGCTTACTTTATAGTGGGATCACATCATGATGCATCTCCAAATAATTAGTATGGGTATTTATAGTGTCTAGTATATCATCATGGTGAGTATTTGGTTGTCACCAGTGCTTCGATCAGCTTTCTGGCTTGTGAGGTGAAGTGATCATGGTTCGTAGGATGGAAATCACACTACTCAGGAGGGGTAGGCGATTAATAACATGTCCTTTTTCTATTACCACCTAATACTACCCTGATCACCTACTCAAGGCCTCCCACCTTAAATATGTGTTCCTAGATGAGGAGAAATGGCCTCTCATCTATAGGGGGAATAGGGTCCCCCAGGGTGTCACCTCATTCTGGGCATTGCTCTGTGATGAGTTCGATGTTAAGACTCTAGTGTCCCTCAATTTACTAGAGAAAGGAAAACATTATGGAATATATCTATATTTCTAGTGTGGATTCAGATTAGATAATGAGGTCAATAACTCCCTTTCACTTGTTTAGTTTTTTATGCGAATCTTTTAGTTGTTCCTCAATGGGAATTTTGAGGTCCAGTATCTATCTCTACTAATAGGCATAAGCATCTGCCAGAGGATCCGTCTGATTTCATTTTTCTCCCTAGGGTAGATATCTTCATTCCCTATGTCATCATTTTGTTTTATTTTATCACCAAGATTATTGACCTCAACGAAATTCACAGTGTCTATGGTTGGGGAGGAATTATCTTCATCAATGGGTGGGTTATCTTGATGGTTCAACTTTTTCTATAAGGTACGGATTAATTGAAGGGTAGTTTACTACCCTCATACTCTTATCTACACATGGGGAGACACCATCTACATGATTATTTAGAGCATGGTGAGGCTCTTGATGTTGGTCCTCTAGAAATTTTTGTTGTTTCTATAAAAATTAGGGCATTCAACTATTAGGAGTACCACAAATTCAACCCTCCAACATTACTGATGGAAAACCTTGAGATGGTCATTGCTTCCAAGAAAGGTCATCTATCAATTCTAGTCACACTTGTATTTCATCCAAATATTTAATAGATGTGTACCACATGAACCTTAGTAGGGGCTCCAAGATAGTGAACTATAGGTCCTTGGGAAATCATAATAAGACTGGTAGCTAGTCATTAGCTAGAAACTCTCACAATATTTACTCCTTCCATTTTTTTGGTGGTTTATCCTTCTATTGATCACCCAAGGCTCTAGTTAGCAATAAGTGAAAAATTTGGGGTGGAAGTGACAAAGATCTATTCTGATACTGATACTCAGATAGAGATAACATCACATGGTCTAATTGTCCCTAGAATGAAGAACTTTCTTCCAGATGTGGTTCTATCTTCAGGACTAAATCATCATAAGATAGGGTATATGGGACCTCTGAATGATCAGGAAGACCATATTACCCTTGCCTATGTGGCTTTGTGGAATGACCCCTTATTTTGAGGGTTCCAACCTAGACCTAGGTATATCTCCAACTTCAAAGGTGTAAGGGGGAGAAGGGAAGCTAATAGAATCTAGGATGGTTTCATAGATTATTAATAAAAGGAATAAATGACATCATCCAAATGTAGGCACTTATAGAGGGATCTAAAGACCTTATAGATCTTTTCATTAGATATTTTCATTCTCAAATGATGAGTTCCTTCTACCAAATATAGAAGTAGAGGTGGTTGTGTTTCTTCTGAGTTATATATCATCTCAGACTTTGATAGGTTGATTTTGATGCGACATTACCCCTTTCCCAATATATGACTAAGATGGAGTTCCATAATAGTGAGACCCTAATGGTCATGAGAGTTTCTTCTATGTGTGTTATGATCGATTCAGCAGGCATGAACCCCAATGCAGGTGTATTACCTCTCTCCATGGGATGGATATTCAGGATACAAGGAATAGTTTCCATGAAAATGACCTCAATGTAGGGAGATGGTATCATGGGGAGGATATATGAGATGACTTTATTCATCATGGGGTGTTACCTAGAATATTTTTCGAAATATTAAGGGAAATGAGTGTTAACCGAACCTATCTGGTAGGCATTTGGGGTCTCGATCGAAACCTGATGTGAATGTCCCCTGTGCACTAGTCTCAAGGGTAGGTTGTGTGTTAGTCGTAGAGTGGGGATATTGGAGATATCATAGAGACCTCATGGTGGGCAGGGTTAGTGGAATAATCTCAATGATGGCACTGGGTTTGTTTCACCAAGACTAGTATAATGAGGATGTGATCATCTTGATCATCATCCTAAGGAGCCGATCAATGTTGGCGATGATGATGGGTGGTGGGGGACCTCCTAGGTGGACCCTAGTTGAGGGTCCTAGCAGGTACAACTATTACACCCCCTACCTTCCTGGTATAGGGGAAAAAGGCATCAAATCTCTCTAGGGGGAGACCCCCAATGCGGTTCTCTATATAAGAGGGGGTTGATTTCCCCCTATGCAACTCTTGTGGTCAATGATGATGGTAAGAAACATTAGATTCAGGGTTTAAGATGTTGATACACATAGTTTGGATGATTACATCTCATTTATACCAAAAAACAAGGGAATTGACGATCCTTTATATTGGATGATCTTAGAGGGATAGATGAGGCAAGGGTTCCTAAGAGTCACGGGAGCAGTGGATGCTATGGTAGGAGTGTGGTTGTGTGATTTTTTCCCATTGTTTATTATTCCTCTATTCTTATTGATAGTGGATTCTCATGTGTTTCATGAATCGTGAGTCATGTGGGATATATAAGGATAACTACCAATAAATTTTAGATGAAGGTGATTTGCCATATTCTTAACACCAGTTATTCTATCTTGAGGAAGGATATGGGATCCATGCTAATTATATATTAGAACTGGAAACTCTGAATTTTCATAATCTTCCCCCATTTATGGGAGAAGAGATTCACATTAGGTTCACCATTTTATTTTCTAATGATTTCTTCTAGGGTCATGCATCGGGGTGATGAATCACTTTTTTTCCTATCCTAGAGTGATTGAGATCCATTGATAGTTTGAATCTCCCTATAGGGTATGAAGCCCTGTATTCTAGCTTTCCAAAGGTGGGAGGCCTCCATCAGCCTGGTTGATGATGTCAGATCCTTGATCATAACAGGATGTTGGGATGTATGCTAATCCTTCCATGGATTTTCCTTTATATATCATCTCCCTAGTTATAGTATCTCTCATAGATATAATACATTTCCACAATTCTCATTCTTGGTTCCGTCTAAAGGTGGATGCTAGTTAATTATGCTTATTATTGTTACAAAAGAGTAGCTCCCTTCAGTTTTAAGCTGATGATGATTTTTGAAATATTGGACATGTTGGGAATCTATAAAATTATTCCTGATTTGAATTTGATTTCATCTCATGTATGGGGCATCTTGGGTGTAGAGATTAAGTAATCTTGTATACTCTATGTGGCGAGTTTGGTTTTGGAAATAAGGTATTCACGGAATGATTCCTTGGACATCCGATGTTTTCTTGAATTGGGTAGGGATTCTTATACACTCGAAGAGGTCACTGGTTTAGGGTATTGTGTGGATGTGATCACATGATTAATGTCTTGTGGGGATATATAGGTGACAGGTTTAACATTTTGTTGGTATTTGTAGGTTATAGGTTTAACATCTTGTGGGGATAGGTATGTCACAAGTTTAATATATTTTGGGGATATATTGGTCAGAGTCTTATTGTATTATGGGAACATGAGGTTTTGGTAGGAGTTAAGTGAGGATCGCATGGGGAATTCTTCACATATTATAGATGTTGCCTCTCATATGGGATAGATGAAGATTTATTGGTGATGTTAGGGGATTAGGATTGAACCCTCAAGAGGTTTCCCAAGAATTTTTATACTAAAACTGAATGTGGAATCCTATGTTCCCTATTATTAGATATGGATAAAAAACACATAGTTTGAGTGAATATTATAAGGTCGTGTGACAGGACCAGTCCATCTAGTTTAACATCACATGGTAAGGATTATCGTGTCATGGAAGGAGCAATAACGGAGTACGGTGCATGGATTATTCATATAGACCACTCAATGTCAGAGTTTTATCCCATGATGGTGTGGGGATTAAACATATGGGATTCCTAGTGTGGGTGTTTCATCCCATTATATCCATACATGGAGAATCCTATATTTATCATATAGGCTACGTCTAAAATTGAACTTCATGTGACCAGGATTTTTTCATTGAGTTTTACATTGTGTGTCAAGGAAATAATTATATGAAGTTTTACATCATCAACATAGATGTGGAATGGGAATATACCCCAGGAGTCCATTTCCAAATTAAGGATAAGGGTAAATCACTACGCATCAATACAAGTAATGGTAAGCAGTTTTCTGTAATGATGCCACCATTGGGGAATACATTTTTACCACACAAGTGCTTTTATAAGGAATAAGGTGTAAACACTACCATGGTGAGGCATCACATAGGGGTCCTAACATTAGGGTTCATATTTATAAGAGAAAGAGTTGAGGAAATTTATCATCCCATGCTTGTAGGTACAAGTCCAATCACAAGGGTCAATGATTCCAGTCATGCTGATGAACAATGCATGAAAAGACTAGTTGTGGGTAGACATAAGGCCTTTAGGTACTTGAATTTTATGAATTTGAAACAAATAAAACTATGAATCATGTGGGAGCCTAGTATGTGGGATTCATGAAGGTTGATGGGTTCTTAAAGGATTGGGGGTTTGTAAAGATCATGCATTAAAAAAATAGGATAGACCTTATCTAGATTATAGTCTTCGATCCCTTGGGTACGGTTTTATGAAGGATATGAATCTCACAAAAACCCATGAGTGTGAGGGGGTTTCCTTTATTGTGAAGTTTGTCATCCTTTAGGAATGTCATCTATACCCTGTTCTTAGGGTTCTATTCACCAATCGTAGGATTTTACTGAAATATGCATACAAGTAGGAATCCATCTATCATTTAGATCACAAAGGTTGGCGTTTCATGAATTCATAGCCCATGGTGGAAGTATGAAAGCTACATCCGGATAAAATGTCAAAGGAAGGGAACATTTATAGGTTCCATGGAGCAGCGAAGATATGCTTTGTGAAATATTATTGTTCTTTAAATAAGAGGAAGTTTCACTAAACATTGATAACCACCAGGATCCACACACCATTTGAGAAGGTTTGGACCTTCGTGAATCTATAACCTTATGTGGATTTTGGGTTTTTTGTCTTAGATTCACAATGAAATGGTGGTGAAATTCTCCATGTCACTCGTATAGTTTGTTTTTATGCATCAATAGTAGGAATCGCTGGGAATGATGTAACAGATGGGAAAAGAGATGAGTGGTTATCTATTGATTCTAGAAACATAGATGAGATATACGTTGGAGAGGTTTAAGGTCGATGCATTAGATATAAACACTCTAAAAAGGTTAGGAAGGGTCAGAACCTGGATCTCAATGAGCCTTGTAAGGAGGATGAGAATTCATCATCAACATCATCATTTGACCTCAACATTCCACTAGTACATCCATGTTTAGGAACCATGGGAGACTAGGGATATGTGTATATGGTGTAAATATTATAAAATATGGGATCATACTTCTTTCCTTAGAAAAATCTACGATAAATTTTCACTATAGGTCTGAAATATAAACTCATATAAAATTTTAGTAGGTTTTAACACCAAAGCATGAAAGGTATTCAACTCAAATGGTTTGGAAGAAACAGAATATTAGGATTAAGATTATTATAAGTAAAAGACATCATTGATACCTATCTAGAATATTAAATCTCAAGTCATCTTAACAAATAACCTTCGATAAATTTATTAGTATGTAAAAATTTTATTTTAAAGATGTAATTTATTTAAGGGGGTATAATGTAATGACCCTTGATTGTGGATCCTTTTAAATGCATACTATGTTTTAAAACATGTTCCATATGCTACAACCAATGTAGAAAACCAAAAAAAAATTAAGTAGAAATTATTAATAAAGCTACAATAAACACTAATATATAAAACCATTAATACTTATTTCTTTTATATGGAAAATAATTAATATGAGTTAATACCAAAAAAGTTATGTTCAATAAAATTAATTTTCCTTATGTTATATAATTTCCATTGAAAATATATATTTAAAAATTTTATAGTTAAAATTTGATAAACTAAAATTCCTTTTTGAATTCCTCGCAAAATATTATCTTAGGATGAGTTATTTATATTTAAAAAATTTATTTTTATGTGAATAGTAAAAATACCAATTAATGTCATAAATTTTAGTAAATTATTTAATTATATGAATAAATTGAATGATTTTGAAACTTTTTTCCTATAAAATTATATATTATAAATTATAAAGGCATTTAAATATATTATTCTGAATTTATAAACCCATGCTCAACATTTCAAAAATTAATGTATCTTTTTAATGAAAATTGTTTTTGACTATTTTTTCTAATTAATGAAAACATGATGAAATGAAGTTTTTGAATTATTTTATGGTTAAATAAATACTATTTTAATGATAATTACTATTTTAAATCCATTTAAATCAATTTCATTGATAATTATATCTTAATCCTAAATATTGATTCTTAAAAATAATTTGTTTCAAAAACAAATTTCTACACATTACATGTGCTAACATTATGATTAATTTCACTAAACATATAAAGTTAATTTGAAAAAATACTTAATAAATTTGAGATAATAATTCTAAAATTATTAAATATGTCCAATTTCATTTTTAGGAAAAAATTTAGATTATTTGGATTAGTTCTAATCACTATGATAATGATGAAACAATTATTTTAAAATCATTTTTTATTAATATCAAAGTATTTATATCTAATAAATTAAAATTAAAAATACATAAAATGAATCTACTATGATTTATAAACACATAAATAACCATTTTAACAAAAAATCAATTATTAATCAATACTTAATATGAATAAGAATCCATAATCGTCAAAATGTCATTTTTATAGTAAAACTCTTTTTATACACATTAACTGTTTTAATTTAAAAGATAATTTTATAATAGTTAGAAAATTAATTTGAATAAATAAAAATTAAATTTATTTCCATGACACTCAAATTTTCTATATGGGTTATTTTAAATTAAAAAAACATAAAATCACACAGTTAAAAACTAGTTTCCTTGTTTAAAAGTAAAAAAATTAAAATTTAACAAAATAATGGTAAATAATCTATAACATGTTTAAAAATTTTGTGTAAACCAATTTTTTTTAATCATAAAACTAAAATACACCCAAAAATTAAAACATTGTAAATTTTTAGTGATTTTCCTTGGAATAATATCATGGAATTATTAAATTATAAAGGGTGTTTCAAAAATATCCATTTTCGTCTCTTATAATTGGGGATCACTTACACACTATTGAAAACAAACCTATCCAAATAATTAATCATTTAAAATATTCCATTTTACTATAAATATAACCATATCCCAATAATATAATCCCCTAGTCAGTCAGAGTTAGCCAAAGACCGTCAATTTCAAGTGTACGTCTAATGGAAAAATCTTGTCTTCGACATAAGTATTATCTCATTCTTATATTTTTTATTTTAATATTACTCTTCAAAATATCTTATATACATAATAATATGATGAATTGTTTTATCATTATTATACATATATGTTGTTATAATAATGGTATATCCCTTATTTATTCATTTCCATCCACTTTGAAAAACAAATGAATATCGTTAGTGTGTTGCACATACTATCGCCTCCACGAAGCAACAAACTATATTTCTCAATAACTACTTTAAGGGATGGTATTTATAGTTATAATTAACAATAAATGTTATATATCACATATAATAATTATTATTAAATTTCAATTTAATTTCCAGATTTACCCCCTCTCATTCATTAAGAAACGTGAACACAAATCATGCGTATATGCAGATTACCATCTCTATGATGTAACACATTCTATTTTTAATATAAATTATCATAAATTATATAAAAATTTTAAAATTTGGTAAAAAATCCTAAAAAAACAAAATAATATCATTATTCTTCTATTATAATGATATTATGTAAAATACAGACCACTATAACCATACTTGTTAAACAAGTTAAAGCGTGTTCAAGTTTGGTTCTGTTTAACCACCTATGTGAACAATGAATTAAAATAAAATTATGGATGAATATGAGAACATGAAAAGTAATATTATTATAATATATTATGTAAATTTTTATTAGTATATGGTTATTTAAATTTTATATTATTAATTTGACTTATTATTAATGTCACATTTTTTTCACTAAAATTACTAAAATAAGCCTTATCAATAAAGTTTTCACATAAGGTAATCAAAATGAACATGGGATGAAATAATAAAATTTTAAATAACTATAATTTATATATTATCGAATGTTAAATGATATATCAATAGTTAACATGGTATCAAATGATGGGTTGTGATGTCAAAATTATTAAACATGTTAAAAAAAAATACAGTTATTAACAACTAATGGTAAAAATAAGATATTAATAATGAATTATAATAACGATTAGAGGGTAATATTTATAAGTAGGGTTATAAATTTTTTTATTATGTTAGAAATATTTTTTAACAAGAATTTAGAGTGTCATCAACTAATAATGGAATAAGTACAAGGGTTTGTTGTCTCAAGTTCACTTTCATTGAGGCTTGATTTCTTATTTTTCAAATATTACTCTATGAAATGATTTAGATACTGAAAAAATTAATTAATTCATCAAAATTAAATCTTTTAATGAGATACATATTTTTATTTCACAATATTTCCTACATGTTCTTTTAACCCATTCACTTCTCATGTTATAAGAGTTTCTCTGTCTCAAATTTGAATCCCTTGAGACATGATTAAGATAAACATGATGTTTAATTTTAAATGATGTAAATACTACCCCATTATAATTTTATTTCGTGATTATATTGTATTTAATGATATTAAATATTTTAATTAATGCTCTACCTCTCATGGGGTTTCAATTCAAAATTTACCAAGATAGTAAGGGGTTTTCATGAGTCGAATCTCTTCATCTGGTTATAGTCACTCTTTATTGACTATAATATTTCAAGATTGATATATTATAACTTGTGGTGATGTTTTTTTATTTACTCCTTTATTTATGTGTTAATTAATTACCTTTATAAATATACAATTATTTTATTCAATGTTTTCCAGAATAAATGTGTATCATTGGTAGGAATAACTTACATTCATACCAATGGACATTTTTTTCCATGTTCATATTTTCATTACTTTAAATGTTCTCCCCTATTTTTGGAAGGATAATATAGAATAATTTATATTATTTTCATAATTATTTATCTCTTTTCTAAAGGAAAATTTAATAAACTTTTAATGGTGTGGGTTTTTAAATAGGTCATTTCAAAGTGATCAAATGGTTTTTCCATCCTTCCAAAATAATTTTTTTTTCATACACTCCAAATTTCCATTTGATAACACTAGTGTATTTTTCCAGTAGTAAATATTATTTTAAAAAGTAAAAAATTTCAAATTATTATAACTTTCCATTTTTTTTAAACATTATTCTTTTCTTAAAAATATATTTTAATTCTTAGTAGAAATAATTTATAAACAAATTACACTTTCAGGAAATCGTCTATTTTCATTTTTCAAAAAAAATAAAGGAGAATTTATTAAATGAGATTCATAACCTTGATTTTTATAATGATGAATAAAATATATTAAAAAAACCATTTCATGATTTTTTTTTCATTATCTTAAAAATTATCTACCTTTATTGGAGTTATGTTTCAAGTTTCTTCTTATGTTATTATATTATTTTGTGAATATTTTAGGATATCATGTTTTTGGTAACAAGCGATACAACTCACGATTTTATTTGTATATTTTATGAAACCCATTTGATTTCCCCGGGTACCTTATAAAAAGTAAATAACTCCCATTTTTATGCTTTATGAATCTCATTTTACTTCCTTGGGTTCTTTATATGATGATTTTAAAATGTTAGGAAACCCATTTTCTTTATAAGGGTTATTTTATGTTCTGATGATTGTTTTCATGTGGAACAAAAATGTATGGATTATGTGATGGGTGAGACTTATCTACCCATAATGAATTGGGTAAATTATTATATCTCATTAGATAAAAATTTTATATGAATGGTTTATCAAGTAGCTAAGTTACCAGAGGGTGAGTTTGATAGAATTTATCTCTACTCACAATAATATTAGTGAACAGGTTGGTGGGTAGCTAGGTTAAAAATGATAAGATATCATATGTTTATGATTATACCAAATTATTTCCTATGTTCCATGGATCATGTTATATGCTTAATGTGTTATTTTCTGATGCCTTGGTAAAATTGATATTGTTTTGATATTTTATTATTACGGTTAAAACATAATGATTTATGTTCCCTTAAAGCAGATATTTTTCCTTATATTTCCCTAATGATTAGATCTTAAAATTATGGACATTATTATTTTGTCCCTTACCAAGTATCTGAGATAAACCATTTCTTATATTTCCAATCTTTTGGTTATGAATATGTTTGTATTAATTTAGAAGTCTATAAAAGGAAAATAGGAACATAATTATAAAGAATTGTTAGAAAGTACAATAAAAAGATGTTTATATAGCTAATATCAAAGAAAATAAACCATTAAGTATTTATGTTGTGTGGATATCATGAGGTAAATGATAAAAATTATGAGATTCATTTATTTTTTATGTAATTTTTAGCTATCATCACTTCACACAGTGACACCCAAATATTCTATCATAAGAATACATTTGAATTCCAATCAAATACCTCCATTGTATTGGATTTTGATCACTATAAATCACATAAAGATTTCCTCAATAGGTCTAGTGATGTGTCAAAGTAAAATAAACATGTGAATGAGCTATATCTATACAAACCTCCCATATATGGATCTTTATCATATAGACTTAAACAATAGAATATTTTTTTCTTATTGTATGATTTAAAACTGTATGACACATTGTTCATCTTAGATGGCCCTAAACTACTTAGAGAAGTGAACTATATGAGTAACATATCTCTTATGTATAATTTATATTTATATATGTTTATTTATCCAAAAAGATTATGTTAAGAAAACTTTCCCCCAATTTTTGTCTTAACACCTCACTTGATTTATTATGAGGTTTTATTTACCCATATCTGGAATCAGGTTTCTTCCTTTTTTCCAAACAACATCTCTAGAATAATATGGTGTTGCTATAGAGTATTTAAAAAAAAATTTGAAATCCTCTCTTCCACCATACCTACTTCATACCTATAATGTCTAGATCAACAACCCAATTCCTTGATCTAAGATACTCATTAAGGAAACCCACAAACCTGAGTATCTTCTCATGGTTTCCACTATCATAACAACTAGTAATAGGGTTATTGTCAGATCTAAATAAACCCTCCACTGAATGGTGAAAATTATAGTTATATTTGGAGTCTCTATGTTACCCCTTGTGGATGTTTTGGTACTAGAGGAAAAGATCCCAATAATATCCATGCATTACATTCCTAAAAATGGGACACCTTTTTCTTCATTAATAATGGTCAAAATACTCTCACCATTTATCATTCCATTATGTCCAATTCAAACATTTTAAGACTCAATTTACTTTATATGTGTCCCCCCATGTTCATAAATATTATAGTTATTTCTATTTTTAGATCTTTATGCTTTAAAAACAACATTGAGGGGGCTCCGAGTAACATGAGAATAAATTTCATGAATCTTCGGTTAAAGCTACATGACCTTAAACTATAATTATAAAAAATATTCTCCACATGAATTTAAACTATTTGGTATGATCCATCTTGTATGAACCAAAAATACTTGGAAGGTTTGGTCCATGAGAACCAAATAAAAAAACAATTCCCGTATATAAGATCTTGATTAGAGGGGTTTTCTTTTCTTCCCTCAGGGATTTAATTTATATTGTTATACTAGAAAACCCAAATGTTACTATTTAACTAAACCATGACTAAAATTTCCCCTTATAAGAACTATGTGGTTCCTGATACTTGCTACCTCAAGATATGTAGTGATGCCTGGATCCCCAATAATATTCCCTACCACAAATCTTCATCAAACCTCCTCTTTGTATTCATGTTCAAAACTATTATTCAATCATGCAGGCCTTTCTGATTCACTCAAAACCAAGACAAAGTTCTCTCATTTTGTTCCAAAAGCACATTTGTGAAATGTCCCTTACTTGGAGGGCCTTAATATATGACCCTAAATTATATTAAATCTAAATCCTTATCACACGATATTAAACTACATAAATTATGATCCATCCTAGAATACCATAAACTATTTAGAGTCATTAGTACTATATAACCAAACTTCCCTTCATGAGAGATAGATCTATATAAGGGTAACCAACATTTTGTCCCTATCAAGAAATGTATAATAGGTTTGAGTGATCTATTATCAGAGAAAATCATATCTACTATCTAGGGTATTATATATAAATCTTCTTTTTGTTCCAATACCATACCAGAATAACAAATTCACCTCCCTACATACGAGCTAGATCTATGGAGGGACTATAATGTAAAGAACTATATATGGATTGATTCCTTCTATCCATTTATATATAGTGTTACTTATATCTCTTATCCATGGTCCAACCACAAACATACATCCCAATCTTCAGTCCAAAAATCATGACCATAAATTTGTGTTGAGACAAAGAGTTTTGGCGATGTTATTATAAGACTGATGAAGAAGCCGATGAATAAGAAATGAAATTTTTATGGTTTTTTCTTTTGTTTTAAACACATAAATCAAGAACTTATGATATAAAGAAATAAATATGCTTCAATGAGATAAATAAATTCATCTGTGCATAATAACGAGCTTTCATGAGTAGTATTGATTGATCATATGAAGGAATAATTTTGTAGACTATTCTTATTTTGACTATTATTTTGTGAGTAAATCTTTCATGTGATGCACTTCCATGAGAAGAATCATGGACCTTCTACAAGTTTAGTGCTTCCTTGAGAATATCATGGATCTTCTTTGAAGAGTGCAAATATTTCATGAAGAGCAATGATCTTCCATGAGATTGATTATTATATGAGTATAACAATAGACTATCCAAGAGTGAAGAAAGAGTGACCATGAGTCTCATGGTATGAGGACCTACTGAGATTGTCATGGAAAAGGTTACTTGGAATTCAACTTAAGAATAGGGTTAGATAAATTAGATGATGAAAAGTAAATTTCTCTTCTAAGGATTGAATATGATGATGTTTATCATGATTCTTATATATGATTTTTTGAATGGAGTCAAGAGGAATGAAAAAAATAAGACAATGTTTTTGAATCTATTTAAAGAATATAAGAACCATATACATGAATTTAGATACATGACCCACATAAGAAAATATTCATTTATGAGTTTTCCAATATTATAGATTCTATTTAGCCAAATGAAGTGTTGTGTATTTAAATGTTTATAGAAGTAGAATTTGATACATGATTGGTTTTATAGGTGAATTTTAGTTTGTGAATTACTCCAAAATAAAAATTGGTTGTGCATGTAGGAGAAATCATCATGCATGTGAAAATATTATGTATGTTAATGAACTACATAGGTGAATGGTTCACATATGGGTTTTCTCTATGGATATGAATTGTTTAAGTTATCTATGAAGCTCACATATCAATGCAAGAACTTCACTTCAAATAAAGGGCGGAACTTCTAACTGAATGAATGCATACGTGTATCTTAATTTCATACATGAATTATGAATTTATTATACAAATAAATAGCTTTAGTTTCCATGGTATTTATAAGGAAGAACCCCAAGAATGATGTTTCCATGATCTCATCATAGTACAATACATATATTGACACATACATATGGATTTAATATGGATGAAATATAGGTTTATAAGAGAATGAAGAGTACATGATATTTCTCCATCTATACATGTAGTTACATTCATTTATAGAAGTGATTAAATATGAAGTTATTTTGAAAACCATATCCATGATTTTTGGATATTTGAATTTAAAATTATTCACACAGTTTTGTAAATATTTTAATAGAATATAAATTCAAGAGTTATCTAAAATTATGAGATATATGTTTTTACAATTGTTTTATATCAAAGTAGAATGTGTGGTGTGGAAGAAAAGTGAAGGGAGATAGAGAATAGGAATAGGTTATTTCTCATTGCTATGAAATAAATCAAAGAATAATAAGATCTGAATTGTAGAAGGGAAAGTGTGATGAATTCTAGAATCATAGTGATAATGTGTTGAAGCATATTAGTGATTTTTCATTATATTGTTACAAAATATATTTTATCCTATTATCTATGTGAGGATCAAATGAACTATAAAATGGATATAGTTTAATGAATGTGATAGATATACCCTGCTTATTGTAAACCTCAAAGTATTGTTTTTTAGTAGACTATGTTATATTGAATTATTTTTAGATCATGCTGAGGACTATCTACACATATTGAGTAATGAACCATTTAAATTACTATGTTCCCATGGATGTGATTTTTTATTGTGTTCAACAATGTCACTTCCCTATAATGGTGTATAAAATTATTTTAATTGAAGAAAAAATAAAAAGCACTGACCATTAATTCAACCCCTCCCTCACTGGTTATACAAATCCTGATTGGTCATTTTAATTAGTACCCAAGTGAGGTGACTCAATTAAATCTAGGATGTTTGAATATTAATGAATAAGAAGACTATCATGCATGTTTTGAATTTAGTAAATAGTAAGGGGATTCCTATATTTTATGGGAGGAACTATCATATAAGGGAGGGTAGAATTACAAAATATCTATTATCCATTGGATATGATGTTCTGAAAGTTGTAGTATATGCTTTCATATATCCCTCCAAGGGTTCTCTCTTAATAGCCAAAGAAAAAAGTATTCATGGGAATGATGGATGATCCATGAATTCCTATTATTTTGTCTCTCTCTCTCTCAGAAGTGAATTAATTCAGGTTAAAGAAATTGTAATGATTAAAGGCATCTGATATATGTTGAAGAATATTTATGAAGGGAAAATGAAAGTAAATAAGCCTATGTTACAAATTTAAATACTGAAATATGAATATTTTAAAATATAAAATAATGTATCTATTTTTGTGTTTTTCACAAGGGTTAATGATATTGTAAACACCCTAATAAATTCTTGGAGAACAATTTGAAGACATAATAGTGGTTGAAAAGATATTGATAATTATTTTTAATGGATTTAATGCCAATTTTTCATAATTGGATGATATAGAGCCTTCAAAAATCTATTTGAATGATTTTATTAGTATTGTTGTTACATATGATATGATAAGTGTGAATTATTTAAAAATAAAGGGAAAGGACATTCATGTAGTCCCATTCAAATCCACTATGTAATAAAATTCACATAAATTTTTTATTGAGAAAGAATTCAGTGAATCTAATTTATAAGAATAAGTGAGTAATAAGTTTAATGAATTTATGTGTTTATTTTCAAGAAATGTGAAAAGCAAAATAGGGAAGTATAAAGTAATGTTACAACTGATGTTCTCTAATTGTAAATATATTAGACATTTTAAAATAAATTTTCGAATACTGAAGGAAAATAAAGATAATTATGAAGAAAATGGAAGGCAAAAAAGTCCATTGAAAAATAAATTAGTCAAATTTAAGTTACATTCGATAGGAAGAAATAATATGTCCACTAAATTTAAATAGATACCTTTTATCCTAATTTTATGAAGATGATGATAGTAAAGGAGAATTTTACGTTGATAATTCTAGTGATGACGGTACTGATATTTTTATTATTGTAAAGGTTAATGATGAGATTTATACTAATGATGAAGGAAGAAAATCTTTAGAATAATATGGGGAAACTTAGATGGAGTTAACAAAATAAATATAATTTAAATAATGTTTCTTGAATGATGAAAAACTACAAAAATAGAAGAAGAGGTTAAATAATGATGATCAACATGTTAACAATCACAAAAAAATGCACAAGGAATAAAAATCAATATTGTGAAATGATATTTAAAACATGAAGAAGTTACTTTATGAAGAAATAAATTTCAACAAAAATCTTGGATAAAAATGAGAGTGATGGAGAAAGAATTTGACCTTGTATAATAGAAATTTATTGAAATTGAAAATGGAATATCTAACTTCCAAAATTCAATTCTAGATGATGGTGAAATCTCTATGGATTTTAAATCTAAAAAACACAGGAAAATAATATTTTCAATGGTTAATAACAATATTAAAGTTATTGGTAAAGGGTCTTAGAAGAAGAAGAAATCCAAGAGGACAATGAATGTAGCTAAAACAAGTTAATAAAAAATTTAGTAAATTATAAGAAATAAACATTAAGGAAAAACTACTAAAATAGAAACTGTTTTATAACTGATAAGAATTATGTTATGAAGAAGAATATATCATAAGTATACCAAAATTTTGTTTCACAAAAAATGATCCAATATTTATGGTCAGAATGATGATCAAATAAAATTACATAGTTCTCGATGACATGAATTTTTAGAAATAAAATAAGATTTTCTTGGATATTGTTATTTCTTTGGAGGATTTAGGCATATAAATAAGTTATAATGGTTCAATAATCAGTACTAGAATGGATCATAGTGGTTTTAGAGACATATTTGGAGGTTGATTCAGCCCACTTAACGGATAAAAACTCAAAAACATTATGAATAATCAAAATTAAAGATTTAGAATAAATTATAACTTATTGAAACTATAATTTAAGGGTGTGATTTTCTTCAAAACCATGAAAAAAAGCATGTGATTCTACCATACCAACAATTTTTTGATGGAAAAACTAAAAAACATCAATATAAGTAAGAAAATGGAAAAAATAAGGCTCTTGTAGTTGAAATTATACTCAAGGCTACAAAAGAAGATTATCCTTGGATTTTGGATAGTGGGTGTTATTTATAGATGATTGAATATTTGATGTTTTTGTAGAATTTAAAATATCACAATGAATGAATAGTAACTTTTGGGAATGACGAGTCTCATAGAATTAAAGGAATTGGATCTTCTTTTTTTTTGTAAATAAAAGTTGAAAAACAAAAGTTCCTTATTTAGTAATGTCATAAAATATAATCTGTTGAGTCTTTCATAGCTTTGTGGTTACGGAAATGCCGTTATCATCAAAATATTTATTTTTATTGTGAAAAGGGTAAAATATAGGGAATTTTTTATAAGAGGAAAATTTACTAAAGGGAATTCTGTTCTAGGTTGGAGTTACACAAAATTCATGTTATCTATGTATGAATGAAGAAAATCAATTATGGAATAGAATGTCTGGACATATGTTCCAACAAAACATGAAAAAGTTAACACATAGAGTAAGTGTTCATGATGTATATGATATAATAAGAAACAAATATTGTTGTTGTTCCATATGATATAAAAATAAAATTTTGAATTATTTAAACACAAATATTGAGATACATACATCGCATCCCTTATAACATATTCATTTTTACATATATGGACCTATGAAGAAGTAATCAAAAAATAAAGATAATTATTTTAATTTTGTTATTGATTATTTCACTTGCATTATGTTTTTAAAAAAAATTAGAGGCTCTCTATATATTCAAAAGGTTTAGGAGAAGTGATGAAATAGAATGTGCCTACTCTATAAAGAATATCTGAACTGATAATGGAACCGAATCCACAAGTGGTAAGTTTAAAGGTTATCATGAGATGAATAGTGTTCATTATGATTTTAGTGAACCATACAAACCAGAAAAAGAATTTTGTATTTGAAACATGTATTAAAATCTTGGTTGATATGGTTCAAACCATATTTATTGAACATGATAATTATTTGTTATTTTGGAGAGAAGATATGATAGCATCCATCCACACTCAAATTTTTTTCTTCTATAAAACAAATTCATACATGCCTCTATATGAGATGTGTTATAATAAGATCCCAATAATAAAGTACTTAAGGGTATTTTTCATCCACATAATTATTAAAATTAAAGGTGGAAATATTGGAAAGTTTGATCAAAGATATATTGATGGTATTTTCTTTAGATACTCTCAAAAAGGTAGAGGATATAGATTCCACCACAAGTAAACTAAAATAATTTTTATTCTATTGACGCGAAATTCATAAATAAAGGTTCCACAGTCAACTATTGATATAAGTGGAAGTGGATATTAAGATATTTTTATTAAAGAACATGATACTGTATTTGATAAGAAGTGATTATGTAGAAGATAAAAAATATGGATATATTAATTCATCCATTTTATATGATGACGAAAAATTGAGTTCATCTTAACCAAGGATAAGGAAGCAAGTGGAAGTCCAATATGTCATTATAGATCAAGGACTATAGGTTCAAACTAGAGTAACATGGAGGAAAGTTTCACATACCTCTTTGATTTCATAGATTGAGTGAAGAGATGTTGAAGATGAATTAGAGCATCAAGAGTGGATTGATGTACTAAATCAAGAAGTCAATTCTATTTATAAAAATGAAACTTGGGAGATGGTACCCAATCCTAAAGATAAAAATATGATTGGATGAAAGTGGATTTTCAAGAACAAGATGAAGGTAAGAGGTGGAGTGGTAATAGATAATTAAAGACTTGTTTTTAAGTGATAAAAACAAGATAAATACATTTATTTTCATGATAATTTTCCTCCAATTTAAAAAATTAAAACTATTATAATTTTTAATTCTATTTGTACTTAAAGAAAATATAATATTTTTCAAATGGATATCAAGTCTTCTTTTCTCAATGAAGATTTTTAATAAGAAGTTAATATTAAGCAGCCAGGTGGTTTATTACTGGGAATATAAGATAAATATATATATAAAGTGAAGAAGGATTTATATTATATTAATAAAGATTCAATATCCTGTTATTCCTAGATGGATTAATTTTTAACAAAGCTTAACTTCAATAAAGTAAAAGTGTACAAGAACCACTAGAAAAAATAATATAAAGAGGTTTCTTTCATTGTGATCGGTTATGCTGATGATACCATTCTTATAGAGTATAATGATAAATAAGGTAAAGGATTTCCCAAAGAGATTAATATTTTATTTGACGTTTCAATAAAGGGACACATGAGGTAATTTTTTGGCATGAAAATTTCTCTGAAGAAGTATTACATTTTCTTATCACAAGAAAAATATTCCAAGGAACTAATTATAATATTTGGAATGGAAGATTCAAAAAAGTTTCCCACACCACTCACAGTGGGAAAAAAGATGATTAAGGATGAAGTTAGATGTAATATTTATCCTAAAGAATTTAGGAAATTTATTAGGGAACTTCTTCATTTAAAAACCTTGAGAACATACATGATTTATTTTGTTACATTTTAGGTCATATTTAAATGTGAACAAACAATTTCTCATTTTATTTTGGAAATATAATTCTCAAATACGTTTAGGGTACTATATATTATGGGAAAAGGTATGAAAACATGGGAAATTTGAATATATTTGGCTATAAATAAATATAATGGGAATGTTGTGTTGAGGAAAAAAGTTCTATATCTAGTGATTTTTTGTTTCTAGGAGAAATATGCATGAGTTGGAATATAAATAAGAAAAATTTAGTTACTCTCAGAAATAAAGAAGTAGGGTACACATATTCCACTAAATAAACACCAAAATTAATATGGATGAAGACATAACTATAATATTTGTTTGTTGATTTTATTTTTACCCTTATCTTGGGCTATGATAATCAGCATTCCATCAATATCACAATGAATCTAGTAAAAAATTCAAGATCAAGGCTCATTGATATTAAATATCACTTCATTAATGATCTCATTGAAATAAATAAACTAAATATGGAATTTATTCCTATATATGAATAAGTGGTCAATATATTCACTAGATGACTACTGGAAGACACATTTGGGAAATTAAGGTTGATAATGAGTATTCAACCTCACCCCCTTTATGGAAATGTTATGCAATTTTTGTCCCCAATCACTTCTTGTATTTGGATATTATTTAGAAAGGGAAAAAAATAACAATATAATTCTATGAATTTATATGTGATTTCTATATTTTTTTAGTATATACATCTAGGAGAGTTTTTTAAAAGGTATAACATGTGATGTAAGTATGTGTGAAATATTTTCTATGTTTTTTTGAAGTGGGTGCATGAACTATTTCTTTATTAGTTAAATTCAGTTTCAATTGTAAAGATGTGATGTTGAATGACAAATTTAATGATTATTGATCACTTCTTTATATACATCATTGTTTTATTTTTCAATGATGATTGTTTACTACACTGATATTTCTTATGTAGGCTTAGAATTGATTGATAGTGATTCATAGCTAGTGTTTTAGAGAATCAGTAATTTATGGTCCTTGGTTGATAAAAAAATCCAAAGGAAGAGATTTTTGGGATCAAAGTTTTGGATATGTTATTATTGAATTAATGAATATGTTGATGAATAGAAAGTGGAATTTTTTATCGTGTTTTCTTTTGTTGTCAACACATAAACTAGTATGTTATGATAATATGAGATCATTAAAATTCATTTGAGATGAAGGAATTTAAATATGGATAATAATGAGCTTCCATGAGTAATATATATCAAACATATAGAGGAATACTTACATGGACTATGATTATATTGACAACGATTCTATGAGTCAAGATTCCATGTGATGTGCTTCCATGAAAAGAATAAAAAACCTTTATCGAGTTCAGTGATTCTATGAGAACGTCACATATATTACGTGATGAGAATATATCTTCCGTTAGGATAAAAGATCTTCCATGAGAACAAATCAACCATGAGTATGAGCATGGAACTTATGTTAGTGAAGAAAGAGTGACCATGGTTTTCACGGTAGGTGGACCTATTGTGAGTCTCATATAAAATTTCGCATGGATATTGACCAAAGAACATGAGTATATATTAGATGATGAAATGTAAATTGTTATTCCAGGGATTAAATATCATGATCGCTATCATTATTATTGCATAAGAGTTTTCAAATGAAGTTAAGAGGTAGAAAAAAGGATGAAGTTTAGGAAGATGGTTAAAAAAGAGTAGAACCATTTCTATAAATTTTAATATGTTCTACATTTAAGGGAATATATCCATAAAAGTTTTTATATGTATGAGATTCTATATTTCCAAATGCACTGATGCATTTCTAAATGTTTATGGAATTATAATCGTACATGTTATTGGTTACTTAGGTGAATTTTCATACCCAAATGAGTTGTGTATGTTAATTGGTCACTGTGGAAAATTGGTTGATCATGTAGGAGAAATAGACACATATTTGAATTGATTACATACATGAATAAATGATATATGAGAATAGTTCACATATGGGTTTTTTCTATGGATGTGAAGTGTCCTAGTTAGACATAAAGTTCAAATATCACATAAATACTTCCATTGTGAATTAAGTACGAGACATATCATAGTATACATGTATATAAACATGTTAATTACATGCAAAAATTATGAATTCCTCATGGAAAAGGAGGTTCAGTTTAAATTGTATTTATGAGGAATAATTCTAAGTTTTTTATTGACATAATCTCATCATTGTAAAATGTAAGTATTAATATATATATATATATATATATATTATGATTTAATATTGAATAAAAGAATGTTTAATGGAGAATGAAGAGGCTAAAACATTTCTAAATGTTTACATGCAACAACATTCTGTTATGGAACTAGTTTCTTATAGATGTTATTGTGAAGAACAGATTTGAGATTTTTGGATATTGGAATTAAAAATTATTTATATGGTTTTGTAAATATTTGAATAAAGGAGAAAGAGAACAGATAACTAACACTGCATGATATTTTTTTCATATTTGTTGAAAATAAAAGTAGAATGGATGGTGTAGAATAAGAATATAGAGAGAAAAAGAAGTAGAAAAGGTATTCTCTCACTAATGTGATATAAATTAAAGTAGAAGATGATATGGCTTGAATAACGAAAAGTGTGAATAATTCTAGCAGCATAGTTGTGATGTGTTGCAGCTGGTTGAAGAAGGTTCATTCCATTTTTGAACAAAAGAATTTGTTATATTATTCATGCTAGGAGACTATGAATTATTTAACGACTCGTATTTTCCATGTACTATTTGGATAATATATGGAATATTTTAAATACTAGGTGCTAAGATGATGTTTGATTCTGAGGGCTGATGAGACCAAAATAGATTTTTGAAATATATTAAATATATTAAATGCACAAATGTAGAATTTTATTAAAAAATAAGAATAGCATATAAATGGTGGATTGGATGGAAAATATGTTTCCTCTATTAAGTTCAGGCCATGGGTTTTACCCTAGTGGAGACATAACCTTGGATTGCATCATACATTTAAGTTGAGCACCACCATAGGAAAATTAATAAAATAAATCAAATCAATTATTTATATTTCTAGATGTCACAACAACCTAATTAATTTGTCTATATATATACAGTTATGAAATATTCTTAAGATTATCTTTATAACCCAAGATCCATTACAGAGAGAATTGGAGGATATTTCTCAGATAAATAACCACCAAATCATGGACTGTCGATATGTGTTTAGTAAAACATGTGGAACTCACCAAAAACAACGATATGTGATTGTTCATCTAATGAGATTGATCCAAATCAAGGTAGAATGTTATTTTTTATCCCCATTTTATTGTTCTTATGATGAATTACATTCAATAAACCAATTAATTTATTCTCATATTGTATGTTTTATGGTAATGGGTTTGATTCATTTGTGAATAGGGAATTTCATTCTGATTGTTTTATTATCTATTCATTCATCATTCTAATGAAAAATAATCAATGAAAACATGAACGTTGGCTGAGTTTTGTTCCTTATGTTTGTGGTTGTTATTTTCTTCCCTCGTTTCATCATTCCTCTTGAAAAAATATCTTGGCTTACTATTCGATAAATAATCATAAATCAACCAGATCACACCCATTCATGGTGAAAATATTTGACATCACAGATCTAGGCATGGATAGTTGAAGGGATCAAGCTGCGACATCGATGATGGAAAATTGGGATAATATTAAAGTGGTTTTTTGTGTAGATGTTGGTCATATGATGATAGAAAATCGTGAGGATAATTCTCGAATAAATTAGGTAGCTATAAATTGTATCTCCAGTGATGATTAGCCTTGGTTGACCCAGATGAACTATTCACACAAGTGATTTGTGGTGCATCTGGTAGTGTGAAGGTAAAATGCGTTAAGAACAATGGGTTTCATGAAAATCCTGATATACACTATGTTTAATCTGAGATTACATAGTGCATGGTACCCCTAGTGTGGTGCTAGGGTTTTTTTCAGGAAGTTAAATATCATAAGGTGTGTGACCATGTCACATGGATCATGACTCAATCAAGCATCTTAGAATGTACCTCAAATAGTACACATACACATATAGGATTAGTGTACATGGGAAGAGCTATGTACATTGATATAGTAACAATTAAACAAGTTTGGACATATATTCCACTATAACATGGACATAGACACAAACATCACTAAGGGATGTCATACATTGTCAAGGCCAGATGCTGAAGGGACACACCTTGTATTGATAGTACACACCATTTACTCTTTCAAAGAAGGCTCAAAACCCTTATGATATGTATCTTGGATAAGTTTTGTTAAGGAAAGATCCCTAGATCAATTCCATGGGGGTTAGTGTGAAGTTACATCTTACACATAGGATAGGGATAAATTTAGTGAGACTTATTAGATAAACTCATTGGAATCCTTCTGTGTGGCCCAGAGTCTGATCCTTTATAATCACTTTTAACTAATTTTAGTTCATAGTATCATTGCGACCAATGTAATGCGGGTGTCGATCCTCTACTAGTGGGTTATTCCAGAGTTAGTTTTTGGTATTCCCAATGTCCATAGGTGTCATCCTCTTCTTTGTATCGTTATTTTTAGAATTTTAGTGTGTAAACATTATAGAGAGACCTAATGAGCATGAAATATTGGATGGATTTCTTTAGTGCTACCTGTATCATAGAGAGTATTCTACCAGATGAGTGCTATGTGGAACCTTCATGTAGGATCCCTAGATTGTCACTATGATTGTGACTTTAACTTGAAATTGTGTGTCTTTATTAAATATATTTGGTCATTCTTGTTATATTTTTTGTAGAATATGTGTGGGTTGAGCTGACTATTATTCTTATTGTTGTATTCTTAATTGTTTCATTATTTCCTACTGGGTATCATTATACTCACCCCTATATAAGATTTTCCCACACATGTTGTGTCTTATGAAGATTATAAACCTTTTTATGGAGTCCTAAAGGGACTATAACTAGAATAATATTAGTGATCTAGACTAAACGAGGTGTATTCTAGTGGTTACCCTGACATCAATCCCCTTCTATACTTTCATGTTGGACTTGTTTTCAGACTCATTGTCTTGGGATTGTATTTGGCCCTATTTTATTTCCATTACTTGTTGTCAAACTATGATAGTGGTATTTATAAGTAACCATGCATTTTTATATGTATTTCTACATTTTATCATTGTATGTGCTTAGATATATGTTCATGTGAACATATACATTAGGATAAGGAATATGTTAGGTCCACTAGGCTGGATACCTTGAGAGGGGGGGGGGGTGAATCAGGGAATGAAAATTTTAAAAAAATGCTCGTTAGATCTTGTTTTGTTGTTAGAAAACACTATCTTCTCTCTCCCCTTCATGTTTCAAAGTATGAACAAATCTTAAATCATGCACAAGTCACAAAAATTTTACATGGTTCACCCTCGCTCGGCTACGTCCAAGGATCATACACTAGTGATGATCTGATGTACAAATCCACTATAAGTGCACTGCTATTTACAAGATCAAAGTGGACCCACTTTCCCTTTTAGTTTACAATCATTCACAATTTGAGAACTCACTGCTCTCTTAACTAAATTAAGCTCACTACTTCTTCAGAAGATCCAATCACAGTTTAAAGACTTGTAGGTCCTTTCATTATCTCTAATGACTACATCCTTCACTGTATGTAGATGAAATATTGAAGTCCAACATTCATCCATTGATGAATACCCCTTTGCCACTAATCACTGGGAAACAACCTTTGTAAATAACTTTACCAATATACCTACATCATGAGGCTCCCATTTTTGAAAAGCTCAAAAAAGCCTTCACAAAGTCCCAGCTTCTTCTCAAAGCACACACCATCGTAGAGCTTAGGCCTTAACAGAGTTCAAGCCATCGCAAAGTGGATTCCTTTGCGAATATCACTTAGATAATGTGGAACACACTTCTTTTTCGAAGCTAGATTAGCCGATGCAAACCTCCTACCTTTTGTGAAGCACAATGCCTCCATGAACCTCGTTTGTGTTTTGAGAGCTAAAAATGTTTCTTAAAAAACACTGTACTCTTTTCAAGGGGGACAGTCCAATTTATAGGCAATTCCACCAACTCAAGAATCATACGTATGAAGTCTGCTCCACGTTAGCTCAAATCACATTGCTCTGAAATTCCTGCCAATATTATCTCTCTATCATGAAGCACCAAGGAAATTTTTAGATCAAATATCTTGTTGTAATCGCAGAGTGTTCCATCAATTCCTTTTCACCACCACCACAATGCTCCCTTATGATTCTCTTCACCCCTGTTATTCGTGAAGCTTGTCATAATCGTAGATCTCACCTTGTATATATTATTTTATACCGCCTCCAACTCTTCAATTCCTTTTTCATGGTTCTTTGTTCACATGTTTTTCCAAAACAATTATCGAACTTGAAAATTCATCATGAAAAACATTCTTTTTCAAAAGACACAACCACCAAAAAAATGCTACAATGTTACCTTAAGGGATTTTTTCCATAATAATCTCCCCCTTTGGATTTGTTGAATACTATTCTCAGAACCTTTCTCTACACATTGATACCTCACTAAAGCTCCTTCCATCATATACCACCATTCTCCCCTTGCTATTCAGATAGATACCAAATATTCAATCACCACATACTCTAATCCCTCATGATTAGTTCTCAGTGTGAGAAACAAAAGTAGTATGAAATGTTCATCAATGAATCATTTCATTTCTAACACAAATCATGGATACCATACTGCTTCCAATTAATTAATTTCATCATGGACCTCATCTGTCGGGGTATCTAATATTTGATAGATCATGTCAAGCATCATCATCTTTAAAACTCTCCCTTATCTCATTGCTCTCCCCCTATCTCGCTGCTCCACCTACCAGCTTCTCCCCATGTATTTGACAAAGACAGTTTCACCCTTCTTTAGCCACAATTTCTCCCCCTTTAAGAGTCACTCATTCCCCCCTTTGTCAATGAATCCAAAGGTCACTCCTTTGTGATGTGAAACATTGTAAAAACACATATTAACACATTAGGGAAAACATACCATACCGTGGGGAGAGGGGGAGGTCCACATTCAATCTTTTTCAAGTGCGATCAGTTGACTGGACTCCCATAGCTAGATAATGTCTCTCAAAAGCTTCCATGGGTAAGGTATTTGTATGAATTTCTGCAACTTGCAACTCTATTGGCACATACTCCAACATCACTTGAACTTACTCCAACTTATCCTCGATAAAATGATATTTTATCTCAATGTGATTTGTCCTTGAGTGATGGAATGGATTTTTGATAAGATTGATAGCACTCAAATTATTGCACTGGATTCTAATCAGAGATGTCAATTAATCTCCCATATCATCAAGATGCTACTTCATCCACAATAACTGTGTGCATGCTTGAGTGGCTACAATATACTCAGCTTATGTGGTTCTCAATGAAATGCAATTTTTCTACTTGATTAGCCAAGAAATTCACAAACCACTAAGATAGAAAGCACCTCCCGACGTAGATTTCCTATCACCTATAGATCCATCCCAATATGTATCTATATATCCCAAAAGCAAGGGATGAGATTTATCATTATACATAAAACTGAATACCAAAGTGCCCTTAATATACTAAAGTATTCTTTTCACTACAAGCATGTGGCTTTCCTTGGGAGTGCTTTGATATCACGATTTTTGGAATGTGGAGAAAATAATATCACGTCTTGTCTCTGTCAGGTACAATAAAATTCCAATGAAATTCTTGTATTTGGTTACATTAAATACCTTTCCATCATCATATTTTGATAATTTCATCTGGGTAGTAACCAGAGACTGCATATCCTTGTAGTTTTCTATTCCAAATCTTCTCTAAAACTCCTTTGAATATATTGATTGAGAAATGAATGTGTCATTCCATACTTGTGACACCTGTAAACCAACGAAAAATTTCAGCTCCACAATCATTAACATTTCAAACTCACTTTTCAATAATTCAGAAAACTATATACACTGAGATTCATATGATCCGTAAATTATTATTTCATCAACATAAACCAGCACCATCATCATTTGATTACTATCATTGTTGAAATAGATATTATAATTCACTCCCCCATGATGAAATCCATGATTCTTCAATTACCGATGAAGCCTCGAATACCATGCTCTCTATGATTGCTTTAGCCCATATATTGCTTTCTTCAATAGAAAAAATTTATTATCATCTTCATGAATGAGAAAACCATCAAGATACTCAATATAAACTTCTTCTTCTAGAACCACATTCAAAATTTTAGATTTGACATTAATCTAGTACACTTTGAACTTCTGTTTCACTACAATGTCTAGGAATAATCTAATTGTCTCTAGCCTTGCAACTAGTGAAAATGTCTCATCAACATCAATACCGTCTATATGGGAGTATCCTTTGCACACCAGTTGTGCTTTGTTTCGAATCAATGTGAAATCATCATCCATCATGTTGCGATAGACCCATTTAGTCCCGATGACATTCTTATCTACTGGCCTCAAAACAGTATCCCATGTTAGAATCTTGTCAATCTTATTGAGATCTTTATTCATATCATGAACCTAGTTTTTATATTCAACTGCATTAGAAAAGCATTTAGGATCTACCTAATATAGGAAAGACTTATGTTGCTTTGATTTCATTCTTCTTGTATGAATTGGAGCTGACTGATCCCTGATGATATTCTTTCTGTCATTTTCATCTTGACTCCTTGGCTTCTGTTCAGATACGAATTTTACTTCCTCGTTATTATCATCAGTATCTTCTTCTAAATCACCATCAGTCACTTCTAGTCCCCCTGGGTTTCATTCATCCTCATCACTTTCATTAGGAAATTGTTCACTTTGTTGTTGAATACTCTCTTTATTTTCCTCAACAGTGACATCATCTCTCTCAACTACTTTTCCCAACCTTTTATTAAAACATTCATATTATTTTCTTTTTCCTGAGTAGGCAAGTAATTTCCCTTTATATCCTTATGACTCAAATTTCCTATGTTTTTCCATGTTGAGTATAAAGAACATACTTCCAAATATTCTAAAGTACTTTACTATTGGATTCCTTTCATACCAATCCTCATACAAAGTCTTT
Organism: Viscum album; assembly: GCA_963277665.1. Taxonomy (NCBI): domain Eukaryota; kingdom Viridiplantae; phylum Streptophyta; class Magnoliopsida; order Santalales; family Viscaceae; genus Viscum; species Viscum album. The sequence continues at coordinate 1,706,886,853 of OY728129.1, forward strand.
TCTTCCTTCAGACATAACATAACCCTGTTAGAAATGTAGACTGATGTCAATACTACTTCCTTCCAGATTTTCTCTAGTAGGTCTTTTTCAATAACAATTGTTTTGGCCATGTTTTTGATGATCCAATTTCTCCTTTCAACCATTCCATTATATTTAAGAGTTTTTATTAAAGAAATTTTATGCCTTGTTCTTTGTTTCTTAAGATAGTCTTCCACCTAACTGTTTTTGAATTCTGTAACATTATCTGTATGAAACATCAAAATTTTCTATCCAAGAATCATTTCACACTCCCTACAGTACTGATTTAGGAAACTGAACACATTAGACATGTGGGAAATGATTAATACCCATTCCATTATGCTATAGTCATCAATAAAAATAATGTAATACCTCTTTCCATCAATGGCACTTGGTGATATAGATCCACAAACATCAGCATTCACCAATTCAATAAATCTTGTTGATTTATTTTCCATATACTTTTACGTATTTATGATGATCTTACCATGTTGACATGAATTACATGTATGAGTATGATTACGTGATAGCCTAGGGAGGTCTCTTGCTATATCACACTTTACCAGATCTTCTAGGGATGGTTGGCATAGTTGACCAAGTCATTTATTCCACAACTTGTTTTCTTCCTCTCTAGAAAGTCAGCACATATCTTCTTCTCCACTTACCAGATAAAGATTTAACTTTTTTCTTTTTCCTAGAAGAACCACTAAACCATATATTCCTTTTACAAGACATGTTTTCTTAGTAAACCTTATATAATTTTCTGAGTCACATAGTTGACTGACGCTAAGATAATTGTGACTAAGACCAGCTATTACTAAGACATCAGTACATCTCATTTATTTTCCCTCAAACATGTCCTTTCTCAAGCTAATAGTCTTAAGGCATTCGTTATTTACAAACTTTAAAACTCCTTCTTTGTAATATTTTATGCCTATAACTAGATCCTTATAACATGTCATCTGGGATGTGCAACTGCTATCAAGGATTCATACACCAGAATGGTCTGATTCTTTAAGGGCAATTTCTGCCACCACTGTCTTCTCATAATTTTTCTTCTTGATCCACGTATTTTATCTCAAACTTGGTGTAGTTTGAAAATATTTATCTTCCTTGGAGTGCAATGTCCCAACTTTATCTATAGAGCTGCAAATTGATTTTTCATTTTAAACACACCTGTTGGTTTTTTTGATATGCTACTTGCGACTATTTTGATTCTTCTTTGGCACATTTGTTTGCATAGTTGATATACAATATCTATCTATGTTCCCAAACTCTACAAACCAAAAAAATGTCCCTCAAATGATATTCTATAATATTGATCTTTGTTTGGCTTCAAATATTTCTCTTGTGCTCTTATGTACTTCTTAGTTGTGGAACACACATTTGTGAGTGTCCCATCTTTCCACAACAATATCACCTGATATAGGGTGAATTCCTGCGCGTCACTTCTACACCACAAGGTCTCCCTTGGGTTATCTGAATCTCCAGATTCTCCATAACACCCAAATCCACCTTCAATCTCAAAATGGGTGATTTCGGCCTGAATTCAATTTTCCCAGATTTTTTTTGGGCAAGCCCCAAATAATGATTATCACTTGAACATGATTGATGCTTCCTTTCTAAGCAACCATTATGTTCCACTTTCAGCTTCTTGGTTTTCTAAGTGATCTGCTGTGCTGATGTCATAGCAGGATTCAAGAGTTTTTCATGATCCTTAACCTTTTTCTGCAAACTGACAACTTCTCCTTCATGTTCTTTGATATTCTTTATTTTATATTTCATGGTGTTATTCAATCCATAAATATCCCTTTTCTTTTCTTAAATGATGAGATTATTTACATTATAATTTTCTAAGCTCTCTGGCCTAGAAGAATTATGTTTTTCAATTTCTTTTACCAGCTCATACTTCTCTTTTCCTGCTGTTGCATGTATATTTTGGCATCATGTATCACTTTGTAAGATTTATTCATTTTTTTATCTCCAAAAATCTATCTATTAAAGGGATTCTTCAAATTTAGCTTCTATGTTGAATCTTCCTTCAACTTCTTTTTCTTCTTTATCAGTGTCAGTTTCTTCCTTTTTCTATGAACTTCTGTCAACTGCCACCATAGAATTCACTCCATGATCTTTGTAGTTCTCTATCTCTTCAACCTCTTCAACATAAGACTTATATAAACTACCACATTATTGTGAAAGAAGATACTTTTTCTTAAAAATATTCTCTTGAACTATTTATTTCCCTCCACATAGGCTGAAAACATATTACTGTGAATTTTGGATTTTTCTTCATCATCTTCATAGAACATCTTGGGTCACCTTTCCACAAGATGTTTAACCTTTCCACATTAAAAACAATCAACTGTATGTTTCCCTATAAACTTTCCTTTTCCTCCTTGAAGGTTTAAGGAAAGGAATGACATCACCTCATCTTCCTCTTCTTCTTCCTGAAAATCTTCAATAGTGAGCTTCTTCAGGGATTTGAATGTCACCTATTTGGATTTACCATTGTCCACAAAATCATTATCATCATTATGAATTTCAAATGCTACAAGGGTACTATTCAATTTATCTAATATAATAACTTTCTGATCCTTGTCTTCTAATACTGAAACCTTTTGATTGAAGCGAGGTTTATGTTTCCATAGGATGCACCTCACAATCTTTATGTCTTCAATGAATTCACCAAGACCTCGCGTGCATTCCACTACAATATTTACCCTATCAAAGAATGCATCAACAAAATCATTTAGGTTCATTCTAAGATCTTTATACTTGTTCCATAACACTTTCATCTTTTCTTCTATGACATTTGAATCTCCTTCATATATGTTCAAAAGTTCTTCCAACATGGAATGTGATTTTTTTTCATGACATGAACTTCATGTAGATAGCATTGGATAGGGCTCCCCCTAAATAATTGATTCCCTTGGCTTCATTATCCAATTCTCTTTTCTCTGTGTCTAATAATGCACCACTATTAATATCATCCATTATACCATGCTTTTCTGATTTAAATACATCCATTTCCAAAGATCATAAGTAGTGTTGCATCCGATTCTTCCATAGATGAAAATTGTTCCCGTCAAAGTTCAGAATTCCTTTATGATTGGTGACCTCTATTTGAGAGAGAAACACTAATATCAACCTCCATCAGATACCAATTGTTAGATCCACTAGTATAGATACCCTATGAGGGGGGGGGGTGAATCAGGGAATGTCAAATTAAAACAACTGCCCCTTTGATATTATTTTTTTGTAAGACAAAACTATCCCCTCTCTCTCTCCTTCCCGTTATAGAGTATGATTGAATCTTAAAGCATGCACATGACAAAACAATTTTACTTGGTTCACCCTCATTGGGATACAACCAATTATCATACACTATTGAAGTGTCGATGTACCAAATCCACTATAAACACACTATTTTTACAAGTTCGAAGTGGAATCACCGTCCCTCTTGGTTTAGAGCCATCCACAATTTGAGAACTCACTGATCTCTCAACTAAGATGATCTCACTACATCTTCAAAAGATCCAATCACAGTTTAAAGACTTTTAGGTCCTTCAATTATCTATAATGAGTGCATCCTTCACTATATGTAGATGATCTATTGAAGTCCAAGTTTCATCCACTGATGCATACCTCTTTTCCACTAATCAATGGGAAAAAACCTTTGGAAATACTTTCACAAATATCCCTACATCACAAGGATCCATTTTTTGAAAATGTCAAATAATCATTCATGAAGTCCCTTCTTCACAAATCACACACCTTTGCAGAGATTAGGCCTTCACAAAGCTCAAGCCATCACAAAGAAGATTATTTCACGAATATCACTAAGCCAAAACATAATAGTTCTCTTTCACAGAGCTAGATTAGCCACAACTATTCTCCTACCTTTCACGAATCATACTCCCTCTGAAAAACTCCTTTACGATTTGAGAGCTACAAATTTTTCTTGAAAAACTCTATACTCTTCTCAAGGGGGTCGAGGCCTATTTATAGGAAATTACACCAACTTGAGAACCTTCTCTGAAAATTCAATACCACATCATCTCAAATAAAAAATCTATAAAATTCCCACCAAAATTCTCTCTATATCACGAAGCACCACATCAATTTTCAGATTGTAGTGATTATTGTAATTGCAGAAAATTCGATCAATTCCTTTGTGTCGTCACTACAATGATCTTCACCCCTTCTATTCGTGAAGCTTTTCGTAATCGCATAGCTCACCATCAAAATTCTTCTAGTCTCTGTTAAATCCACTTCATGAAGCCCATATTCACAAAACAAGGTTCTTTGTCAACATGTATTTTCAAAAACATCTCTGGAACTTGACAATTCATCATGAAAATCCTTCTTTGTCAACAAACACAACCAACACAAAAATTATACAATATTACTTTGAGGGATTTTTTTCAAACACCCTCCCATATGAGTGATTTTCCTAATTGATACTAGTCATCAACCCATGGCCTATTGGATATGGGATTTGGGTTGTCATGACATGGGCCCCATTGGGATGGGTCACGATAGAGTGGTATCAGAGGACTTGGTTATACCTTAAGACTAGAGTTTTTGATAAATGATTGGGGTAAAAGTGTTAAGTGTTTCAGGTTCGGTTCTACAGACATAGACTCTGGTGTTTCTGTAGAGGTTGATGTATCGATACTCTAGGAATCTGATCATCTACCTTTTAAACATTTATATATAAACATTAGTTGTAGGGAAACCATTTGTACATGCATCATATAGTAATGGGTTGTAGTTTCCATGTCCTTCTTGAGTCAGCACTCTAGATATACTCATTGACCATGGTACATCTTATCTATTTTAGGATTCCTCCACAATGTATTCCATCTCAGATTCATCATCAAGATCATGGTGATAATCCTCTCTATGAGGAGGCATTGATAAAGGGGCCTTTTAAAAAGGTTTTTCCTCTAGGTGGTTCTCTCATTATACCACCACCTATTGATCAATAGATAGTAACCACAATACCAATTGAAGAGGTGTATAGGCTGAGCGTTCTTCATGAGTTTCAATGATTGTGACCCCTCAGTTTCCATGGAAATATCGACACATAGTCATCTGAGGACTAGCTTGAGTCGGTGATGTGACTTCTCCATTTGTTCAAGAAACTAGTAAATTAGATGGTGGTCTTGGCAGTGTGACTTTTCCCTAACTCTGTAAGATGATGGTGGGGTCAAGTGACCCAGTATTATGATGAGGAGACTCTGTTATGTTAGAGTATGAAGGACATTTTAGGGTGGATTTCTATTTAGCTATGGTAATGTATGTACGTATCCTGGAGCTTCTACAACTTTATCATGGAATTATGATAGTGGAAAGGTTCACTAATTTGTCTCAGCACTCAATGGATATTGTTTGGGATTATCTATTTCGAGTTCTGAACTTTGAGCGAGGACTCTATAGAGAAATATGATATAGAATTATACTCCTATGTATTCCTACCTATGCTAGTGTTCTAGGGTGTTTCTTGGTGGTTGAGAGTTTCCTTTCTAAGCCTACACATATATTTTTTTTATGGAAGTGGGCGTATAAGAGTGGAGACTTCAACAGTAGGGACCTGAAAATAGTCTCAGGGACCTACATATGAAAGGTTTTTTAGGAGAAAATATCAAGACATAGGTTTTGTGGTTCATTTCTCATGGGGTGGGTCTTTTAATCCCAAAGTGACCCGGTTCTACTCCTATGAATGTAAGGGATATCTTGAATGAGATTTTCCAACCCACCACGCAGATGGAAGGGAGACAGTGGATGGGCCACCTTGGATGATCCAGCAATAGGAGTAGATATTTCAATAGGGTGTTGGGCATGTTAGAGGATATGGGTGAGAAGCTGGTGGTGCTAGAAATTTGGACATTAAACCACCACCACCCCTAGGTTTTTGATGTCAGGATTAAGGAGCTAGAGGAAAGGGGTGAGGGTAATTGCAGGTGGTCGAGGATTACATCCTAGAGGCTCTAGGTATGATATGAGGTACAACCTATTTCATTAATAACATAGCTAAAATACTAATAGAAATAGGTTCTTATCAGTCATTTATTTCTATATATCTTGGTCGGAATATAGAGATTTTGTTTGAGACCTTAGCTAGACTTTTGCACTTGGATACTCTTATGAGAGGTGATTGAGAAATCACACACTTCATCTGACAGTGTTATCTCAATCATGCAGGTAAAAGTTTCAAGTGGGATATCCTTTTATCAATGATGAGGCCTTTCAAGGTCAAATTAGGTATGGACTGGTTACCTATAGTTCATTCCTAGATATATAGTTTCAGATAGAGGTTGTAGTGTGTCCGCAATGATGGGAAAAGTTTTCCATTATGAGAGAAAAGGAAACCTAGAAAGCATAGGAAGAAATCATGAATAGTAGGGTGCATATGATTACTCATCAATTTCCTAGAGCGACCCTTGGTTTAGTGGATGGTATGTGTTTTCAGTTCCCTATACTAGTGGCAGAGTATTGGTACATCTTTCTTGGGGATGTTCTAGGCTTACCTTCCTCCCGATAGATATAATTCTACATTTATCAAAACCCTGGGATAAACCCTATATCTGTGCTAACATATTGGATGGCTCCCACAGAGCTTCATGAGCTAAGTGTGTAGTTGGAGGACTTATAGAGGAAGAGATTTTTTATGCAAAGTGTTTCACCATGGGAAGGCCCAGTGTTGTTCTCTAATAAAGAAGACAAGATCTTGAGGTTATGTGGGGACTAACATCACCAAAAAAATGTTACTATAAATAAAAAATATCCACTACCGAGGATTGATGACCTATTTTATCAGTTGAGAGGGGAATAATGGTTCTCAGTGATTAACCTCAGATCAGGCTATCACCTGTTGTGATTATGGGTTGAGGATGTACTGAAGAATGAATTCAAATATTTATATGGTCACTATGAGTGCATGGTGATTCCATTTTTCATGAAAAACTCCCATAAAGTGTTCAACGAAATCATGAACCATCACTTTCAACCCTTCTTAGATCATTTTTTGGTAGTCATCATCAATTATTTCATAGTGTACTTGGCGTCTAGTTAGGAGCACACATGACACTTGAGTATGGTTCTAGATGTACTCTATGGGTACTATATTTATGATAATATCTTGAATTTATAGTTATAGATTCAGGAGGACCAATCTCTAAAACATGTTATCTTATCTAATGGTTTAGAAGTGGATTCAGAGAAGTCTAAGGCAGTGTTTTCTTGGGGGATCCCCAGAACATGGTGGACGTGTGGGTATTCCTTGGGTTAAAAGGCTACTATTGAATATTAATACCTAAAATATTGAGGATAAAATCTCCCATGATTACTTTTAACAGAAAGGGTAATCCTTTTGTGTGGACAGATAGGATCCATCAGGCTTTTGGGGAGTTGATATAAAGATTGATGAATGATCTCCTCTTGAGATTTCTAGATGTGGGTGTCAAGTACATAGTGTTTTGTGATGAATCTAGAATTGGTCTTGGTTGTGTTATGATGCATAAGTAGGTATTTATTTCTTATTGTTCATATTATTTGAAACCTCATGAGTATAATTTTTTGAACCATGATCTTGAGTTAGCAGTGGCAGTCCTTGCACTGAATATGAGGTGAAACTACCTGATCGGAGACTAGTTTATCATCTATTTTGACCAAAATAGTATCAATTATATCTTCTCTAAAAATGGTCTTAACTTGAGATAGTGGTGATGGATAGAGTTCATCTAGGAATATTACTTAAATATTTTATATACTCTCGAGACAGAAAACATTGTAGTAGATGGTATCAATAGAAGAATTTTTACATTGGTTATGAGTGAGGTTTCAGAGTTTTTGGCCTTGTTACAAATATTCTTTATGGATGGGGATGGAGTATCTTACCTCCAGTAAATGGTTGTTACCCCTATTCTTGAATAGTGAGTTTGGGAGGCCCTTCTTGGGTATACTGTCCATGAGACCCTACATACTAGATATCCACTGAACATTATCCAGATGAGTATTTTGAAAGTAGGGAGAATGATTTTTTTAGAGGATTCACGATGGCACTAGCGATGTTGTGGTAGGTGGTTCTAAGGGAAAATCATAAATCACCTTAGCAGTATATACAGGGGTGTTGAAGATGTACTATGACCTTCAAATTAAGTTTTAGTGGGCAAAGATGAAGAAGGATGTTTTAGAGTTTTTCTATTGATGCCTTATATGTCAACAAGTGAAGATTGAGCACTAGTTTCAATTGGGTTTAGTTCAACCCCTCGAGGTTCCATAGTGAAAGTGATATGGGATTTCCTTAGACTTCATGACAGGATTAACATGTAAACCTAGGGGACATGATCCCTTCTTGTGATTGTAGTCTATCTCCCCAATTTATCTTACTTACTAGCTCTCTGAGAGTACAGTTCTGTAGAGATATTAGTATACCTCTACACATAAGCGATAGTCCTACTCCAAGGAGTTCCCTCAATTATCATTTATATCTATGATGATCACTTCACATCTTAGTTATGGATAGGATTATAGGAGGCTTTTGGGACTCAGTTGTGTTTGAGCAGATTTTTTCTCCCCCAGATTGAGGGCCAGACTAAGAGGACCATTAAAGATATTAGAGGACATACTGCAGGATTTCATGTTAGACTTTGTCTATAGTTTGGAGGATCACCTACCATCGGATTATTTTTGTACAACAACAGGTACCATTATACCATTGGAATGACACCATTCGAGATTGTGTATGGGGGACCCTGCATGTCACTACTATTCCAAAACAACCTAATAGAGTCTGCACTTATGGACCCATAATTGTTCTGATCTACTCCATAGAATTTAATGGTCATCCAAAAGTAGATGAGGATTGTACAAATCCATCATAAGTTATATTCTAACTGATGATGGAGGCCTTTGGAGTTTTAGGAGGGAGACCATGTATTCTGGAGGGTTTCACCTAGACCTAGTATGTAGATATCTAAATGGGGTGGAAAACTATATCTGAGATTCATTGGACCTTTCCAGATACTACATATAGTTGGAGAGCTGGCATACCTCTTGGCTCTATTGTCATAGTTAGATATGCTACATGATTTTTTCCGCGTGTTAGAGCAGAGGAGGGACATGCATGATTCATGTCATATTATCAACTGGGGAGAGCTCGGCATTAAGAATGAGGCTAACTTTTTTGATTACCTAGTATAAATTGAGTATTATAAGAATATTATCCTTCATGGCTGACTAATTCCCCTAATATGTGTCTAATGGAAGCATGATAATTTTTAGGAGAGAACCTGTGAGTGGGAGACTCATATGTGAGACCAGTACCCTCATACTTTTGATTCTCTTTTTCTCTTTTCATGAAAAAAACTTAAGGTGGGGATAATGTAATGAATGGTATTTTACATGTATTATTTTTGGATATTTTATGGAATATTTTTTAGACTGGTCACTGAGATTCCATGTGTTTCTGAGGCTTGGTGATCCTGCAATAAATGTTTGAGATATATTAAATATATTAAATGCATGTGGGTAAAATATTCTAGAAAAAGTGTAATAACTTCTAAACAGTGGCTGAGATAAAAAATTTGAGCCCACTTCTATGTTTAGAGTGTGGGTTTTAACCTAGGAGTGATAAATCCTTGGAGTGTATTTGACATTTTGGTTGAGCGCAGTCATAGGAGAATTAATAAAATAAAATAATTCAATTGTTTATTTTATTAAATGATGTAGAGAAGTAATTTGTTTTTCTATAAATAGATGGTTATGAAATATTCTCAAGGTTATCCACATAACCATAGAGTCATTAGAGAGTTTTTTTGAAGATCTTTCTCATATTAACAACCATCAGATAGTGGATCGTCAATCGATGTGCAACAAAACTTGTGGATCTTACCAAATACAGTGATGTGTGATCATTCTTCACCTGGGAATGATCCAAATTGAGGCATTGTGATCTTTTTTGGACTTATCTCCATTTTATTATTCCTATTATAAAATTTAATCCATTAACTATTGAATTGATTCGCAGATCATGGGTATTATAGTTATAGGTTAGATTCATCCCATTATGAGGAATTTCTTTTTGATTATTTAATTATATCTTCTTCAGTCATTATAACAAAAAAATAATTGATGCCAACAAGAACATTCAAAAATTATTTTTCCAAATGTTTGTGGTTATTCATTTTTCCCCCATTTCTTCATTCATCACGGGTGAATCTCTTGAACTGTGGTTTGAAAAATACTAATAAATTGACCATTTTATACCCATTTACTGGAACAATGGTTTAATACCATAGATAAAGCCTTGGATCGATGAATGTATTGATATAAAACATTGATACTGACGAAATGGGACCAAATTAATGGTGGTTCATGTGTGGAAGCTGGGAGTATAATGACAACAGAGCTTCAGGAAGATTCTTGAACAAATGAGGAAGAAGTAAATAACATCTCCGGTGATGATTGGCCTTAATTGACCTAGATACACAGTTTACTAGTGTTATTTGTGGTGGATTTTGGTGTTGAAAAGGGACGAATAGTGAATAACATTCAGTTTTTGCAAAATCCTGATATACATGACATATAATTTTGGATTTGATAGTGTGTGGGACCCTTGGTGCGGAGCTAGTGTTTCTGAATGATGTTGAGTATCACATGGTGCATAACCCTGTCACATGGCATGTGACTCAACCTAGTGGATCGGCATGTACATAAGAGTTTACAAGGACACAACCATAAGTATATAGGATCATACATGTTGTACACTCTGACACAGACATGACCATTTTAGGTGTACTTAGGTAGATCCGTGTACTTAGACACATTCAGGAGTACTTTGGTTGGGACACACAATATACTTTTATATGAACATGGATAAATATACGATCTATAATACACGGGTAAGACCCAATGAGAAAGGTAAACACTGTGTATTGATAGTACACACCATTTACTCCTTTAACGAAGGCTTAGAGATCTTTTCCTCTATAGCTTGGATACGTTTTGTTAGGGGAAATTCCCTAGATCTATTATATAGGGGTTAGTATAGAATCCTGTTGTGAAAATAGTATAATGATTCCTTCAGTGGGACTTCTTGGATAGAGTTGTTGGAATCATTCTGTGAGGCATGTAGTGAGATCCTCTATCAAAATTTTTCCTTAGGTTGAGTTCTTAGTATCACCGTGACCAATACTACATGATCACTAATCCTTTACATAGAAGGTTATTCCAAAGTGAGGTGTTGGTATACCCCATATCCTTGAGTGTGATCAACATCTATGTATATTTCTCTCCAGATATACAGTGTGTACTTCTTATGGAGATACTTGATGATAATGACATCTTAGATGGATGTCATCAGTGTTATCTAAATCATGGAACATGTTCTCTAGGATGAGTGCTATGTGGAACCTTTGAACGGGGCCCCTAGACTGACATTTTGGTTCTAACTTTACATTGATATTGTGTTTCTTTGTTTAATATGTCTAAATGTTTCTGTTATATGTGTTGTGGACATATACAATTTTTTATCTTACTTATGTTCTTGTTGTTGTATGCTTAGTGATTTTGCCATGTCTTACTGGGTATTTTTATACTCACTACTACATGGTATTTTCTGCACATTTCATGTATTATATAGATAATAGACATTTTGACAGAGTCCTAGAGGGACCAAGAATAGGAAAGTTTTAGTGATCCAGACTGACTGAGGTGTATTCAAGTGGTTACCTTGATAGATGTCCTCTTCTATACATTCATGTTGGAATTGTTTTCAGACTCTTTGTGGTGGGATTGTATTTGGAATTTTTTATCCATTACTTGTTTTCATACTATAAAAGTGGGGTTTATATGTATGCATTCATGGTTTATTAGTTGTTTTATATTTTAGTATTTTATTCCCATAGATATGTGTGTGTGTGTTTGTATAGGTACAATAGGCTAAGGGCTCCCATAAGAGTGATTTTATTACTTGGTGCCAGTCGCCAGCCCCTATCCTATGGGAGGTGGGATTAGTTAAGTCATAACATGGTCCCCACTTATATGGGCCATGTAAAACAATCAATGGACTATATTGGAACATGAGTGATGGATATACCTTTCCTGATGTAAACCACAAAGGACTATTTTTTAGTGGATTGTGTGATCTTAGATTATTTCCAGATCATGCTAAGGACTCGATACTCTTATTGAGTGTTAAAACTTGTAAATTACAATGTTTTTATAGATTTTATTTTTTGTTTTGTTTAGTAGAGTTACTTATCTCTTATAAGTGATCAAGGTTGTTTTAAAATAAAAAAACATAACAAAATACCGGCCATTAATTCACCCCTCCCAGATTTCAAATAGATCCTTATTAGCCTTTTCAAACTATATGAACCTTTCTTTGAGGATATATATATTGGAATAATGTGTGACACCACATGTAATTATGTTTTTTTATTTCATGTTATTTTATGAGTTTGAGGTTTGGTTTAAATCCATGGAGTTTCAGCTTAGAACATTGGAGTTTTTGAGCTTTTCATTCTGTGCGTGGGTAAGGTGAACAATTAGAGGGAAACATTATAGACTCCCCTAGTGAGGTACCTTTACAATTATTTTTTATCTATGCATGGTTTTTTATAATGGGATTCATATAGTTAAGTCCTACCCATACAACCCCAAGGAATGAGTTCCCTTGTTTTTCAGGTGTGTCACACATGATCTACGCACAGTGTGGTAAATTTTTTAGAAAGCATATAGTTGGAAATGAATTTTTGACATTGCCAAATGTAAATTTTGGATCATAGTTTTTCAAATAATGTGGTTCCTAGGGTAAACCATTTGTGTGGTTTTTCTCCTAGGTATTTTCTAGCGCACGATTATCACATAGTTTGGATAGTCATTCATCCAAACCATGATACCTATATAGGTGTTTATTTTTATGGAAATTCCAATTTTACACTTTAAAAATTAATGGTTTTTCACCCATCTTATCCCACATGCACATTGGATGACCGCTGAGAGAACATAGAGGATCTCCACCTTCCTCCCCTCTTGATTCTTTGTCTCCATTTGGTCTTCTTCAAAGCGATTTCAACAAATTTCTTTCTCTTCCTCTCCTCTTCTCAACATTTTCTATTATTTCCAAGGCTTCCATTTTCTCTTATAACCCTATTTCAATATAAAATATTGTTATTAGGTTTAGTATGATTCTAACATAAGGCACTAATCTCTTATGGATTATATAGGAGGTCTTTTTTCTTGTTGGAGTGCTTACTGGTTAAGGCAACAAGTTTCGTCTTGATTCTCATCTCTTTAAGGTAGGTGTTACTATACGATATTATAATTTTGGAATTCATGTTTTGATTGTGTTTTCTAATTTCCATTTTTATTAATGTATTATTATATTGATATCCTTAATTGGATTTAAAACCATTTATTTGTATTTTATGATTGGAATAAATGGGGTTTTCATACGAATTTCATGTTTTCATGTCTGAAATGGATTTTTTTTAATTTTAATAATATATTTTTTGATTCCCAAGTGTCTTCTTTAAATGGATTTCATGATTTCCATTTGGGTTAAACATGTTTTTTTTGTTTTCAATGAGTGAAAAATATGTTTTAAATGGAATTTGGTTTTGAATTGTGGTGTTTAACCCAAAGAGATTTAAAAATTAGTCCTTTATGTGATTTAAAATAATTATTTGAAGCATGTGTGTGGATAACCCTTTGTGAAATTTTCATGACCAATCATTGAAATGTATTTTATGGAAATGGTTGTATTTTTTTTGTTAATTTTATTTTCAAAGGAAAGTACACTTATATTAGGGTGGCTTTGTTTTGAAATAGTGTGGGTGATTTCCATCATTTTATAAAGATGTTTTTGGAATGATTTTTTAAGGAACTGAAAAGGTCTTTGAATTATTACCCATGTTTTAGTGTTAATGGATCATTTGGCACCTCAGTTTTAAAATTGTGGATATGAGTAACACCCCATTATTTCGTATTGTTTGCTTCCCACTTATTTTTATTATTGATCTCTATGGTATTCTTGTGCTCCCATCACGTGGGAATTTTATAGTTTATGCTTTAGGTGAATTATTATATATGGGTATATTCATTTATGGGTGTTAAGGGTGAAGATAGTTATAGTTATGCCTTATTTGTTAGATTTTTAACATTATGTATTCTGACTCAACTCTATATTTTTCATGGGAAACTTGGTACTATGTGAGGGATCTAATTTTTTATGTTAGTTAGCTCACACATTGAATGTGCCCATCTAATCATGTTAGGCACAAAGTGAATGAATGGGGTTGTAATCAAAATATAGTATATGTGGGCTTTTCAGATGACAGTTGGTTTGAACTTTGAAGCATGATCATATCTTGTTCATGGTTTGGTATACTCTTAGATGGCTAGATGCTTCACACATCAGTAATTCCCTGGTAGATCCCATGAAACAGTCAATTTCATGGTTAGTTTTCCATTGAGGGTAGTTTAATCTAGTGCTTGTTTGTATCATTTCATATAATTTTGTTATAAAACACGTTATTATTTGTATTTTATATATGCCTTGTGAAATTTGGTGCCTTATTTTCTTTTCTTGAAACATGCATGAGTTTTTTGGGTAAAATGATTTTTCAAAGATGTTAGAAAACTTATATTGAATTTAAAGACTCTTGTTTGGGTGATTTAAAGTGGATTTCAATTAGGTGTTTTGATATAATGGTAGCTTTTTAGGAGACATGTTTTAAAGTGACCATTTTCATTTTATCTAAAACACATGTATTGTTTTCAGAAATTATAATGTTTTTGTATTATAACACCCTAAAAATTCTAAAAGAATTACTTGTATTTGATAACATGTATGATATGTGACACCTAGCGCATAAGGGAATATAATAGCCTGAGTATTGATAATATATTTACTACTTTAAATAAATTAAATATATTTTATAACTTTCAATGCACACAACACTACATTAGCGTACATTGCACAAAACAATGAGATTCTTCAATGGCTTGCGTTAAATGTCAGACCGAGTTTTACCGAACAATTATATATTATTAGTTAATATAATAAGACATAAAATATCAAATATGAATATTATTAACTAACTTATAAAAATATTTGGCTTACACAAATATTTGATGAATTCATTATTTTTAAATTAATTATAAATGAATATAAGAACACATTTAATTTAAAATGAATATTTACATAGAAATCTATTTTTATTCTTAGAAAGATGTTTTATCCTAATACGTTAAATTAATTAAATTTATTAAGTGATATTAAATTAATATATATATATATATATTATTAAATATAATATTTTTAATAATTATCCAATTGATTTTATAAACATAGGATACAAATAAACCAAAATTTACACATAGGAATCTATATTTTTACTAAGGCCTTTTTACCACCTTTTAATAGAGAACCTATGTCAGATTCAATTTTTAATGATTTTTTAGATTATATATGTAAAAATAAACTTCATATTTTAAATAATAACATAAATATTAGTTTCGGTTGAATTTATGATATTTTTCTGTGAAGTTTCATTTTTTAATGAAAAGTGAAAAATACTGAATTTTATTTCTAAACATGTTTTCGTCTAATTTATTTATAAAGTTAAATAATATTTTTAATTTATAAAAAAGTTTAATTAGATTATATTTATATCAATTAATCCAATTTATTTCATTTTAATTAATTTCTAATTTAAATTTTATAAAAAACTTAACAAACTTTTGAACATTTTTACTTTAAAAATTCGTTTTATCATCCCATTTGTGAGAATAAATTTTAATTAATTTCTAAAACTTCTGTGATTGAAATTTATAAAGATGGATTCTATATTTGGAGTCATCATAATTTATAATGTTAAATAAGTTTAAATTTTATTTTTATTAAAAATATTAGTGAATGTAATTAAAATTAATTACAATAATTAAGGTGAAATGAAGAATAATAAAAGACTAAACCTTAAACTTAATGGCACAAATTACCTATCCACATGTCCAACACCCATTGGATGGCTATACTTCAGACATCAACCTTCTATTATATTTTTGTGTTTTGTAGGAATTATTTTAGGTAAAAATGTTGGTAAACCTAACTTATTTACAATAATACCAAATGATTCATTTCCCTCCCTTATAAAAGGCCACCATTTCTCCCCCTTCTTCACTCCTCTAAAATGTAACAACCAAAACTGTTATAAATAAAATTATTATGTTGAATTAATTAAAAGTGTTATATTTATATAAAACAAATTCACTTATTTTGTTTTATTATATCAATTAGATTTAAATGACCATTAATTATCATTACTATTGATAATATTTCCATTGAATAGTGATCACACGACTAGTATAAATATATGGTTTTATCAAATCCCTTTGACATAGACAAAGGATGTAATGGCCTAAACCAGTACTATCATACCCTATGAATCCAATTTATCAATGATTTTGAGAGATATAGAATTTTTGGGATTTTCCATAGGCTAATCATAATCCTATATAGGACAACATAAGCATGAGCTAAACCATTTACGGGAGAAGTTCAAGCTCATCGAGATCACAATTGAAATCATGTTCACCGAACGACCCCATGAAAGACCTACTGTCAAACACCTTACTCTTATGGTGTATTCTATTTTATTAAAGTGATATGTAACACGAACCTAGTAATAGGATTATGTACATTATTTTGTATAAAATAATGAATACATTTTCATCGTATTATTGTTACTTTGTAAACAATTTTTAAAGCAAAAATTGTATTTATTTTAATATTCAAATCCAATTCACAAATTTATGAATTAATTGTTTTTTGAAATAAATAATATTTTAATGTAATATTTTTATTAAATAACATTTATCAAATATAAATGATCATATAATTTTTTGATGTCTAATGTAATTTTTATTAAGGTTAAAAAACCATTATTTGCCAAAAACCTCTCATTTTCAATAAATATCAGTTTTTACTTTAAAAGTGAAAATTCACATATTTAAAAAATTATTTATATAAAATTTATATTATTTTTTGAATTACGATATCGAAATTATCCAATGGTGAATTTTCCATAATTTTCTGAGACAGTCGATTTTTTTGGGTAAAAATTAAATATCGTATAAATATACATTGTGTTTAATGACATCATAATTTTACAATTGTGATTTAATAAAAATAATAAAATGTATCCTCATCCAAATATATATTTTACATTTAAAATAATATTATTTTAGGTCTATTTTTTTATTTTATTAAGCCTTAGTGAATCCTGCAAGACTTAAAAAATATTTAAGAATTTAAAATCATTTCCTTGAGAGTGTGACTCACCTCCACAAAATAAAGGGAATTATTTTAACATTTTCTACCATTATACTTATTAAATGATGTAATACACTCCACTTTTGAGGAAACCATGGGCATAAACAATGGGAAAATTTGTTGTTTTGAATATTTTATTTTGTAGTGTCCAAAACCAAAATAATAAATAAATCTCCCTCATTTCCTATATAAACCCATCCAAGATCCCTTTTATTTTCCCTAAAACTCCATAAAGAACTTATAAAATATTCCCCCTACTCTCTAGAGTCCTCATATGGTTTCTCATGTACCCAATAAGTCTCTCCGAATCCCTTAGAGTCACACATTCAACTAAGGGATCCTCTCTTTCCCACTTGTATTCAAGAATATCTTATATGTTATGCCCTTTCATTTATAATTCCAAATGATGGGTAATGTTTTTAAACCACCACCATAATTACCTTATGATTTATAAATTATTATATACCCATTTATCTCTCATTAATCCCTCCCAATTACATCTGTTACCATGCTGACATTTCGTAAGGGTTCCTTCCTTTTTCCTCTTTCACCAGGTTGCTTTATTCTGTTACACATTCTATTTCCAATTAATTTAGTTGTTTCACATCTTTCCATGTCCGTAAAACTATAAATTTATGGTAAAAAATATTATATACCCATTTTTCTTTCATTTATCCATTTTATTAATTTCTATATGATACCATTATGTTTCTAAAATTGCACTGTGATTTTCCATGCCAAAATCATCATATACTAAATACCATACCCATTTATCTATCAATGGTATTCACCTTTATACACATATACTTATTTATTGGAGACTTAAATGTATCTATTACACATTAATTAGTCATGTAATAAATTATTACGTCTAATGAATCCATGTTATATGATCTATGTGGCTCACTTAAGCATGAGATTGAAATAATTATGATGAGTTCTCCCTAATAGTGCTCTAATGCATTGGGTAATGTTTATTATCCTGAAACATCATACTGGGAAAGGTATTTACCTAATTCATTTATTTTAATTTTTTCCACCATGAAGTCTTGGCAGTTTATCTTTGACTTGTGCTTATGATGAAATATTTTTAGTTGCTAATAAAATTCTCATGTTATGATTGTCATGCTATATCATGCCTTTATATTAATGTTATTTTTAAGATCTGTTGATATGAATATTGTCTAACATGTATTTTATTCATCTTTTATTCCTTGTTTAATCCCTTATGGGGTTTTATAACTCACCCATTCCATATGTTTCTCCTTAGTATATCCCACACAGTTTCATGTACGAAGTAATATGAACATGTTAAGGATGTTTTCAATAAAGATGACGTATTTCAGGTTTTAAGTTGTTATATAATGTACCTAATTTGAAATTACACAACACTTATTGATATTTTGGGGTTGTGTAAAGATTAATATCATGTATAAATGTGTAATAAAAATAATGGTTGTTATAGTTGGTATTGGTGCTTGGTATAGTTATTTTTGGGATTAGGATTAAAAAAAACAAGTGAAAATCCTTGGGGATAAGACTAGGTGTAAGAAAACATCCATAAATATTGGTGAGTATATAATAAGTGTTTTATCAATAAAATATATCAATTTATGGATACTACAAGTATATGTGGTTCTAGAATAGATGTACCTAGGAGTAACAACTATGATAAGGTGTTCCGGACCTCACTCGGGGTAACCTAGTACACGACAACGAGCCTTACCATGCACCTAGTTTAACACTCTTGTGGGATATACTTTGGTAAATTCATAAGCTCATTATGAACCAAAATAAAGGGAACAAAAAATTCCAATTAGAAAATATTTTAGAAGATAGATCATGAAAAATATAGATTGAATCCTGAAAGTTCATAAGTTAAGGAAATAAATGTAATTCATAAGTTATCCCTTTATTTTCATTGTATTCCCATTTATCTATTTAATATTTTAAAATAATCATCCATACTTTTCCTTTTATTCTATCCAATGGATTTTAATATGAGGAATTAGGATAACAACTGATGTGAAAGGTGATGTGAGGACTACCCCAACAAGATTCCCAACCTGATGGAAGAAGGAATTGAAAAGTTTGTTACAATACTCTCTCAACCAACACAAGTTCTAAATAGAAAAATAGATCAAGAGGAGTGCCCAACCCCGCCACCCCCCATGAGATAAAAACTAGAAATTTATATCTTTATGTGAAAAAGGCCCCCCACTTTTAATAGATCATCTGATACCTAAATCATGGAACAATGGATCAACTACATTGAAAAGATCTTCTCCATCTATAAATATTCCAAACAAGAGATGGTTATTCTAGGTGTTTATCATATAGAGGGTGATTCTGATCATTGGTGGA
Organism: Viscum album; assembly: GCA_963277665.1. Taxonomy (NCBI): domain Eukaryota; kingdom Viridiplantae; phylum Streptophyta; class Magnoliopsida; order Santalales; family Viscaceae; genus Viscum; species Viscum album. Next base: position 1,706,906,579 of record OY728129.1, read on the forward strand.
CATTGATCAAGAATACAAAACTTGAGGAACAGATCGAGGTAATGAATTGGATGGAATTATAGAAAATGTTTTTAGATAAATATTTAACCCTCACCCTCCATCTTAAATTGGAAAGAGATTTCCTTGCACTAAAGGAAAAGGACAAAAAATCTATTATGGTTTATGAAAACAAATTCACAATACTTTCATGATATGCCTCCAATTTTTTCATTACCCCTGAATATAAGGTTTACCTCTTCTTCGGTGGGCTAAATCCTAGTCTACGAAAAGCCCTAGGGATCTGTAACTTTGATATCTATGAGGAAATTGTTCGATGTACCCTCAAAGTTGAAATGGAGATTGGTGAATCTCAGGGGTATCATAAGGATACGAAGCAGAAAGTGGAGTTTAATTTTGGTGGTATGATCTAAAAATACAATAGTGCTATGAAATTGCATCATCCTACTTGTCAATGATGTGGAAAGAATCACCCTGGAAATTGCCTAAGGGGAAGAAGGAAATTCTTTAGGTGTAGAAAAAAAGGGCACCTAACCAATTATTTCCGATAAGAGAAACCCACTAATGTGTTAGAGGAAAGGAATTATTTAGTCTACCCTAAATTATTTTTTCATTTATACTACTTTAAGGAACAAAAGTAGTTTGTGAAGTAGTGCCCTAAGATAATGTTTTTTTGAAGCAACCAACAACATCAAATGAAGTAAGGGAGATCTTTTTCCATCACAATTCATGAAGTGAATCTTGTCAACAAATAGCCTATAAGTACTCTAGTTATTCATTATAGAATAAAGAATGCAATTTTTTAATATAGTTCAACACATTACTTTATATAATGAAAGTTTCGTTGAACAATCCAAACACCACCACAAATCATGGAAATAGAAATGTCGGTGAAAACAGAAAATTGGGAAATTATTGCATCCCATGTATATAACTCTTTCCTTATCAATATTTGTGGGATGAAATTCCTAGAGGATATTATCTTAATCCATTTGGTGAAATTTAATGAAATTCTAGTCATGTATTGGATTTACCTATATTGAGACATCATAGACTACTATCAGAAGGAAATAACTCTCCATATAGAGAATCGATCTCAGATTATATTCAAGGGAAAGGTGGTGGATGAATCTTCTTCAGTACCATAATCCGAAGAATGTATATTAATAAACTATGAGAAATATTATATTTCTCGAACTATTGAATCTAAGTAAAAGATCATTCTTAAAGACATACTTATTGTGTGGTAATTCACTGATGTGTTTCACGAGGAATTGTCTGGTCTTCCCCCTAATAGGGAGGTTGAATTTTAAATTGATCTTATACCTATGGAATTGACAATATCCAAGAATCCATATAGTATGGATGTTTTGGAATATGAGGATCCAAAGAAACAACTACAGGAGAAGCTGGATAAATGGTTTATATGCCCAAGTGCTTTACCACGGGGTTCACCTATCCTCTTCGTGAAGAAGAAAGATGGGTCAATGAACCTTTGTACTGATTACCGTGATCTCAACAAGATGAAAATAAAAAACAATAATCATTTTCCCTGAATTTATGACTTGTTCAACCAGCTATATAGATCATAATAATTCTCCAAGGTGGATCTGCGGTCAAGTTATTTCCATGTTTGGGATAAGAGGGAGGATATCCCCAAGACTACTTTTTATACAAGGTACAGGAACAATGAGTTCATTATGATGCCATTAAGACTCAATAATGCTCTATAAATATTCATGGACATGATAAATAGAGTCTTTATAGATTTCCGCAACAAATTTTTGGTAGTATTTATAGATGATATTATAATATACCTCAAGACCAAGGAGGAGCATGAGGGGTATGTAAGAATTGTGATGGAGACCTTGTGAACGGAGACGCTATATGAAGTACATAATGTCAGAGTTATTGTTGAAGTAAGTCTCAATATTGGGGAATATCTTCACAAGTGATGGGATATCTTTGGATCCTGCAAAGAAAAAGTAATTGAGGGATGGATGAGGCTAACATTCATGAAAAATATCTATAGCTTCCTTAGGTTAGTTGGACATTGTTTCTAATTTGTGAGAATTTCATCACCATTTTCAATCCATATTACCAAGATATCAAGGAAGGGAGTCATGTTTTATCAGAATAATGAATGTGAATAAATCATCATAGAGTTGAAAAGGAGGATTATCATTGCCTTTGTTCTCACACTACCCACAAGTGGTGAAATTTTCATAAATTTTAGCAATGATTGAAATTAGGAATTAGGATGAGTGTTGATGAAAAATGAAAAATTCATTAAATACACCTCAAGGATGACGAAAATTCATGAGAAAAACTATCCCATGAATTATTTGGAATTTGAAACTGTGATATTTGAATTGAAAATCAGGCAACATTATCTCTTTGGGGAAAAGTGTGAGATATATACTAATCACAAGAGCCTCAAATATAAAGTCACATAGAGATATATTAATATTTACAATCAAGGATGGTTAGACCTCATCATGTTTTATGACTATTCAATCTTCTCCCATCCTGGTACAACAAATAAGGTGGAAGATGATCTAAGTAGAAAGGACCCAACAATTATATCATTGATGAGAATTGAAAAGGATTAAATATTATTGGATTTAAATAGGATTAACATCGAAATCATAAATAAAGGAACATAATACATCGTTTCACAAATAATTTCTCAACTTCATATTTCGGAAAAGTTATAGGATGCTTAGAAATATAATGTTTGAATTCAAAAGAAAGTTGAAACTATAGAGAAAGGGTCATCCTCAGAGTTCAAATTTAATGAAGAAGGAATTGTGGGATTTGGGTCAAGACTATGTGTTCCATAAAATCCTTAGTTAAATAAGGAAATTTTGGATGATTCACATTGTTTTACTTTCTCTATTCACCCAAGAAACACAAGGATGTATCAAGATCTCCATGATCACTATTAGTGGGACAACATGAAGAAGGACATCGCTGAATATACATCAAAGTGCCTTATATATCAGCAAGTGAAGGATTAAAGGTATAAGTTTATAGGGATGATGAAACCATTAACCCCACCAACATGGAAATTGGAAAACATAACCATGGAATTTGTCACCAGAATTTTGAAGACATCCAAAGGAAACATTTCTATTTGGGTTGTTGTGGATCATCTTACTATGGCTGCACACTTCATTTTTACTTGAGAAGATTTATCACTGGTCAACTGAAACATATATACATTTGGGAAGTGGTAAGGCTACATGGAGTACCACTATTGATTGTATCTGATCGAGACCCAAGATTTACCTCTATGTTTTGGAAAAGTCTCCAACATGATCTAAACACTAATCTGAATTTCAGTATGGACAATCATCCTCAAAATGGTTTCCAATCTGAGTATACTATTTAGAAACATGAATACATGTTGAGAACCTCTTATATGGAATTAAAAGGTGGATGAGACCAACATCTTTCTTTGGGTGAGTTCTCTTACAACAATAGTTTCAACTCAAGCATCCAAATGACTCTATATGAAGCCCTTTATGGGAAGAGGTGTAGAACACCAACATATTTGGATGAAGTTGGGGAACATAAACTTCAGTATCCTAAAATGGTTGAGGAAATAGTGTAGAAGGTTAAAAACATTCACCAACAAATCAAATCTGCTCTGAGTTGACAGAAGCACCATGCTTACGATCGTAGATGATACCTAGAGTTTTATGTTGGAGACATGGTATTACTCAATATATCTCAGTGGAAGAGAGTTATGAGATTAACCGAGAAGGGAATTCTTAGTCCAAGGTACATCATCCCTTTTGAGATCCTTGATCGCATCAAAGTGGTGGCCTATAGACTAGCACACCCATCGAACCTATCTCATGTACATAATGTATTTCATGTATCCCTCTTGAGGAAGTACATACTATATTAGTCACATGTACTAAATTAAGAGGTGGTACCACTGGTGAATTATCTTTCCTATGAAAAGAATCTTGTAAAGATCTTATATTAAAGATTAAAAGTTCTATGAAATAAGAATATGACCCTTATTAAAATATAGTGAAAAAACCACAAGTTTGAAGAAGAAATGTGGGAATCAGAGGTTGTGATGAAGAGGAGTTACCCTCATTTATTCTAGTGTGGTAAAAATAAATTTCTAGGCTAAAATTTCTAAAGGGGGGAAGAATGTAATGACTAGAACTGTTATAAATATTATTCAATTTTTAAATTAATTAAATGAATTATTGTTATAGAAATAATATGTACTTATTTTGTTGTATTATATCCAATTAAATTTGAATTACCATTATGTATAATCACCATTGATAATATATCCATTGAACTATGATCACATGACTAGTATAAATAATTGGTTTTAAAAAATCCTTTTGACACTGTCAAAGGAAGTGATGACCTCAACCAATAGGATTGTACCCTAGGAAGCCCATTTATTAGAGCATCTATGAGAGATAGAATTTCTGAGCTTTTCCAAAGACAAATCCCATGTTGATATCCAACAACTTAACCATGATAAATAACATTTAAAAAAATGTTTTAGATCACCGATATAACGAACCAAACCATGTTCACTGAATACCCCATGAAAGCCCCACCGTCATGAACCACACTCTTAGGGAGTATACTGGTGTATTAAAGGGATATGTAATAAGAACCTAGAAATAGGATTATGCACATTATTTTTTATAAAATAATGAATATATTTTCATCATATTGTTGATACTTTTAAAATGATTTTTAAATCACAAATTTTATTTTTTTGTTAATATTCAAATTGAATTAATGAATTTAAGAATTAATGGATTTTTGAAATAAATAATATTTTAATGTATTATTATTATTAAATAATATTTATCAAATAAAAATTATGATATAAATTTTATGTTTCCAAAATAAATTTTTATAATGGTTCAAAAAACAGTTATTTGTCAAAAACCCGTCATTTTCAATAAATATCCGTTTTTATTTTAAAAGTGAAAATTCAAATATTTATAAAATTAATTAGATAAAATGAATATTATTTTTACAATCGTGAAATAATAAAAATAAAAATATTATTATTTTTTATAATTTTTTTATACAGTCGAATTTTAAGGTAAAAAATAAATACTGTATAAATATACTTTATGTTTAATGACATCATAATTTCCCAATAGCGATTTAATAATTACAATAAAAGGCATCCTTAGCCAAATATATTTTTTCATATTAAAATAATATGATATCAAGTATATTTTATTAATTTTATATAGCCTTAGTGAATCCTACAAGTCTTATAATATATTTTAAGATTTTAAAATCAATTCCTTTAGAGTGTGACTCTCCTCCACATAATCAATGGAATTATTTCAATATATTCGGAACATGTAATTCTAAAACAATTTAAACCATTTCCCTTTAGTAGAAACCATGGTTGAAAACCATGGTATGGTTTGAGATTTTGAATATTTTATTTTGCAGTGTGTAAAACCAAAATAATAGAGAAATAGCCCCCATTTTCTATATAAACTCTCCCAAGACACACTTTATCATTACTAAAACTACTTTAAGGACATAAAAAATCTTACTTATACTCTCTAAAGTCCCCTCAAGGATCCCCCAATCTCCCAAGAGGCCTCTCCAAAGCCTTTGGAGTCACACATTCAAGTAAGGGATCCTCTCTTTCTTACTTTTATTCAAGAATATCCACTTTGTTATTCCTTTTTATTTTTACTTCTTAATGATGGGGTATGTTTCCAAAAAATCCCCCATACAAATATTATGATGTTTAATTTATTAGAGACCCCTTTCTCTCTCATTAATCCATACCAAGTAGACTCGTTACCATGCCGAAATATCATAAGGGCTCTTTCCTTTTTCTTCTTTCATCAAGTTTCTTTATTATGTTACACCTTATATTTCAAATTCCTTTTATTGGGTCATGTATGTCAATTTACCTATTACTTTACATTTAATTTATAAATGATGATTAATCCCTTTCCCTATCATCTACCCATTTTATGAATTTCTATATGATGTTGTTATGCTATCGAAATTACATCACAATTTTCCATTCAAAAATCATCATGTAGTTAATACCATACCAATTTATTTGTCAAGGATATTCATATTTATGAAAATATACTTATTGATTTTGGACTTAAATTTTTTTATTCCACATTCCTTGATCATGGGATAAATTATCACGTTGAATTAATCCATGTTATATGATCTATGTGACACACTTAAGCCTGATATTGAAATGATTATGAAGGGTGTTCCCAGATAGCACTCTAATGCATTGGGAATGTTTAGTATCATGATATTTCATGTTGGGATAAGAATTTAACTAATTCCGTTATCTGAAATTTTTACACCATGAATTCTTGGATGCTTATCTTGGGCTTATGTTTATGATGTAGTGGTTCAAGTTGTTTCCACAATTCCCATGTTATAATTATCATGCTATATTATTCATTTATATTCACATTCCTTTGATGCTCTGTTTATATGCCTATGTTATAACATGTATTGTCTTATTCATGTCATTCCTTGTTTAATCCATTACTAGGATTTATATCTCACCCCTTTCTTATGTTTCCCCCAGTATATCTCATGCTATTTTAAGTACAAATGAACATTTTGAACACGTTAATGAGGTTTTCAATAAAGATGATGTATTTCATGTTTTATGTTATTATATAATGTACTTAATTCACAATGACACTTGACATTATTCATTATTCATAATGTATTATATACCCCCTTTATATATTTTATATGAAATGTGCATAATTTGGGTGAAATATTAATGTTTAAATATTAATTATAATTTGTGAGCACTATTTGAATTCATCCCGATTCAAGTCAGTTTACTAGTTTAATAAAAACTATCACCCAATGGATTTAAATTTTGTGGTTTATAATTTTAGGATTAATACTTAAATTTCCCACATATCATTAGAAGGAATAATTTTCCAATTCATCCATTTGAAAGGCCATACGGATCACACAAGAAGGCCCAAAGAATCTGTGAAGAAACTGGAACATCCATGAATATTGAATTCATGGACTCAATACAGAAGTTAAAATTCATTAATTCTCCTCCAACATTCGGATAACTATTCAATGAGTCATGAATAAAAATTTCAAGGCCCAAATCCAAAATCAAGTGGCCCAAATGAAGCTTTGAAGTCCAACCCACAATTGTGAGTATAAATTAAAATCAAGAAACAATTCTTGAATTTTCTCCTAATTTAATAATCAAATGAGGATGGGATTTTTTAGTGTGAAATCTATTTTTTGGGAGGAAAATGTTTTAGAATAAAATATTTTTATTTGATATAATATTCCTGTTCAAAAACCCATTCACATTTCGGCCATCGAAAAAGTGTTGATAAAAACGGATAGGTGAAAAGGGTTTGTAAAATAGCCATATCTTTGGATCCAAAAGTCCGATGGCCAACCAATTTTGAGGGAAGAAATTAATCATCACTTTATACAACATGTAAGAAAGTAATATCTCTATATTCAGTTGTATGGATGTCTAAATTGGTGATGCAAGTGGAAGGGAAGATCTTGAATGCAAACAGTCCACCTCCTTGGGCTATAAATACAACCCCCTCTTATCCTTACATTTGGTTGGAATTTAAAAAGATAGAATCATACATCGTCATTCCCAAAGACATTCTAAAGGTCTGTGAGGGCCTTATATACTCAATTTTTCACTTGAGATACCCTTCCTCCTCTCTTTGATTTCATTTACTTTTATGTTCTTCTTTGTTGCAATCTTGAAAGTCTTTGTTTTTGTAATTATATTATAATGAAAGTTTATACTTCTTCATCTATTATTCTCATAAACCATCTATTAAATAATAATAATGTTCTTAAAATAGTTTAAATATAGTTTAATCCCCTTCCCTTCTTTTTCTTTCTCATTCTATCTAATGTCAGTATTTAATTCCCTTCATTGTTTGTGTGAGTGTTTAACGCCCCACTCTTTTCTTATCCCTTTATTTTTCTTATCTTATTAATTTATCATCAGAATAATTATTACCATATTACTAATAATTTCAATGGATGATTAAATCTCTCATTTGGGTGAGTAATAATTTAGGGATGTTAAGGGATTGAGATCTTTTTCTCAATGATTATTCGTTGAATTAACATTGTGTATGTTGGACTTAACATGTCATGGATTAATGACTTCATTTGTTTAACGAGTGGTTTACATGGATTACTGAAACCATAAATACACTACCATAAATAATATATGATTAATATTAGAACCCTATGTTATGTTAAGGCTTGTATTGAATCCTTAACACTTGGGAATTTTAATAAACATCAACTTGTGACATGGGTGTTAATTTAATGCAATATAAAGCAAAGCTCTAGGATATCAAAAGCTTAACAACCTATGGATGAACTAATCACAATATTTATCAAATTTTTAAATCAATCTTAATCAATCAATCATTTCAATCAATATCTAAAACACCCCCAATCTAAATACAATCCACTAAAAAATTTGAATAATAAAAAGTATCATCGTTGATGATTAAACCCGAGTACAGTTATACATATTTACAGAGCATCAAAACATTGAACGGTTGAGAAGAAACAATAATCCATTCTTTCAACACTATACTTATCAATATTCAGATGTTTTTTCAAGGGTAATCTCATGTACTAAATTATGTATTAATGTGTAATAAATAATAGGGTTATTATATCAAATCAGTTAAGTTTGGTCATGATCTGCCCAAATAGATCCTAAAAATATATCCCCCCATTCTAGAAGCATCCCCTCGGGTATGAAGAAATCCAAAGAATCATTTTGGTATAAACCAAAAGGAGTTACCTGAATAATAGGTAACACAATTATCAAGTTTTTAGTTTTATTTTTGTTCTCCACTACATAAAATCTTCTTATTCTATTCTTATATAAAAACACCAGTATCCTCAATATAAAATGTTTTTTTTATGTTAAGGATTCAACTTACACTTACACACATGACCATATAATGGTTAATGAACATATTGTTTATGTGAATGATAAACTACTACCTCACAAAACAAGGATTATTCTTTCATCCTTTATCGCCTCTCATTGTGGACATTATGATGGATACTCTATTTATATATGTTATATATGATTCTAATTATTTTTTGTGTATATTTAATTATTTTATAACAGATATCCTTATAATTTTCGTTTTTTATAATGATAACACCGTTTTTGGAAGTGTCAACTACCTCCTCCTAAAAGCGATGTGATTCGATCACACGGTACATGGAATGTATAAAAGATGCTTATAATTAAACATATGGTACAAAAAAAATCTATTTGATATTAAATACAAAATTTCCTTTTTTTTAAATAATATATATATATATATATCATTTTCTTTATTACACATTCACTAGCAAAAAAGTTATAATGTCAGTCGTGGACATGTGAACTTCCACCTCCTCGTCACGATGTGATTCCTTTTACATCACAAGAGTTATATATATAATTATATATGATTAAATAACATGGTATTTATGATATAATGATAATTATATTAATATATTGGGTTACATACCTTCTTTCCCTAAAAATCATTGAAAATGGGAATGTTACTCTTTCGTATGTATAGCCTACCATCTCTGTGATTATAATTTTGTTTCATTTTTCATAACCATATTTAATTATTGTTTTAAAAATTGTAATTGAAGTATAAATATGATAATTATTTAATTATTATTACTATGTAGTTGTAATTTAATGACCCCCTTTACCAAATATGACCTACCAATGTTTTCTCGACAAATAAACTGAATTTTTTCAAAACAACCGAGCTAAACATAATTGTTTATGTAGTTGTTTATAACATTGTAATAAGTGAAACAAAAGTTATGATAAACATGAAAACAGTTATGAAACAAGTAAATAATTAATATAAATTTTTTATTTTGTAATATAAATACAAAATAGACATATCAAACTCAAGGTAAGTGATTTACTCTAAATTTACATTCCATTGAGACTTATTTGTTTCTATACACCTAGTTTATTATATATGGCGTCTATACATCAATTTGGAATATTATATCATGAAGATATTTATTCTAATGCTATGATATGTTTCATTTAATTTTATTACTTCATGGTGATTATGATTCAAATTTTTTAAAGTGGTGTGGGGAACTTTTGAATGTTTAAATATTATTCTCCTCAAGAATTGTTTTAATAATTATCTATGTAATCTCACTTCCTTTTAGGATTGCTAACTTTAAGTTGAAATAATAAATTTATTTTTGTGCACCTAATTTCTCATATATGGTGCACATACTGCCACTTTTTCATATAATATCATGATTCAATAATTCTTGATGATATTTTTAGTTTCAATTTGAATTATTTCATCTAAGGGGATTTCAGTTAAAAGGTACCAAGTGGAAAAGAATTTAATAACCCAATTTATTTTTGTTGGGTTATATTACATACTTTTTGTTGTTAATATTATATCAACATCTGTATAATTATTTTTTATATCTATGGATGTATTTACTCTTTTATATGTAGATTTATAGTTGAGACACATAATCTACACATTGATTAATTCTAAATATAATATTATAAACTTTTCAAGATTTTACTTTACAATCTCATTTTGTTTGGGATTGTTTACCCATAAATTTCCATTAGAGGAAATTATTTTATCACTATCAAATAAACCATTTAATTTTATTCTCCTCTGGTAATTAATGACTTTAGTATGTAATAGTATCACTTTTTCCTTCATTGGTACTCAAAATATTTTAGAATTTTTTTTATGAAAACCCAAATTTATTTTTATTTTTAGTTGAAGAACCTGTTTTCTTCTAAAAACCACAATTTCTAAAAACATTTTCAAAAAAACATTAACTTAATTTTATAAAGACATTTTTATCATTTTTATATTTTATCAATTTTTTTCAAAGGAATATTCTTGTTTCTTTCTGAATAAGGAATTTTTCTAACCATTTTACCATAAAAAAAGAATGTTATTCTTACCTAATATTAAAAGTATATATTTACTCTCAATCATTTCTTTGAAGTTTCATTCATAGGTTTAATAGTTTACTTTTTGAATAAATTATTTTCAAAAAACGATTTTCAAAGAAATGGTTTTTCGAAAGGCTTTTCAAAACAAAGGGTATTTTCCCCAAGAATGTTTTTAAAATTTATTTTATTTTTATTAGTCAATGAAAACAAACCTTTATTTTACTCTACTTGGGATATATTTTACTCATACCATTCTTATTCTTCCTCTGGATGGTTTATGATTGATTTGTCCAATTATAGTATTCACATTCACTTCATTGATTTATTTTTTAGTCCCATTAAAATATTAAATCTGATATGATCATTGAACATTGAATTCCCCCTAAATTATCCATTTCATTTATCATGGATATTATTATTGCGTAAACTGTATACCATTTTATATATGATGTATACTTTTATATTTATTTTATTATATGGGGTAATATTGATAATTCCATATTTTTTATTCAATATGGATATTTGATAAGGCATATTATTTATTTTGTTTATTTGATATGTGGAATACTTTGGATTGGTAATGATGGTTGGAGCTCAGACTTTATATATCTCCTCGATGAATCAATAGGTTCTCATAAGAAAATAAGTTTCACAAATTAAATGGGTATATATTCATAGTTTTAAACTGTCTTGTGAGAGTTCTTGATGGTATAGGTTTTCATGCGCCTTAGACATGATGTCCAATAATTAACCATTTCCTTCATTTAGTTTCTGTTATTATTCATCCAGGATATTTTGTGTCAACGTATCTATGGATACATTTCATTTTCAGTTCATTGATTAAATGGAATGTGTTTCAGTTTCTTACCTTTAATTTTTTATTTTTCCATATCTAGTTATTTGAATGGATTTTGTTTCATTTACCTGGCCTTATTATTTATTCACTTACTTTTCATCCAATTGGTAACTTCAATTTTCTTAGCAAAATATGATGCCATAATTATTATTATCATTGATTAATTATTTCTTCCATTATATTTTATCCTTGCTGAGCATTTGAGGTCACATTTATTATGTTTTATTTACCCAATATTCTAAGAACTGTAATATGAATGTTATGCATGGATTTACTAGATGGAATAATGTAATCCTCAAAGTCATTTAGAATGTTTTTCTGTTATAATTAGTGTATTAATTTTAATACAAGAATTATTTATGTATCTCGTTTAATGAGACAACTAAACTGATCTGTCCTTTGGGATTCGATTCACTAAATTCATGATGATGTAATTGATAGAAGACACTGGCTATGGGCCTTCTCGGGTCGGGTCACTACATGTGAGATTTTTTAAATTCTTAGGCTAGTGGTTTTTTTCAATAGAGTTGTTTTTAGTTTTGGAAAAATGAGAGATGTTTTAAAAATATTGTTGTATATTTTTTTGGTTTTTATAGCTTATATATGAAAGGATTTATTTTAAGATTTATTTTCATAATAGTATTGATGAATTTCCTTAACAAATATATTTCATTCTTTCAGCGGTTTATGGTGACCTACTGGGATTTTTAGCTTATGCATATATCTTTTAGGTTCTAGGTTCATAGTTTAATCATTATTCATTCATAATGGGTTATGTGGGGTGAGTTGGGCGGTTTTGAGCAACTATAGGTTTCATGGAGATAGTTCAAGCTCAACTTGAGTTTTGTTTATGGATATTTTTTTTAATTTGGTTTAGGCTTGTTTCTTCTCTCATGATTTTTCCTTTTTGTTTATAGATTATGTTTATGTATATGAAAAAGGGATGGATTTATCTATTTGGTTGTGGCCTGTTCAACATCACTTGTTTATTTATTTTGTATCATTATTTATTCCACTATATTTTATCTCTGATTTGTGAGAACTCATTCCCAAAGAGATTTATGTGATTCCTAGGAACTAGTTTCTGGCCCTTGGGGATCGAGAACATCCTACATGCCTTATAGAGAGGTCTGTCGGATAGAAGCCTCATTCCATTCATTACAAAATGATATCATAGGTTTAGTTTCTCTTTATTAAGAGCCTAGGCTTCATATGTTTCCCTTGTTATTTGGGGATGTCTTGGTAGAAAGAAGATTGGGGTTGTCAATACTTTACATGTAAGGGTGGGAAGAGTCTAGATAGATCTTACTCATCCCAAGCCTCAGGCATCCAGGGGAATTTTGTTTTCTAATTGAGAATATTAGGTTGAATTTTATTTTTTCTGATATAATTTGATGAGAATTGATTATTGTACCTCCATTTGATTGTGTGAGTGATATTGGTGGTCACTATTTGGATTTAGGGTTAAAATTGAGAACTAGTGCTATATGTTAGATCACATGACCTAGGAAACTGTGTGTTTCTTGTGTGGTTCAGTCTACCTCATTTATAAGGTTTATTTCTCAATTGGCACATGGTTTTCCAAAAAGTGTGTCCAAATCATGCAATACACTACCTTTTTTCCTTAGGTAGCATTTTTTTTTACCCCTATTGATTATGGATTTCTTTAAAAGTTATTTTCAATGGTTGGGGGTGGAATGAGGTATTTTTTTATTTTATTTATATATATGGTTACTTTTTTGAATCTTGATTGAATGTTTATGTGGTTCCTTTAGTGATCCTAGATTTAAAAGCATGTTTTGGGGAAAATCAAGGATTTTTGTGAAATACATATTTTTCCAACTTAGTTTTAAGAAATTTTTTATAAAATTTTTATTTACTATGTCGTATTTAGGGAAAATGGGGTGGTACAAAATGATTTATTGATTTCTACGAGGTCAGAATGTTTTTTAAATGGAAATTGGTTTTTTGGAGTATTATTTTGATTATTGGTTTTTGAAATGGAATAGTATTTTAAAATGAGTTTTTTCTTTCCTTATTAAGGATTTGGGTGTTCCACCAATGTTTTTTTATTTTTAAATATTGGGTTAGGTTAGTTCCCAGAAAAAAACATGGTGTATGGTGATTTAAAAATTCTTTGGTGAATGTGGTGATTTAAAAAAGGAAATTTTCTTTGGTTGGTGTAATTATTATGTTCCCCATTTGAGGGATTATTGTCCCCTGATTTCTATCATGTGGTGGAATCATTGGTTTTTTTGAGGTCTAAATTGATCTTGTCTATGTCTCTTGATGTTTTTAGTATTCCCCCCTAAATAGTCGATTTTTTTTCATCTATTCCAGTACCAAAATAGAATCTTAGTAGGGTGTTGGATGTGGAACCATTTATATGCTCATACCCCATTTTGGACTTATTGAATCTAAATCCACCTTCTCTTATCAATGGAAAAGGGTCAATAAATGCAGTGAGGTGGTTGGAAGGGATTGAGATGATCCTAAATTCCCTCTAAACACTTGAATCATGACATGTGAGAGTTGTTTAGAGATTACTTTTGGGTTCAATAAATTTTTAGTGGAAGTAAATTATGCCTCCTCTATTTCATGAAGGTATGTCTTGGGGTACATTCAGGATGGAATTTATATAGTAGTTTATCAATGAGGATTTGAGAGTGGAGAAACAATTGGAGATTATGAGATTTCATCTAGGTGATTGATTAGTAAGGGAGTACGCTGATCACTTTTAAAAGTTGTTCATATTTTCTCTAAAGTTAGACACGAGCAATTCTGATAGATCTCATTTCTTTGGATGAAATATTTACACAAATTTGGGTTTATCTATAAATGTGTCTAGTAAGTAATTTTTTTCTTCAGGTTTTCAGTGTGTCCATTCGAGTAGACGATGACCAGTCTAGGAATCCTATGGTAGGTGATTCCTTAAATCTATCTGGTGGACATGAGGTTAATCTAAAGAGTGAGGAATATGAGTATGATAAGCAAGATCTCAGAGAAAGAGGAAATTATTTGGGTAAAGAGGGATCCCTCATGTGTATCCAATTTTGTGTTTTTATGTATTATATGTCCCACTACATAGAGTCTCATTGATTTTTCCTATGTTGTGGCTATTTGTTACATCTCTAAAAGTTTTATAAGATAGAGTTTCAGATGAGGTATTGAGATTAATACTTTGTGTATTTATTTTTAGAACATTCCTTTGATAATTTTAATCTTGGTTTTGGAGATTTGGATACTTTTGGGTTCTTTTGGATTGTATCTTTTAAGAATGTTCTCAAGGATGGATTGAATATCAATATGAAAAGTATTGTTTCTCTTTTTGAATGATCCCCATTTCCCACCCACATGGGTGTGTTCGTGTCTGGATGTGAGTGATTTTTATTGATCCTCATTTGTTTGGTTAGAAATTTTTGGAGAGTTTCAGTTCCACCAATTTTCTAGTTGATCCTTTGAGGTTCTCATTTTTTGGCCATGAGGGTTTCCTTGCGCACATGTTTGGGTAAATAGTTGTTTGTATTATCAATTTAGTTTGTATGATAACTGGTGTTTGGATTGGTCTATTTGGGATATTCCATGTGAGGGTGATATAGTCTTTACCCTTGGTTATCCATGTATGTTGTGATCCAAGGGGAGATATCATGTTATTCATTTGAGGTTTCTTTATGTTTATCTTCCTTATATGGGTTTGGAAGTGCTTTTTGTTGAGAGATAGTTTCTCTAATGGTTTCTCAGTTTCATGAGGATTTGTTCTTAGTATTTTCCTTTCGTTACACCATATTTAAATAATTTAAAATAATGGGTAGAACATGTCAGTTTTCACATGCTTCTCAGTGATTCTTGTTTGAGGATTCAATTTCGATTATACTCTAAGATATTTGGTAACTTCATGGTTTATTGGTTTGATCATTTTGAGGATCTCTATTGTTAGTTTTAAGGTTGAATCATCTTGAGTGGTTCTTTTGGTTATGCCCTCCTCAGATTTTATTTTTTATTTTATATTTCTTATCAATTGTGAAATTCATTGGGGAATAAAGTGTAATAGTGTGGATTTTAGGACACCCACATATCACGATATTTTTTATTTCATGTAATTTTACAAGGATGAGGTTTGGATTTAGTTCTATGGTGTTTCGGCTTGAAACATTGGTTTTTTTAGGATTTAATTCTTTTAATAGTTAAGGTGCATAGTTAGAGTAAAATTTCATAGCCTCCCCTTATAAGGATATTTTATAGTTCATTTTGAACTATACACAATTTTTCAAAACATGATTCCCTTGGTAAAGTCTATACTCTATGATCCCTAGGAGAAACTGTGTGGGTTACTTGGTGTTTTAGGGGGTGTAGTGCAAAACATGTGCATGGTTTGGTAAATCATGCAGCAATCATGGAGTTGTATGTTTATTTTATATTGTTTTTAGTTGAATATTTAGAGCATGTTTTGTCTAACCATGTGGTGCACAGGGTAAACCATGTGAGTGGTGTTTATCCTAGGTAGTGGCCAATGCACAGTTGGCATACTGTTTGAAAAATTATGCATACAAACCATTTTTTTTTTGAGAATTCCAAATTTTACATTTTTAATTAATATAATTTTCATGCCACATCTCCCCATTCAAATCATACATCCCTTGGTATCCCTTATAGGAGCTATAAAATTTCTACCTTATTTATTATTGGTCTCTCTATGGGGTTCTTTAGGTAATTCCAAGGTATTTGTTTCTATTCTTATAAACTAGTATCCATTCTATTTTATTTACAAGGTTTTCTCATTCCATTGGAAACCTAGTTCACTTTTAAAGATATGGATTGGGTTTGTTATGGTTCTATTCTAGAGAATTAGTCTCTTACAACCTGTACAATAGGAATTATTTCTTGTTTGAGTGGTCACTATTGTGGATAAAAGTTTTTTATTGATTCTTATCTCATTGAGGTAGGTATTAATATGAAATTTTTTGATTTTCAAATTCATGGTGTGATTGTGTTTTCAAAATTCTGTTATAATTAATTTATGGTAATATGTGATATCCTTATATATATTTAAAACCGTTTTATTGAATTTTTTGCTTGGAATAAATGTTTTTTTCATGTTAATTACATGTTTTCCAGTTTAAATTGGATTTTATAATTACGCTAAAATGTTTTTGTGATGGACATGTGGGTTTTTAAAATTTATTTCATGATGTTGATTAAATTTAAACTCAATTTTTTTCAATGGGAAATAACTATGTTTTAAATGGAATCGGGTTTTGATGTGTGGTGTTAAACACCAGATACATAAAAAGTGGTTATTTAAGGTTTATAAAATGGCGGTTTGAAATGTGTGTATGGTTTAACCCTTTTGAAAATACCATGATGTCTATTTGAAATATATTTGATGGAAATGGTTGGCTTTTGGACCTATTTTGAATCTCAAATTAATGGACCATTATGTTAGGTTCACTTTGAAATATTTTAAAATAGTGTGTGGGACTTATATAATTTTCTAGATAATTGTTTAGAATGATGTTTTAGGAAAATTTAAAGGCATTAAAATCCCAAAACATGTTTTAGTGTTAAATTCCTGGTTGACACCTTGGTTTTAAAATGGGGTATGTGAGTAACACCCCTTGATTTCCCATTATTTGTTAACCCCTTTTGTGGGTTATTGATCTCTATAAGATTCTTTTTATCCCATTTTTTGGGAATGTTATTGTTTATACTATAGGTGAATGTCTTTATATTTTTATACTTATTATTGGGTGTTAGGGGTGAGGGTAGTCATGGTTATGCCTTGTGTGTTATATTTATCTAGATTGTTCTTATGCATCATCTCTTTATTGGTCAAGATAAACTGTGTAATAAGTGGGATATATAATTTGTTACTATAATTGCCTCACTCACCACTAGTGGACCACTAGTAATTCTAGTCACAAAGGGATTATAGGGGTTATAATAAAAAAGAATCATGTGTGTACTAGTTGGATGAATTTTTTTTTGAACTTCGGTTCACAAAGGTAGCTGGTTCAAGGGTTGGTATACAATTAGACGGTTAGTTTCTTCAAATGCTATGAATTTCATGTTATAACAAATAAAAAAATTTATTTTTTTGTTTTTTATTTATTAGGAATTGTTTGATCTAATGTTTTTTGTATCATTTCCCATCCTTTCTCTTGTGACACCCTTTCTTTTTTGATATTTGATATATGGATTATGATATTTAGTTCCTTATTTTCTTTTCATGACTAATGTGTCTTTATTGGGTTGTTTCCTTTGAAACTTTAGTTTAAAAGATGTTGTAATTTTTTAGTGCATTTAAATTATCTTATGTGGGTGAATAAAAGTGGATTTCAAATGTGTGTTTTTTATTTAAATGTGGAATTTTTTTGGAGAAATTTTTTAAGGTGTCCATTTTTATTTTAGCTAATAATTTTTTTTTTTGAAAATTGATAATAAATTTTTGTGATTATGAAATGTATTAGACAAAAGTTTTTATTTTCAAAGAATTGTTTTTAGTTTTTGAAAACAATGTGAATTTTTTTGAAAAGAAGATTATGGAATTGTTTTGGTATTCCATAACTTATATGT